>VDFB02058242.1:193641476-194013050 GCA_007258455.2 Sequoia sempervirens | reverse complement strand
TATCGTCTATCATATATCGTCTATCATCTATCATTGATCACCATTGTCTACTTTGCTCCTTTTCTCCATCCTATCTTTATCATCCATTGAAATCTCCATCTTGGTCAGTCATCAGTGTTTTATCGAACTACGACAGCTTTGCGCTTTCACGTAGGCAAGGCTAATCTTTGATTGGCCCCCGATCCCCCTAGGTCTTTAGGGTGTATCAGTCTCATGTCTTGTCTCCCTTGTGTCGTGTCGTCAAGCTATGCCCTTATCTAGCTGATTCTTAACAAACAAGATCCACTTGTATCAACAAATCCAATCAGTTTTGAATATCATGTGTCATATCGATCATTTAGTTTAGTATCCATCATCTTTGGTCTCAAGAGGATGCATCATTCCTAACAAACCTCATCAACCCCATTCATCCCTTTTGATCCTATGGCAAAGGACATTTGAACTTGATTGTGATATTTTGATACATTTGGCTTTTGTTTATCATTTGAGCTCCCTATCATCACTTGTCAAGGCTGCCATGATCCATCATATTATGGTGTGTTTTATTGGTCAAAATAGGGGCATATCTTGATCTTTTTATGTCTATTTTTGTCTTCTTGGTTATCCCACATAGTACCCACCAAGATCCCCGAGGTCTTGTGTTATGCTGGGGCATCCTTTTGTGCTTGCGGTTATCTCAATACCTGGCCCGACCAAGGTCTTCGTGACTTTGGGGTGTTGGGATAGCCTTCTTGTTTGTTGTGTTTGTTTCATGCATTGGACACTAATACGCCTTGGTTCCACATACCCTAGAACTTGGTGTCTTATGTTATAGCAAAAATTAATGCTCCAAAGATGGCAAATTGCATTAGGATTGCATTTCATTTTTCATTCTATCGTCTTGCATGTATCCCCCCATCCATTCATCCTTCATCCTTATGTCACATCTCTATCCAATCCCCATCCATTCCATTTAGCCTGAATCATCTCATCATATCCTTGGTCTTGTTACCAGCCTTGATCCAATCATCATCATCATCCAAATGTATTTTTCCATATCCCTTCGATGTTGTTTTGGGATGTATCCTTCCCTTGTCAACAACACTTTCATCATCATCATCGGGAGGTACTCTTCCCTATCCTTTAGTGGTGTTTTGGGATCTATCCTTCCCTATCCTCATGTCGTTTTAGGATCTCTCATTCCCTCCTTGACAACACTCCATCATCAACCCATTTTGGCTTGTACCTTGACTGGGGCAACATCATCTTTGTCTCTGCATCCATTTTTGTTTCCCAACCTCCTATCACCTTTTCATCCTCTTCCTCATCTCCCATTTCATCATCTCATCCATTTCAAGAGCACATCCATGTTCTCTTGAACCCGCATGTCCTCTCGAGGGGGCATCCTTATCCCTAATCTTCATCTTCACCTCCATCATATTTCTTCCTAGTCATCCGTTTGATGACTGGGGCATCCTTCTCAATCTAACCATATCCTTTTGGGTTCTATATTTTAATATTCTTTGAAATGATGCTACTTTGTAACACCATCTCAAAGAGGGGAAAAATGTAGACATCCAAATTTGGACACTTAATTTATCCAAATTTATCACTTTTCATCTAAATATCCTCTTATCTGAGTTAATTAAGTAATATTATTATTATTTAATTAATATCCCTAATTCTTCCAAATCCCTAAGGTATTTAATTAATAATTAAATACCTTACCCTCCTTAATCCCCTTTTCATCAAATGAATTAAATAAATATTACATTTATTTAATTCCTCACATGTCATTTTCATTTAATCCTAATCCATCTCCTAATCTCTTCATTAAGAATGTACACATGCCTAATCCTTGATTAGGATGTGTCACATCCTCCAACTTTTGCAAGTTGGCTTCTAATCCTCATTAACCCTAATTATCCTCTAATTACTAATTAGTTAAACCTAATTAGTACCTTGGTCAACTCTCCCCATCCCCCAAGGAATTTTTAATTCCTTTTTATTCACCCTAGGTTCCCCTCTTCCCCATGTGAATTTTTAATTCACTTTTATTCCTTCTAAAATTCCCTTTTCCCATGCATCTTCTAGAATCTTTGACTTGTCACATCAAGTCACATGTGACAAATTTCCACCTTTTGGGAACCTTGTCTTATCCACTAGATTCTTCCAATCATTGTGAATTTTTAATTCACTTTTATTCTCCCTAAGCTTTCCCCTTCCCCATGTGATCATTGAAAGGTCACATCAAAGTACTTGGAAGGTACTTGTCCTTCCTCCACATCATGTACTTCCTTTCCACATCACCTACACATCATCTCACCCTTAGCCATCTCACAATCCACATGTCAAGATGTGAGGGCTTGTGAGTCCTCAACTCACCTTAGCCCTTCATCTTGGCCTTGTTGGATAAATCCCAACCATTGAATTCTCTAGAGAATTCAAGTTTCTCTATAAATACCCCTTCCTCTAAGGCATTTGGAAAGACTTAGCCATTTGCAACTAAATGCTACCATTTTGTGCACTCATCTAGCCTTCAATTTCATCCATTTGCATTTACATCCAAGCATATAGTTAAGCCTTGCATCTAGCCATATCAAGAGCCATCAAGGAGCATACAAATCAAATCATATCAAGGGCCAACCAAGGAGTTTCAGCTGAAAAAAGGAGGTATATCGGTTTAACATCATTTTACACTTTCCTCTTTACATTTACAAATTTCTTAGGCTAATCTTGAGGTCTTTCCTTATGTTTTTCCATTGCATTTTAGTTTCTTAGAAAGGGTTCGACATTTTGGATATCACACTACCAATTCCCAGTCCTTTAATTCACTTCTTCAAGCCATTGTTTACATCTGTGTACTAGCCCCTTTGGTTAGAGTAACGATCATTCAACTCGCTCGTTGATGTCACCAATTACCTAGGTTGGGGTTTTTAATTTTCTCGATGACTTGAGCTTAAGTCATTAGTTTGCAAAGGGGTCATGTTGCCAATGGCTTAGCCAAAGCCTTTCATTAAATGCTAATTGTGTTGTATGTAGGTTTGTTGAAATTCAAGGATATTGGAGAAGATCATGATTGTACCCTGCCAGCTCATGGACTTAAGGTGCTGGCCAGTTATTTGGCATGAGATCAACAATAAGCGGATGTGTGTCCCATACAAAATGTGGGGCCCAACCTCCACCACCTAGCTTGTGGCCTGTGGTTTTACACTGACAACCGCTATCTAAGGCTGGAATGAATCTCTACCATTCCTTGCTAGATCGCAGGGGTAAGATGAAGGTTGGTCAAAAGCTGTGGGGTTTGCAAGATATTGACACATGGCTCCAGTCGTTCAGTTTATAAGATGTATAGGGCCCACCGACATGGTAGTTTATGTCCGAGATGGATTAATGTTATTGATCAGAGGTAGGACAACATTGCTTCATTGGATTTCAAACCCATTCAGCTCGAGATGAACTATTTGATCTGCCAACTCTTTAGGAAATTAGCGTGTAGTATTCAAAGTTGGAAAACATGGCACATGGTAGTTGTTTTATCTAGAAACTGGTGAAGCATTAATGAATTATACTTTTCTTGTGCAATCACATCAATCTCAATCCATGTGAGGATGTAGTTGTTGGTAATCATGAAGGGTGATCCATAGATTCTCATGCAGCTCAAGTTAAATAGTGACAGTACATACGCCACCAAATTGCCAAGTTTGCCCATGCATTTTTACTAAACATTGATGAAGGTTTCCATTACCTCACATGATAAATATAGGAGGAATTAACTATTAATTATGTGATTTATTCTAGCAGTTAGAAAACTCTTTGGGTCGGGTATGATCAAGTTCGAGTGCTTGTTTGACAAGAGAAAATGAGTAAGCTAGTGAGAAGGTCCGTGCGTTTGAGCTCGTAGAAGCTCGGTCCTACTATTCACAAAGGTGATTTGGTCAACAAGCCCAGGCTTGTGCCCACCAAATGCAATAGAAGATTGAAATTCTAGGACGTTGCTTCCCAACCGGTTGATGAAAAAGGAAAGTAGCAGGTGCAATTCGTTACTAGTGTCGACATGAAAATAAGGTATGGGCGTGGCTCCTTTAGGTGCAAAATTTTTCACATTGATCTCACAGAAAGCCACTTGGATAGTGAGACTGAGACAAACCTATCTATCAACAATATCTCTAAACTCTGGGAAAAACTCTAGCCCCAGGTGAGGAGGTTTTGTCTATCCCTCCACTAGCTATTAGGACTCCAAGTGGGCAGGCTGGCACTATGGTGCACATAGGAGAGGATGAGGAGGAGGCTGAGGTTACATCTCCATATCTAGCATCAACTCAGACCAGGCATGTTTACCAAGGTCTATGTATTGGTAAAGGCAAGGTGGTTGGTCGGTAAGGAATTGCCATGTGGGACGGAAAATTTTTGTTGTGTTGTGTTTTTGCAGCAGGTAGTTTCTTCCCCAGTGTACATGATAGTTCTTTTTGGGTTAGGTGTTGATTGTGTGCCCTTGTGGAAATGATGATGTTGGGTTCATTGCGGCATGGATGGTAACATGGAAATTTTGGTGGCACTTTTGGTTTTCCCTTTTTGATGGCGGTTATAATTTTGGCTCTCCCCATTTTTGCACCATGTACTCACAGATTCAACACATGGGAAATTTTGAAATGCAGTTGAAATGATTGATGAAATGAAAATATTATATTTGATGTGCATTTGGACCTGAATCTTGTTGCTCCCTTATGCTATAAAAGGGAAACCATGACCCATTTGCAAGGGGATGGAAATTTTTTGGCTAGGTTTCAGGTCGAGTGAATATAGGTAGATGTGAATTGAATAGATTGTCAGTTTTGAGCTTATGAATGGACTCATGGAATTATCTTAAATGGTTCTAAAAATATGACTTAAAATACAAGTAAATGTATGATTCTAATATATTTTCTCTCCTTTTGCAAGTTTATGTGAATTTTGAGTGAAATATTAATGGTATTTCTATTCTTCTTTGAACATTTGTTCGAATGCATGTCTCTGTTCTTTGTTTTGATTCAAGCAATCAATTAAATACTTAGATGGGGTCATGAATTTATGTTTATTTGCAAGGGATTTGATAAGTGGTAATATATCAAAAAAATTGAGCTCGATGATGCAAAGTTATCATGAGAGTAGTCCACTCCATTAAATTCTTGGTTCATTTATGTTTTATTGATTTTTGTATGTGTGACTCTATTTTCCCAATGAATAGGGCACTAATCCATTCCTTAATGATTTTTCTAAGGGGTTAATCAAAAAATTATCTAGCGACCAACCTAAATTCAGGGTTTAAATTCATTTAAAATTCATTAATCTCAATGTTTGTGTGTGTCAATTCTGATTAGAGATTTCGTCATTTTGACGAATGGGTAGCAAGTTACTTTAAAACAAGCCAATTTCATAGTAATTGTTGCAAAATTATCCTTTATCCAAATTGATCTGTGTAAAGATGTGTTCTACAAAGAAAAACTTCAAATGAACACATTAGGAATACCCTCCTTGGTCCCACAGAGCCTAAAGTGTAGAAGATCTCAGTCATTTACTAGATCTTGTTAGTTGGCCATTCATTACAAGAGTCTCAAGTATAGGGATTGGCTATTCCTTAGAGATTTCTTGGGTGTAGTGGAAAGCACCAACAAAGTTCTTGATGTGATAGTTGCTCTTTCAAATCTACTTCCTTACTACTTCCACTTGATTCTCCTTTATGAAATTCATATATGTCAGCCACATTGAAAATAGGTGATATGCCCAATGTCTCTAGTAACTCCACTTCATATGAATTTCTAGAATCAAACTTCCTCATCTTCACCTTGTTGTAAGTACCAATTGGGAATGCCTTCTTCCTCAAATATACCATTACTATATCTCCAATAAAAAATTCCTTATCTCTGGTGTTCATTTATTGTCTCCTTATATTTACTATTCAATTCTTTCAAATGCTTTTGAACTTGATTATGCAATGTCTTCATGAAATCTGCAAACTCTTCTACCTCTACACTCTTTTTATTTTCCATACAAATGTCTCTTAACTCCGCAACACCTCTAGGATTCACTTCAATAAAAATATGAAATGGTGTCTTCCCCGTACTCTGGTTCATTGAATTATTGTATGGAAATAATTCCTATGGGAAAACTACATCCCAACTTCCTACCTTGTCTCCAAATAAAAATCTCAACAAGTTACCCAAACTTTTGTTCACTACCTCTATTTTTCCATCTGTCTATGGGTGATATGCTAAACTGAACTTCAAATCATTTTCCATCTTCTTACACAACGTCTTCTAAAAGTATCCAATGAATTTGGTATCTCTATCTAAAATAATACTCTTAGGTAATCCATGCAATCTCACAATCTCCTTGAAAAATAAATCAGCAACATGTACAAGATCATTAGTCTTCTTACAAGGGACTAAATGTGCCATTTTATAAAATATTTCCACTACTACCATGATAGAATCATAACCCCTATGTGTTCTAGGTAATCCCAATATAAAATCCATGCTCAAATCTTCCCAAGGTCATTCTAGTACTATCAATCATTTTTACAATCCAATATTCTAACTATTCCCTTTTGCAACTTGAAAAATTATGCTCTTTTGAACATACGTCCTTACATCCTTATATATTTGTGGCCAAAAATAATGTTCACTCACCAAAGCTACTATTTTTTCCACTCCAAAATGTCCTGCTAATCCTCCACTATGATTCTCTTTGATTAGATTATCCCTCATTGAACTCCTCGGAATACACAACTCACTTCCCTTGAATAACATACCTTCTTGAATGAAATAATTCAACCATTGGCTTTGGTCTGTCACTACTGGTTCTTTACATGATTTCCATGCTTCACCAAAATATGCATCACCTTCATACATGTGCTTCAATTCATCAAATCCCAATACTTCTACTCTCATCTCTATCAACAAATTCCTTCTTCTACTCAACGAATCCACAACTTTGTTTGACTTTCCACTTCTATGCTTCAACACAAATGTGTAACTCTGCAAGAATTTGACCCGTCTCATATGTCTATGATTTAGCTTCCCTTGATTGTTCAAATATTACAAAGCTTGGTGATCTATATATAAGACAAATTCTTTGGGCAACGAGTAATGTCTCCACTTCTTCAAGGCTTGAACTATTGCGTAAAATTATTGATCATAAACTGAGTATCTTCTTCTAGCATCATTCAACTTCTCATTGGAATAAGCTATAGGCCTTCCTTCTTGACTTAACATTGCTCTAATTTCATTTCAACTTGCATCACAATCTACTTGAAATACTTTGTCAAAATATGGTAATGCTAACACTAGCTATTTTGTCACCTTTTGCTTCAACAACTCAAAACTCTTTTATGCTCCGGATGTACACTTGAAATCCTTCTTGTCTCCTCTCATTGTCTCTGTCATGGGGTTATAGACGCTACTAATTTTTTCGATAAACTTTCGGTAGAAACTTGTGAGTCCATGGAATGATCTTACTTCCCCAATATTTACCAGTGTAGGCCAATCAAGGATGACTTTCACTTTCTCTGGATCCATCTTCAATCCTTCAGCAAAAATAAAAAAATCCCAAATATACCAATTTTGTCTTCATGAAACTATACTTCTTGACATTAATCAACAACTTCTCTTCCCTCAACCTCTACAATACTTTCCAGATGTACAACAAGTATTCTTTTTGGGTTTTACTGAAAATCACAATATCATCCAAGTAAACAATGACAAATTTTCCCAAGAATTTCTTCAATACTTCATTCATCAATATAATGAAAGTACTCAGTGCATTTTTCAATCCAAAATGCATGAATAACCACTCATAAAATACTTCATTTGTCTTGAATGCAGTCTTACATTCATCTCCTTCTTTGATTTTTATTTGATGGTATCCACTCTTTAGGTCAATCTTTGTAAAATATTTTGCTCCACTCAAACAGTCCATGATATCATCCATCCTTGGCAATCAAAATTTATACTTGACAGTGGTCCTATTAATTGTTCTTGAATCTGTACACATTCTCCATTCTCCATCTTTCTTAGGTGCAAGTACAATAGGTACCACACATGGGCTCAAACTTTCTCTAATCAGTCCTCTTCTTAACAGTTCTTGTATTTGTCAGTTCAACTCTACATTTTTTGTCGGTGTCATTCTATGTCCTGCTTTATTTGGTAAACTCACTCTCGATATTAGATCTATTTGATGGTTGATACTCCAAACCTTTGGTAAACCGTTTGGTACATTGTCAAAAATGATGTCCTCATACTCGGCCAACAATTCCACAACTTCTTTACATTCTTTGGTGGGGTTCTCTATCACCGGATCATTTCTTTTCTTTAGAATCAATGCAAAACATGCATTCTCATGCCTTAGTCCATCAAGAAATTTCCTTCCATCTACCAAACATTGTTTAGTAGTGCCACAAAATTCTTTCTTTTCCTCTTGCTCCAATGGTATCAACTTGATTCTTCTTCCATTTGATGTCATGGTGTAAATATTCCTTATTCCATCATGAATTTATTTTTTATCATATTGCCATGGTCTTCCTAGCAGTAAATGACTTGCATCCATAGGAATAATATCACACAATACTTCATCCCTATATGATCCACTATGTAATTTCACCAAACATTGTTCATTCACCAATATCTTATGATCATCTTGAATCCATGCTATCCTATAAAGGTTTAGGTGTTTCGATCTCTTCAAATTTAGCTTCATTACCATCTCCTTTGAAACTAGATTATCAGTGCTACCACTCTCAATGATAAATTTACATGTACCTATCCTGCTAACTTACATCTGGTTCTAAATAAAATTTTCCTCTATGGTGGTTCCTCAATTACTTCCTCATGTATCAAAGCTCTTCTCATTACCAATGATTCACCTTTTTTTGGTTTTCCACATAGATTAGGCGATTCAACATGTTCTTCCACTACATAAGTTGCTCTTCCATTATGCATAGATTTCTCTCTAGTACTTCCTTGATGACACTCAAATGCTCTATGTCCTTCACCTCCACAATTGAAATAGGTTCCTCGAAATAGTATTCTCTTAGATCCTCTTTCATGTTTCCAGATTCCCTTGTTATCGTAAGAATTATGGCCTCCTCTGTTACTAGGGTAGAAAATTTGATATTCTCTTCCTTTGTGGTATGGTTTGGTATCCTTTTCTTCACTTCGATAGGGATTTGAATCTTTGTTTGGCTCCACATATGGTCTTCTTTCTCTAGACTGGTTTCCACTCTTCTGAAATCTTCCTCTTGCACTTCTTTTTCTTTTTTCAAACTTCTTGTTTAGTTTCTCTTCCACTTTCAATGCAAACTGGTATGCTTATTCAATAGTTTTCATCTTCACTGAATTCTTCTTGGATGTTTGTCCTGAATCCATTGATATATCTTGCAATATTTTTTTTGCTTGCTTCACTATGGCTAGTTTTGATGATTAGCTTGTAGAATTCCTCAATATACTCCTTCACAAATCTTTCCTTTTGTCTCAAGTTCTATAATCTCTTTGGTAATTCAAGTTCATAATCTTCTGGTATGAATTGATACTTCAATTTGGTCACTATTCTATCCCATTTGATGCTTCTTTCTTTGCCTCTTCTGTTTTGGTCCAATTGAACTTCTTTCCACCATAATGCAGCATGGCCTTTCAATTTTGTTTTCACAAATATGACTCTTTTTAGATCTTCAATTTCTTCATATTCAAAGTATTCCTCCATTTCATTTATCCAGTCAATCAACTCTTCTGGATTCAAATTTCCTATGTAATTTTGGATTTCAACTCTAGGTGGCTTACCAATTTTTGAAATTGCTTTCAACATCTTTAATTGATCTAATTATTATTCTTCATCATCTAGGGTTTCTACAATTATATTCACATGTTCTACTTCATCATTAATTTCCTCCTAATTCCTAGGGTTTAAACCTCGCCTTTGGTCTTTTTCAATCGCATCCAACCTTACTCGCATTTTGTACATCATCTCTAACCTTTCATCCATTCTTCCAACAACATTTTCCATAGAAGGTAATCTCCTTGGTGACATATCTCCTCTTGAAATTGGTGAAACTACCTCAATTTGGTGATCTAGCTACAAAGGTTTTTTTGTGAAATTTTTCGCACACATGCCCCACTAGAAGCAAGGATGCTCTTTCTCTTTGGTTTTGGTGTTTTGGCCCTTTCTTTTGAGGTTTTGTCTTACCTAGGCATGTGATTAAAATGTTTATTTTGAATGCCTAAGTGTTTCCCATGGGTTATTTATTGAAAATCTTGAGTTCTGGATTAATTTTGGGCTTTTCCTTGGATTCGGGACTTTCCGCTCTGGTCGGATTTTCCTGGATCCTGCTTGGACTCCGATTGGACCCTTGTTTGTCAAGGATTTTCAATATTCATGGATTTTTGCATGGGCTGGATTTTCCTGGATTCCGCCCTATCGTCGGCTTCCCGAATTCCTTCTCTGGCTATCTTGATTGATTGCATTGTTGGCTTCGTGCGTGCTTTGAGAGGTGTATCTAACTTGGTTTCTAGGTCTCTTCAATTATTTCATGCTAGGGTTGTTCAGTATTGCATCATTTTTCATATCCTAGGTGAGTTTTGAGCTCATTTATCTATTTGCATTTCGATGAATCTTGCTTGAGAGTAATTAGTAGAACCTAGTGATGACTTAATAGTGGAAACAATTAAATTATGAGCTTGACTGTGTGCTAATGGCGGATGAATAAGGTTTTGGAGTTAGGGCAGTGCCATACTAGGTGATTTCATCTTAAAATTGACCTAGAATGCAAAGAAAATTTACGAAGGGTCCATCCCTGACCTGCTCTATGTTTAAATGTTTGAATTTCGTGACTAATCCGGTGTTTGAGTAAAATCGTGATTCAGCCTCGCAGTCCAGGATAATCCATCCCTTTCAAATTTTATTCATTGTGACCTTTCAAAGTCGGCAAGAGCTCATAGTGGGCTCCTTTCGTCTTGCCAATCTTCCGTAAGTTTCCTGAGACCTCCCCCTTTTTCCGATTATATCATGCTCTTGTCGAGTAACCTTCTGTCAGGGAGACATTCATGCTTCGCTGAGACCTTACCATGAGCTCCCTACTCTTGCCAAAATCTTCGCTTTCACTGAGACTCCTAACCGTCGCCAGGACTTCATAGTGAAACCTTTCTCTTGGCGAGCCCAGATCTCCTATTGGGGTGACTTCATAATGTCGGCATGAGGTTATGCCGATGGAACTCTTCATCGGCGAGACATAACATATTCGTTGGGACCTCTACCTAAACTCAAACGTTTCACCAAAAGCCCTCCTAAGTCAATATATTCATTGTGACTGTATCTTTCACACACCAAAGGTATCCCATGTTCTATCGCTAGTCAGCGAGACCAAGGGAAGTCACTGAGACTTCCCCCTAGTTGCTAGGATGTTACACCGAAACCACTAAGTATTAGCGAAACTTATCCTAGTGACTTCCTTCAGCGAGACTCCCGGGAGTCACTGAGACTTCTCGGCAAGACGATTGACTCGTGCCAAAACTTTTGTTCCAGGAATCTCCATTGGTCTGGGATTGTGCCTTAACCATGGATTTTCGTCGAGTCTAGATTTCTCCAAAATCCATTGTCTCCTTGATCTTCCGAAGTCCCTTCTCTGGCCCATTCTTCATCGAAGTTCTCCCTGGGTGGAATTTTCTGAACTTTGATTGAATGTAATAATTGAATTTGTTGATGGCTTATGATGCATTCATTGATTATTTCATGTGACTTATTGATTGATTATGATTAGATTTGATGGTTAATTAGGTGTTTCCTGGTTATTCCGTTGGAATCCGATCAGTCAGGAATTTCCCAAAATTCCTCTCTGGCTTAGATTCCGCGGATGGCCCCAAAACCCAGAATTTGTGTGATCATTTCATATGAGATTTAATGGCACTTTGGTTGCAGGCGATGCATTCTAGCGATGTATTGATGGATTAACATTGGTTTCCTATGGTTTTTATTGTAATTTTCTTTATTGATGCACGCTAAATCTAGCAAGATAGCGGAGGGATCCTCTTTGTTTTAGGCAAAAGGTGTTGAAAAGGATCTATAAAAAAAGGAAGCAGATTGATAACACCCTCAGTGGTGTGTACGATGGATCCATTATTTTTTTTGAGATAATGAAAGGAAGAAGGAAGATCGCATGCAAGTATTTGAGTTTGGAGCAGTTGAGAGAATGGTGGTAGGACATTTATGCACCAAGTAATGATGATTCTGTGTCCAAGCACCAGTTAGATGATACGGCCACCTACCTTGCAATTATTGGAAAATACCTAGCATATGAGGTGGACTAGGATAAGTTAGTCAAACGGTTAAGAGAAGAGATTGTATCCATTGAGAATTGACTTAGGGTTTTTCCCCTTCCACCTTTGGCCGACTTGGATGCAATGTTCTTGAAAGTACATAAAGAGCCAGATCGGAACAAAGATAATAGGGAAGGGATGTAATGGTAGGTTGCAACGCATTTTGTGCTTCCCTTTTATCTTCCCGCGCATTGGTCTAGACTGCGCTGCGGATCTCAAGCCGACTTGGACAGGATGTGCATTTATTGCCTATTTGACCCATTTCAAAGTTTCTCTTGACCGATTTTTTGTGCCATTAATGTTGTAAAACCCTTGCCTGGTCGATGGGTTTTCTGGGGGAATTCTATATACTGGGCATGTCACCTCATTTGTAAAGGGTTAGAATAGTTAGAAATAGTTAGAAGGTTAGAATTTGTAACTAGAATAGAGAAGAAGTAGTTAGAAGCAAGTTAGCAAGTAGGAATTCTCAAGCAAATGTTGTAACAGAAAGCTAGAATTGTTGCTACTATGGATAATTCGAATGCAGATAATGACATTGTGATTTGGTTCCATACTTGTGTTCTTTTGTCTTGCATGGTTCCTTTTATTGTATCTTTAAAATTGCTTTGAGAAGGTTAACGTTTAGATTAGATTTTGGTTCAATACTGTTTGTGATTTAATATTTGAATGTTGCAACAATCCTTTAGTCCATACTTTTCAAAACCAACTGATTGTTAGTTTCTTTACAAAGTTAGCCTGTACTTTATATTCCGTGTGCTTAAGTTCGATTGTGAGGATTTGTTCATTTTAACTGCAATAGGGTTATTTGAATGAATGCTTACAATTTGAAAATCTTAACACCTCAGAAGATTGCACTATTTTCTATGAGATTGTAGATTTATCTTGGTCAAGTAGAAATTAGTTTTTAAGGATTGGTCCATTTCGAGTATTGGTTACTTTCATTGTTAATCCTAGGAGTAGTATTAGACTTAGAAATATCTTTGAAACCCTTCTCTTTTTCTATTTCTTTGATTATTGGGTTAAAACCAGGATTGAAGCACCATCGGATTGTTAGATCTGATAAAATTGATTCAGCATTTTGCTCATAGTAAGGTCCCATTGTGATTACCAGCATTTTCACATTTCGTTACTGAGTTTTTTATGCATTGGCTTTCCAATAGAGATTTACCTTACAAGAGAGATAGGATATCATATTCTGTCTGGCTGTTATTGTGCAGAAAACATGATCAACATGAACTGGCACTAGAAGGAGGGCCTGAATAAGCAAGCTGGATCAATTTTTGAATGCCATCTCTCCTGAGAGATTCAGAAGAAGAACAAGATCCATGCTAGGAGAGGAAGAAATCAAAGAATTACTAGACCATACTAGGTCAAGAAGGATCAACAAAAGGGGAGAATCATCATCATCCCATCCACCTCCCACACCTCCATCATCCCCATCTTCATCAAGTTCATCTGAGTCTGAGGACATTGTCGTTCCACAACCTCAGCCAGTCATAAATCAGCCATTACCACCCCCCCACCTCCACTAATGGCTTTCCTAGTGACCAACCCATCCCCCCTAAGTTTCACCAATTGCAATCCTATGCCTAAAAATCCTAAACACTTTTGTTCAAAGTTCCATGCCAATGATCCAAATAGGACTACAAAGGAGCATATTAGGATTTTTAAGACTACCATTAAGGATAGGGGAATGAATCATGAGGATGTTGCATGCAGAATTTTCCCATATTCCCTTGGAGATGAGGAATTTTGTTGGTATAATCATCTTCCTACTGGGTCTATCACTACTTGGCTTCAGCTGGAGACTACATTTTTACAGAAATCTTGGATCCCAATTAGTGCAAATGAGTTACTTTTGTAGTTTACTAGAATCAAGAGGGAAGTAAATGAACCGATAGTGGCTTTCAATAATATATTCCATAGGGCTTATGATAGGCTACAAACCCCTTATGTTGTAGATGATGCTTCTGCCAGGGAGGTTTATTATGAAGCTTTGGATAGTTTAAGGTCTACTTTCATCAAATGGAAAGAAAACCCTCCTGGTAGCTTATTTGAAGCTTATGATGTGGCTGCTAAGGTGAGTACAGATTTGAGACAACACTTGTCTGGAACCTTGGCTAACAAAATACCTGTGATAAGTTCAGTCCCTCAATCACCCTTAGTTTCATGCCCAGGTCATCCCCTAAGTCAGGCTGCATTCATACCAAATTACCATCCAAATATGAACCAACCTGCATTTCATCATCAACAAGCCAATATACCTGGTTACTTATAGAACCTTGAGATATTTGATCAACCCTTGAACCATGGGTCACAGGATGTTTATATCCAGAATTCAACTAGTATTATTCCTCCATCAAATAGTGCAGATAAGGAGAGGTTGGATGCACTTGCAGAGCTAGTTGAGAGGCTGAACACTAAAGTCACTTACCTAAGGCACCAAAATAGTCAATCCCATGCAACCCAAAGGGGGATTTAGTCCAATTATGATCAAAGCAACATGGATATGATGCAGGCTCAAAGATAGAACTTTGATAGAGAATAATATCTTGATAGAGGTCATGGAAGGAAGCCACCACTTCAGAATAATGGAGGAGCCTTAACTTCTCTGGATCAGCCAAACAATAAGGGGAAACCTAGTGAAGTTTATCTGGAAAAAATAGCTCTTTCAGGATGGTGTAGGCTTCATAATACTAATCAACATTTTGAGCCAGACTGTCAAGAATTCCAGGCTGCTGTGTCCATTTTCTAGCCAAAGGTTCAACATGCCAACTGTAGTTCGAGTGGGCTAGAGATAGTGTCGTCTAATCCTTATGACATCAGTCCTGGTGGTAAATCACATCCCATTTCCAAATAGTGAAGAGAATGAACCAGAAGAAGAATAGGATAAAGGTGTTGAAACAGGGTATGTATACAGTGAAGAATCTATAGTTCAATCCTTTGGAGGTAATGAGGAGAATGATAATGGCCCACCAGATGAAGAAGAATATGCAACTAAAGAATTTCAGGCATTCCATCATGTGTCTACTTAGTATTTCCTAAATGGAGGACAGTCTGATGCTAATAATGGAGGAAGCATTGAAAATGGCAAGGATGAATTGATAGATAGCTCTAAGGGAAATTGTTCTACAATGACTACAGAGAAAATAGGGGAGTATGTAGTCAGAGAACTCAAGAAAGTCAAAGTAAGTCTCTCTGCTCATGAGTTGTTAAATGATCCTACCATTAGGGGTGTAGTACTAGGGTCTCTTGAAAAGGATATGCTTATTGAACAAAAGGGTACTTTAGGCCATATTGATGCGAATACTTTTAAGGAGGTATTCCTGTCTGAAAAAAGCTTGGGAAATTATGTACTGACAGTTGATCCTCAAGGATGGGAGACTAAGGAAATCCTCATGTTATAAGATATGCCTATACATAAATTTGACAGTGTTAATGCTGAGGCAGTCCTGGAGGAGGTTGGGATTTTGATTGAGGAGCCTCAACAGATTGCTAATGAATGTTCCCTGGAGCAAATTGTGTGATTTAATATTGTGGGTAAAGAGGCTTCTTTTCCCGAGGGTTACAGTTGCAACCCAGAATGAGAACAAATTCCAGTAGGGGAGAAATTCAGGGAGTCCCTTCACTCATCACATTTTGACAATGAATTTAGTAAAAATTCACATATTTCTTGTATTGATGACAAGATGGCTATGCATGTGCAGGAAAACCCAAATGGTGTTGAGAATAACAATGCTGCAACCATCACTAATGAGCTTGATTATCCTACTTTAGGTAAAGATGTACTTGAAGATCAGTCTATGAGGCCTCCTGACAAACATCATGAGGAGAAAGTTACTACGCATGATGAGGCTTTTACATTTTCAACATTGTTCCCTCATGAAGAAGGAGGGATATTGCATCATCAGTGGAGACCTCCTAACGACATAGATATCAACCTCTTACGAGTGCAGGATGCTAGATACCACATTTAGTCTACAACAATAAAAAATCAAGTTGTTTCTTTCTTTACTGAAAATTATGGATCTTATCCATTTGATTATGAAGGTTTAGGAGAGAGAACTTGTATATGGATTGATCTTGGTTTCAATGAGTTGCCTCAATTGTTGATCATTCCTGATTATGAGGTTGAGTTTGAATGCTGCATTATTGAGCATTTTTTTGCTGAATATAAGGATGAATTTTCATTCTTGAGGACTATTACCATCACCTTGTTGCTTATTCATGCCCTTAAGAGTCAAGTAGGGGTGGGTCTCAGTTCACCCTGTCTGATGATGAGTGGTTATGAGTCTTTTGTACATAGTTAGGATAGATTTCTTTAGATTAGGTTTCCCTTTCTGCTTTGCTTTTGTTTGTTTTGGTTAGTTTAGGTTTGCTTTTGCTTTGTTTTAGTTTGTTTTGTTTTGCTCTGCTCTTGTTTTGGGGGTTTCTTTGTTTTTTCCTAGATGTGTTGCACCTAAATGGCAAATCTATCTTCTCTGGAATTGTTCTAAGTATTTCATGGTGAACTTTAGTCCTGCATCTTGAAAGGATGGCTGAAGTCTTTGCTATTGCCAACTGTCTTAGTGTCAGATTTATAGAAGATTGAGTCACTGGTGTGGATTTGAACTTAAAATAGTCTGAAATCTTATATCTATCATATATTTTAAGAATCCTGATGTTACTATAGGAATCCTTGTGAAGTCTTGTCAAGTGAAAAATCCTATTTCTACTTCAGTGCCACTATGGTTCTTAGCCCTAAGTGTGAACTTCATTGGTCACAGGTTGAAATGAAAGTGACATATAAAGAATATCAAAGGAAAGAAAAATAAAATATTGAAAATCAAAAGAATAAATTCAACTTATCAGGGGTGCCTGAATATCTCTACCGAGGCTATGGACGCTTGGCTAGTAGTAGAGTTATGTTCAGGAGAGTCACATCAATAACCTCGTCGGGGCTATGGATGCCTAACTAGCAGCGAGGTACTATCCAGGTTGCTTTTGAAGTTAGAATCTCTACGTAGCTTGACTTGACTAAACTGGTTTCCTGTAGTAACTTAAGGAGGGAAATGAGCTCATGTGCACACACTTGGATTTTTTAGTTTATGGAGGGTTCGGTCTATCCTTTGGTTTTGATTATTTGGATCCTTGCATTCTGACTTGTTTGTTTGATGGTGAGATTGAAACCAGAGATTCTGGGTTCTCGATTCCTGTTCATCATCAAATGCTCTGGAGCATTTTCCAAGCAGAAGTCACAATTTGTTGTGCAATTTTTTGCACACATGCCCCACTAGAAGCAAGGATGCTCTTTCTCTTTGGTTTTGGTGTTTTGGCCCTTTCTTTTGAGGTTTTGTCTTACCTAGGCATGTGATTAAAATGTTTATTTTGAATGCCTAAGTGTTTCCCATGGGTTATTTATTGAAAATCTTGAGTTCTGGATTAATTTTGGGCTTTTCCTTGGATTCGGGACTTTCCGCTCTGGTCGGATTTTCCTGGATCCTGCTTGGACTCCGATTGGACCCTTGTTTGTCAAGGATTTTCAATATTCATGGATTTTTGCATGGGCTGGATTTTCCTGGATTCCGCCCTATCGTCGGCTTCCCGAATTCCTTCTCTGGCTATCTTGATTGATTGCATTGTTGGCTTCGTGTGTGCTTTGAGAGGTGTATCTAACTTGGTTTCTAGGTCTCTTCAATTATTTCATGCTAGGGTTGTTCAATATTACATCATTTGTCATGTCCCAGGTGAGTTTTGAGCTCATTTGTCTATTTTCATTTCGATGAATCTTGCCTAAGAGTAATTAGTAGATCCTAGTGATGACTTAACAGTGGAAACAATTAAATTCTGAGCTTGACTATGTGCTAATGGTGGATGAATAAGGTTTTGGACTTAGGTCAATGCCATACTAGGTGATTTTGTCTTAAAATTGACCTAGAATGCAAAGAAAATTTATGAAGGGTCCATCCCTAAATTGCTCTGTGTTTAAATGTTTGAATTTCGTGACTAATCCGGTGTTTGAGTAAAATCGTGATTCAGTGTCGCAGTCCGGGATAATCCATCCCTTCTGAATTTTATTCGCTGTGACCTTTCAAAGTCAGCAAGAGCTCATAGCGGGCTCCTTTCATTTTGCCGATCTTCAGTAAGTTCACTGAGACCTCCCCCTTTCCGCGAGAGCTTTCACTGAACATATCCTGCTCTTGTCGAGTAACCTTCTGTCGGGGAGACATTCATGCTTTGCTGAGACCTTACCATGAGCTCCCTACTCTTGCCAAAATCTTCGCTTTTGTTGAGACTCCTAACGGTCACTAGGACATCATAGCGAAACCTTTCTCTTAGTGAGCCTAGATCTCTTGTCGCCGTGACTTCATAATCTTGGCAAGAGGTTATGCCAATGGAACTCTTCATCGGCGAGACATAACGTATTTGTTGGGACCTCTAGCCAAACTCATACACTTCACCAAAAGCCCTCCTGAGTCCATATGTTTGTTGTGATTGTATATTTCTCACACCAAAGGTATCCCATGTTCTATCGCTAGTCAGCGAGACCAAGGGAAGTCGCTGCGACTTCCCCCTAGTCGCCAGGATGTTACACCGAAACCACTAAGTCTTAGCGAAACTTATCCTAGTGACTTCCTTCAGTGAGACTCTCAGGAGTCACTGAGACTTCTCGGCGAGATGATTGAATCGTGCCGAAACTTTTGATATGGGAATCTCCATTGGGTCAGGATTATTCCTTAACCGTGAATTTCTGTCGAGTCTGGATTTCTCTGAAATTTGTTGTCTCCCTGATCTTCCGAAGTCCCTTCTCTGGCCCGTTCTCCGTGGAAGTTCTCCCTAGGAGGATTTTTTTGAACTTTGATGGAATGTAATAATTGAATTTGTTGATGGCTTATGATGCATTAATTGATTATTTCATGTGACTTATTGATTGATTATGATTAGATTTGATGTTTAAGTAGGTGTTTCCTAGTTATTTTGTTGGAATCCAATCGGTCAGGAATTTCCCAAAATTCCTCTCTGGTTCAGATTCTGTGGATGGCCCCGAAACCTGGAATTTGTGTGATCATTTCATATGATATTTAATGGCACTTTGGTTGTAGGCAATGCATTCTAGTGATGTATTGATGGGTTAACATTGGTTTCTTGTGGTTTTTATTGTAATTTTCTTGATTGATACAGGTTGAATCTAGCAAGATAGCGGAGGGATCCTCTCTGTCTTAGGCAGAAGGTGTTGAAAATGATCTATAAACAAAGGAAGTAGATTGATGACACCCTCAATGGTGTGTATGATGGATCCATTGTTTTTTTTAAGATAATGACAGGAATAAGGAAGATCGCACCCAAGTATTTGAGTATGGAGAAGTTGAGAGAATGGTGGCAGGACGTTTATGCACCAAGTAATGATGATTATGTGTCCAAGCACCAGCTAGATGATATGACCACCTACCTTGTAGTTATTGGAAAATACCTAGCGTATGAGGTGGACTAGGATAAGTTGATCAAACAGTCAAGAGAAGAGATTGCATCCATTGAGAATCAACTTAGGGTTTTGCCCCTGCCACCTGTGGCCAACATGGATGTGGTGTTCTTGAAAGTACATGAAGAGCCAGATTGGAACAAAGATAATAGGGAAGGGAGCTAATGATAGGCTGCGGCGTGTTTTGTGCTTCCCTTTTATCTTCCCGCACATTGGTCTAGACTGCGCTGCGGATCTCAGGTCGACTTGGATGGGATGTGCATTTAATGCTTATTTGACCCATTTCAAAGTTTCTCTTGACCGATTTGTTGTGCCATTAATGCTGCAAAACCCTTGCCTGGTTGACAGGTTTTTTGGGGGAATTCTATATATTGGGCATGTCACCTCATTTGCAAAGGGTTAGAATAGTTAGAAATAGTTTGAAGGTTAGAATTTGTAACTAGATTAGAGCAGAAGTAGTTAGAAGCAAGTTAGCAACTAGGAATTCTCAAGCAAATGTTGTAACAGAAAGATAGAATTGTTGCTACTATGAATAATTCGAATGCAGATAATGACATTGTGATTTGGTGCCATACTTTAGTTCTTTTGTCTTGCATGGTTCTTTTTATTATATCTTTAAAATTTTTTTGAGAAGGTTAATGTTTAGATTAGATTTGGGTTCAATACTGTTTGTGATTTAATATTTGAGTGTTGTAGCAATCCTTCAGTCCATACTTTTCGCAACCAACTAATTGTTAGTTGCTTTGCAAAGTTAGCCTGGACTTTATATTCTATGTGCTTAAGTTCGATTGTGAGGATTTTTTCATTTTAACTGCAATAGGGTTGTTTGAATAAATGTTTACAATTTGAAAATATTAACACCTCAGAAGATTGCACTATTTTCTGTGAGATTGTGGATTTATCTTGGTCAAGTAGAAATCAGTTTTGAAGGATTGGTCCATTTCGAGTATTGGTTACTTTCATTGTTAATCCTAGGAGTAGTATTAGACTTAGAAATATTTTTGAAACCATTCTCTTTTTCTATTTCTTTGATTATTGGGTTAAAACCAGGATTGAAGCACCATCGGATTGTTAGATCTGATAAAATTGATTTAGCATTTTGCTCGTAGTAAGGTCCCATTGTGATTACCAACATTTTCACATTTCGTTACTGATTTGTTATGCACTATCAAGACCTAACATTAGAGACCTGGGGGTTATCTCTTGAGGCTTGCGGATAGATATTTACCTTACAAGAGAGATAGGATATCATATTCTGTCTGGCTGTTATTGTGCAGAAAACATGATCAACAGGTTTCAACTGCCTCACAATCGACAATCGGTTCAAAATAGTTGCAATCTGCCTCTAGTCGGTGATTTTTTCACCTCAAGAAATTCCTTCTGGAATCAAAACTCACTCTAATACCACTTGGCGTAGTCATGGTAGGATGTTTTTAGGAGGAAT
This sequence comes from Sequoia sempervirens, assembly GCA_007258455.2. Lineage (NCBI taxonomy): Eukaryota > Viridiplantae > Streptophyta > Pinopsida > Cupressales > Cupressaceae > Sequoia > Sequoia sempervirens. The sequence continues at coordinate 193,991,827 of VDFB02058242.1, read as the reverse complement.
GGTCTAGACCGTGTAGCGATGAGTCTATAGAGTGGAAAAAAGACAAAAAATTGATGAGCAAACATGAATCTTCTTTAATAAAGAATGCTTTCTTGCAACATTGGCCACAAGGAAAATATCTAGGTGCATAAGTCATGCCTTAAAGGATTACAAACATATTCTAGCCTAATTGGCCTTATTACATCCCCCTAAAGGGTTATTATGAAAATGAATCTAAATCTGGTGATGATCTTTCAATTATTTCCCACTAACTAGTTGATGACTACCAATGACTACAATGCTTATAAATAGGTTTCTCGAGCTCCAAAATAGATCCATGTTAGCCACAAGGTTGATTAACTCAGGGAATGGCCAAATATGTATGTTGGCCTCAAATGCTTCACAAAGAAATTATCAATGATAACTCCTAGTTGGAAAGCATAAATGATGCAATCAATGAGTAAGTGCAATAGTTAGCTCCATGTGTTGAGAACAATGATGAGGCAAGATCTAGAAATGAACTAGTGAACTGCTACTAGATGCAATTCAAGAAAGAACTATTCTTGGTTGATATAGGATTTCTTTACAACCAGGGATGCTCCTGCATCAGGATCTTTGACATTGACCATATAAGGGATCAAGATCAGTAGACCAAGAAGGACTCCATAGATAGTCAATGTGATGCACATAATTTGGGTACTACATAAAATGTAAAGAAATTTTTTATTGGAAAAGTTTGTATTCCTGAAGAAAGGAAAGGAATAATTGATTCTCTACATACGTACCATGATGTGATAGCTTTGGGTTATGAGGACCTCAAGACTTATGATACTTCAATCATTACTCCCTTTATCCCCCTCAAACTAGATGCAAAGCCCTTTAGGTAGTGACATTTTCCAATCAAAGTACTATTGGAACCCATTATTTTCAAAGAGGTGAAGAAGTTGTTGTGTGGACATATTATCTTCCCCATTCAACATTCCACTTGGGTGGTCAATTTGGTTCCACTTTGAAAAAAGAACAAAGAAATTAGGTTGTTCATTGATTTCAAAAATTTAAACCAAGCCTCAAGAAAGCATAACTATCCAGTGCCTTCATTGGATGAAGTATTTTAGATTGTGAATGGCAAGCAAATGATATCCTTCTTGAATGGCTACTCGGGCTACAACCTGGTTATGGTGCAGTATGAGGAAAAACACAATAATTCCTTCACTACAAAATAGGGTACATTTGCATACAGAAGGATTTCTTTTGGCTTAATCAATGCAAGAGTGACATTTTAGTACACTATGGATATTTCCTTCAAGGACTTGATAGGTAAATGTATCATCATCTACATGGATGACTTCACAATGTTTTCATAAAAGAGAGGTGATCATGTCTCTGATTTATGTAAGGTGTTCCAAAACTGTTGAGAGTTTGGAATTTTATCAAATCCAAAAAAGTGTATCTTTGGAGTAACTGAGGGAAAATTGGTGGGGCACATAATCTCAGAGAATGGCATATCAATCGATTAGGAACACATTTAGGCTATCTTAAAGATTCAACCCCCTAAAAGTAAGAAAGAAATGAAGTCCTTCTTTGGGAAGTCTAACTTTTTTAGGAACTTTATTACAGGGTTTGCTAAGATCGTGAAATAACTGAATGCTATGCTCAAGTAGGACGCTAAGGTTGAATGGACACTAGAGGCCAAGTAGGATTTGGCAAAAATAAAGAGGGCCATCACAAATTATCCTACGCTCATTAGCCTTGATTATTCAAATCCACTCTATGTATACTCATTCACTTCATATCACTCATGTGCTAGCATGTTGATGCAAAAAGATGATGAAGGAAGTGAACATCCAATTTCCTTCATGAGTGCTCCATTGAAAGATGTTAAATTGTGCTATCCCAATGTTGAAAAGTAGGCTTATGACCTAGTTCATGACATCAAGAAGTTCAGGCACTATATCCTAAGGAATAAAGTATTTTCTATTGTCTTAAACCCATCTGTTAAGATATTGTTGATGCAAAATGAGCTAGGGGAAAGGTGAGAAAAGTGGGTTACATTGTTGTAGGAGTATAATATGGAGATACAACCAATGAAGATGGTTTGAGGTCAGGCTCTCACACACACAATGGAAGAAATCTATTTAGAACTCATTTCCCAATAATACAACCTAGAGGATGTTTCTCTAGATGAATGGTATGATGACATTGTATACTATCCGTTGAAACAAAAATTTCTACCATGCTTACAAGGAGCCTAGAAACAAGCTCTACAACTAAAAAGTAGTAGCTATATGCTGAAAGGTACCATGTTGTACAAGAAGAACCATGAAGCGATCTACCTCCAATTCCTGGGAAAAGCTAAAGTTGTTGAAGTGCTTTGGGAATTTCATGATAAGTTCAAAACGAGGCATGGATCAAGTCCTTCAAAAGCCCACCAAATCTTTCAAGTCTAATACTACTGGCTGACACTGTTCAAAGATGCTCACAACCACGTTCGGTTATGCCATGTTTTCCAGACTATTGCCACCCAGGAGAGGTATTTTGTTGTTACATTACAACTGGTTTTTGAGGTAAGGCCATTCAACTAGTGGGGACTAAACTTCATTGGTTTGGTCAACCTACAATCTTCTATGAGACACATGTACATTATATCCACAACTAATTATTGTACTAGATGGACATAGGCTATTTCTTGTAGACAATGTACAATATAGGCAGACCGTACCTAGCATAAGGAAACCTTAGGGAATTCCCCATATCACCTCATTTATGGTCTAGAACATGTCTTCCCGATTCACATTGAGATTCCCATGCTACAATTTATCAACACCTACTATGAGGAGGGAGAACATATTGATGCCCGTCTGGTTGAACTGCTCCACTTAGAAGAGAAGCAAGATGAAGCTGTAGGAAATTTTTCCAAACATCAAGGCGATGTTAAAAGATGGTTTGATCATAGAGCCTGGATCAAGGCCTTTAGAATTATTGATCTAGTGCTATATTGGGATAAGTTCCATGAGAATAAAGGTGGAAATGATATTCGACAAGCTTTAGCTTGGTCCCTTTCAGATTTCTGAAAACCTAAGAGATAATGCCTTCTACCTAAAGACCCTTATTGGAAAATATGTCCCATTACCAATCAACAAGCAATAATTAAAGCATTATTTCCTTGCCTAAGTTGTTCTAGCTCACTACTATACATAGTTAGAGTAGGTTTTTTGCATTGTGCTTTATTTTTCTTTTCTTTCATTTGTTTTTCCAACTTTTATTTTTGATGAAGGTGTTGCTTGGTCTTGATGTGGTGGTTGTGCTTGGCCTGGTCAAAAGGTCTACTTTGTTGCACATTCCCGTTTGTTCGGTGGATAAGTATTCATGAGTTATCAAGGATTTTTTTCTTGCTTCAGTGAATGAGGTTTCCTCAGCTAAAATCTTGTTTGACCTAGAAGGAAACCCTTGTCTGAATCCTTTCAAATTTATCTCAGTCTTTATGCAACACACATCTTTAATACTCCTAACAAGATATACGGTAGTTATCATGAGGCCTTGACAAGTGAAAAATCCTAAATCTACTTCAATGACCACTGTAATCTACAAACCTTGGTATAGGCCTCATGGCTTATTCGGTAACAAAAAGAAACTAAAAGGTATAAAAGTAGAAAATAAAGAAAAGAGAAAAAGAAGAGGAAAGTATTGAAAAACAAGCAATTGTGTGGGTGTGTGAGCAACTCTATTAGGGCTATGGATTCCTAACTGGAAATAGAGCAATGTTCATGGGGATTGTAGTGACAACTCCATCGGGGCTATGGATGCCTGATTGGCAGTGGGGTAATGTCTAGGTTACTTTTGGAGTTAGATTACTTACATAGATTGTCTTGGTTGATTGATCGCCTACCTCTATAGTTTATGAGGGAGGTGAATTAACTCACCATGCACACTTCTAAGATTTATGTGGCTCAATTTAGCTAAGGATTTTATTCTCCTGTGATCTTTGGGTTCACCTGATGATGCCTTGCTTCTAGGCTATGAAACTAGAGATTGTAGGTTTCATATGAATCCTTATGCTTGGAACGATCGATAGTGTTCCCCAATAGAGTCTCCATTTTTTGTGCCTTCTACACACATGCCTCGCTTGGAATGGGGACCCCCTCTCTTTTTTTTTGTCGGGTTGGTTCATGTTTGCATTGTTCTTTGTGCTCCTACTTGAGGAACCAATTGACCAAAATTACTTTAAGTTACAAAATTCCGTCATGTCTAGCCATTTTCCAAGCTTGGAGGGGGGTAGAAAGTTTCATGCAAGTTTCCTTGGTGTGGAAGTCATGCCTTCTGTTGTCATTTGCGAAAGTAGATTTGTGGGTTTCCATTCACAGGGTGTTGTCACCATGTCTCCGTCCTCTACGTCACCCACCCTCCATTTTTCCACAAGGGATTTTTACCCACCACTTTTGTTCCTTGTGTTTCTGAACTATGTACTCCCGCTTGTTTTTTGAAACTCTTGCAATAAATGCTCACATTAATGGTGATCAAGTTTATAAACAGAAGGGTTGCGATAGATCATTGTAACTTTGAGCATTTTAATTTTAAGAGCCAAACGAGCTACTTCAAGAATGAGTGGATTGAATGATTAAAGCAACATCCTCCTCTTTCCCCCTATGCAACAATAGGTAGGGTTCATTTTCCCACTCCTATTTCTATGTTTTGAGTATGTTGAATGCTTAGGGTTTTGCAATGAAATGCCTGGGGAGGGGATGTTTAGATGATTAAATTTATGAAGGGGCTTTGCATAGACATGATAAATAGCATTTCATGGCATGCTATTTAGAACTTTAAGTGGATTCTTGGCTAAGAAAGCTCTGATTACGGTCAAAATATGGGAACCCAACTAATTCTTAGCCAGCAATCTCTAGATTTCAAGGAATTGCTAAGTATTGGGGTGTTGCAGGTGCTTGTTCAAGGATAGTAGTCTTTGAAATGTTGTTCACATTAGCATAAAAATTAGTGACTTCCACATCATTTCCCCTACAAACAGGAGCTAGGGTTATCTAAGTTTGAAAATTTTCAGGGTTGGATAAGTCCATAGAAGTTTCCTTGTGGGGAGACATTGGCGGGAAGCCGTGTAGCCTAAGATGTTTTAATGACAAAACCTGAATTTCTTTCCAATCGATAACTCCCACAAAGTAATGAGGTCAAAGATTTTATGGGTTTGCCTTCACAAAGTGCCCCTCATAGAATGTTGCAAGTCTAGGCCCATGTCTTGACAACGAAACCTTAGCAACTTTTTGGCAAGTGCATCCTACCCTTGCATTTACCTCTGACCATGTGCTACATTGATGAAATTGCCAAGTCCTTAACCCATGTGGAATTACCCTTGTGGGACATCATTGGCTAGGAGCCGCAAAACCAAGGCCATTGCTAATGGTGAAATGTGAATGGCTTCCCCATTGGTGGCTTCCGTGCCATTTGTATATGCAAATATCAAACTTGGGAACCAAAACCCAAAATAACCAAGTCCTTAACTTGTTGTAGATTCCTTCTTGCGGGTTGTTGTCAATAGAAGGTTGTCTAATCAAAGTCGTTGTTTAATGAAAAATCATACATGGAATTTCACCTAGTAGCTTCCACCCTCGCATTTCCCACATGCCCTTAATTTTGACCTCCATAATGTAAGCATCAATCCTAACCTTGCCACATTGACCCTTTTGAGTGAAAAATGAAAATTCTAAGTTGAAATGTTGATATGGGTTTCTCCATGTGGAACTCCATCTATGGGGTGTAGTTCCACGAAATTTGTCTCCCAACTGCCAAACACTTGATAGCATCTGCATTGGAAAAACCCACATGCTATATTTTCACATTAAGCAAAATGCCTAGATCTCCAAGAGAGGTGATCTAACATGACCTCCCACCCTATTATCCACATGCTAAATTGACTTAACCAAAATTTTCTAAGTATAAATTTCTTGCAAAGATTGAGGGGTGGAAAGCATTTATGAAACATCGTGGCCCCAAGGCCATTGTTAGTGGTAGAACTTGAACAACATTCTGGGTAACTTTTCCCACATCAAATTTTCCCACAAGAACCAAGAAAGTGAATTTGACCAAGTAAATTGATTGCAACCACTTTAACAGACATTTTGCACATGAACTAATGAGCTTACATCAAAATAACTTAGAGTTTTATTAATGTGGAAATGTCCCCATGGAATTCCATCAGTAGGTTTCCATGCTCTCTGAGCCGTTTCTAATGGCCTTAACACTAACGAATTTTGTGGGGTGGAAACCCGCACTATTCGACCCACAAAGCTACAAATCTTGCAAATGAGAATAAAATGATGGAATTTTATAAATGTAATGAATTCCTTGAGTTATATGGATGGATGTAATTGTATTTTAGCATGATTTAACTAGCAAGCAATTTACTACATGTTCTTTGTGTAGAATTTATGGAACCAACTAAGAAAAATGACAAGGGCAAGAAGAGTGCAAAAGCTACAAAGGGAGAAAAGGAAAAATTTAAGATGAAGTACAAGTTTCATAGGGTTGAATGTGCCTCAAAGATCATCTATCAATGGGATAAAGTAACAAGCACATAATTGGGTCACATCAATATAGATGAATTCAGACAACGGGTCTTCGTCAGCCTAAAAATAGAGGAAGCTTGGAAGGTAAAGAAGAGTGGAATTGTGAAGGCAATAGGTTTCCCTCTAGCTCTAATCAGCCCAGAGTTGATCTTCGCATGCAGAGAATGTTATCATTAGAAAACTAGGAGAATAGTTACTGTGGATCGACAGGTGCTAGTTGTATGTCAATCAAAAGGACATTTGGGATCCTGCTATTTGAAAAAATGGAAGAAACTGAATAGGAATATTCCCATAATGTGTTGAAAGCATACCCCACAGGTTGCAAGAGGACCATAAACTAGACATGGCTACTTGAAAAGATAGGCAGTGCTAATAAAGTTCCTCAAAAGTTGTACTAGAGCAACTTCATGGAGGAGGTCAATGACCTCATGACACTTCTGAGTAGAGTAATGGGACTTCCTACTTCCTCAATATTTGAGGAATGGATGTGGTACTTCATAGAAGAGATCCTCATAGTTGAGACTAAATTCCACTGTGCGAAAATGATCAATAATAATTTGCGCAATCAATTTGTTACAGTGAAGAAGGCTAGGGAGTTTTATATGGCCTCCTACATTGTATATCTTATGGCAGTTACTTTCCCCTTAAAAGGATTGAATTATGTTGGTGAACTGGGAACTAAGAAAGGGAAAAACCCCGTCTATAATTTTTACCCACAACTAAAATATAGAAATTACAAGATAAATTACAGGTGGGTCAATGATGCCTTCATAATGAACATTGTTTGGGCTTTGTGAAAGGATTACCTTAAAAGGATGTGTCACAACTCGAAGGCATTGGTCAAGAAATTTGGGTACTGGTTTATTTAGTTCCCCATGTTTATTTACATAAGGGCTGAGGGATTTTCAGGGTTCCCATATTGTCTGCCAAGGTACCCTGGTGATAGAATGATTTTATTGGAATTGACTCAACAGTTGTAAGCAACCCATTCATTGTTGGATGAGAAGCATCATGCTAGGGTCCTATACCCCATAGTATTTGGTCAAGGAATGTATTCGTTCTTAGCCTCCCCTTGTGTGGAAAATTCCAAAAAGGAGCTTGCAGAATACAATTTGGAATTGTATACAGAACGAGGAGGCTTAGAACCTCTAGGAAAATTGAAGAAATAGGTTGGAAGGTAGTATTCCCATAGGCCCCATAATGAAGGCTTCTAGGAAAATTACGATGATGATCATGAGGGTAGGAGAAGAAATTATATGAGAATGATAGTGAACCACCCGAAATGGAAGCTACTATGCAAATATGCAAGGAGATGGAGACATGAAGTGAGGAGCAACTTATAGAAACAATTGATATTGTCGAGGAACCTGAGGAATTAGACCATGATGATTATCATGAACATATCGAAGATGGCTCAAGGATCGTTAATTTAGATGAAGAGGGGCAACAAATTCCCAAGGAAAAAGATATGATTAGGTTTGACACACATTATGATGTGGAGACCTCTAATCAGGAGCCTAAGGATGAGCCCAAAGATATGAAATGTAGTACTTTGAGTCTAGTTTCCAAATATGTAATTTATTTTAATACCTAGATGATACAAATTGATTTTCGATAGGCATGTCTAAAAGCACCATTTAAAAGTCACTTTTTTTTACCATACCATGCACATGTACGTCATCCATATTTTGACCTAAATAATTTAATTTTTTTGAATCCTTTTGGGAAAAGATTTGTAACACAATGAAGAATGTGGACAATTATTTTTTATATTTTTTGTTTGATTATATTTTTTTGCTAGTTTTTTACTTGCCATATTTGTTGTTTTGAAAAATCCTTATGTATGTCACATAAAATGACCTAAAATTATCATTTTTTTCTTTTTTTAAATTAAAAAGAATTGTCTAAAGAATGTGGATGTACAATTGGTTATTCAAAAAAATATTTTAATAAAAAGTTATTAAACTACTAAAAATCCCTGATATTTCAAGTTTATGGACTATTTTCATCAAAAATTGTTTGAAAAATAGAAAATATAATACAATTGTAAAAAAAAAAATACATATTTTGAATCTACACAATCTCATCTATAATTGGTTTTAGTTTCATCAAAAAATTATGCAATAAACACTTCAAACATATGTCCAAAGTCACTCTTTTCTACTAACACTGACATGACCTTCAAGTTGCAAGTCAAAGCATGTCCAAAGCTAAGGGTTGGCTCCCCAAGCCTTTTTTTTGACTCGAAACCCATAAAAAAATTGGGCCAAAAATTGAAATTCTTAGAAATAGGATCCTGTTTGGTTTTTTAAAATTTTAAGCTTTTATGAAATGGGATCCTGTTTTAGAATGGGATCCCATTTTTGGCTCGAGATTCTGAAGAAAAATGGGATTTTGTTAGCTAAATAACAAGATCTTGTTTCATTTTTCCCGATTTTAGTTTTTTTTCTAAGTCTGAAACTTCCACTAGAAGTGGAATCATCTTCTTGTATTTACCCAGGACACCACAATAAAATGTTGTTGAATGCATGAACCATATAATTATGGAGTGAGCCAAATGAATGTTGAACACCACTAGTTTAGAGAAAAAAATTTGGGTCGAGGCTATTTCGATAGTCTATTTCTTGATCTATAGATCACCCACTACAACTCTTGATAATAAAATCCTTGAAGAAGTATGGAAAAGTAAACCTATTGATTATTCTCTTCTTCGTGTATTTGGTTATGATGCTTATGATCATATTCCTAAAGAGAATAGAAAGAAGCTGGATGTGCAGTCCACAAAATATATTTTTCTTAGCTATGCAAAAAATATAAAGGGGTATATTGTGGGATATTGCTATCGACAAGGTTATAGTTATCCAAAAAAAATATTTTAATGAAAAATCAATGCAAAGAGGTAAAGAACAACAAAGTAAAAAAAATATTCCAGTTGAGGTAGAAAGCTATGATTATAATCTACAAGTACCAGATGAAAATTAGTAAGATGAACATCAACCAAATGAGTCATAGGGTGATAGATTATCCCTTGTAAGGAGATCCACTAGAGTATCCAAAGCACCTGAAAGGTACTCTCATTGTAATTTTTCTTATGCATTACTAACTAATGTTGGTAAACATATTTTATATCAGGAGGTTTATGAAGTTGAATGTGCAAGCAAGTGGAGAGTTACCATGGAAGAGGAGATGGAAGCTCTTCATAAGAACAATACATAGGAGCTTGTGCCATTTCCTAAGGGGAAAAAAGTTATTGTTAACAAGTGGGTCTTCAAACTAAAAAGGGACATTAATGATAATCTGGAGAGGTATAAAGCTTGATTGGTGGCCAAGGGGTATGCACAAAATTATGGTATTGATTTTGATGAATTTTTCTCACCTGTTGTATGGTTAAGTACTATTAGAGTTATTTTAGCTCTTGTTGCTAGTCTTGATTTGGACACAGTGATCTTGTAGAGGAGATTTATATGCAACAACTAGAAGGTTTTGAGGAAAGAGATAAGTATAATTTGTTGGAAAAATGAAGAAGAACATCTCATTTTTTTGCTTTGCATTGTCATTGATGTCACTATGATATATGAGTTGCAATTGCAAGATCAAGAATGAAGTTATTCCGGTATTCTAGTTTGGTATCTAAACCGTTATTTTGCTTACATCCTCTAGTATTTTGGTATGCCTTTATTTTCTGATGATTACAATTGCCTACAGTTTTAGGAAATGGTTTGTAGATGACGAGAGCATGCACATTCAAGATCTCACGTATCTAGATGCTCATATGGTGTATTGGCATTACATTGGTGTTTGCATTTGTGCTATTAGGTCTATCCCTGGCCAACGTAGTGGATGTATTGTGTAATGGTACAATAATTTTTGTTATGCAGATATATGTGCAACCTATTTTAGGTCTATGCCGACTTGATGAATCATGTTGGATGTGTGAATTATCTTTTTAGAAGTTTCTATGAAAGCTTGAACAGACAGTTGATATTTTTGGTAAATGATAAGCGCATCTAATTAGGCTAACCTAATTCATGCTTGTAGAGAGATCAAATATATATTGGATAATATTTGAATTTTGATGATGATTTTTGGTGTGTTTTAAATGTGAATGTAAAGAAGAATGAATATGATGAAGTGTGTTAATTCAGTTTATTGAGATACATTGGAATTGAATTTGCACTTACTAGGTGTACTCCATCAGTTCATTTTCTGGTTGTAAGCCATTTTTTGTCATTTTAATTCTATAGGTAGTGAGCCTTTGTTTCTGGACAGTGAGTCCTGGCAGTGAGCTACCCTTTTGTAATATCTTATAACCAGTTATACTATATTGTGAGCTAACACTCACCATGGTTTTTCCCTTTTTGGGTTTTCCACATAAAAATCCTGGTGTTCATGTGTCCAATGATTTCATGTTTTGTTAATGATTTTACTTATCTTTACTATCGTATCCATTGGAATAATTGGATGGTAACTGATCAAAAAATTTAAGAAGATACTAATTCACCCCCCTCTTAGTATCTTGGACATTTAAAAATTGGTATCAGAGCTTGTTCCTCCAAAAAGGCCTAACAAATTTAGGGAGATCTTGAAGATGGAAGAAATGGATGATAAGAGAGAGCCTCAGAATGCACTTGAGGATCTTGACAAAGTTTAAAGAGAAAATGGAGATCTAAAAGAAAATATTGAAGAAGCAAATGAATGTGTCTGGAAATTAAAGGAGCAATTGAAAAAATTCAAAGATAGGCATAAGGAAGTAACTGATCAGTTGAAGAAGGCTAATGAAGATATTGATAGTTTGAAAGTACAAGAAGAGGAGGAGAAAAGAATTGAAGAGTGTCTGAACAAGTTGGTACAAAGAAAGTTTGAAGATTGCACCAAGCTTGAACAAGAAGTTGTGAACCTGAAAGTGGATTTGGAAAAGGAACAAATTTGTGAAAACAATTTCAAATCTAGCTTAGATAGGCTTGATGAATTGATTGTAGGAAAAAAACCAAGTAAAGACAAAGGTGGTCTAGGAAATGATACCAGTGAAATTTCCAAAACTGTGAACAATTTGAAGACTCTGAATAAAGGAAAGAAGAAACAAAACTCAAGGAACTCCACTAGGAGACCTTTGGTGAGACAACCTAATGCACAAAGGTATCCTTCTTTTAATGGGAATTTTTTTTCATGCAATAAATTCAGTCACAAGGAAACAAAATGTAGGAGTAGGATGAATCAATTCCCTAGTCCTTTTACTGGTCAATGTTTTGCATGCAAGAGAATTGGACATAGGACAACTGAATTCAAAACCTTGATGATGAATCAATCCTTTAATGGCTATTTCTATACTTGTAAAAAATAGGTACATAAAGCCAACTAGCGTAGAACAAGAGTCAGTGGAAGTCAATCTAATCAAAGAAATATTGTTTGCTATAACTGCAACAAACCAAGACATGTTTCAAGAGTTTGCTGTAGCAAGAAAAATAAGGAAACCAATCTAGTAGAAAATAATGAAATTGTGAAGAAGGTTGACAAAGATGAGATTAATCAAGAGATGAATAAGATTTACAGAAAGAAAGAAGAACTAGAGACTGTTGATGTGTCTGTGCCCTCATTCGGTATGGATGATTCCTCTAAGGATTAGACCTAGCAAGGTTGTAGGGGGAGCATTATCAAAAAATTATAAGAACCCCCTAGATAAATGGTTTGTTAGAGGCTGGCATGAGGATGAAATGAGAAGTATGAGTTTTCAAAGGATTTGAAAAAGGAATCGATAAGAAATATGGAGGGATGATCTTTTGCAGAGAAAATTAGGGTTTGTTTATGTAAAAGAGAAGAGTTTTTAGCAGCTTTTTGGAATCTTCCACATTTAATGTGAATTAGGGAAGATCATTATTTTATAAAGGAAATGTTTAAGTAATTTTGATCATTCAAGCATTTGAAGAAATTGAAGATATTTTGGAGCATTCGTGAAGAAAATTTTGTTCATTGTGAGAAAAAGGTATTTTTATCTTCTAAGCAGTTGTGCTTTTGCTTTCATTAAGTTTTTTGAGTTTAGAATTAGTACAATGGAAACTCCTATAGTTGTGAAAGTCTCAGAGAGACCGAGGCCTTCTTATAGAAAATATTCCTCAAAGGTTTTCAAAGATGACCCCATGGGTGCATTTTTGACAATTCCACATGGAGTAATATGATCACTCTAAATTGATTGAGATTTGGCAGAATTTGCTTACTGGCAATGATTTCTTAATAAAACTTGAATACTCGAATGTGGTTGAGAAAAGGTTGGATAGATGGAATAACTTTCCCAACTTCAGCTATGATGACAAATTTGTGAAAGTAGTCTGAAGTAGAATACATGATAAATTCATGTGGACTAACTGGCCGCACCCGATAACTAAGGAAGTATTTAGGGTTGTAACCGGACTCTGGGATAAAGGTACAATACCTGTGTTGAAGACTGTGAAGAATGAGCTCGTAATAGAACTTATAGGAGCCACATATGACAAAAGAGCCTTAGCGACGAAAACCATCACTAATCTTGCTGTGAATTAGGTAGCTATGATGATTGGACATACAATATACTTTGCAAAGAGAGAGAATTTTGTTTCGGCTATAGCAATCTATACAAGTTTTGATATGGTTGTAAATGGTTTTGATTATGATATTTGTGAGCTTCTTCAGTTACAGTTGCTAGAGAGCTTGAAGTTGAAAAAAGGAGAGAAAGTATGCTTTCAAGTTTGGTTAATTGATTATATGGCTATTGTTTTATTTCATGAAGAGACTTCTAGGAAAGAATGAAGAAGTACATTGGGATTCATCCAGACTAGTAGGTCATCAAATTTTTGATTATTTGCATAGTCTGGGAAATCTAGATGCTCAAGATGATGCTTTGACAACATTCTTTATTATATTCAAAAGAAACATGAATGAAAGGGATATGCTTTTGAAGAAAATTGTTGATAAGTATAAAGACGATATCATATTCCATGTTTCATCTAATGAATGCATGATTGAGGCTATAGAACCTCGAACCATCTAGATTCAGCCTCTGGGATATGAGGTGGAAGAAGATGAAGCTAAAGGATATGTGCAATTATTGCTGAAGAATCCAAAGGACCCTAATGAACCCAGAATTGGGACATATGTTGAAAATTCTATGGAAGTTCATTTGGAGCTGCAAAAGTCCAAGATTAGAAAGAATGTGGAGAAAAAGCTTAAAGAAGTTGGATTTACTGATGAGGATATTTCCCTTGGAAGGGCTAAGGGAGAACAAAGGGAGACAGAATCATCTGGCCCGGGGAGATCTAGAAGGACTATCTTTGCAAAACCATCCACAACCCCTGCAACAAAGATTGAATCAAGTATGGTCGAGAAAGGTAAAGGTCATGTTTCCTCCAGACTGACTACTAGATCTGGGAAGAGGAAAGAAGCTCCTCTGATAGCACCTACAAAGAGAGGAAGGAAAGAGAAAGCAACAAGGGAGAAAAACCTCAGTGCTACAGATGATCAGGATGATGAAGAAGTAGATCCTGAAGCAAAGTTGGTAAGAAGAAGAGGTTTACCCTCTAGTGAAGGTGCATCTATAGAAGTTGTTGGTTCCAAGAGAGTACATATTGTATCATCTTCTGATGAAGATGAAGAGTAAGAGTTTGTTATACATGTGCACACAAACCCAGAATCAAAGAAGTCAAAGGTATCGGTTGAAGCCTCTGCAGACTAAAGAGATGAACAAGACATTCTAGTAAGTTCTGGTCCTCGATTTAAACTAGCTCCAACTCTTAATTCCTTACTACATTTTGAAAATATGCTTCAACCTGCAACTGAATATTATGATAAGGCTAGAGAAGAAGACAAGAAAACCCTGCTTTTAGCTATTATTGAATATGTTATCATTTTAGAAGTCAAATATGATGATATAAGGAAAGATGTACCTAAAAGCATGTGGGATGATCTAATGAAAAGGAGATTAGAGGTCATTGTATTCAAAGAGAAAATTATAAATGCTGCATATAATAAGATTGGGTCTTCCCTGACCCCTGATGATCTGGAATCTTTGAAGAAGATCTATGCATAAATGTTTCAGATGAAGAGTAGAGTAAACATGTTGATGAAAAGAAATAAGAAGTTGAAAAATAAAATAAGAAAGGAAACAACAAAAGTAATTAGTGATATAGCAAAAAAATATGGTATGCTTAAGACCGATGAAGATGTTGTTGTTGAAAATGCTAAGGAATATACCCCTATTGATATAGGTAATGAAGCTATTTCTAGAAATTTTGATGTTGAAATTAATGTTGGTGGAAAAAATAATGAGCATAATGAAGGAGAAGTTGAGCCTGAGATGCATAATGATGCTCCTCCAGAGCACACTAAAGGAAAAAAGGGAAATAATGAACAAGGCAATGTTGAAGAAGGAAAAGGTAGTGAAGAAAGAGACAATCCAGAGGAATAATAGAATAAAGATGAAAATGATGGAAATGATGAAGAGGACAATAATGATAAAGAAAAATATGAAGACAAAAAGGAAGAGAAGAAAGAAGAGGAAGACGAGGAAATAGAAGAAGAAGAGAAGGAAGAGACAAAGGAAGAAAAGAAAAATGAAGAAAGTGAAAATAAAATTGTAAAATAATTTAAGATTCCTGGAGAATCATCCTCTAGTAATGATGCTCTAAAAGGCCTACTTTCCAAGAAAATCAGATTTCAGGTGAAAACTCCCTAGGAAATTTTACAAATTCCTGTGATTGAAGGGTTGGTGGATATGGAGAAGATGTCTTTGGTGCATAAAGTAATGTTGGGAGATGTTATGCCTTCATCCGGGAGGAAGGAAATTCTTAAATCACATGAAAGAGGAACAAAACTTATAAAAGATTCCCTCAAGGAATTGTGGGAAGTCATACCTAGTGCATCCACTGATACATCTCTCGCCCCTATTGAAAATTTGAGATTGCTGAGAGATTCTCTCAAAGAGTATACCTTTGGGCTTAGTGAAAAATAAAACCAAGAGGTTGAAGAAAAATTGGTAGAGAGAAATTTATTGGCCTTACATGACAAGTGTGCTCTTGCACATTCTAGAGTTGAAAAGAACCTAGAAGATGTAAAGGTTTGTGAGTTTGAAGCTAATGTTGTCATTGCTTATTACTTGAACTGCTTGGATGCCACTCAAAATATTAAGGTTGTTACGGATTCCATTGAGTCTCAGTTTTCAATCGTCTCTGGTACTTATAGTCTATCTAAAGATAGAGAAACTCAACCTGGAATGCAATCTCTATGCATAAAGAAAAATTATTTGTTTTGCAAAAGTAGAAGGAAGAAATTATTAGAAAATTTGATCATTTGAGTGACATTGTAAGAGTTGAATTCACTCTGATTGGCAAGGGTCTGGCTTGCATAGAAAATCTTGAAAAGATAAACTTGGCTCCTGATACTTCATATGGTGTAGAAGAAACTCTGATTGAGTTGGAATCTCTCAACAGGATGTTGATTGCTGCAAAGGATAGTTGGGAGAATGGAAAAGTTGTATGGGAAGGTATTCTAAAGGAGCTTCAAGGCTCGTCATCTTCTGATTGATACATATTTCTTTGCTTTCTTTTTTTTTAATGCTTTTCAGTTATTTTTGGGACACCCCTTGTCCTTGATGTCAAAGGGGGAGTGAAGAATGGTGAAATGGTATTAGGGTGAGAAGTATTGTAAGAAAAAAGGAATTCTATAAATATTCTTTTGACACATGTTGCCATCAATGACAAAGGGGGAGATTGTTGGAAAAATGAAGAACATCTCATTTTGTTACTTTGTGTTGTCATTGATGTCACCATGATATATGAGTTGCAACTGCAAGATCAAGATTGAATTTATATTATAGTATTCTAGTCTAGTATCTGAACCGGTATTTTGGTTACATCCTTCAATATTTTGGTCCAGATTTATTTTCCAGTAATTACTATTGCCTGCAGTTTTGGGAAATGGTTTGTATATGTCAGGAGCACATACATTTAAGATCTCACATATCCAGATGCTCATATGGTGTTTGCATTTGTGTTATTAGGTCCATCCCTAGCCGACCTAATGGATGTATTGTGTAATGGTGAAATAATTTTTGTTATGCGGATATATGTGTGACCTATTTTAGGTCTATGATGACTTGATGAAGTGCAATAGATGTGTGAATTATCTTTTTAGAAATTTCTATGAAATCTTGAAGCTAACAGTTGGTATTTTTGATAAATGAAAAGTGCATCTAATTAGGCCGACCTAATTGATGCTTTCAGAGAGATCAAATATATATTGGATAATCTTTGAAGTTTGATGATGATTTTTGGTGTGTTGTAAATGTGAATGTAAAGAAGAGAGAATATGATGAAGTGTGTTAACTTAGTTTATTGAGCTACATTGGAACTGGATCTTCACTTACTAGGTGTACTCCATTAGTTCATTTTTTGGTTGTAAGCCATTTTATATCATTGTAATTCTATAGGCAGTGAGCCTTTGTTTTTGGACAATGAGTCCTTGCAATGAGCCACCCTTTTGTAATATCTTATAACTAGTTATACTATATTGTGAGCTAACACTCATCATGGTTTTTCCCATTTTGGGTTTTCAACATAAAAATCCTGGTGTTCGTGTGTTCAATGATTTCATGTTTGTTAATGCTTTTACTTATCTTTTTTATTGTATGCATTAGTATAATTGGATGTTATCTAATAATTTTTTTTTAAGAAGATACCGATTCACCCCCCCTCTCTGTATCTTGGACATTTAACATTATCTTGTTCATAGGTTGAGAAAATCAATGTATGGTTTGAAATAGGTGCCAAGGTGTTGGTACAAGTGGTTTGATTCCATTGTGATTGTAGCATTGTAAATTATCACCCTTGGAAATTTCACACTATGTTTTGTCCCCTTTAAATTATTGAGTCTAATTAAGCATTTAATTTCCTAAATTATGCATCTCAAGACCCATTTGTACCATTTTATGAGAAATTGCAAGCACTGAACAAATGCATCCAATTGATATTTTCCCCTGACACAATGAATAGGGCCAAGACCCATTTTCCCTAGGGTGTATGGGTTCCCCTATTTTGTAGGGGACCAATTTTGGATATGTCAGTGTTGACATTTTAACATTCAAAATTCAATTTTCAAATTTTGGCTATGAGGATTTAATTTGCAAGAAATTGAATAAATGCCTGTAAATACCTAGTTATTGCATCATTTCAAAAGGTATATAAGAAATTATTGTCAAGAGAACTATCAGTAGAGTTAAGAGCTTCATTTCAAAGACCTATTGTAGCAGGTCAAGTTGCGAGCATCATGTCAAATCTTATGTGAGTTCATATGTGTTTATGTTATGCTTGTTTATGAAGGCTAACCCTTATTGTAGGTCTCCAAGCAATTAAAGCAATCAAGCAAGAAAGATCCAAGACCTTGAAGTGATGTGCATGAATTTAGTCCTTCAAGGAAGCCATTGAAGGGTGGTGATTTGTATCACTTTGCTGATTCATCATTCCTTCCTATCATTTATCCATTTTATCATTGACATTGCCATTGTGGAAGTGGAAACACTAACATGGGGTTTGGCTAAGGCAAGCCCCTAAATGACACAATATTTCTTGTCTTTGTGAATGTGTATATTTTAAGTTTAGTGAGGATTGAATGAAGTTTGAATAGAAGTTGTCCATTTTTGCATTCAAATCCCTACATCTTGTTAACTCATAGAAACTCACCTATAGAGTTATCTAACAGTGTTCCAAGAACTCTGGAAGTGGAAACAAAGGTCTTAGATCTATCATAAGAGGATCATCAAAATAGAGAAGAAAATTACTACAAGGACCCATATGCCCTTGGGTGACTCTATCGTCCTACAGTGATCAAAACCAAAACGTTTGGATAGGGACACAATCCTTTTCCCTTCCTAGATTTGCCTACAATTCATTGTTTTAGTTTACCAGTAGTTAGGATCTTAAATTTTCATATTAGGGCATGTAGTATAATTAGGTTAATTAAATCAAATCAATCCCAATTCATTCCAAGGCTCTAAAAGATGTAGATCTAGGTCTGATTGACTCAATTTCATGGTTACAAGTAAATATATTCTCCTTGTGATCCCCATCTTAATGAAACCATAGAAAAAGGCCCAAATGAATCCTAGGTTTTACATATTCAACTTAGGGTTCCCTTTTTATTCGTTTGATTTTGGTGAACTTGACATTTTGACATAATAAACCTTTTAAAATTTGAAGTAATTCAACCCTAGATCTAAGTTTTGCATTCCTTTTTTTTGCATCTCTCATTTAGGGTTTCATTTTTGTATCATAAAATACATAAAAAAAATTCAAAAAATTGCATAGAACATTACATCATAGGTTGCATTAGGGTTTATTTGAGTCATTTAGATCAGAACCAAATCCAAAATTACATTCATAATTGCCACCTTTTATTCAAACATTATTACACATTTGCATTGTCTTCAATTCAACAAATGTTGGAAACTTATTCATTTGCAGACTTGTTTTTATATAGAAACAAAACCTTTAGATAGTATAATAAACATTCAAATTTTGAATTTTCATAACCCCTATCAAGGACCCAGGCACTCTTGTGAACCTCTATCCTTGTATACTTTCAACAACAAAAAGAATCATAATTTTTTGTTTGTACTTGCTCAGTTTGTTTGTATTTGTAGATCTAATTAGAATTCATAATTGAATTCATTTAGACATATTTGATATAGTTCATAAAAGTGAAGGAAAGTGCATTTCGTAGTTTCAAATTTACATCAAAAGTCATCATTTCTAGGTCTCAGTATCTTAGAATCAGTCATTTATACATTTTAGATCTAAAAATTGCATCCAAACTTGTTCAAACATCTTCAACACTGTGGCACACTTGCATTTTACATCACATTAGTATAAATTCAACAAATTTTAGACAATTATTCATTGTTAAACTTGTTTGCAAGTATACCAAGAATCCTTAAGTAGAATCACACATTATCAAACTTTCAACTTGTAGACATGTCATAAACCCGAATAGACAATTATTATTGGCTAAAATTAATTGAATAAATGATTTGTTTCTATTGTTAAGAAATGGATTTATGAATAATAAATTTAGTCTTTAAATGTTTTAAACGGATTTTTTCGGGCTTTGCACAAGACATAAGTAATCGCGTCTTTTCTGAACCATCATCGCGCTTAGGGAAAGTCATATCTTTTTGGGCAATGGCCATTTAAGGAACAAGTCTTTGACTCAGAAGGGGGAAGAAAAATCTGTGTAAAAATATCGTGAGTAAGAAAAGAAGATCGGGCGCCACAGAAGAAGAATAGATCAGTTAAAGAAAATGACCTAGAAACTCCCAGAAACTGCCTGGGTATTAGCCACGTCCGTCACAACACAGAGGTAAGTCAGCCATCCCCGTAATTTCTTTAGAACATTATAATCAATATTTTCTATTATGATGGTTACTGTAGATGTATTAGAATGGACAACCTCTCCATAAACACCATTATGATCATAACTAAATAATTTAGAAATGAAATTATAAACAAATTCTATAATAACATTACCACCTGTAGTGTTGAATTAAGATAAAAGTAAGAACGAATTGGCCATCAATCGACACAAGTTTAGATGACAATACCATGGGATACTGTCAACAAAGATACACATAATATTAATTTTGAAAGGACTCATTCTGTATAATAGTTCTTCTGCTGTATAAATTAAACGTATAAATTTTGTCTAATTGGAAATTGGGCATTAATATTTAATAAACATGAAATCTCAAACAAATAAATCTTCTTGACAATTAGGAGTAATGTTCCAGCTATTGACTGTGATTTATCCTACAATAGTTAATTGTTCATTAATGCTTGTTGCTTCTCTCATGAAGGTTAGAATTCAGGCCAACTCTCACTTGCTAGCATCAGATTGTGCATTTGTGGAGGGGAAGAGCTGGTAAATCGCCCATGATGGATGATCCCAAGACGGGTGGAACACCTTGAGGGAGTCCACTTTGAGTTGCGTTCACGTACCCCTTAACACATTAAATCACCGTCCTATGACGCTAGGTAAGGAGAGACAAGGCAAGAATCTATTCCAGTCAGAAGGAGGAGTTATGATGGGCAATACAGGTAATTAAGTTGTTCTTAGCATTGTGATCAAAGGAGATGTAATCATATATCATTTGTTTAATTTGTTACTGATCATTGTAAATAGATAACTTGCATTAATAGAATAATAAGATAAATTCTTATTTCTAATCTGTACTTTATATTTCTAGATTAATTTTATAAAGGGGACATCACAAGACACCCTGTCCAAGACTTAGACACCCCTAGGCGCCTATGGCCTACTACTAGTGGCTCTATTTTTTTTTGGACAAGTCTATGTCTCTGTATTTCTTGTTTTTTTTTATTGTAGATATCTAATTTGAAATTCTAAAAAGGTGTTATTACATGTGTAAGAAAGGTGTCATTTTTCTCAATTTGTTACAAATTTGGGAAAAATTGTTGCATATTTCAATATTGGAAATTATTAGACCTATAGGATAATTATTTACATCATGTTCTCTTTGCAAAAATATTGTGTTATCATAATTCATGTTCTATTGTCAGATCTTGTTAAGCATTTCAAATAATTTTCGTTATAAGCATGTCACAATGAGTTTATTTCCAATCTTATGTAATTTTTCATTGATCCATCTCCCACTATCTCTCCTATGTTTGAGGTTATCTTGGTGAAAGAGAGTATAATATTTGACAATCTTGAAAATCATGATTATTCTTCCTCTAATACCTTGCCTACTTGGGAAGAAGGTATCTTGGGGTTAGAAGATCCAATCATTGAGCATCATGAGAATCTTGTTTGTTTCTCTCCCCTTACCTCTCCTACTTGGGAAGATATTGTTGGACAAAAGGATGAAATCATTGATACATTTAAGGACTGCATAGATGAAGATGCTAAGGTGGCATTAGAATCCCCTTTGATAGAAGATCATCAACAAGAAGTCAAATCTATTGAGGTTATGAACACACAATTAGCTATTAGATATCCTTTGATTATTGGATCTCCTACAAATCATTTTGGACTTCCTAAAATTATTCTAATTATTGGACCTCCTAGGTCACCTCTTATTATAGGACCTCCTAAACCTTATGGCCATATCCTAAACTTTGTAAAAAACCTTACTAGTAATCATGTGCCGCAACAACCAAGTTATCATACTGTCACTCACATATATAACACTAGAAACAATAAAAAACAAAACAACCATCCCATTGCCTCAACCATATATCCCAACCATACTTAACATTCCACAGTGCACTGGTAAAGAATTTGATCTTATTGAGTAACTTTGTAACACTCTTGCTAAGATATCCTTGTAGGATTTCATTAAAACATCACTTGTTTACCATGGAATGCTTCAAAATGATTTGCAAACAAATGTTATCCCTCCTAGTGTGCAACCAAACAATATAGTAGCCTTGATGGAGGGTATGAATTCAGGAAATGTGGATATTTTTTTTCATCAAAATGAATTACCCCCTTTAGAAACACAAAAAAGAATGATGCTTTTATGATGTTTACTAGTATTAACAAGATTGGGATTATCCATAGCCTTATTGACAATGGTTCAAGGATTAATGTTTGTAGTGTTAACCTTTCTGAAAAAATGGAGTGGACAAGACTAAAATTCAGCCAGTTGATTTTTCTATTCGTGGTTTTGATAATGTGGGAAGACAACCATTTGGTGTAACAACATTACCTACCAAAGCCGGTGTAGATACTTAAAAATATCCTTAATGGTATTACACACTTGAATCCGATATATTAACATCGCTTCATCTAGAAATCCATCTTCTTTTCACTTGTTTGATTAAATAATCCTAGTTATTTAATTAAATGCATCATTTTTCATCTATTAATCTAATTAATATAATTAGGTTAATTCATATCTTCTTAGACTATCATTCCATCTTGTTTACATTAAATAAATCAAATTATTTAATTTAAACCCTAAGTCTTATTTAATTAAAAATCCCTAAACTATTTAATTAAATATTGTATTACATCCCCTTTTCATTAAATATATCAATAATTTAAAGAATATCCTCACATTCTTCATCTTGCACATTCAAATTTAGTTTTAATTACTAAATTTCTAATTTCTTTTACCATTCACTTGCATTAGGAATATTCCAAAGGAATATTCTCCTATTTGGCTCCAATAAGGGAATGATTATTTTCAAACAAACTTTGTAACAACTTTGAAAGTTGTTACAAAGTGTGTTTGTTTGAATCATTCTCAACCCTTGATGCTTTCCTTTATCCATGTGATCTTTGATTCTTATGCATTGATGAGAATCATTGATCCATGTTTCACCCTTCTTTCATTATTGACCAAGTTTCCTCTCCTATCAATAATCACTATTTGGAGAGAAAGGGATCCATCTTTTGATAGCAAAGTTATGCTGTTGAACTTCATACTCACTTGCATCCATATTTAGCATTTGTTAGCATTTTAGATTAATCTTCATCCATTTTAGCTTAAGCATCCATTAATGGATTCCATGTTAACTTAGTTTGCATCTATTTTAGCTTAGTGTGCATCCATGACTTACATATTTCAATTTTGTTTACATTTAGCATAGATTGCATCCACTTTATCAAGCATTTTACCATTTAGCATTCATCTTTATCATGTTAAACTAGTTTTTTACCATGTTTCATTCATATCTCATTGGTTTCATTGATTTTCTTCAATAAAATCAATTGAAACAAGCTCATATTATTGGGAAAGGGTTTCCATTCCACATCAATGCAACACCATTCCCCCAATGGGATAAGATTCGAGGTCTTAGAATAGGTTTTTAATTATGCTTTTTTGTTGATTCCATGTTACTTTAATGGTTATTTAGTTTCTTTCTGATTTCAAATATCTCATTGGGATCATGGATTAGGAGATTAAATAGGCTTTAAATTCTTTTGGATCTAGCATATTTCGTTCATACTACGATCATGGTCACATTTTGGTGCTAGGAGGGCTATAATAATTGAATCTGGTGATTTTATCTTTAGATTCTTATTTTCTTGGTTTTGTAGATACAACAACACCTTTGGAGGCTACAATGACATCATTATAAAGTGTCATCATACAATGATTTCTTTGTTTGAATTATAGCAATGCTTAATTAAAATTTAGTGACACCTATTAAATTTAGCAAAACTTAATCCCTTTTGGAATTATCATAAATTTGCAAATAGTGATGCCACTTATATAGCGATTCCTTTGTTGTCTTTGTTTATTTTGTAGAGTGACACTTTCAAAAGTTCACCAGAGTGGTGCCATTTTAAAGTGTTGCCATATAGTGATTTCGTTGTCAATTATAGTGACGCCTTTGTGATTAGCGATGCTTTTGACTGGTAAACAAAATAGAGAGTTAATTTTCACACGTGCTTGAAATTTTTGATTTCATATGCTCTCTTATATCTTACTAACATCTAGTTTTTGTTTTTGAGGCTAACTAGTTTTGAATATTTGAAACTATTTGAAGTGAAGAAGCATACTATGGTTTGTCCATACATTGTAAAAATGTGTTTGTACACTTATGGGACATAAACCATCATATGTTGCTTTTCTTTATGTTTTAGGACCAACTAAACTTCCATTGGGTTTAAAATTTACTTTCAAAGTTGGTTAAAATTGGACCCAAACAACCCCACTTTGCGATATTGGGTTAAAATTGAACACAACAAACACATACTTCCATTAGTGCTTAAAATGAATTCATTTTGATTTTTGTGATTAAAATGAATGAGTGCTTTCTTTTCTTGTGTATACTTGTAGTGTGTATCCACTCCCCTTGCATTTTGTGTGATCTTGGGTGAATAGAAACAATCAAGTATATGTTATTTTCTTGTGTGCACTTGTAGTATGTATCCACTCCCCTTGTGCTTCATGTGATATTGGGTGAAGAGAAATAATCAAGTATACTTTCATGCTTTGTGTCACCCTTAAGAGTGTTAGGGTTTAGGTAGATTGGAGTAATAAACATTAACAATTATATGTAGATTAAATAACCTATAAATAATAATGAGAATAACACATAGGAGATCAACATAGAATTTAATGCAGTTCACCCAATATGGGCTACATCCACAAAAATTCAGTCATCCTATCATTTTATTATCTAGTGCAAAAAATATTACAATCTCATGAACACACCCTACCACAACATACATCCCAACCACTTATAACAAGATTTTTGGAACCTTCTAGAATTAGGGTTTTACAAGGTCATTTTTCATTTGACATGTTAATGGGAGAACCTTGATGTGTCAACGGGAAAAAAACATTGACATGTTAGCAGGAAAACCTTGACGTGTCAATAGGAAAAAACCTTGATGATATGTTACAAGTGTATAGTATTTGCATGATCAATTGCCACATACCAACAATCTCCCACTTGGAGACTGATCAAGCTCCACACAAAATAATCTCCCACTTGGAGACTGATCTTGGATGACACTGTTGCACTTGTATCTCCCACTGGATAATAGGTTTGGCTAGTTTCTTATGTCCACCATTATCATTCATGAAGGCTAATATAAAATGATGAGGAAATTAGTTTCTCCCATGTATCTACCTTTGTCAAAATATCTGCAGGATTCTCACTTGTGTGAATTTTCTCCAACTTCAATTGTCCATCCTCCAAAATTGACTAGATGATGTGGTATCTAAGCTATATGTGCTTAGTTTTTGAATGTAGTGTTGAGTTCTTAGCAAGATGAATGGCACTCTGACTGTCAATGTACAAATGGTTATCTTCTTGTCATTGTCCCAATTCCTCAATAAAATGTTGTAACCAAATCATCTCCTTGCTATTTTCTGTAGCACCAACATACTTAGCTTTAGTGGTTGAAAGTGAAAAAAAATTTTGCAACCTTGAAATCCAACTGACTATAGTACCTCCTACAATAAAGCAATACCTTGTAGTACTCCTCCTTCTATCAATATCACCTGCCAGATTAGAGTCAACATATCCTTTTAGAGCAAATTTTTTTCCTCCAATACATAGTTTCTTTGAAGTAGTACCTCTTAAATATTAAAGAATCCATTTTACCATATTCCAATGTTCCACTCTTGGATTGCTCATATACCTGCTCACAACTCCCACTACATGTGCAATATTTGGCCTTGTGCATACCATTGCATATAATCAAGCTTCCAACTACTGATGCATATGGTATCTTGGACATTTTTTCTTCCTTCTCTTGTGTCTTTGGACACTTCTCCTTAGTCAACCTAAAATGACTAGGAAAAGGTGTACTTACTGCTTTTGCATGTTAAACCTTTTCAACACCTTCTCTACATACTAGCTTTGAGATAAAAAAAAAATTATATTTGTCCTATCCTGTGTGATCCTCATAGCAAGGATCTTTTTTGCTACACCCAAATCCTTCATATCAAATGAATTTGCTAATTTTTTCTTAAGTTCATTAATATCCTACATGTTAGACCTTGTAACAAGCATGTCATCAACATAAAGCAATAGGATAATATAGTTGTCATTACCTAATTTCTTAAAATAAACAAAATAATTAGAATGACATCTTTTGTAACCTTGTTCAACCATAAAACTATTAAATTTCAAATACCATTGTCGACGTGCTTGCTTCAGGCCATACAAGCTCTTCTTTAATCTGCACACAAATTCTGCCTTACTCTTGACCTCATATCCCTATGGTTGTTGCATGTATATTTCTTCTTTCAAATCCCAATGAAGAAATGTTGTTTTCACATCTAGTTGTTCAAGATGCAAGTCTTCCATAGCCACAAGACTTAGAATAGTTCTAAAAGAAGTCATCTTTATAACTGGAGAAAATATTTCATCAAAATCTATACCTTTTTTCAGTGCAGAACCTTTTACCATGAGTTTGGCCTTATATATTTTCTTGCCTCCATATTCTTCCTTCAACCTATAAACCCATTTATTTGGAAATGCTTGTTTACTTGCAGGAAATTGGACTAAGTCCCAAGTTTGATTCTACGACAAGGAATTGATTTCTTCTTTCATGCCTAACTCCCA
Organism: Sequoia sempervirens; assembly: GCA_007258455.2. Classification (NCBI taxonomy): domain Eukaryota; kingdom Viridiplantae; phylum Streptophyta; class Pinopsida; order Cupressales; family Cupressaceae; genus Sequoia; species Sequoia sempervirens. Next base: position 193,965,207 of record VDFB02058242.1, on the reverse strand, counting down.
TTGCTTTTTGGTAGTCTACCTACATTGCTTCTTCATAATCTCCAAGTTCACCATAATCAATTAATAATATAGAATATAATGATGGTGAATATCTTTCTATAGGTCTAGTTATCCTTGTAGAACATCAAACACTTGTAGGAGTTTGTGGGATAACTTGTTGTTGCTGAGCATCAGGTACCGCTAACATTTTATTTTCTGGAATCTCATGCAACACCAAATATTCCTTTTTGGCATGTTCTCGCTTCTTTTCCTATAGATGATCCTTATACAAGACCTTCTTATTGAATATAACATCTCTACTCCTAATGATTTTATGATTTTCATAATCCCATAACCGATAACCAAATTCATCTACTCCATATCCAATGAAGGTACTATTTTAGACTTAGCCTCAAGCTTGGTTCTATTTTCAATATCAACAGGGACAAAAGCTTCACAAACAAAGGTATTTATAAATGAATAGTTTACCTTTTTACCCATCCATTCCTCCTTTGGAATGCTACCATTCAAAGGATTTGAAGGTCCTTTGTTTATTAAATAAAAAATAGTATGTACAACATCTACCCAAAATTGTAAGGGTAGTCCATCATACAATATCATTCTAAGCTCCATAATGGTCTTATTCATCCTCTTAGACACACCATTTTCTTGTGGGGTTCAAGAACTATTTTCTACTACAAATTCCATTGTATGAATAGTAATTTTCAAATTCTCTGCTACAATATTCGCCTCCATTTTAGATCTGACACTTCAACATTTTTCCTGTCTCATTCTCAACCAAACTTTCCACTTTTAAAAAGTTTCAAATACTTTTGATTTTTGTTTTAGGAAATACACCCATGTTTTCCTAGTTGCATCATCAATAAAAGTAACATAATAGCAAGATCCACCAAGAGAAGATACCTGAGATGGTCCCCATACATCTGAATGCACAAGCTCTAATTTCTCACTCTTCTTCTCTTTCCCAACTTTGAGAAATCAAACTCTTTTCTATTTTCCATAACACAATTTCACATAACTCCAAGTCAATCTGCTTCAGACCTGGTAGCAACTTTCTGGAGTGAAGGATCTTCATCCCTTTCTCACTCATGTGCCCAAGTCTATGATGCCACAATTTTGTTTTGTCCCTATAGCAAGTGTTATAACTATCTAGTAGCAACTGTTTCTATAGTAGCTAAGGTAGAATAAGTATTACCAGTACACAAATACAATGTGCCTACCTTTTCACCTTTAGCTACTACTAATGCACCTTTAGTGACCTTCCATACTTTGTCTGAAAAGGTAACTATGCAACCTTCACTATCTAGTTGTCTTGCAAAAATTAAATTCCTTCTCAAATTTAGAACATGCCTTACCTCTTGTAGCAACCATTCATTTCCATTCTACGACTTTAATTTTATCTTTCCTTTTCCAACAATCTGACAGGTTTCATCATCACCCAAATATACCTATCCAAAATCACCTTGAACATAATCTGCAAAATATTTCCTATGGGGTGTGGCATGAAATGAAGCCCCTAAATATATTACCTAGGAATCATTAGCATTATCTAACCATAAAATTAAAGCATCCTATAATTTATCACTTGCAACATTAGCTTCCTTACTATCATCATTTTTTTCATCCTTGTTTTCGCTTTCGAGACCACCAATCCTTCTACAAGTGTCATGGATTTCCACAATGCCAACAATCCAATCTTCTTTTGGATTTAGATCTTCCTTTCTTTGACTTCCCTTGTGACTTCCCACTATTTGTTGGACTTTTTCGTCTCCCCTTTCTTCTTCCCCTATTCTCTACAGTAAAAGTATTCCCGATGTTGAACTCTCACTTATGCTTTTTTTTTGCATTTAATCACTAAGGATAACACCAGCAACATCATAAAATTTCAATGTATTTGAACCAGAGATAGAGTTACTTACAACCATTACAAGGCTATTTTAGTTTTCTAGAAAAGAACATAAATCAAGAAAGCCCTCACCTCTTCATCAAAATTCACTTTTATAGAAATTAACTAACTAGTAATCGTATTAAATTCATTTAAATGATCTATAATAGATTCATACAGATTATGGGTGGTTGTCCTCAATATTACCTAAAACAATCAAAACTTCAAGGTTTTAATCACTTATTGGTGGGTTTCTCTCCTTTAGGCTACTAACTTCTAGTAGCACTCCATAACTAGTTTCTCTAAGACAATCTTCTTGAAATACCTCATACCCAAAATATAATTAAATATTTAGATACCCATTAATCCATTTAACAACATATCTCAATTTCAGGTGGGGTTGTTTTAGAACATAGAGGTCAAATTTCTAATACTACACTTTGAATTAGGCCTAATTAGGCTTTTCCTACTAGGTCTCAACAAGGTTTTCACACTCTAGGCTTCAAGTATTCATGAAAATGCATCAAAAATGTTTTATGACACCTACCAATACCATTCCAAGTAATTCCAACCACTGTTTAAGAGTTATACTTAAAACCCTAACTCCTATGCACTTCTATGCCAAATACATGAGGTTAGATGAACTAGGGCATCACCAAAATTGCACCAATCTTCATCTCCTACTCCTGCAACATTGGGAACACAAAACACAACATTTCTACATCCATTCCACTGATTTTGAGGCCTATTCATCAATGGAATGGGAATAAATCCATTATTTTCAGTTAATACACACCCTAGGTAGGGTTTCAAGCACCTTTTAGTAAATCTTATCCAACTCCTTTCAAACATGATGAATTCACATGAAACAAAAAGAAAAAGAACAAGAATTCAATGCACCATTAAGTCCAATTATTATTTTTTCACTCCCAGGCCGTACAGGGCCATACAAGTCTGTGTAGCAGCATAAATCAATGGAAAAACATAGAAAATAGAGTATTTCTTTATTGCTTATCACCAAAAATCACACCAAAAATTTTCCTCGGCCTTCACAAGGCTTATTTAAGCATTTAAAAATCAAAACCATTCACAACTGAGTTTCAAATCCTAACTATTTAACTTCCCTAAAAAACCAAAAATGCAAAAGCTGCTTATGCAACATTTTGCAACGTTTACAAAATGGACAACTTTTAAAAACCTAATCCCAAATGACCAAAACGACACAAAATACACAAAACATGGTCTTAAAGGACTTACTACAAAAAAAAATGACTTAACAACTCAAAAACCAACACTTGACCCCTTTTTTGCATCATGAAAGCCTAGGTTCCCTACACCATACTCCTCAGGAAAAATGAACTCAAGTCCCATTGAGGATAGTGCTGCAATAATAGATTTAGGCTTGATAAAATCATTCTCTGAACCCCATGTGACATCCTCATTTTTTAAACACTTCCAATGAACTAAATACTAGAAATAGGGATTATTCCTTGCCCTTTTGACTTTCTTAGCGTCTAGGATATGCTCCAACTTTAGAGACCTACTTGATGGATCTTTGAATTTTTCTTCTCATGAGAATGTTGTTGAAGTTGCATCATTATCTTCTACCATATCTCCTCCATCCTTGTAATGAACTTTCATCTTCACTTTAGGTGTGTGCTTGGACTTTTCCACATTCCCTTGTAGTTTACCCTTGACCTCTTCACCTTTGCTTCCCATCTCTTCCATCTGTTGTTGTGTCCTGATAATTGTTGCTTGATCATTCATACTAACCTCTAGCATGAAAAAAAATGGAATGTCCAACATCCCCATTTGAAAGTAACAAATGGAATATCCCTCCTATCATCATAACAACATATTTATTAAGCCAATCTTGGATCTCCAAAATCAAATCATTCTTCATGTCTACTATCATAATATCTCTAGGTTTAAGAGTGGCTGCAAGGTCCATGTGCTCCTCTTCTTCTACCTTTATGAACTCCTTTCTACCTACCATCATCACATTAGATCCCATGGTTTGTCCTTTATCCTCCTCTTTCAATGGTGTCAGGGTATAGGAGACCCCATCTTGTTCTATCTCATAAGTATTCCTCCTTCCATCATACATAGCATGCCTATCAAACTGCCAAGGCCTCCTTAGCAGAAAATGGCATACATTCATGGGTGGTATGCCACACAAAATTTTGTCCTTATACCCTCCTATGTTAAATTCCACCCAACTTTGTTCATTTACTAAAACATATTGACCGTTATTTAACCAAGATACTTTGTAAGGAGTAGCATGTGGCATCCTTTGCAACTTAAGCTTATCAACCATCTCAACTGAAACCATATTATCTGTAATACTTGAATCAATTACAACTTTACAAACCTTGCCCAATCACTTACAATCTTTCTTGAAGAGAATCTTCCTTTGTGGTGATTCCTTCTCTATTGGTACCTTGATGAGGGTTGTCCATACCATGAGTGATTCACCAGCTTCTAGAGCAACATGTTGTGATGTTGAGTTCACACTCTCAAAATCATCTCCTTGAACAATCTCATTTCTTCTTTCTCCTCTATCTAAAGTAGTAGCTTGATCTTCATTACATTTCCATGCTTGATGTCCAAACTTGTTGCATTGATGACACATTCTTGTGAATGCACTAGATCTTCATCCTTGACCTCCAAATCTATCTCTAAATATTGATCTACCTCCTCTAAATCCACCTCTTGCATCAACAATTTGGTCTTGGACTTTGCTTGGATCTTCTTGTCTCTCATATGACTACCTTGGATTAGAAAATGACCCTCTTCCTTTGGAATTGTTTCCTCTACCCTTATTTTGTTTGTCTTGACTCCTCTTTAGCTTTTTTTCAGCCTTAATTTCCAATTGGTAGCATTCCTCTACCATCCTTGGGTTTGTCAAACTTAACTCATCTTGGGGGTTAAACCTTAACCCACTGAGATATCTAGCCACCTTCTCCACATCATCCTCCATGTGACCTACTCTTATACTCAACTTATAAAACTCCTTAGTGTAAGCTTTTCCATCCATATCTCTTGGTTTCATATTTTGAAGTTTCTTGTACAATTGAATTGCATAATCAGCCGATATGAAATTACCCTTAAGCTTGGCCACCATTCTATCCCAAGAGACAATTTTTGACTTTCCTTTCTTTCTCCTTTCAGTTTGCTCATAATTCCACCAAAGTAGGGCATGATCCTTCAAAAAAAAATTTCCAACTTGACCCTTTGTTCCTCTAGTATGTTTTCACATTCAAAGTAATTATCAAGTGTTGCACTCCAATCCAAAATTTCTTCATCATTCAAGTTCCCTCCATACATAGGTACATCCATATTTAGCTTGTGTTTATCTTCCTTGACTACTCTTAGTAGCTTGGCCATCTTCTTCTCATCAGGATCCAATTCCCCCTCTTCTTCTTGGGCATTCTCCTCTCCCCCTTCTTCATGGTCACTCACATCACCCATGACCATACCTCTCCTCTAAATGGTTTCAATAGTTTCAAGCCTTTCTACCACCATATCTTAGAGTTACTTCAATCTCATAATCTCTTTTGCAATCTTCTCTTTCATCTCATTCATTTCCCTAGCCATGAGGTTACCCTTTGGAGGCATCTTGTTCTCTTTTGTTTCACACTTTCCATTTTTATAGACCAACCTAAGATCTGATACCAATTTGATACAAATCAGGGGTGGATGTCCTCAATATGACCTAAAACAATTAAAACTTGAAGGTTTCAATCACTTATTGGTGGGTTTCTCTCCTTTAGATTGTTAACTTCTAGTAGCACTCCATAACTGGTTTTTCCAACAAAATATTCTTAAAATACCTTATACCCAAAATATAATTTCAGATTTAGATACCCATTAATCCATTTAACAACATATCTCAATTGTAGGTGGGGGTGTTTTGAAACATAGAGGTCAAAGTTCTGTTGCTACACTTTGAATTGGGACTAACTAGGCTTTTCCTACTAGGTCTCAACAAGGTTTTCACACTCTAGGCTTTAATTCTTCATGTCAATGTCTCAAGACATGTTTTATGACACCTACCAACACCATTCCAAGAAATTCCAACCACTGGTTAAGAGTTCTACTTCAAACCCTAACTCCTATACACCTCTATACATGAGTTTAGATGAACTATGGCATCACCAAACTTGCACCAATATCCATCCCCTACTCCTGCAATATTCAGAATAGAGAACACAACATGTCTACATCCATTACATCAAGTTTCAAGACTATTCATGGGTGGAATGAGAAGAAATCCATTATTTTCATTCAATACACACCCTAGGTAGGGTTTCAAGCACCTTTTAGTAAATCTACTCCAACTCCTTTCAAACTTGATGTATTCACATGAAACAAAAAATAAAATAATAATAATTCAATGCACCATTAATTTCAATCAAAATTTGTTCACTCCCAAGCCATACAAGGTTGTACAAGTCTGTGTAGCAACAAAAATCAATGGAAAAACACAGAAAGCAGAGTATTTCTTTATTGCTTATCACCAAAACTCACACTAGAACCTTTCCTTAGCCTTCACAAGGATTATTTAAGCATTTACAAATCAAAACCAACCATTCACAACTAACTTTCAAATCCCAACCATTCGACTTCCCTAAAAAAGTAAAAATGCAAAAGTTGCTTATGCAACTTTTGCAAAATGGACAACTTTTAACAAACTAATCCCAAATGACCCAACCAACACACAAAGATATAAAACATGGTCTTAAAGACCTTATTAAAAAAAAAAATGACTTAAAAAATCAAAAACCAATACTTGACCCCTTTTTTGCATCATGAAAGCCTAGGTGCCCTACACCATAGATCCACCTTCAATCATTTTCAGATTAAACAAATGCTTCATGAGAAATACCTTATATGAGGCTAAGGGTTTTTCATACAATTTAGCCAAAGCTTCCATCAGATCCTCTATTTTCTTTTCTTTTGTTATATTGAATGCCACAAATGGTGCCAGGAACAACCAAATGGTTCCCAATGTCTTTCTATCCAGAATATCCCATTCTTCAATGGACATTGTAATATCTTTCTTTTCTTTTCCTTGCAATGGATGCCATAGGTCCTTTTGATACAAATAATCTTCCATCTACATCTTCCATAATTGATAATTTTGGTCATTGAACTTCTCAACCTTAAATTTTTCTTCCTCCAATCAACTGAAATAAACGTGGCTCTAATACTAGTTGTTAGGGTTTAGGCAGATTGGAGCAATAAACATTAACAATTATATGTAGATTAAGTAACCAAGAAATAACAATGAAGAATAACGCAAGATATCAACACAAAATTTAACATGGGTCACCCAATATGGGCTACATCTATAGAATCCCAACCATCCAATGATTTTATTATCCAGTGCAAAAATAGATTACATTCTCATGAACACACCTTACTACAACATACATCCCAACCACTTATTACAAGATTTTTGGAACCTTCTAGCATTAGGGTTTTCCAATGTTTTTTTTCATTTTATGTGTTAATGGGAAAACCTTGACATGTGAGCAGGAAAACCTTGATGTGCCAAATATGAGTGTACAATATTTGCATGATCAGTCACCACATACCAACAAAGAGAGGAATTACTATGAGATACATTGTGCAATAGAAAACTCATATGTAAGTTCTCACAAGCACATTTATCAACGAGCTTTAAAAAAATGATGTGAAATAGTGAGAAATTCGCATCAATCTTGGGCGTATAATAGATTGCACCTAATCCCATTCCTTAAGTGGAAGGAGAATGATTGAAGAGCCTTAAGTGGCCAAGTGGGTGAATATACATCAAGGTGTTCTTGGTTTGTTGTCATTAAGAATCTTGTTTAAGTAGTGGCAAACTTTTTCCTTCCAAAGAGTTCTTTGAAGTGGTGCATTGGAATTTATTTCCAAGAAGTTACTTGCCATGTTTGATTTTGGTTGAAGTGTAGAGTTTAAGAGTTGATTCTTAACATACCTCTTCAATTTTTCCCTAAATTTCATGTAAAATCATCTTTTCTACTACGAAGGGCATGAGGCAAGCCTACCAATAAGAATGTACCCACTTGAGCTAGGAATGTTATTGCTTGTGTCATGTTTGACACATTGTTTGGTTCCAAAATATCTTAAACACACATCAACAAGTTCATCAAATTTCAAACCCTTTGGATTAAGTATGGATACCTTTTGAAAAGGCCTAATATTGTTGCTTGTACCTAAGTATTTTATCCTTAGAGGCTTTTAAATATTTAGACTTATATCTAAATCCACACTTTCCAAAGTTAACATAGGGAACTATGGCCTTAGCTTCATGATTTTCACATAATAGACTTTGTGAAATAAAGGTTGCTTTGACATAGACATTTTAGTTTGAAAATTAATTAAGACTTTCTTGGTGTGGTAATTAAACAATCTCACTTAAGAAAAAATTAAATGAAATGAACACACCACATTGATGTATGTTCAAACGTTGACTCCCCAAAACACAAGCAAAATTGAGACAAGGAAAGTATTGCAAAAAATTGAGTCCAAGTTCTATTGTCAAAATCATTGAGTTCCATTTTCAAAATCATTGGGTTATGTTACCAAAATCATTGAGTTCTTAAGGTTTTATCACTTTAGAGGTATAGCATGTTTCTCACCACTTTGGTATTGGAAAACAAAGGTCCCTTTTAGGTTAACATTTTGGGTCGAACATTTCATCCATCTTGACACATTTTACATCACACTTCACCAAAACAAACTTTAGTAACTTTTGGACACACCAACACTCTTTAGAATTAGAAATTTATCAAACCAATCCCCTAAATTAGCTATGTTGTGTGTGAAATGGATCCTTTTCCATGCACTTAGTTGAGTTAGTCATCACATTTGTGAAATCGTTTATCTTAAAGGTCACAAGTCTACCTTAAATACTTACAAGTTCATTAGCACCTTTTATCCATAACATCAAACATCAAACCTCTTTGTCTAAAAGTGTTGTCCAAAAGTTTAGAAAGTTATTCCCCCATATTATTCACTCCTTTCATCATTCACTCACATCATTAGTCCAAAAAAACTTAAAGGGAGCCTTTTACCAAAATTTGAGTCAACTAGAGAGTTTCAACACTGTAAATATGAACACACTTCTTCCATAGTTGACCCATAATTTATGGATATAACAAGATCACAACACAAGATAATCATGGAACAAACCAAAGTCACATCCACCACAAGTGATACTAACTGACAAGAATTTGATCCAAGGAGCCATTCTACCCCCTCACAACAACCACACAATCCTTTAGGACCATATGTGGTAGAAGATGTCACAAACAACCCACTTGAGCTCACTAAGGAAGAAATCATTGAGTATAAACAAGATCATCAAACATTAGAAAATGTGGCTCCAACTTTTCTCACACAAAACTTGACACAAGGGTTAACCCAATCTATGAATCAACCAACTCCATCCCTTGGGACAAGTCAGACATTAACTCCTATTCTTGCAACTAGGATTGCCATAGATCTTGGTCACACTCTCCCTTTAGGAGGCAACACACTTTTGGGTGCCCAAAGCACTAATCTTCCCCAAGACAAAATTTGGACACCAACAATTGGGGCCCCATCTCATTCTAGAACACCCTCTACATCCACACAAACCCATTACATTCCATAACACCATGATGACCTCAAAATTTTGAGCGCAACCATCTTCATCCATCATCACAAATACCCAAAGTGTGCCCAACACTACACAAGGTAATGTGGAAAAAGTGCATCTACTAGGACAACAAGGTCACGCTAACACCTTCACACAAGGGAAACCCTTAACAAATGGTTCCAACAACCCCATTGACACATCAAAACAAGTGGTTACCCAAACTACTCAAGTCAATCCGCCATCCACATCAGCCCCATCCATAATCAATCTAAATCAAAGAAACACATTAATCACAAAATCCATCAACCAAGGTAATTCCTTCGTCCCACATCAAACACAAAAAGGGAACCCTTATAATCAATCGATTCAAGGTCATAATGTACCATTGACATCACAATACCAAATGACACTATCATCATCTTTACCATTGGTCCCACAAATCATGCAAAATCAAATGGGGTCTCAAACCTACATTCCTCCCTCACAGTTGATAGTATTACAAGGAAAATTTGGTAGCACAAAGCAACCTACCATTCACTGACACCATGATCAACTAAAACACATATCACATGTCCCAAAAACAAAACATCTCTACATTGCAAGTGCAACGAGATCATTCTCTAGCTTTGCAACAAGCACAATAGGCTTATCAATAAGAATTGAAACAACAAAAAGTTCAAGCTCAAGCTTTGCAACAACAACATACCTATCAACAAGTGTTGCAATAACAATCCCAATTACAAGCTTTGCAACAAAAAAAATCTCAAAAACAAGCCTTGGTCACACAACAACAACAAGAACATCAACAAAAAGCCTTAATCACACAATAACAAGAAGCTCAACAAAAAATCTTAGTCTCACAACAAAAAAAACAAGCACAACAACAAGCATTGCTAGCACAACAATACATCCAACAACAACAAGTGCTAGTATAGCAACAACAAGGTTTATACTATAATCCCCAACAAAACATTGTTAATCCAAATATGTTAGGATCATATACACCTCTACCACCATTTCCTTCATAGTATCAAACTCCACCCTACACACCATACAACACCTCACCATATCAAAATCCCACTTATAGTTCATCCGCCATCCCACCATACTCAACATATGCTCCTCCACCAAATCTGTAATACGATATGTCATTGCAGCTCAAAATGCTCATGCAACAGATCCAGGACATTGAAATGGAAAAAAAAAACTACATACACAACAAAAAATGTGCCCGTACCCATTCAATAGAAACATCGCCATGGTACCTTTCCCACCCAATTTTGAGGTCCCTAAGTTTGATAAATATAGAGGGGAAATCCCATGGATCACATCAAATAATTCCACGTCATGTGTATGGAGGTGGCCTAAAATGGATCCCTACTTGATGCACCTCTTCCCATGCAGTTTGACGGGCCCAAAAATTGATTGGTTCTCACAATTACCTCCAGGTATCAAAACATTCTAAGAAATAGTTGATAGGTTCATAGACCATTTCCCCTTTAATCTTGACATAGATGTCAGATTAGAAGAGTTGTACACTCTCAAGAAAAATAAAGGAGAATCCTTCACTAATTTCTTACAAAGGTGGAGGCAAAGAATTGGTAAAATCAAGTGGCCCCTTCCTGAAGAACAATGGGAAAGATTTATCATTGTTAATGTTCAAGGGGAGCTATCCTTCCAATTAAAAATGCAATGTGTTACCACTTATGAAGAGCTTATCTCTAGGGCCCTCAACATTGAGAGAGACCTAATCTCATAGGGAAACACACAAGTGTATAAAGACAACCACCCATCTACTAGTTCAAATGACAAGCCTTGTGTGTGGGCTAAGAAGAAGAACCTAAAAAATGATGGTGTTGTTGATGCTAAAGTAGTCATAAGTGCTCCTAGGAAAAACACAAATCAACCAACCAATGCACAACCAACAATAAAACAAACCACACCCCCACCACATAATAATCAAATAAATAACACCAACATGCAACAAAGAGGTCCCTCCAATAGGAATAACTACCCTAAATGAAAATACACATCATTGGGGGAACCTATTGAATCTATCATGTAGAAATTGGTATAGTCTAACTTGATAATGCTCCCTAATTTTTAGAACTATCAAGAACCTCAAGATAAACCATGTTGGTATAATGAAAAGGATCTTTGCAAATTTTACAAGATCAAAGGACATAAAAAGCCAAACTATATGAAACTGAAGAACATTATCCAAGACCTCATCAAGAATGGAAACATAACTATTGATGTACCAACAGGTAACCAAGACCTCAAGATATATAAGAATCCAATGCCAGATCACGAAAAAGGGAATGAAAATGGAAATGGGAAGTATTACACTAACATGGCACATGTCTATTCCAATGTAGTCACCTCTTGTGACAATGTCATAATGGTCATCACCATCTGAGGACCTAGTGTGGAGTTTGGATTCATCACATGACATGGCAAAGTGACAATCCAAGGAGCTTCATCTGAACCTAGGGCACAACCTACATTTCCAACATCCAACCCTAGCAACTACAGTCTCCTAGATCAACTAAAGAAGACCCCCACATAGATCCCTATTCTAGAACTATTAACGCTATCCCCCACCCATAGGGACATATTAGAAGAGGCTTTATTCACTTCCTCCATCCCTGAGAATATTGATACAAAGCAATTTCAAGCTATGGTAGATCATATCACTACCCCTCATCTTCTCACCTTCTCAAAAAAAATATTCCAATGCAACCATCTCACAATCATGCTTTACACCTTGAGGTCATTGTTCATAAGAATAAGGTTAAAAGTTTCTTAGTAGATGGAGGTGCCGGTCTAAGCATTTGCGCCCTTCAATTGGTCAAGAACTTGGGTTATTTAGAGGGTGCTATTGAAAAGAAAAAGAGTACCACCATAAGGGCATATGACGATCAAGAAAAAATGTTGAAGGCATCATCAAGCTACCTATCCAAGTGTGACTTGTCATTGTTGAAACCACATGCCAAGTGCTAAATCTTGATCTCCCCTATAAAATATTGCTTGGTCAACCATGGATTCATTTCATACAAGCTATTTATTCCACCTATCACCAATGTGTCAAGTTTCCTTTTGAGGATAAAGAAGTTACTATCCATGGAGATCCTAATCCTTTCTACTATTACTAGAACCTTGAGGCCAAGTTCGACAAGATCTCACAAATACCTAAGAATGATGAAGGCCCTACACCCGCCTCATCTGTTGACCCATCTTCCCTTGCATCTAATTTGGAATTTGAAATACCCATTGTGTAGAATATACCTGATATCAAGGAAGTTATCAAGGATAATGGCTGTGGAGATTATAATCTAAATGAAACTTTTGTGTTCGGTGAGTTTCCTCTTTCCCCCAAATCTCATGGAAAATCAACACCTATCAAAAAAGTGACTGAAACATTAAAGCTTGCATCTACCACCTTCACCAAGTTGGGGAACTTGAACAAAGAGGATGTTGATGAGGAAGATGTATCTAAATTTCTCTATCAGGACAACCTAACCATTCCCACTCTTCCAATGGAATATGATAATGAATTTTTATAGCTAATGATGGGATGGGGATATAACAAGAATGAACAGATGGGACAAAATGATAATGGTTTTCTAGAACCCGTCGTTCTTGAGAGACGTCTAAAGAATCTTGGCTTAGGATGTACTACTAGTAAGGTTACCCTTATTGGCAAGGGTACGTCTAATAAATGGGTTGAGGCTTCCTCTTTGTTACCAACATCACATGACACTACCCTAGATGACTTCCTCCTTGATTTCATTGATCTGTTTGAGAATAACTCTCTTTATGATATCCACAACATCTTTGACCCCAAATTACAAAACCAATAAATTAATCCTAGTAGACCCCCAACTCATTAACTAAGATCAACGAGGGAAACCAATTCTACATATATTCGAAAACAATGAAGCGATCTCAAAATTCATGGGACTTCATGACAACTTACCATTTGGGGATTCAAAAGTAGAATTTCATATAAAGCTAGACACACAGGTGTACTATGGGGAGACGATTGAATCCCTTAGTCACAAAATTGATGGCATGAGAATAACATGCAAATCTTTGAGTGAAAACCACACTTTGGCACTTTTAAATCACAAAATAGTAAAAATAAATGACACATCCGAAGGTGAAAACCTCTCTAAGGTACCCAAGGATAAGGGATTCAATATTCCCTTTAGTGTAATGCATCCAAAAAAATAAATAGTACTAGCAGAGAAGGCTACTCTAGTGAATAAAAGAGGCACCTAAGATAACCTTTTATACTGAATCATTGTTAGATGAAGAAAAAAAATACTTAGTAGCATTATTGAAAGAGAGGAGAAAAATTTGCAAGGTCATACATAGATATGCTAGGGCTCGATCTAGAAGTGGTTGTACATCACTTAGCCATGTACCATGAAGCCAAGGCAGTAAAATAAAAATTGAGAAAGATGCACCCTAAACTTGTATTACTAGTTAAAATAGAGTTATAGAAGTTTCTTGATGTTGGATTTATTTGACCAATTGACTATCTTGAGTGGGTTTCCAGCTTGGTACCAATCTCCAAACACACTAGGGGCATCAAAATATGCACATATTTTAGGGACTTGAACAAATCATGTTCAAAGGATGATTTCCCTCTTCCCAACATCGACATCATTGTCAATTTAACAATAGGACATGAAATGTTATCACTCATGGAAGGATTTTTAGGCTATAACCAAATCATGATCTCCAAAGAGGATCAACATAAAACTACATTCACTTTTCCATGGGGAATATATTGTTGGAACATGATGATGTTTGGGCTAAAAAATGCTAGAGAAACATATCAAAGGGAAATGACCCTAATCTTTCATGATATGACCCATAAAACAATTGAAGGTTATGTGGATGATATTTTGGCCAAATAAAAAAATAGAAAGGAGAACATAGAGGTATTAGGACCCATCTTCAACTGGATTGAAGAGTATAAGGTAAGCCCTGAATCCAAAAAAATGTCTTTTGGGTTACATCAGGCAATTTTTTTGGCTACATAGTGTCACAAAGAGAAATAGAAATTGATCCAACAAACATGAAAGAAATCTTATAAATGGAGCCACCAAAAACATTGAAACAAATGAAAGGATTACAAGGAAGGTTACAATCCATTAGAAGGTTCATTATGCAACTTTTTTACAAGATTCATCCTTTCTCGCATCTTCTCCATAAAGGTATAACATATAAGTGGAATCAGAAATGTGATAAAGCCTTCTAGTAGATCAAGGACTACCTATTATCACCTCCAATTCTCATACCACTGATACCAAACAATCCACTGATCCTATACATCTTAGCGACATCATCAACATTAGGTGCTCTACTATCCCAACACGATGAAATGGGAAAGGAAAGGGCTATCTATTACATCAGCATGACCTTGGTAGGATATGAAATGAATTACTCATCCATTGAGAAGGCAAGCCTAGCAGTGGTCTTTGCTTCACAAAAATTTATGCATTACATGCTTTCACACCAAATCAAGCTTATTGCTAAGATCAACCCATTAAAGTATTTTTTATACAAAGTGACTCTCACTGGATGAATGGCCAAATGGGTAATGATCTTGATTGAATTTGACATAGAGTACATTGAATGCAAGACTATCAAAGGACAAGTTATTTTATACCAACTAGTAGAAGCACCCATTTATGTGGATAATCCATTGATATCCGAGTTTCCTAATAAATTAGTGTTCCTTCTTAATGCAACAGATCAATGGAAAATGTACTTCAATGGATCATATACACAACATGGATTAAGGACAAGTATTCTCTTTATGACCCCTCAAGGTGACTGTATTGTGTCATACTTATATTTTACATTACCAACAATATTGTTGAGTATAAGCTGTAATAATCTTAAGAATATAGTCCAGTGTAGATATAAGAGTTAAAAGTCTATGGAGACTCACAGTTGAATGTTAACCAAGTCAACAATGCTCACTCCTTATAAAAAAATGGTAGTATTAAGGAATTCTTTATTGATAACCTTTGAGAGTATACCTCGTGTGAACAATTGAGCAATAGATACCATAGCGACAATTGGGTCTTTGTTAGACATGCCACATAATGTCCTTCAATGCGAATTCTTGGTCTTATCATACCAGCTTGTATATGAAGTGTAATCGTTGGTCCTAGTTCCCTATGGTATCATGATATATTCACGTATCTTAGTAGAGGTACCCTCCCATATGATATCACCTCCAACCTTAAGAAGACCTTTGTTAAAAATGTAACTTGATTTTTCATCTTAGGTGATACCTTATACTGTAGAAGCATTAAGGGGAGATAACTATGAGGTCTAAACCAAGAGGAAGCCTTGACCTCCTTAATAGAATTACACGAAGGAATTTTTGGTTCCCATTCTAGTGGAATAACCTTATCTAAGAAACTATTGAGGATAGGGTATTACTAGCCAGCTATGGAAAGAAAATCTCACAAGTATGTGATCCAATGTCAACAGTATGGAGACCTTATCCATGTAAGGAGTTACAACCAATGGTCACACCTTGGCCTTTCTCACAGTAGAGGCTTGACCTCATAGGAAATATTACTCCCACCTCATCTGATGGCCATAAATTCATCATCACGACCACTAAGAGTGGGTTGAAGCCATTCCTATGACTTATATAATGAGGAAGCAAATCTCCCCTTATCTATCGCTATGGTGTTCCACAAGCCCTTATCTCCACCATTCCTATGCCAATGACATTGGCTATGGTCAAGATGAGGCTACAAACAAGACCATTCTTAAGATCCTCCTACAGCCCATTTTCATGTCTACAAGTGCAACCCATCCGACCTATTGAGGTTGAGCTATGAGCTGATCACCTCCCTAGATGAGAATCGTCTTGATGCCCATTTGCAAGCCTACCAAAACACCAAGACCAGGTAGGGGATCTTGTCCTAAAAAAATGTTCTAGATCAGTATAGTAAAGGAAAGTTTGAGCCTAATTGGTTGGGCCCATTCATTGTCACAACAAGCTATGGATTAGGAGCATAAAAGTTATCAATTCATGAAGGTGAACCCTTGCAGGAGCCAATCAATAGTCTACATCTCAAAAATTTCTATGCCTAGGCTTGAAGGGTGTAAATTTGAAAATACAAAAAAATCATAAAATCATAAAAATCCAAAAAAGAAGATAAAGGATTGAAAATAGTAAAGAAAAAAATCATCCTCTAGTGAAAACCACTTCAGTGGCGCTTTAGGAAAGTACCTTGGTGAAAACCTAGAAATCAGATGCCTTGTGTTATTTAGCACCTCCATATATCTTTGTTTGTTTAGCTTATCATGCTTTGCATCCATCTATCACATCACATCATTCATCTTGTTTATTCCGTCACCCATCCACATCCATATCATAGCTTGATATTGTAAAGTATCATATTCCCCTTAGTACTACCTAGCACATTCCTAGGGTCAGTTTTTCCTACCTATATCAAGGTAGTCAATCACATCACACTAGGGGTAGGTCATTATGCATCAGATTGAGTTCTTGTATATCTTAAGGTTATTTGAAATCTCATTGAAAATTCAAAAAAAAATCATAAAACCTCATCAAAATCCAAAAGCACTTGTGAAATATAGAAAATAAAAAAAGATCAAAATCCTATATAGCTAAAATCCAAAAACATTCATAAAATTATAAAGTCAAAATCCAAAACATCCAAAAAAATATCAAAAATCCCAAAACAAGTCAAAATGTCAGAAAATCAAAATAAAAAACTTACCTTTTTGAACTACAAGTCTTTAAGCTTGAATGTAGTCAAGGCCATCATTAATGTTCCCCTGAGACACCCTAGGTCAATCCTTTAGGAGTATGTCATAATAAACTAACAATCAATCAAGTTTTCATATCTCATGAATAAATTGGTCAAAGTTAGTCAAAATACATGGTCTTTGTGTGTATAACGTAGGCAAGACTCATCTTTGATAAGCCCCCGAGGCCCCTAGGATAGTCTTTTAGGTTAGATTCTTGGTCAAAATCTTGAAAAACTGCAAAACATGGAAATTGAAAAACCCAAAATAGTGGAAAACTTAGAAAACCCTAAACAACCTCAAATAATTGAAAAAACCAAAACATTCATAAAATTTCAAAAAGAAGATCAAAAATAGCCTCAAAAAATTTTCAACACACCAAAAACATTGAAATATTCTAGAAAATTGAAAACCTCACATCCCATTTTGCTTTCACACACAACAAACCTTTATCCCTAATAAATCAATTGTCGTCTTCAAAATTTGGTAAAATAAATAGAAAAAAAAGTGTCACAAGGTGCAAAGTGAGAACTTAAATGTCAAAATCTAAAGTCTATATCATAGGCAAATGAGTTAGTGGCATTTGTATCAACAACCATTCACATACCCTATTATGCATTCTAGCCTTATTAGGCGCATTTATGAACACTTTCAAAATATGTCAGCCTTATTGAACCCTATCCTGGCTTCGCCCTCAGATGATGAGGATACTGAGGATAGTGTTTTGCAGGATGGTAAGGAGCTTGACCCTGAGTGGAATGTTGAAATTCCCCTGACCCCAAATTATGGTAAGAAAACTTGGTAGGGTAATCCCTTTCCCAAGAATCCTAGTGTTGTCAAAAACCCCAGCTACTCTGTTACAAAAGCTAGAAACCCCGACCGCTTTGGTCAGATTGCCAAGCCCACCAAAAAAGAGTCCCCTGCTAATAAACTGGTCTCTTACTCTAAGGATTCCCAAGAGGATTTTTCAGAGGACCCTAACACAAGCCAAAACTCTTACTCATCCTTCCCTGCTTTGGACAGAGAAAATAGGATGAAATTCCCCAAAGACCTAAACCCTAAGGACCACTATTTTAAACCGGACTGTGAGTTTCCTGGGGATATCTTGGCTCTTGCCAAGAATGGTACTGTGGATTACTTCAGAATAATGAAATGGGCCTTCCATGAAATTAAAGACCTTAATCTCAGAAATAGAGCCCTTAATGGAAAGTTGGAGGATTTGGAAGGTCAATTTAGCTCCCTTATTATTGCAGAGTGTGGGAGGAAGGAGGATAGAATGAGAATGGAGGTTGAGGATAATGAAGGTAAATTCAAACATTTGGAAGATGAAATAGGTAAAAGGAAAAATACTATGAAAACTATTATGGAGCATAATCACATAATGGAAAAAACATAATGCCATCATTATTAGTGCAATGTCTGAGAAACTAGAGAATTCACAACAAGGTTCTCTGGTTGTGGATCTAGTTGTGGATAAGGACAAGAATAGTACTAAAAATGATAGTATTTCTAAGAGGATGAGAGCTAGTATGAAGAGGAAAACTCCTCCTATGCCCTAGATGGCTCAGGTCCTGAAGAAGGGCAACTAGGAAATGCACATTCTAGAAGTTGAGGCTGCTGAAGTTAGCTGGGGGTTTCTTGCTGGTTTATTTTGTTCGGGTTTTTTTGGTGGCCCTTCATGGCCTTGGGTTGGTGGCTACTGTGTTTCTCGGGCTTTATTTTGATGCAGCCTTTTTTTCTATGGTGAATTTAATTCTTATTCCTTTTTTCTGTAAACTCTGTGTTTTGGGTCCCTGTAAAACCCAATTTTTCCTTTATCAAAAACAACCTATCACATACCTAGTGTTAGTCAAAACACTCGATAAGCATGTCCTAGGATGAATCCTTCCTACAATGGGCATCAATATCAAAAATCAACTTAGCTATATTACGTTGGCAAGAGATATATATAACATTGACTATTTTTGTTATCTTTTCTTATGATTTATCTTCTTGAACCATTCCAAGGACCTCTCGATGATGTCTCAATGATTTATAGAGAAAGGAATGGGGCATTGATCATTATATTTCATTTACTATGCTTGTGGTATATTCTTGTAAAATAATCTTGGCGGATACCTTCTTAGTTTTGTGTAGGGAGGTCATTTAGAGTAAATTGTTGACTATTGTGTATGCTTTGGTTTGAAATATTCTAAAATTATAAACTACATTTCAATGAGGTTTCTTTATGTCAAAGTGTGAAAAAGAACTATCTTATCTATTTGCAGAATCAAAGTCCATCACACTAGATACAATACCATCCTAGTTTTTAATACCATGATGCATCGTGTCTATGTGTTATATCAAACATAATTAATGATGGAGAGTCCCAATCCCAAGATATGAGAAAATCATCCATCTCATCACAATAATCTAATAAATTCTTGATGTATCATGGACTTATTGGACTTGTGAATCAATCTCAAAATCAATGGTCAATATGTTCATCTTATTCTTCTATCTTCTTTACATACTAACATGGTATCATGACAATCAACCAAAACATCATCATGCATCCACCATGCATCTACAAAACATTAACATACATACATCCTGCATAAGCATATCATATCATCTGCATATCATAGAGAATGACATAATCATATGGGAAACAAAAAAAATAAAAAGCATATCCATCTCATAACATGTAATAGAAAGATATTGAAAAATAGAATGAAACATTCATTTCATGGCATCCACATCATACTTCGCATCATTGATCATCTCATATCACATAAGCATAAATAGAGAAGTGCATCCACAACATAAACATTTTCCTCCATTGCATCCATACATAATCATAATGCATAAAATAAATACATAAAATCACATCTCATAAATATATCAAATCATAATCAAATTGGTTCATCTCATATATATCTCAAAAATGAATGTCACGATATAGGTATCAAAATCAATGTGTGTAATCATCATCACAAATACATATAAAAGAGGCTATAAAAAATGAGCCAATGAATGTATACATGTATAAAATCAAGTTGTGTATCAAAATATGTCTACAAAATTAGGGTAGGATCTATCCCCTGTTGCCTCGGTCATCATGTTGTGACTAGTCCTAATGACCAGCTAACGACTATCTATGGCTTGACTCACCTAGTTGTCTGACTAAGGGCTGCCCATTTGAATTCCTTGGTGCTACCTCACTCCTCCAGGAGTAATCTAGTTGGTGAATCTCCCATAGAACATCTCTATGATACAATGCCTAATAATATACCACCTCGAAGATGACCTCTCTATACATTCGAGTGACCACCACTTGTCCATGTGCTGCCACTATGACAACCTCTAGCTACTGATGCCTCCTCCTAGGCCAACTATAGGTCTAGTTGTTTTTGCAACTATACCTCATGATCTCTTGCAATTTTCATGTCCTGTAGTTGCTACTATAACTAATATCTCTCTTCGATAAGAGCCTGAATCTACACATCTCGAGGATCTGGGTCTCCCTCATGGGGGTACATCTTTTGGATTTATCAAATGAAGTGGAGGCACGAACCATGCATCATAGGTCAACATCATTTGTGTGTCTACCTAACCCTGGTCATAAACCTAAGGTTTGGACACAACCTATCTAAACTCATCAATGACCACCTGTAGATCAATTTGGGGACCCCATGTAGCCTCCCTCATAGTCCTCACAAAGATAGTAGTGTAATCTTGTGTTGGTGCATCCCACACCTCCTTGAACTGTTGTGCCACTCTATCTAGCAGGTATCACTCAATCATTGTGTGCTCCTGGCCCTGCATGTATTGAGTCTATTGAGCATAAAAGAGCTGATGGTGGTCATTGTACCATGGTGGCATATATAACCATGGTCAACATATAGATACTATCATATCATCAATGACCCTCCTCTAGTAGGGGATACCCGGCTGACCTATATATTGTAATGTAATCTAGCCCCTATATTGAAAGACCATGGGCTCATCTAGGTCCACATTTGCCATATGGACTATCAGTCAAAGCACACTAATGTCCTCCCATGCCCATATGTGTAACAATGTAACATCGACACCAATACCTCTACCCTAGCAATAGACACACTAGTGTATATCATGGTAAAGTGAGGCCAGCATGACTGGGCCCCATAAAAATTCTCCTCTAATAGATCATCTAATACCATGCAAGTTCCCAACTAGGACTAAACCCTCTACCTTTCTGATTTGGGTCCACAATCCCTAAAATCAGTGAGTGACCTCGGTACATCTCTAGATCAATCTGCGAGTTTTCCAAGATGACATTGTCTAGATGAAGAACCTCATGGCATGCATTGTATCTGGAGTCAAAATCATAAATAACTCAATATTTTTGGATTAGAAGTTGTAATATCCTCCACACATCCTCCAAAGTAACTATCGCCTTGCCAGTGGGGAGGTGGAAGGACAAGGTCTCATTGTGCCATCACCTGTACAATGTTGTCATCATTACTAAATGTGTCCTCACCACTGGCATGTATGTAATGAACCAGAGCCCGATCTCCCCAAGGTACTCCTACCAAAGATCATCCAAATCATCTAGCTCCTCAAGAAAACTGGGCCAATTCTCATGATACATTAGTGGCTAGACAATCTCCTACATCCAAGAAGTGCACAACATCAAAATTTGGCTAAAATTGAAAAAAATTGGAATATTTTTCCCCCAAATTGATAATTGCATCACTATTTATGAAGGCGTCGCTATAATTATTTTTCCAAACATCCCCAAGTTTCAAATCTAAGGTAGCATCACTATATACAAAGGCAAGTCTAAAATCAAATTCCAAATCTAAAGAAGCGTCATCAAATGCATTCACATCTCTGTAATCAATTGGAAACCCTAATTCTAAATCATGGGAAGTGTCACCATTTACAATGGCGTCACCAAAATTTTCAAAAGCATCACTAAAATTCCTAAAATCGTGACAATATAGTGACACTAGACTTGACCTCATTTCAATGCTTAATAAATGCATGAAAAAATTGAAATACAAGGAAAGCCTTGATTTGCGTATCAGTCGTCCTACACCTAGAGGCCACTGGTACTCTTGAACTCAGTTGATGATGTGTCGTGGAAGCACACGACATGCCATTTTTTCAGAAGGTCGGAGATCAAAATGCAGAAATTCCTCAAAGTGTGAATGAACAAAAGAACTAAATGTGACCCTTTAGCACATATTTATGCCTAAAAATTAGGGTTTTTTTCCCTAATTTGAGAGGAAAGCTAGGATTT
Organism: Sequoia sempervirens; assembly: GCA_007258455.2. Taxonomy (NCBI): domain Eukaryota; kingdom Viridiplantae; phylum Streptophyta; class Pinopsida; order Cupressales; family Cupressaceae; genus Sequoia; species Sequoia sempervirens. Next base: position 193,942,587 of record VDFB02058242.1, on the reverse strand, counting down.
TAGCCTTTTTTTACAAATTTTTGAGCTATGCAGCTTATTTTGAGACATTTTTTGCATTTTTAAGCTAGTTTTCACGTCCTAGGGTATGTTTTTTGTACTTGAATCAATGTTTCACCTTTGTTGAGAGATCAACCAAAAATTCAATTTTTTTGCCTAATCTCTTAAGGGGCTAGGGTACCAGCTTATTTCCTTCCACTAGGGAAATAGTGGGGCATCCAAGAAATCAAAAAAAATCAATTTTTTTGACCTAAATAGAAAGATTAATCCGAAAAGTGCCAGTCTTTGAACATATGTAATAGGTACCTCATTTCAAAGAGGGGAAAAATGTAGACACTTAAAAATGTCCTGAATGGTATTACACACTTGAATCCAATATATTAACATCACTTCATCTTTAAATCCATCTTGTTTTCGCTTGTTTGATTAAATAAGCCTAGTTATTTAATTAAATGTATTATTTTTCATCTATTAATATAATTAATCTAATTAGGTTAATTCATATCCTTACACACTAACATTCCATCATATTTAAATTAAATAAATCAAATTATTTAATTTAAACCCTAAGTCTTCTTATTTAATTAAATAAACCTAAACTATTTAATTAAATAACATATTGCATCCCCTTTTCATTAAATAAATCAATAATTTAATGAATATCCTTGTATTCTTCATCTTGCACATTCAAATTTAGTTTTAATTACTAAATTGCTAATTTCCCCTCCCATCCACTTGCACAAGGGAATATTGTAAAGGAATATTCTTCTATTTGGCTCAAAAAAGGAAATGATTGTTTTCAAAAAAACTTTGTAACAAAATTTTAAAGTTGTTACAAAGTGTACATTTGTTTGAATCATTCTAAATCCTTGATGCTTTCCTTGATCCATGTGATCTTTTATTCTCATCAATTGATGAGAATCCTTGGTCCATGTTTCACCCTTCATTCATTATGGACCATTGATAGATAAAATCGATTTGAGCCCTTGATTCTTCATTTGCTCTCTTATAAATACATCACTATTTGCAGAGAAAGGGGTCCATATTTTGATAGAAAAGTTATGCTATTGAATTTAATGCTCACTTGCATCCATATTTAGCATTTATTAGCATTTTAGATTAATCTTCATTCATATTAGCTTAAGCATCCATAAATGGCTTCCATGTTAACTTGGTTTGCATCCATGGCTTACATCTTTGAATTTTGTTTACATTTAGCATAGATTGCATCCACTTTATCAAACATTTTATCATTTAGCATTCATCTTTATCATGTTAAACTAGTTTTTTACCTTGTTTCGTTCATATCTCACTGGTTTCACCAATTTTCTTTAGTAAAATTCATTGAAACAAGACCATATTATCCAAGGGATTGGGAAAGGGTTTCCATTCCACATCAAGGTGACACCACTCCCCAAATGGGATAATATTTGAGGTCTTAGAATAGTTTTTTATTATGCTTTCGTGTTGATTTCATGTTAGTTTAATGGTTATTTAGTTTCTTACTAGTTTCAAATATCTCATTGGGATCATGGCTTAGGGGATAAAATAGTTTTTAAATTCATTTGGATCTAGCATATTTAGTTCATACTATGATCATGGTCACAACTGGTAAGGTTGTGTTGCAAACTCCCATCAATGTCATGCCCCATGATCTTTGATACAATTTTCTTTTGGGTAGACCATGGATTCATGAGATGAAAGGTGTACCTTCAACACTTCATTGTTTAATGAAATACACATACAACAATAAGGTTTATGTTACAGTATGAGTTGCATGGGTGGAATCTGAAGGGGGAGTGATCATAGTTTTTGATCTTTTCCATTGATGTCAAAGTGGGAGAGAGAGTCATGTGAAAAATAGTAGAAGAGGAATAGAAGTTCTTTGTTTGGAATATTGAGAATGCGGGAATGTTGTGCAAGTTGTCTAATTTGAAAAATAAAGGAGAGTGTTGTCTTTGATGGTTTTTGACATAATGTGTTTCCATCAATGACAAAGGGGGAGATTGTTGCCAGTATGAGCAATTTTGGTAGTGTTTTCATTGATTTCAATATAGTTCAGAATGTTGTAGACTGTGCATGTATAGTTGAGATGTTGTTGAGATGTTGTGAGTACATGGAGCTATCCTTATGATGTTGCAGATGTGTTGAATTATGAGTTACCAAGTGATTTTGAGAAAATTAATAAAGAGTGAAGTTAGAGTTATGTATATGTTTAGAATGTGCTCTGGTATGCACTCCACATTTCTTTTGTGTTGATCCTATGCTTGTGCAGATCTGAAGGGTTGTTGTTGAGGATATGTTGGTGTCATCTCTTGATTTGTAGCTTCTAGATTGATGGAGTGTGAAAGTTGTGTTGACGAGTGTGTGAAATGGTTTAGAAGAGATGTTTGTCTGTGGATTGGGATAAATGTTTATGCTATGCAATCCTCTACTGATTTGTTTCAGGGCTTGTAGATCTAGAATATTTCTTGTAATGGTGTTCTCTAGGATCTAGTAGAGACGTTAATTATTTGGTGCTCTGGAAGTTGAGTTTTAGAGTTGTTGTGTGTGTATGCATAGTCCGGATGGATAGTTTGAAGGTGTTATATGTTCAAAGTTTGTCACACTTAATGTGGATGTATCTAAAGGTATCTAAGATGTGTTCTCATGCATGATAAGGCATGTTATCTTCTTGCTGGAAAGTGTGTACTTCAATGTTCATTTTTTTTTCACTAGGTTTGGATGACCTAGTGTTTACACTTCATATGAACAATTAAGAATTATTTGAGGAAGCATGTGATTGATCTGAGATGTTGATTTTGGTATTGGTTAAGTGTTTATTTCTTCCATTTCCATTCCTTTCCATCGCGAGAATGTTGAGTTGCCGACCTAATTTGAATTTATGAAATGAAGTGTATGTAGACGACCTTGGAGAAAGTTTCTAAGGTTGAAGATGGTATAAATGCAAGTCAAGATGCGAAGGATTAAAATATACAAAGTAACAAAGTGAGCCACAAGTGAATAGCAGAGTTGTGTGAAAGTGAGTTGAGGTAGTAATACTTTATTGTGTTAGATTCCTAAAATTATTGAGTTGAAGGTCTCTGTAATCTCCTAATCAAGGCTACAGATGTGTGTAATTTTTTGTGGTGGATCTTTCTATTATCTTTTGTATCTGTAGGCAGTGAGCCTCGTTGTTGGACAGTGAGCCTTTTCTATAGGCAGTTAGCCTTTGTATTAGGGTAGTGAGCCCTTGGAAGTGAGCCTCTTGTATTCGGTTTCGCTATTACTTTATATTTTGAGTTAATCCTCACCATGGTTTTTACCTTATTGGGTTTTCCACATTAAATCTGGTGTTCATTGTGTTGATTTTTCTTTCTATTATCTGCATTTCATGTTCATACCTAATAACAGAACAGTGTGGTTGTGAAGTTGATAATTGTGTGAAGTTTGGTATTTGAATTTGGTGACAAATGATTCACCCCCCCTCTCAGTTGTCCTACGCCTTTTAACAATTTACATGATAAAATATGATCCTAATTTTGAATTTTTTTTACAAATTGAAATAGGAATAACGAATCCTCTTAGCACATTGACACCAACTACAAAAGTGGAACCTTTATAAATCAATGATGATCTTGATTGTATTTCATTAGTGATAAAGTTATTGGACAATGATTGGGGATCATTATATTTTACAAATACATTCATGGGGGAATACAAGATCACACAAACAAAACCAAGAAAAGAGAAAGAAGCCACATTGGTATCAATATAATCTATCATCAAACCATCAAAAGTATATGAATCTGCAACTTATAGAAAAGAGGAAAACATAATTTACACTTCTACTTATGCTAAAACTAATAATGAGAAACCACCTTCCTCAAAAACAATGGAAGCCATTTATGGAAGAGGATATCAACTGTTGAATCAATTTGGCTATAATGGAAGATGATGTGGTGTAAAAGAACAAGGTATTTGTGTCCCTATAGAGATAAACATGCAAGATACAAAAAGAGGTATTGGCTATTGTCCTTCAAACATAACTAAAACATCAAAAAATCCTTCACTTAATCATACAAGACACAAATAGCATTAGTTGCTGCCCCTTTCCATGTGGTAGTTGTAGTATCACACAATACTCATTACCATGCATGGGGGTATAAAATTGAATTTATGCAATTATATTTCATCTTGCAAGGAGAAACATATCATCATCCATCTTAGCTCACCTTTGTCCCTACACTTGGGGGGCAAGGGGTTAAGTAGCCTTATTTTGGGTGTATTCCTTCTTGCAAGGGATCCCTTTGTTTCTCCTTAAAATGTTAGTGTAGAAAGTACAATAATATTTTAAGGGGGGAATATAGTCCCCCATTTATTATTTACATGTGAAATGGTCCCTTTTTAGTGATGATAATATATATCTATATCTATATATATATATCCTAGGAAGTGTGATCTTGGCAATGAAAGTGTGGCCTTCTTGATTTGTGATAGCGTCTCCTTTGTGGTGATATTGGCCTTGATGTCCTCTAAGCATGTGAACATTCTTGGCATATGACATTCCCCTTGGTGGTAATGCTATGGGTACAATTCCCTAGGGTGTGAGTCTTATATTCAATTACTAGTCCTTGGTGGAGTCATGTGTGATGTTCCCTAAGGTGTGACCTTTCACATATTGAGAAAAGTCCCTTTGTTGTTTTTGTAAATCACCTTTTGTAGTGGTGTTGTTGCAATACCCCTCGAGGTTTTGGATTTATCTTGTTGTTGTTTATGCACCTCCTTAGGTGAATTTGACATTTTTTCTTCACTTTGTTCATGCACGTTGAACTTAGTGTTGCATTGGTATAGCATCATGATCATTTTGTAGCACCTTGCAGTGTAGGAAATTGTATACCTTTAAAATTTCAAACTATGTTTGGGTCCATTAATTTATTGGACTTAATTAAGCTTCTAATTTTTCAAATTATGCATTCTAAAGCCTTCTTTTTCTCATTTTCTAAAAGAAAAACCAACATTAAATAAATGCAATCAATAATTAAATCACCATGGAATATGTGTGTTCTGGACTTATAGGCTAGGACCCATTCTACCATGGGTGAATGGGTCCCCTTTAAGTTCCAAGATCCATTTTAAAATATGTTTTTGGCAGTATTTTAGTGATTCAAATTCAACTTGAAACTGTCAATTTTTAGAATCTAATTTTTGGGATATTAGATAAACACCTATAAATACATAGTCATTTGATCATTTGAAATCTAACACACAAGGAAACAACATTCAACACACATGATCAATTATTTCCAAGAAAAAATATCATTGTCAAGAGCATTCAAGAGTAGATTTATCAATCCTTTATTGCAGCAATCAAGATCCTAACATCATGTCCAAGTTTATGTGTGTTCATTTCATAGTGTGAAGGTTAATATGCATTTTTTTATCCTAAAGCAGATCCAAGAATTTTAAGTGTCGAAATCAATCAAGAAAAGAAAGATCAAATTACTTTGGAGAGATGTGTTTGAATTCAGTCCTCTAAGGGAATCCATTAAAGGGTGGTGAGTTGTAGCAAGCATTTTTCATTCCTTTTTCATTATCTTTCTATCAAGGTTTAATTACCAAACAAGGGTTTGACCAAGGAAAACCACAATACAAACAAAAACAAATTCACATGTATAGATTATAGGCTGATGAAGAATTGAAGAGATCTTGAAGGAGCAATCTTGCATTGTTGCACAAGTTGTCATCATTATTGACAAACCATAGAAACTAAGTTACATAATTTATTTTCATCACTCCAATAGTGGGGCTTATGTTAAACATAAGCCAATATCCAACAATCAGATGACTGCCAAAAGTTATTTTGGAATCCCTAACAAAGACCCATGAACCAAGGTGTGAACTAGTCCCTTAGCAAGTCTCAAAATATAGCTTTTGGTGATAGGTGCATGACATCAGACCCTTCTCCAATCTTTGTACAAATTGTGATTTCTTTTTCTGTACATTTTGAAATATGAATTTTATGTATTAGGTCTTGTTCATTTAGTTTGAATATTTCAAATAATTTTCATTTGTTTTCAAATCTTTCCTATTGTCCCAGGGACTAAGATCCAGGTTTGATTGACTCGCCATTGAGGTTTAAAGTCAATATTTACACCTTGTGATCTCTTTCCTAATGAAATCCCTACAGAAAGAAACCTATTGAGATTCCTAAGTTTTAATAAATTTAAAACTTTGGGGATCCCTTTCCCCATATTTCACACCTTATCAGGGTTATTAGGGAGTATAACTCTTGGTATGATTGTTAATGGGTACACACCTAGTGAATAGAAGAGTTCACTAGAACTAGTGTGTTTCTCATTTTTCCTTATCTTGGGGGCTCACCTAGTGAATATCAAACTTCACTAGCTCGTCTTTTCTTCCAATTTTTTATTCACCTAGAAAATATCAAACTTTTCTATTATGTGAGTCATGAATGTCATCATATGGTCGCTGAGTATAACACAACTTGCTTTTCAGTAGAGCTATATGTTTCATGAGTGTCTGACATAATGCACCTTGTTATCATTGTGAAACCCAACATATTTTATGGACACCTAGTATAGTAAAACTTGTTAACTAGTAGATCCATGTATCTCATGAGTGCAACTTGCTAGTCCTCATGAGAGAATTCCTTTATTCGATGGATTATGTTCGGTATTTGAGAAAATTTAATACTGAGGTCTCTTTGCCTTACCAAATTTAATCCTTTAGCACTAACCTTGTGTTTTATTATGCATATTTTGTGTGCTTTCTTCATGTTTGCATTGTGTTCATGTTCATTTTTTTTTTCATTTAGATGTTATGTTATGTCATGTGTTTTCATTGTGTATGCTTCAAGTTTTCTCGGCATGTATGTTTGTGTATGTTGTCTTGTTGCATACCATAAATGTGCATGTTATTTTGTTCTTATGTTGGTTTTCCATGAGATCTTGGATCTTGGGGGCTTGGTCACCCCCTAGATCCTTAGTCATCCTATCTCTTCAAGATTTGGACAATTGGACCCCTCTTGACATATTTTTCTACTTTAGTGTGAGTTTGAGCATAAGTTCATACTCTCACTAAAGTGGGGGCTAAATGTAGCATCATAAATTGTCACCCTTGAAAATTTCAAACTATGTTTTGTCCCCCTTAAATTATTGAGCCTAATTGAGCATTTAATTTCCTAAATTATGCATTTTGAGGTCCATTTATACCATTTTATGAGAAATTGCAAAAATTAAACAAATGCATCTAATTGATATTTTCTCCCAACATTTAATGAATCGGTCCAAGACTCATTTGCCCTAGGATGTATGGGTCCCCCTATTTTTTTGGGGACCAATTTGGATATCTCAATGTCAACATTTTAACATTTAAAATCCAAGTTGCAAATGTTGGCTATCGAGATTTAATTTATGATAAATTGAATAAATTCCTATATACATAGTTATTGCATTATTTGGAAATGGATATAAGAAATAATTGAAGCAATTATTGTCAAGAGAACTATCGAGAGAGTCAAGAGCAACATTTCAAAGATCTATTGTAGCAAGTCAAGATCCAAGCATCATGTCAAATCTTATGTGAGTTCATATGTGTTTATGTTATCATTGTTTGTGAAGGCTAACCCTTATTTTAGGTCTCCAAGTTCAAGCCATCAAGCAATCAAGATCCAATACCTTGAAGTGATGTCCATGACTTTAGTCCTTCAAGGAATCCCTTTAAGGGTGGTGAGTTGCAGCACTTTGTGATTTCATCATTCCTTCCTATCAATTATCCATTTTTCATTGACATTGCCATTATGGAAGTGAAAACACTAACATGGGGTTTGACTAAGGCAAGCCCCTAAAACACCATTTCTTCTCTTTGTGAATGTGCATATTTCAAGTTTGAGGAAGATTGAAGGAAGCTTGAAGAAAATTTTTAATTATTGCATTTGAAGCCCTACATTTTGTCAATTCATAGAATCTCACTTTTAGAATTATCCAACAATGATCCAATAAATTTGCAAGAAGAAATGGAGATCCCAGATCCATCATTAGAGGACTAGAAAAATGGACTAGGAAACCCCTACAAGGACTCATACACCCTTGGGTGAATTATTCCTCTTATGCATATTGAAACCAACTTTTTGGATAGGTACACAATCCTTTGCACTTCCTAGATATGCATGCAATTCACTATTTCAGTTTATCAATTGTTAGATTCTTGCAATTTTGATTTTAGGGCTTATAGTCTAATTATGTCAATCAAAGAAAATCAATTCCAATCCATTCAAAGACCCTAAAAGATATAGATCTAGATCTGATTGGCTTACCTTCATGGTTGAAAGTTAATCTACACATCTTGTTATTCTCCGTCTTAATGAAACCCTAGAAAAGGAAACAATCAACCTTAGGTTCTCTACATTAAAACTTAGGGATCTCTTTTTCTATGTTTCAATGATGAGTCTAGGTTTTAAGAGATGTGAGGTTGATCATTATGCCTAATTTTAAAGGTATGATGATGAAATTTTTATTATTTTTCTTTTGTATGTTGATGATATGTTGGTAATAGGTCCCAAGATGTATAAATCATCTATTTGAAAACTCAACTTGCTAGGGAATTTGAGATGAAGGACTTAGACAGAGAAAATTAGATTCTTGGTATGAGGATACACAAAGATAAAATAATAGGAAAACATGTTAACCACAAAAAAAAAATGTGGAGAAGGTTCTCATCGCTTCAATATGCAAAATACACAACCAATTAGTACTCCATTTATTATCCATATTAAATTGTCTTCAGAATCATTCCCTAGCACATAAGTGGAGAAGACATAAATGTCTCATGTACCATACTCATTAGTAGTTTGTAGTCTTATGTTTTTCATGGTGTACATCAGACTAGACATTGCACAAGTAGTGGGAGTACTCAGTTGTTACACGAAAAATCTAGGTATTTAGCATTATATGATTGTGAAGTGAATTCTCATGTATTTGAGGGGCACTTCTAATGCTGCTATCTATTAAAACTTGAGTATTCTTTAGGTTAATGGGTATGTGGATGCATATTTTGGTGGACAAAAACATAAGATAAAGTCCACTATACGTTACATTTTCTCCTTATTTGGAGGTATAGTTAGTTGGGTATCAAAATTGTAGAAAGTGGTGGAATTTTCTACTACTGAAGATAAATATATGACAACAACAAAGGCTAGCAAGGAGGCAATTTGGATTCATAGCCTTTTGGGTGAATTTTAGGTAAATAAAGACAACATGGTGTTGCATTGTGATAACCAAAGTGCTTTATGATTTTCACAAAAATCAACATATCATGCCAAAACAAAGCATATTCATATTCAATATAACTTTGTATGTGAGGTGGTGGAAGGAGGAAAAATATCTTTGAACAAGATACATGTTGATTTAAACCCAAAAAATATTTTGATGAAGCTCATCGGTAGAGAGAAGTTCATTTGGTGTAGAAATTATCTAGGCTTGCATATTACTTTTCGAGATGGTTTCAGCCAAAACCACATGGTAGTGAGATGGCACCGACGTGGTGGTACATTTTTGGTCGAAATATTTTCAATCAAAGCACTTTTGAAAGAATAATGCTTGACCAAAATCAAGGGTTATAAAATTAAAAAAAAGGGGCCCCACACATTTTTGCATGTTCAGGTGGAAGCATTGAGAGCAAGTCATGGTCGGCTGAGCAAGGGTTTCAACAACTATAAAACATAACCCAACAATAAGTTCCATCACATTTTTACTCTTCTTTCTTGGAAAATATTGTTTGTGGTCTTGGCGGTGATGAAGAGCATCATAAAAACCACTCAACAACATTATTTCTTCAAGGGATTTCAATCCCAAATAGAATTAGGAGAAGATCAAATTCATAACTTCAACAATTCACTCATCTAGCATCTCAACAAAATTCATCAAGATCTCAAACTTAGCAAATCATATCATTAGTACATCTCTCTTCAGATTCAAGGCTTCTTACTCATCATCAAAACTATTTACTAGATCTCTATACAACACTAATGCCATTATATAGATCAGAAAACATAACATAACTTGAATACAATCCTAGAAAATATTCCACATTACCATTCACCCAACTTATCACTCTTGAAAATTTGATTCCCAAAGCACCAAACAACCAATCATTCATAAATTATTTCTTTCAACTAACATCAAACCATTACATCACTGCAATTCTTATCAATTCAACTGAAACAAACAAAAATATACTCACTTATCAGTGGTTTATCAGATTCTTGGTTTTCTTGCAGTCAAATCACCACTTAAACTCATAAGGTTCTCATTGCCCAATTCCTCAAAACCTTATAACCTGCATTCACTACATTATCCAAGGATATATACAACTCCAATACCACTATGCAAACAAATCAAAACACTATTATTACTATTACATCAAAGATCTGTCTGTTGTGAGTTCATAACACTATTTGTCAAATAAGATTCCATACCCTAAAGTGGGTGAATCACTCAACCCAATACAAATCCCAAGATCCAAACACAAATTTAGAACCACTTTACTTCCCTCATCAACATAGAAAATACTTTCACTAATTTATTTTGAAGAAACTAACAAATCCTTTGACTGTGCGCTTAAAAGGGCTACTAGAATAGGCCTATTTTGCAAAGGAGTCACCTTTTAAACAACTTAAAATCACAAACCAACCATGAAAAGTCTTTATAAATGTCCCAAAACTCATGAATCAATCAACTTTAAGGATTTAAAAGCCTAATAAACCACCGATCCATTAAACCCTTGATTATAGGGTGAAAAACACCAAAAATGGTGAGGGTTTCTTAAAGAAGACACTTGCAAACCTCAAGACCTCAGACTGCCACTTGAAACATGATTTATTATGTCTACCTAAACCTCTAAAACCATTTGCAATCCCATGTACGTGCATATTCTTCTTTTCACTGCTTGAAACCTCCATTTTCAAGGGTAAAAACTTAGATTTTTCCTTGGAGCAACGTCATAACTTCATAATCTTGAATCCCTTGTTCCTATCCATAAATAAAACACTTAAAAAATTCTAACTAATTTAAAGAAAATCCATCCCACCATTCTAAATAGTCTACAATGGTGGGATGGGGTGATATTTCTTATAAGACTCTTAACTCTTTAACTGGTTTCTCTGTCAAAACACAAAAATTTAACCTCTTTAACTGATGGAACCCTTTCAAGACCTCTTCAATTAATTTATAACAAATTATACCAAGTAAACACAATAATGATAAATCTTACAATCTTTTGTACAGTCTGTACAAGGACTAGATTAAGAGATTAAACACATAAAATACAGAAAACAGGGACTTTTATTTAGTAAATGTCTCTAGAATACAAAAAGAATCATCTTTGCTCACCTTTTCATGATTTTTTATAGCTTTCTAAACTGATAACCACCCCTTCAACTACCTTGAACGACCTATTCCCACTTTTTCTTTTTCCTATTCCTTCTTTTTCTCTCTTTTTGCATATTTGGCAATTTTGACAATATTACAAGTTGTGAATTTTTTCATATCTTTGACCACCTAGTGACTTTTACATAACTTGATTACACTCAAAATAGGACCTCATATGACCTTTAATACAATAAAATTATCTTTTTCTTGGCCTTGACACATCTTTTGACTTGAACATTACAAAATTAACATATTAGCCTTTTGAAGGAATTTCATGACCTAGGTGCTCTTGCACCAGGTGGGTAGTTTGACATTTTTGTTGTATTTTTAGTGTTGCAAGGATATTATGATAGTTGTGGTTAAATAATAGTCACACAATAGTGTGACCATAGGAATGTTTGCATTTTATTGAATAAAATATCTAGTAGTTGGAATCCCAGAATTTTGTTTTTTTAATAAACTATGAATGATTTGTGATATTTAGTTTTGGGTATGGTATTTGGTTTTGGGTATGAATAAACCCTTATTTACCTATGATTTTCTTATTTAAGAAACCATTGGTTGGTCTTATTATTTCCTCTTCTGGTGAGGAGGCTACCTCACCCAACTCCCTAATTCGAAACTTGAACCCCACACACACACACACACACACACACACATATATATATATATCAAGAAATTTATTTTTAAGAAAAACAATCTGGTTTGAGTATTTATGCACTTTATGACTTGATAATTTAAAAATAGGAGCCAACATAATGGCTATATCTACAATATTATTTTCAAAAAAATAATGAAGAAAATTATTGAGCTCAACAAAGCTATGTGTGCACAATTTTTAGGTTCACTAATTTATTTTATGCTATTTTTCATATTTAATGGTGTAGGGCTTATCACTTTTTGCTTCATTACCTTTTTATTTATCAACCAATTAGTCCTAGCATAATATCCACTAATTAAGTTGTTTAAGGGGTTATCCAAACCAAGTGGTATACATTTAATCCTAGCATAAGCAATTCACTTGGCTAGGAACAATAATGGTAATGTCTTCAATAAAACACTTCTTTTTCCCTTTTTGAACATGTTTTTGTATGTTTCACAGTTGGATCTGCCTTGATGGTAGCATGCACCTTCTTGTACATTTCTTCTATACCTTCAATCTCTATTCCTTTATCAAGGTATTTACTGAACTAAGATTGATACTTGCTTGGTTCATCTTCCCTCAAAATCTACAAGAATGGCTACCTCTTCCATTCCCTAAAAAACTTCTTATTTAAATACTTTCTTTTTCCAAGCCAACATTGTACCTCTTTGAAAACATTTCTATTATTTTCCCATAAATTGTATAGAATTTTAGCAATAACCATAAAACAATTACAAGTCACATATGAAAGATGATCTGAGTAATAATGGAGATGAAATAGAAAGAGTAAAAGAAACCTTTACTAATGATGGTGAGACCAGCCATGGAACAAGATATATCCAACATGTAAAATATAGTTCTATAAGTGCTCACTTTAAACTAGTTCTAAAATCATAATTATAATATCTTACTAGATACTAAATGGATTCTAAACTTGTTCTAGGATAGTTATCAATGATAAACCTAATCAAACACTTCTTTGTCATTGAATTGAAAATGATGACCTATGAAATAACCTATGCTAATAGAGAAGATAGTATACCAATGGTGGTCAAAACAGTTTTATACCACCTTGTTGTTGCCATATTTTGTTGATAATGGTACTTGAAGGACAACTTGTAATTATCTTTTTTTTGTAAATATTCATAAAATTTTTCACATATTTAAAAAACAAACACACCAAAAGTTTGTAAAAAATTCCACACATATAGCAACAACATAATAAAATATACAGTCTATGGGCATGAAGACAATAATGCAAGCACAGTTACCCTACCATACAAATTCCATTTTACCTTCCCTCGCATTGATGAGCATGTAGTTGATGCCAACTAGATACTGACTCCCAACCTCACAACATTGAAAACAATAGATATAGCATCCCCTTTTGCATAAAGATCACTCAAATTTCCTTCTTTTGCAAAAGTAGAATATATAGGAAAGATATCTTCAACATTTATATACTTGGATTAATATACTCATACATAAAACTAAAATTATTTTAATGGGACACTAGTCACTGAATTTTGCATCAATGTTCCTAATGAAAAATGTAGGTTGATAAATGAGTTGCCCCCATTAGCTTATCCACTGAGGGTTGACTAGCATTGGGTGCATTAACTCCCATATATACTTCTTTTCCAATACCCTTAATCATTTGAACATCTTAAACTTGTAAAATCTTTACCTATGTGTATAGGATAGTGAGATACATATGAGAACTGTTGTTAAATAATATGCACCTTGTATTAAAAACAAATATTCTAATATATATATGTATACATGTATATATATATGTATGTATGTATGTATGTATGTACATATGTATGATAGTCAAATTTATTATGATTTGTTAATTTAAAATCATATAAGTAAATGGAACCTTGTCTTAAAAACAAATTTGTTGATATATATGTACATGTATACATACATCTATGTACATATATGTATGTTTGTATGCATGTATATATATGCATATGTATGCATGTATATGTGTATGTGTGTATGTATGTATGTATATATGTATGTCTGTATGTATGTATGTATGTATAAATATATGTATATATGTACATGTATACATACATACACATATATACATACATGTCTACATACATACATACACATATATATATATATGTATGTATGTATGTATGTATGTATATATGTATGTATGTATGTACATACATGTATATATACATATATATACATACATACATATATATGCATGTACATATGCATATATAAATATATATACATGTATATATGTATATGTATAGTTGTGTGTCAACATCAAAAACATGATTTTGTTCACCTAGATGTTTAAACTTTTAAACTGATTTAGTTAGAGAAAATGTGCTAATTATTAGATGGTTGTGCATGATAAACACTAAAGCTTTGAAATCTTAAAACCTACTAAATATTCCATCATTTGTATTTAAGAAGTATCTATCCACGTCTTGCAAGAGAAATCATCAACGAAAGAAATATAGAACACACCTCCTACAATTGATCCTATTGACATTAGTCCACACACATCCAAATGCACTAACTTTAGGATTTTCTTCTGACCTATGCTCCTTGCTTGAGAAAAAAACAACCTTGGCATGCTTTGGAAGCATGTGCATCCTCTACAAAATCCATGTTGTTCAATATTGAACTTTGGAAGTCTTGTGGCAATATCCCTCATATTAGGCAATGTTGTGTGATGCAAAAACCCCATCCTCTAGTGCCATAACTGACACAAAATATCAATTTAACTTTTAAAGGTTTGGATTAAAATTGATTCACCTTGTAACTTGTAACTTGGTTTCCTTCTCTAACCCCTATAACTCGTGTTGTAATAGGAATATGTTTTGGTCACTAAAGAATCATGTGGGTTGGTCATGCAACCTTCTTCAATACTATAAATATATTGCACCTTCATGTATTATGTTCTCATTGTATCTTTGGAGTTGTCATTTCTTATGTTGTTCTAAGTTGTAGAAGTATCTATTTCATGGAGATAAATTTCTATGTCATTAAATATAAAGCTAAAAAAAAATAGTTTAGAAACTTGATAAATTTATAATTTAAATATAGTTTTTTTAATGATATGTAGATCTCTTTATTTATTTACTTATATATGGTTGATGATCAAGCATCTCACCATTCTCCTCAATCTGAGTGTCATTCTCAGGTTAGATCGAATTTATATGAGGAGAGTATTGGGAGATTAGAAAATGCCTTAAGATGTTTAGATCAAACAATTCATAACTTTCTTAATCTAGTTAATAGAGATAGATTAGTGAATATTAGGGATGGGATATTACGTATGATTAGGACGATTCGATCATACAATCTTTATGATGATCTTAGAATTGATTAGCTTTATTTATCTCTTGCTAGGAGTGTTACTGACATAGAGAAATGAAGACCTATTTATAAATTAGTTTCACAAGATAATATGATTGCCATGTTCCTTTTTTATAAGGGAAAGGATTGAATCAGAGGATATACAGTGACTAGTTGTGTAGATCGGCTTGTTGCTCCATTCATATATCCTAGATGGTTGGAATCTCATCATATATGGCCTCACAATGATGAGTTGCCACTTTATTTTGTCAAAAAGTTATATGCAAAGTTTCATTTGCAGATAGATGTGGACTACACATTTTTTCCTAATCATGTTGGACAAGGTAGAGGCAGGTTTTCTTACAAACCTGAGTATATACATCATGATTTTCCACTACCCATGAATAAGAGGGAATTATTTGGTCCAAACATTTTGGTTCTACCAAAGCGTTTGGAATTAGTAGCAGCAGGGGATACAACAACATGCTCCACCAGATCTCAGATTTTTTATAGCATTTCCACCATTATCACACAAATTGATTAGATGTCATCTGATTGCATTGGTAGATAATTATTATGGTTGTGAATTATCTTTCCTACTAAGGCTACATCTACTACTTATGATCCATTTGTTCATGTCGATCTACCATCACCATAAGATGTTTCCCATATGAGTGACATGACTATGTGTAATGTGTGTGCAGTCTTTGTTATTGATCTGCTAGCAACTTACTAG
This sequence comes from Sequoia sempervirens, assembly GCA_007258455.2. Taxonomy (NCBI): domain Eukaryota; kingdom Viridiplantae; phylum Streptophyta; class Pinopsida; order Cupressales; family Cupressaceae; genus Sequoia; species Sequoia sempervirens. The sequence continues at coordinate 193,926,452 of VDFB02058242.1, read as the reverse complement.
TTCATTAGTGAGGAGCATGGGGTCGCTCTTGATCATGTACCAGCCCTTATCACACACCAAAATTTTACTACGCATAAGATCTAGGAGATGGAAGCTTTACAAGACATTCCACACCATATTACAAGCTCCCATGTGTAGCATGTTTCTATTTATCTTCCAACTTGTCTAGGTCCTCAGTAGGTTACAGATCATGTTCATGTTACTACGCCACCTGATCTTGTTTGTGGCACATATAGTGCACTTCTTTCTGGCATTGATACTATACCACCTACAAATTTGGGCCCCGAGGTGTGCACTCTTGTGATATTAGTGGGATCAGTAGAGCCCTCAATGATATATGACAGGTACTTGAATAATTTATATATAAATTTCAGTCTAAAAATTTACATGTGTAAATATATTCTAAATAAAATTAATTTTAAAGTTATGAACTAACTCCTGATTGAAATCATGTACATTTGAAAATTTTGAGCAATATGGTGATTTTTTAGAGTTTGTAAATTTGGAGCATGATGGCGATCCCATGTATTATACAACTGAGGTACATTTAAATAATAAAAATATAAATTACTTGATGTATATTTGAACACATTGAACTTGTACATTGTAAGTTATAGATAATTTTACATATATGTACATATGTTTATTAAATTAAATTACATGTAATTGAACTTGTGTAGGGCTTGGTACAGGGTACAGGATAGGGATCGAGACAGGTTGGATTAGGATAGGGATCAAGACTACTTGGATTAGGAGATTGATCGAGACAACCAAGATCATGACATGGATCGAGAGAGAGATCAGTGTAGGGATCAAATGATTCTATCCATACTAGATATCCTTCTATTCAATTTGTTTTACATGTTTTATAGTATTATGATTTGAACTCTTATTATGATTTGGACACTTGTTATGATTTACATCACATTATTATGGTTTGAACACTTGTTATGATTTACATCACATTATTATGGTTTTATTTATTTAGCAAGTTTGTACCTTAATTTTTTTCCTTAAATATGTTCTTGATCAAAATTAGAGTTACACATGTATTAATTTTTTCTTTAAATTCAATATTGGTTAATGTTAAAATCATCCTTTGATTAATTGTAAGCATTGAACCTAAATAAAAATGTTGGACTAGAATGGTTGCTCTTTGTAAATTTAAAAATATGGATGTAATTAATTACAAAAATGAATGTCTTTAAATAGGTCAAGAAATAGAAATATTTTGAATGCAATAAAGTTCAATTCCTAAGAGAAGATGTTATAAGTGGAGTTGAACAAATGAAATCAAAGGTTCTTGAACTTAAGAATTCCATGGAAAAAAATTGCAATTGGAAATAGATGATAAGGAACTTTAGGAAAAATGAATTTTTAAAGTCACCAAGTTTTAAGAGATGATATTATAAGCGGAGTTGAACAAATGGAAAAAAAGAAGATTCTTTAACTTAATAATTCCATGGAACAAATTTGCAATTGGAAATAGATGATAAGGAATTTAGGAAAAATGAATTTTTAAAGTCACTAGGTTTTGTATTGCATATGAATTTACATTTTTTTGGGCAAAGAAAGAGAGATTCAATGAGCTATAAGTGGAGTTTAACAAATGAAATCAAAGATTCTTCAACTTAAGAATTCCATGGAACAAATGCAATTAGAAATGTTCATTTTTAAATTCACTAGGTTAAATGTATTGCATATGATGCTATAAGTAGAGTTGAACAAATGAAATCAAAGACTCTTGAACTTAATAATTCTATATAATCTAATACACATAAATTTACATGTGCAAGCAAAGAAATTTATCTAGATGATGCTATAAGTGAAGTTGAATGTAAATGAAATCAAAGTTCTTGAACTTAAGAATTCCATGGAACATAAAAATGTAATTGGAAATAGATGATAAGGAATTTGGGAAAAATGTTCATTTTTAAAGTCACTAGGTTAAATTTATTGCATATGATGCTATAAGTGGAGAACTGAACAAATGAAATCAAATATTCTTGAACTTAAGAATTCCATGGAACATAAAAATACAATTGGAAATAGATGATTTAGGAATTTAGGAAAAATGTTCATTTTTAAAGTCACTAGGTTTTGTATTGCAGACAATAGCATATAAGTGGAGTTGAACAAATGAATCAAAGATTCTTGAACTTAATAATTCCATATAATCTAATACACATGAATTTACATGTGCAAGTAAAGAAAGTGATGTAGATGATGCTATAATTGGAGTTTCAAATGTAATTGAAATCAAATATTCTTGAACTTAAGAATTCCATGGAACAAAAGCAATTGGAAATAGATGATTTAAGGAATTTCTAGGAAAAATGAATTTTTAAAGATTCTTGAACTAAAGAATTACATGGAACATAAAAATGCAATTAGAAATCTAGATGATCTAGGAATTTAGGAAAAATGTTCATTTTTAAAGTCACTAGGTTTTGTATTGCATATGATAGCATATAATTCAAAAGTTGAACAAATGAAATTAAAGATTCTTGAATTTAATAATTCCATATAATCTAATACACATGAATTTACATGTGCAAGAAAAGAAAGTGATCTAGATGATGCTATAAGTGGAGTTTCAAATGTAAATGAAATCAAAGATTCTTGAACTTCAAAATTCCACATGGAACATTTAAATACAATTGGAAATAGATGACCAAGCCTTTGAAAAAAACCCATTCTAAATCATGTCACATGTCCAATCAATATAGGTATCTATCTATCTATAATTTTTTTGAATATAAATATATATATATATCCAGTCATAAATATCTAAAAAATATGTCATGTGTACAATGTACAAACTTAAATAACTTAAAGCTCTTGGTACATATAATATGGATCCTCTCTATCTTTAATTATCTCTAAAATATTTTCATGATCTTCAATAGGCAACCTCCACTTTTTTTTGGAACGTCCTCTTTTAGGTAAAGTTTCTATTTTATTTTTTTTGCTATAACTAAGAGATTATAACGCATAACCTTTTGTACTAGCATATAATCAAAAAATATAATACAATTCTTATCTATCTTTATTTGTTGATAATATGTTCCTTCAATAATGAATGATCCAATGGGATACTCTTGTCCATCACCATCTATCATCGATTCCACCAATTTGCATTTTAGTTGTGTACATCTTAGTAAATAGTAATCTACACCTTCCACATTGTTAGGATCTACAAGAACAATGAATATATCTCTTGTACACACCATGTAGTACAAAAAAATATTTAATACTTATATATAAACATGTTTGAAACTTACTTGTAGAATATATAAATCAATTTTAATTTAATAAATTTCTATACCTGTAACAACTAAATCAAATACACGTTTGTAATTAGTTGAATATAGAGGATCGTAGACATCAACATTGTCATTTTCTTCAAAAGGAGGAATTGATACTAATTGTTTCATTTCACATGATGAAACATACCCATCTCTAATATTCTTACATTGAACAATATTTTCATTTTCCCTAATGCAATCAACACAAAAACATGATAATTACATTCAAACCAAATTATTTTCAAAAAACTATATATATATATATATATACATGTGTACAAAATATATTATATAAGTAAATAAATTTAAAACTTAAAAAAATAAATACTTACCAACATATCCATCAGACCATATCCAGTGTTGTTCAACATTTATGGCACACCATCTTAGGTCTTCAAAAAACATTTTGAAACAATGAGCTACATAGTTTCTATCATGACCCGTATCATCACTAATATAAAAGTGAACATCTTTGATGATAATTCAATCATCTTTGGTACTTTGTAAACCATCTACATGTAACTCGACATGCCTATAGAAAACTTGCACAAAGATTACAACTTGATTTGAATGATAATATTGACTTTGAATCTCAGTTTGAGGACTAAATGTATAGTTCTTAGAGAAATTTACAATAGAGAGAATACAACCTAGTGGAAAGCAATTATTTGAATTATAAAATTGTTTAGCATTCCATCTTGCACCATGACAATGTTGGATATATGTGGAGATATGATATTGTGAAATTTATTCATAAATTCATTTTAAGGAAATACACTCTCTTTGAGAACAAATTTTTTAGCCTCAACTCCTAACTTCATTGAGTATTTCTCATATTGAAATATGTTCCAAATAACTAGCATTGAATAATCAATATTGTCAACTTGTAAAAGATTCTTCAAATTTCCACAATCATTAAATATATTTTTTATACACTGTACATTGAATTCATCTAAATATTTTGATTTTCACATATAAGAGACTTCACAAATTGTGTTGTGCTTCAAGGGATGACTATACTTAGAACAATTATTTTCATATATTTTTATATGATTGTAGGTGTAGATCAAATTCAACATGATTTTGACAACAACAAGTTTCACATACTTTATTTATATGTTCAAATGATGGTCATAGTGTCTCAAAAATCCTTTAAAAAATCTTCACTTTTCCTTCTATGTGATAATTTCTTACTAGAAATTGCAATCATCAATGCTCTATGTGCAACACTTGGATCACTAGCTTGACTCTCGTTTTCAATACAATTCAATGCTTCTTGCAAGTTTTCAAAATTTTTTTTTTTAATGAACCTGATGAATTTTTCTATTATCAACCCCTAACAACTCCAAAATAGGGGTTATTTCTTTTCGCCTAAATAACTTTGCAAATAATTACAGTTCTCTTCCAATTAGAGATTTTTCTTTAAAAAATTTATCCCAAATTATTTTAGAGTGTAATTTTGTTGTGCTTTCAAATAACATATCTTCAGATGAAATATTATTGAAAAGATAATCCTCATCCATCTCCATCATATTTTCCATACCATAGAAAAAAATTCTATTACTAGGTTCAATTTGTTCTTGTATCTATATGTCACCTTGGTCATCAATAATTTCCATGGGTTAAGTTCTTCAATAGATGTTCCTTCGCCCACTTTTCTCTTCTTCTCTCTTGTTCGATCATACTTCCTCGCTCTATTCCTTGGATTTTCCATCACAAATTACACTCAAATTTGAATCCACCTACATAAAAATCTACAAACATGCTTTCAATGAATGTATAGTTAATATTGCATAAATCAAACACTAAATAAATTGTTCATTTGTTAAATCCAAAGTTAAAAAAGAAAAATAAATTATAACATTGGTTTTCAAAACATAATGAGCTCGTATTTAAATACTATAAGCACTCTATAACCTCAAGCATCATCTAAAATTTGAATATATATAGGGAAAATTCATGTGTACACAACATGTAAGAAATAATTAACATGAGCCACACACTGGATTATTGTCTAGTATCTTTGTATTGGTCCATAAAAAATAACATGTAAATATTTAAATAAAAATAAAGAAAAGACAAACAAAATAGGTCTTAACTATTTATGATATTGAAATAATTAAAGTCCCCAAGAAGATTACAACCATATTAGATCATCATACTCAAATTTTAAATTTTTTTGAACTTGAATATTAGGGTCTTACATTACTTATGTTACATTTCTCTAGTGTTGTATAGGATGATGAGGTTCATTAATTAAAATTTATTTAAATACATAAATTACAAACATATGATGACCATATTTGGTCACTTGAAAATATTTAGCATGTAACTAGATGTACACTAGATCATTATATCACTTACTAGATCACCACTAAATGCATCAATATGTGGATATTTTTAATAAAATGAGTACTATAAAACATAGAAAGAGAATCATGCTCATTATACCTAAATGTGTAGATCACCACGCATAATTTGTACATAATCAATTCAAGTGAGCCTAAGACATGTGCCAACCTAATGTAAGAGCATGGGAAAAAAATGACAACACATGTAAGAAATTTGATTAACAATTAACGAAAATGGATTTGGATAGAGGCTCAATTAGTGTATGTCATGTAGGTGAGGTTGAGGAAAAACATTTAAGGAAAAAAACATATTAATCATGCTAAAGTATGAATGTCTAGGGAAGTATGAGACAATCTTGATGAAATTTGAATCTAGCATGAAACTACCACTTCATCTCATTTGCTCAAATAAGGATTCATGTGTACATTATTTCACACCTAAGGAGTTTTATTTAGGGGCACAATAGGCTGGATAAGGAACATTATATAAAATTATAGGGTGAAAACATGAGAGTAGATCATGTTACAAAGAAGGAGTTATGCAAAAGAACAATGGATGGAACCAACACATGAGAAATAAATGAAAAGTAGAGAAGAGAAGAGGTGCAAGGGAAAACATGATTGTGCAAAACCACATAAAATGAGGACATGGATAATGCCTCAAGAAGATAGCTATCTAAATTTTTAATATGTGATGATCCAATCATTAATGCACATGCATAAAGCTAGAGTTTTCCCTAGATGGGTAGGATAGTAAAATGAAACAAGCATGAGGGGGAAAAGGCATTATACCTCTAATTTAAATATATCGTAATAAAAGGTATATGATGTGAAAGAGTGAAAACATGATATCTCCTATGAAAAGGTATAGAGCAATGAAAGGATAACATGTAAAGGGGAAGGTATGATTCCCTAAATGCAAGGATGTGACAAATTTAGAATCACACTATATTAAGGAGGAAGGATTAATGAACCAAAATGTAAGGATATAACCATATAAGCATAAGATGTAAAGGGATAGAGACATGATTCCCATAATATGAAGATGCAATGATGAAGTGTAAGATGTAATGGAATGCATGATTCAATCTAATCTATGTGGTACAACTCTAAAAGTGTGACATGAACATATAGGATCAAAGAAAATAATCAATTTAGTCAAAGAATAATGTGGAAAAAAATGAGAAAAGTATCATAATATGCATGAAAATTTAAGAATTAGTGAGGCAACATGAGAAACCAAAATTATAAGGCAAGGATCATAAAATTACGAGTACTAAAAAAAAGTATAATAAACATAAGCATGAAAAACATAACATAGAAAAATAATATGTTAAAGATAATTCCAAGTTGGAAATATAAGTAAAGGAAAAGGTAAATAAAACATAGGCATAAGGAGGATGTACACAAGAATAGGAGGAAATATTTCAAGAAAATAAATTGGAAACTAAAATGACTCCAAGTAGGGAAGATAAGAATGGAACCAAATATAAAAGATAAAGTAAGTGTGAAAATCACAACAAACAAGGTGTATTAAAAAATCTAAAATATAAATAAATAAAGGTATATGAAAGAATGGGTGAGGCAGGTCACAATATACATGACATAGAAAAAAAGTAAAAAGTGGAAATGATACCAAGAAGAATTGACATAAAAATCATAACACATGTTTAAATTTGCTTGTGTCAAAATGTAATACAAAAGGTGTCTTTGCATCATCCCCATGCTAACTAGGAATGTGAAAACGTTCATAAATCCAAGAAAAAGAATGGAAGAACATAGAATTAGTGATCAATAATAATGAAATATAAGAATTTAATTCACATTTTATATTAGGTGGTTTCTCTTTGTCATGGGTAACCTCGATATAGGGTGTGTTATGATAAACAAGACTAACTTCTTGACGCAAATGATTTATTTTCCCATGATTCATCTTATCAAGTGAGGGAGTTTTGTGCTCATGATTATGATTAATTTTTATCTTCTCTTTGTTTTAAAGTTATTGAAATTTATGTTTGAATGTAATGCCTCAATGCTTAGAATATCCTTGTGTATGATGAAAAGTAGGTTTAGGATATGTGTAAGTGACATGAATAGTAGGATAATAAGGATTGAAAGATAAATCCAGAGAGAAAATTGACAAGTTCATATTACCATCACATGAAATAGGGATAGAAAAATAATTATTGGAAGCTTAGGATCCAACTTCATGAAGAAGGTATGAAGAAAATAAGATGCATCAATCCATTATAAGGATTTAAAAAACTTGCATAATCTATACTCACTAATAAGTAAGATATCACCATCAAAATTTGCATAGTTAGTGAGTAGGAATTATTTCATGTGTAAAGAGGCATCCATATAATCATCATAATAATCATGTAGTAAATCCTCAGTAAGGCTCATAATATCATGTAATGTAAGAAAATATGATGAAGAATGAATTTTCATACAAGATAGGCTAACAAAATATCATCAATACATGTTTCAAGCATCATGAGAGGTATACGTATAAATGAATATTGATAGGTCTCACATGAGCTATAAGAAAATGGTGATCATGAAACACATCATAATGTATAAAATAAGGAAGGATATAAAAAGAACATTGTAGTGCCCCTTAGTTTGTTCTTTGTTTTACTGATAGTTGTTGTTTTGGATTGGGACATTATGAAATTTGCTAGATGATGGATTCACTTTTATGATGATAGTTGATGATACTTTTATCACTGATGTTTTATGTTTATGTTATGACTAGTATATGGATTTAATGGATTACATAGATTAATCTTACTATGAGTATCATGTGATTATCTAAAGATTATTCTTACCTTGTTGTTAGCATCTTATTAGTGTGTGTTGATGTATTTTGGTGAAGGGGAATGGTGTTGCATCACTCACTTGTGAGTGCCTTGCGATGCTGCGACTTTCCATTCACGGTGTGCCTAATGGTATGACTATGTATATGCTCGACTGTGTTGTTTACCACAGGTTGCAGGTACTAGGCATTGACTCCACTTGAATTGATAGGTTTGAGCGTGCCTTAAACCCAATGGAAATTGTTGAATGGAGATGGCACTTGGTCCCTTGTTTTAGCCATCATCCTTGACGAGGATGAGTATCTATTTGTCACACCCTGGTAGTGTTGTCTATATGTAATTGGGTTTGTCTTTGTTGTCGTGGTATTTCCTTTCAACTTCACCTTGTTGTCAAGTATTTTTTTCATTTTGTCCATTTGATTAAGTTGGTTGGTAGACATTTCAGATTAAATTATTTCATTAAAATAAAGTTATTAAGTTAAAAGGAATTTTTGGTAATTAAAATAAATGCTTTTATATAATTGTGGTTTTGATAAAATAAAATATTAGTAATGCCTTTATTAATTTTAAATAAATTAAGATTGTGTTTTAATAAAGGAATATAAAAATAAATATATATTAATTATAATGACGTGCAAATAGAATTAAAAGGTAAAGTTAAAATTAATAAATTAAATATTTTAAAGTTGATTAATTAAGTGTAAAATAAACAAGGATATGTTTTTATAAATAAATATATTTGAATAGTGGTGGTTAACAATGGATGAGAAATTAAATAAAAGAAAAGTTGCATGCAACAATGGACATAGTGGAGTGGTTAATAAATTGATTAATTGGATAAAAAGGGGCTTTTTCACATTTTTTCTCGAAGATCTAATCCTTCGTCTCTTCCCATGAATGCTTTCTTGTTCTTAGATGTTTTCCTTCTAGTTCTGAAGGTTTTGGAAATTGGGCTTCTGCAATGTTTGTTGAGTTTTGAAGTCTGTTGGAGCTGCAAGCTAGGAGTATTGGACTCAACATCAATCCTCACTTTGGAAAGTGGGAGAAACCAAGTTCCTTTGCTATTCTCTATACTAATCTTGTAGAGAATGGAAATGACATATTTGTGTTGTTGCAAACAAAACAACTTCTTGCTAAATTTCTAAGTGTGCTTATTTTGTAAATATCACACAGCTATTGAAACCCCACTTCTTTTGGGGATATTATGCTTATTTTTTGTATGCTTTGTTTTTTCCCCAACTCGAATGTAAATAAGCAGAGCATCTCCTCTGCCACAATTGATAAACTCTCCAATCCTTAGTTGATGTAATCCTCTGATTCTTTTCTTGCTTACCTTTGGAAGTTTGCTCTTATTTGCATGTTGGGAATTATTGATTTCCCTACAATTTTATTTTACTCTATTCTTAAACTCTATTCTTTGAAGAATTTAATCTTTTTGTTTGCCACCATAGGTGCACCTATTCTAGTGTTTGTCTTGCAATTGAGGAAAAAATAACAAAATGGTTGCTATGAGTTTCTTTGGACCTATGAGCTAGGCTTGGTGTCGAACCCACCATGGCCGATCATCCACCCTCATTACATTTCTCTTGTTCCAAGGAATATGACATTGTAAATAATTGTAAAGTCATTCTATAGAATCTTGATATTGCCGCATATAATTCTAATCCAAGCGTCTTCTTTCTGACAACAAAAAAGTCAATTTCCACACTTTGGTTTGAGTTCTTTAGATAGAATTATGTTTGGCATTCAATGCCTGATATCTTGGCTTTTGTACTTGTTATTTGGTGTTCAATAGGATTGCATGGTTATTGGCAACCGCTGTACAAAATTTTCTCAAGCATTTGTTAACTTTATTATCTTAATCAAAACTAAATAAAACACTTGGCACCACCCCTATATTGTAGTAAACAATAGATAAATCATACTATAGTCAAAACTCTATCCATACAATGCTCCATACTTATTTTTGGAGTTTTTGATGGTTACAAGATGTATATACTTTACAATCAAAATTAGACAATGAGTTTTCATTATGTTTTAGACACTGAAATTTACTTAACTGACAATCAATGCTTTTGGACTGTGTGTTTCTATGTTGAAAGAGTGATGAATTTACTTGCTTATTGAGTTTGTAAACTATTGATAACAACATGTTTGCAATCTAGTTTTCCATATAATTTGATGTATATGTATTTAGATATTCAGCTTTAAATAAATGCATAAGGATATATATATATATGTGTGTGTGTGTGTGTGTTGAATCTCTAAGTTCTATCAAGTCGTTGCATTCTATATTATGCATTCAATTGGAATAGGAGTTTGATAGTAAAGTATTTAAAAGATATTCAATTTGGATAAATGTGAATATATATATAAATATATACAGTGGTTAAATGTTGTATTCTACATTTCAAATAGAACCTTGCTTGATGATATACAAGTGTGTATATATATATATATATATATATATATATATATATATATATATATACTCTTGTATATATTTTGAGTACAATAAAAGAGTATTGTTTCCCCTGTTATTATATGGTTGTGTCTATAAAATAAATGAAACAAGGAAAATATTGGGTTTAGAAATATTAATGTATTTGTAATTAAAATAAAAGAAAGATTAAAGTTTATCTGGAAATAAATTATCTTTTGTTTAAGATGAATATTTAGGAACTTGAAATGGTTGCAATTTAAATTCATTGTGTATCCCATGATTCTATTGTTGGTTTGAGTTGTTTGTATGAAGTAATGTGAATGATTATTGAATTGGGGATGGTTGTGGGCCTATGTGCTAATGTCTAAGTCACTGTGTAAGGTGGATATTGGAAGTCTTACTGAGGCTTGGATAAATATGTTATTGGTTGAATCATTGTGTTTGATCCTTGAAGTGAGTAATATTGTGCTTGTGATGTGTGGATGAGGATCTTTAGCCATGCACCACTTAATTGTTATTACAGTTGTGTTTGAGAGCAGGATGGTCCATGCCTTGCTTGAGTTATGTACTTTTGTGGTTTTCATTTTGTGGATGATGGCTTTACCCTATTTTTTTTATTGGGTCTTCTAGCTGCTAGTAGGGGGAGTAGCTCTCAATGGGGGTTGGAGCCCAAAGTAGCATCCAGGGTAACCCATGTGGGAGTTTCTTAACTCAATGATAACTTAAAATGAATTAGGGGGTTGGGTAGTTTACACATGAACCAAGATAAGTGAATGCATCACCAATTCCTATAGTGCTTGTTTAGGCTAAGGATGGGTTGAGAAGACCTGGTTGGCAAAACCAACTTCCTTGTCCTCATGAAAGGAAGATTGGTTCCACATGTGTCACCCTATGGGATCAGTGCCTAGTGAGAGGCTATTAGGGTAACCATAGATGGGGGTTGACGTCCAGTGAGAGACTATCAGGGTAACCCATGTCAAGACCATGTGATGACACTCTTCCCTCTATAGACTAGTATTCCCTTGTTTGTTTTCTCCCCTTGGTGTGTGATGTCCTCTAGAAGCAATGTATGATCTTATGTGTTGTTAAAGTTACAGTGCCAGTTGTCCTCTATTCAGCCTTGTTATGTTAGTTTTCGTTTTCCTTATTTTTTTTTGTTGTGGGACCTTTGCTTCCACATGGTTGGGTGTGTTGGAACTGTAAAATTTTGAAAATTTTATAATTGTTTATACTCATAAGTTTCCCAAAGAAGTCCATATCTTGAGTATAAAATTAATATAATATGCTTTGTATAATGTAATTACCCATTATCACATCAGTTTTAATCATTTTGATACTATAGAATTCATCTAAGCCCAAGAATTTGAGTATATAAGCCATATCGACAAGAGATGGTGTAGGTCTCTCTAATTCATAAATTATCATATGCTTATACACATTTTTTAGCATATCGGCAAAAAATTAGGAATGTCACACTGATCTGATTTGATAAGAAGATACACATTGGAAAGGAACGGTTCATGGTCTCACTGATGAAGAGATTCATCGGCAAGACAAGCTCCATTGGGGTGAAATAAGGTCATACCAAGCATATGTGTCTCACCGATGAAGTTCCATTGAAAAGAAAATTGTCATGTCTCAGTGATCAAAGCACAGTAAAGCATATTGAAAAGACTAACATCATCGAAGAAATATTTTTAAGTTAGCCCGAGTGTGATTGTCTCGCCAATGAAATATCATCAGCGAAACATCCATCTTGTCTTTCCCATGAAACAAAGGAGGATGTTGTCGCTAAGACAAAACCTATCAAAATGAGTTCAAGATGTCCCCCCAATTCTCCATGTCACGCTGATAGGATTGCATAAGTAAGAGTCTTGGCGACATGCTTAAGATCAAGGGAATAATCATCAAGAAGATTCATAACATCAGGAAAAACTACTAAATGTCTTAGCAATATACAATCTTTGGTTGATGAAGATACAAGCAGATCAAAGTAATCATCGGGGTGACTCTTGGTGACATTTGTATGGACCTGATGGGTAGATCATGTGATATTGGTATGAAGGGTGTAATGTTTTCCTAACCAACAAAGTGTTTAATGAATGTTGGTTAAAGTCAAGATAAAAGAGATCACCCAGAGTTTTAATTATCTTTCCGATAAAGACATTTGATGTGACATTGGGTAACTTTGAAGATCAGCTACACTCATGTTCAAAGTTAGAATATTAATGGCGGAATTACTACCAAATGTTGTGATAATTCCCCGAATTGAAGAGGAGTAGTTGAAGGAAAATTTTAAAGAGTTAGTAGCAGAAGAATGAATGAAGGGTTGAAGGATTCTACAACCGGAGTTTTTCAAATAAATTTGTAAGTTTCCTGCAATTGAATTTCTGGGTTTGTGGCTCATGAAATGGAAGGCACTAGCTTAGGAAAAGTAAAAGGTAGGAAACAAAGTGAGAGTAGTAACCCTATAGGAAAAAAGAAAAAGTTTGAAACAAAGAATGAGCTAGGAGTAGTTGAGAGGAAGTTAAACCAAGACTTAATTGTTCAATAACCTGGCTTAGGACCTAAGGCCAGGCATTATGCACAACTTAGGGCAGAAGTAGAAAAATTAGAGGATAAATATAGGCACATAAAAGATACATGGACCCCAATTAGGGGATATTAGTTTTTTTTTTTCATTACAATCGAAGGAACCAAAATGAACTAGTGTGCAATCCTTGGTAGTTTAACTTAGGAAAACTAGTCTGCCCTAATGTGTTTGTAAACATAGAATTGATAAACATGCTAGCTACTGATTATGATCCAAAGTGTAAAGCTATTTGTGATCCCTTAGGAAAACAATTTATACATATACCTGAGGCAACCATCTGTGAGGTTTTTAACCTAGGAGTGTGTGATGAAAAAATTATACTTGAACAGCTAGAGAAGGAATTTTGGAGTATGGATACTTTACACAAAGGTTGAAGGTTTCCATTACACAGGTCTAAGAAGGATGGAATTTCAGTTCCATTGGATGACAGTGATGGTCCCCCATTTCATGTTGATTTATTTTAACCCTACATGAGGTACATATATTTTTCAGTGCTTCAAGTGCTAGAAATGGAGGCCCCCGAGTACATGTCAATTGCACCCATAGTAATTTCCATAGATGTCCAATGTCATAACTTGAGATTTTTTTATTATGCTTCACACATCTTTAAAGTGCTTGATTTAGGACTGATAGTTGTAAAAAATGGAGCTCCCATTTTACACCTAAATGATTATTCGATCCTAATGTATATGATACTCTATTATGGACAAGAATTGAAGATGTGGCCTGAAAAGTTGAGGTCTTCACAATTTGATAAGGAAGACTGTTACTAGTACAACTCTAGACTGCCTTTTGGGATTGAAAATTTGCTAATTCTTGTTATGTACATTTTGAGGAGATTTTTGTGAAACCACTGTACATGTTTCACAATTACCCCTGTGAATACTCATTGTCTGATGAAATAAAGAGGTTTCTTAGGCCTAAGGAATTTAATGGACCCGTTAATCATAGTTGGGGAGACTGGTATTGTTTAGAGGATGCAACCATGATAAGAGTATATGGATATGAAGTCACACCTTTTATCCTACCCAAGATGGTGCCTGATAGGATTGCATATTTAGAGATTGCTAGGAAATTGGACTATTAAGATGTTATGAATTTGAGTTCTTTTGGAAAGCAGGTGTTTATGCCTAGTACATTATGCTTCGGTGATTTCACTATATTATCAAGGGATGGATATGATATGGTTCTCAATAAGTTGTTGCAATACAATATGAAGAAGTGTCCACCATGAAATGGATTTGATCTAGAAGGGTACATTGATTTTGCAAGGAATAAAATGACCTTGGGAGGATACAATCACACACCTTATTTGTATGATGACCTGATCATGAATTTGGAAGAAGAAGAAACAAAAAAAGTTGTTGATGAGTATAATAGAGGATTACCAGACACATAATTATTGTCTTTTGATGAAGAGGCATTTGGAAAAGGTAGGCCTAACAGTATAGTTGATAAAATTTCTAGATTGAGAACTCAAGACTACAGATATCCTCTTAGGGAACCAGATCATGAGGAGAGTGTAGATATAGACCCAAAGCATATGGCATATAAATCATTTGTAGTTGATAATGAATTTATTTAAACCCCATAATTTAAAGCCTTTTTGTACAAGTTAAAGGGAAAATCAATAAGGGAATCAGTGGAGAATGTAGCACCAAGTAATGAGGAACAATTGTTGAATAGTTTAAAATAAAGTGTGGAAGAAGAAATGAAAAGCATGATACCTAAGAAGGGAAGGAAACTATTTGAAGATGCAAGTGTTATGATTTTTCCTGGGTTGGATTTAAATTCTGCTTTGGTTTTTGATATTTTTTTGAAGAATAGTAATGCCACACATAAGCTCAACCCTGAAGGGGTGACAAAGATTTATGTTGGATCTAAGTATAATCTAGATGAGGGATCACTCATGATATGGACCCTATATCCTCCACACAATAAATCCATTGTAATAGATACTGAAAAGGATTTTGGACATGTAATGACATTAAAAGTTGGTGAAGTTGATCCCATAGCTACAAAAAAGATTGGAATTAATGTTTCCAAGATGAATAAAGCTCAGATCCAGATGCTAATTAAGGAGAAAGAAATGTATAAGATGAACAATGAGAGACTACTCAGAGAGAATGATCATTTGAAGGACATGATGGAAATCAAACTAGGACCCACAAAGTAGTTAACTCAGGGTGAAAGTTCCCAAACAAGAGATCAGTGGGAAGGATCAAATGTGTACTCATAGGGTCAATATGATACATTCACTACAATAACGAGGAAGAGGCAAACCAGTTTAATGACTTGGTTAAGTAAACTTTGGGGGACACATTCAAAAAGTTATGTTGTGGAGCAAGAACACAAGAGAGTTGATGAAAGAATCCATTAGAAATTCCAAGAAATAACTAGAAGAGATGTCCAAGATAATATGGCTATTGATATTGCCAACCATCTCATAAGAAAACATAAAGACTTCCATGATGAGTTGCATGGTGATGAATAGGGGATGATCGATGCCACAAAAAAGGGACTACCAATGTTGTTTGAAGATGGAGGGGAGCTGAAAGGAAAGGAAAAATGGATCAAAGAATGTGAATCGATGCTACAAACAACTCTAGAGACTGCCATAGGAAATAATTCAATGATGGAGGGGGCATGTGAACAAAATGAGAAGATGGTCAAAATGGAGATAGCAATCAGGAATGCTCTAGTAGATGTTGATTCACACGAGCGGTAGGATTACTTAGATCATTTGTCAAACATCCATTTATGGCTAAATAGAGCATAATTTCTAGTTTCTTTTGTTGTGAAGCAATTTTTTTCTTCTAAAAGGTCGTTTCCTTTCACCATTTTGTTGTATTTATATTTGTTTCATAATGTCAAAACAGATATAAGAGGATAGGAAAATAGTAAGAAGGATAGACGATAAATAGTTTTCATGATTTTTACATTCAAACAAACTATGATGCATGTATAGAATTCTGGAGGAATCAATGGAAGTTATCTAATTTTGTGGCATATTTTTGGTATCAGTTGTTTGTTAAATTAATTGAAGATATTATCTGGTTGTCTCCAATATTGTTATTTCTTTGTTATTGAAATTGACATATCAAGTATATACTCAATTTTTCAATGCACAATAGTTGCATTTGTGTGGTATGATAAGTTGGTTCTTCCAAATGGAGATTAAATCCTTCAAGTCTGTCATAGTAATTTAGAAGTATCATTGGGATTATTAAAGTAGAACCTGGTAATTACATTTTTGCATTGTTTATATAAGTTATAAGCTATTATATATACCTAAAAATTATAATTTCTACCAGATATAAATCACCCATATCAAACTTTCATTTGACTCCATATACCCAATAGGCACTGGTCCCATACATTTTAGTTCATTCATTTTATTTTTTACATCTATTAACTAAACATATTAGGTTTTAGCCTTGATATTGGTTATACAATCTATACCAAAATAAAAATTTATTTATCCACTCCCACTTTCCATTGTGGATAAATTTATTTAGGGAATAAACACATATCAAGTTTGCCTCATTCATATAGGTAGACCTGCCTAGGTCTAGCAACACCTGAAGAGAAGAAGGTCTAAATCATTTGGCCTTGTATGTTACCCTGAAACTTACCAAGAGTTTGGCAACCTCTTGAGGTAGTTTACCTGCATTTTTGAGAGCTAACATATTGGTGACTCTGCTGGGGAGCAACTCAGAGTCAAGGCCTATCTCATAGAGTCAACAATCCTATATAGACTCCACTAGGAATAAGAAATAACAACATTTTCACTTTTAAGAAAGTGAGTGGCGACTCTGATAAAACAAGGTATACATCAAAACATTGCATCAATTCAACATGAATGGTAGGTCCCAATACAAAGGAGGTCCTACTCGAAATAGTAAATGGCCACCTAAGGATGATAAGGGTAAGAAGATATCTGATGACATGTGTATAACAAACAAGGACAAAGAATCAAAACTTCACTGTGAGACATATGATCGCTATGATACATGGAGAGATAGTTCAGGTGGAGAACCTTGTACTCCTAAAGAAAGAAGAAATCCTTTTTATAATCCTCATAAACAAGCAGAATTCGATGCTAAACTTGAGGCTAGAAAGGATAGGATACAACAGGAGTATGATTAGAGAATGGAAGGTAACCAAAATGAGCCCATTGATAATGTAACCTCTCAAGGAAGTTATGAGTTCTTGACTCAAGAAGAACTAGAGGCACACTTGGAATTTGGAAGGCAAGAAGTGGAGCAAGAACAAAAGAGGCTCCAAATGATAAAGGAACTCCAAGACTTAAAATTATTGAAAGCTCAAATTAATGCTCAAACTGCTAGTCTTTCCAAATATGTACCACCTCATAAGCAAGGAAACAATAATGAAGGACCTTCAAATCCATCAAAAGCTCCTCATAATCAGATAGGAAATCAATAAAAACAACCAAATCTTCCACCGCACAACCCATCACAACACCCAAATGCCCAACCTCCTCATACACAATACAATAATACATTGTATCAATATCAGCACCCTCATAACCCACCCCCTTCAGAAATACACAACCATTATTACACAATTTGATTTAATGGGATTTCAATTATATCCTTATCCTATGGATAGCAGTTGGAGAAGTCTTGTCCCAAAATTCACAGGGAGTAGTGCAATTATTGTTGAGGAACATTTAAGAAGTTTTAATGCTTTTATCTAGGATTTGGATATGCAATATGAAGATATGCATATGAGACTATTTATGATGTCACTCACTAAAGAAGCTAGGGACTGGTTTAACAACTTACCAACAACCTCTATTGATTTTATTCAGGAATTTCAGGATCGATTGTTTGAATAGTATGGGAACCTGTGTGCACCAGAATTTTCTTTTCATGAATTGGTGGGAATCCAAAACAATCAAAATGAGGCAATTTATGATTTTAACCGAAGGTTCGACAAGTTGCAAAGAAAGATACCACCTGGGTCAAAATTAGTAGACCTTGCAACATTGAGTATTTATCTGAAAGCATTGGATCCAAAAATAGGATATGAACTAAGGAATAGGTTTCCCAGAGATTTAGCTAAAGCTCAGAAAGTAGCACTGACCATTGAAAACAATAGGAAAGTTGCTGGGATGGTTAGTAAGAGAGATAATCCTAGGGTTCCTCAGCAAATCAATAATCATCAGTATAGGGAGGATAATACATATAGAAATGAAAGGCGAAGACTACATGACATGCCTTACAATACAAACTAGAAAGATGGAAAAACTATAATAGATAGACCTAGAAAAAAAGAAACTCTTGACCCTTTGAAGAAGAGAGGACCATATATGGTCAACAATAATATTTGATGTGAAATTTGTGATGGACCACATTCCTTGGATCACTGTGTTGTAGCTCAAGAAATACAAGAAGGAATGCTAGTGGGTAATGGTGGAGAAGATCATACAATATATTGAACCTCCAATAATTTTCACCCTATTGAGGAGAAATATTCATCTTCAGAATAGGAAGGATATGAATATGATGTTATAAACCAAAGATCCAATGTCCATATGGCTGAATAGCAGTCTTTTTCTGATTCTGAAGAGAATAATGCAGAACAATACCCTACTGATACACCTACTCAATGTAATATAAGGAGACCCACAAAAGAGGAAATTAAGAGGTTAACCATTGCTGCAATTGAACAAGAAAAGAGAAAGTATTGGCTAAGAAATAGGACAATGAATGAAAAGGAAGGTGTCCCAAGAGGAATATTCATGAAAGATAAAGAAATAACACAAGGAGCTTTAAAGAAAACAAAAAAAAAACATGATAAGAGGGAACAAAAGCCTGCCAAAAAGAAGAAAGTAAAGAATTACACAAAGAAAAATAGAAGATAGATCAAAAAAATAAAAAGGAAAAGGAAGAAAACAAAGGAGAAACATTAGAGCAAAAAAAAATGATCAAAGCAGAGGGTTCTTCTTTTGATTTCACTCAGGCTTTATCTTAGGTGAAACTGTCTATCCCATTGCTTGAAATGATGAAAATTAAGGAGTATAGGGATAGTGGTATCCAATTAATATCTAATGGGAATGAGAAAAACACAAATTCGAAGAATAAGGTAGCCACTAGGATTGTTAATAAACAAGAAAGGGTAAACATCCCCGAGGTTTTCCTAGGTGATGCATTAATAAATCCCCCACAAGTTGATCCTTTTTTCACTACATTACTCATAAATAACAAACTGGTGAGGAATTGTATGATACACTCTGGTGCTACCATCAATATTATGCCAGTTGGAATTATGAAACAACTTGGCATGTGGGTAGATACTAATGGTGGAAAATGCTATGTAATGGATAGCAAACCGATTCCAATAGTAGGTGTTATGAAGGATGTAGAAGTAAAACTAGCTACTTATCCTCAGGTAGCCTATAATATATATATAACTCTGATTGATACTCATCCTCAGTTTGGAATGCTTCTATCAAGACAGTGGACGACAACAGTTGGGGGGAATGTCCAATTTGATTTATCTTATGCAACAATACCAGTGAATTGTCAAGAAGTCAAGTTGTATAGGGATCCGAGGATGAATCAAATTGTAGATTGTGTGCCTCAAGATCAATTAAATTATTTTTGTGATGTGGATCTTGGGAGTTTCAAGATAGAACTAGCCCAACCTGAACTAGTCAATGCTGATCTAATTAACAAACATGTTGCTAAAAATCATGATGGTGTGTGGAAGATGTACTTTGATGGAGCATGTAGCCAAGAAGGTAATGGAGCATGGATAGTCTTTATTTCACCTGGGGAATACATTTAAATATTCATTTCTGCTAGCATTTGAATGTACGAATAATATAGTAGAGTATGAAGCTTTGCTAACAGGTTTGAACATGGCTATGAAACATATGATCAAATTGCTAGTTGTTCTAGGGGATTCTAAGCTAGTTGTTTCACAAGTTAAATCAAAATATGCTACGAAACAAAAAAAGAATAAAGTAGTATAGGAATGTTGTATGGGACACAATTGAGTTAATTGATGCTTTCTCCATTGAGTGGATAGACAGGTCAAAAAATATAATGGAATATTTTTTAGCTAATGTAGCACTAAGAAGAGATGATATTACACTGATTGGAGTGTCTCAAATTGAATTTAAAACAAGACCTATTGTACTTGAAAATATATATAGTTGGAAAGTATTTAATGATGATACTGACCTCCTAAAATTTCTTCATTGCATAGATCAATATGAGGCTTAGGAGATTGACTTCAATGCCTTTGTGGAGGAAGTAGATGGCAAATAGACAGTATTTGGGAAGGAGATCTTGCAGCTTAAAACTAATAAGCTTCCCAAAGGGATAGTAGAATTGGAAAGAGCATATGATAGAAATGATTGATCCCTCATGAAGCAGACACCAATCAAAAGGGAAGATATTGAAGAAATCAATTTGGGGACTGAGTTAGCGCCAAAAAAGGTGTATATTGGCAAGAAAATAAGTTTGAAAATTAGAAGAATGTTGATTGCATTGTTGAGAAAGTACAAGCATGTGTTTGCATGGTCCTATGAAGATCTTAAGGTGTGTAGGGAGGACTTATTTCAACATGAGATCCCACTGAAACTAGATACAAAACCGTTCAAACAAAAGTAGAGGCCCATCAACCTGACTCTAGAGCCAAAGATGCAGGAGGAACTAGAAAAACTCAAAGATGGGGGCATTATCAAACCCATTAGACATTCAACATGGGTCTCAAACTTGGTTCCTGTAAGAAAAAAGAATGGGGACATCAGACTATGTGTAGAATTCAAGAATTTAAATGTTGCTTCTCTCAAAGATAGTTACCCTCTCCCTAATATGGAAGCTATATTGCACAAGGTGATAGGATGTGAGTTGCTATCAATGATAGATGGATTTTCTGGCTACAATCAAGTCAAGGTCAAAGAATCTTAGCAGTACAAGACAACTTTTACCACTCTTTGGGGAACGCATGATTATGTGAGAATGCCATTTGGTCTCACAAATGTAGGGGAAACTTTTGAAAGGGCTATGGATGTGGCATTTGTAGATCTGATCAATGCTATAATGGTAGTATATCAAGATTATCTTACTACTTATTTGAAAAGGGCTAGTGATCATGTGGATCACTTGGAAAAGATATTCATCAAGGCTTTGGAATACAGTATTAGTCTTAATCCTAAAAATGTCATTTTGTTGTTACAGAGGGTAAACTATTAGGGCATATTGTGTCAAAAGAAGGAATTAGAATAGAGCCTGAGAGGGCAGAAGCCATAGATAAAATCCCTATTCATAAGACTATCAAGGCCATTCAACCATTTTTTGGGAAAATTAACTTTGTTAGGAGATTTGTGTCCAACTTTGCTGAGATTGTTAAACCCATCTCCAAAATGTTAAAAAAGGGAGAAAAGATAGATTGGACTGCATAAGCCTTAGAATCCTTTATATCCATCAGAAAAGCCATCAAAGAAGCCCCTATCCTTAAATCTCCTAAATTTTCTAAAAAAATTCAAATATTTTCATTTGCCTCATTCCATACTATTGTTGTTGTCATGTTACAAAAGAACAATGAGGGTCATGAGCAACCTATATCCTTTTTTAGCAAGTCACTACATGGGTTAGAGTTGAAATATGACATTATGTAAAAGCAAGGTTTTGCATTGGTCAAAGCAACAAAATCTTTCAGACCATATCTTGTTGGAGCCAAAGTAATTGCCTATGTCCCACATGCAGTTGTGAAGGATATTTTGACATAGTTAGAGGTAACAAGGAAGAGATGCAAATGGAATACAATCCAATAATTTGATATGGAGATTCAAATTACCAAGTTGGTAAGGGGACAGGGTTTGGCCAAGCTAATGGTAGAGACGAACATTGAAGAAAATCAAATATGCCATATAGCAAATGAAGAGAATGAAGTTGCAAGCATTGAACATACTTCTTGGTACACAAATATTGTGTATTATCTTAGACACATGAAGTTCCCTGAAGGACTGAATGATAACCAGAGGAGAACTTTGAAGCTGGAAGAATCTAAGTATGTGTTTATAGAGGGTGATTTTTTCTAGAAAAATAGGGATGGGATGTTGTTGTTGTGTCTAGATGAATCACAGGCTAGAGAAGTATTGAGAGAGATGCATGAAGGATTGTGTGGGGTTCACTACTCTGCAAAAAAAACTGCACACAAAATTCTCAGAATAGGCTATTACTCCCCTAAGATATTTAATGATTCATTTTCATATGTAAGAAGATGTGAAGATTTCCAGAAGTTCTCAGGGAAGATGAAGTATCAAGGGTCTTTTCCACTTAGACCATTGCAGATGGAAGCTCCATTTCATCAATGGGGAATTGACTTTATTAGAGAAATACAAAAGAAATCTAGTGGAGGGCACAAGTAGATTTTGGAAGCCACTGATTATTTTACTAAATGGGTAGAGGTAGTCCCAACCAAGCAAGCAACAAGTAAAGTAGTAATATTTTTTTAATGGAAAACATCATCACCAGGTTTGGAACACTAATAACATTTATTACAGACAATGGTATATGCTTTAGATATGATGAGTTTAAATACTTTTGCAGTACACATGGCATCACTATTTCTTATGCAGCTCCTTACCATCCACAAGAAAATGATCAGGCAAAGTCTAGCAATAAAAGTATTCTAAATATCATAAGGAGGCTGCTAGGCGGGAACAAAAAAGAATGGGATTCAAATTTGAAGATGGATGTGTGGGCAGATAGGATCACTATGAAGAAGGAAATTGGGAAGTCTCTATTCAAACTAGTGTATGGAACACAGGAAAGGATGCCATTACAAAACTTGTTACCAATTTATAAATTTATCCTTAAGGAAGATTTAGATATTCCAAAACCACTGAAGGAAAGAATGGAGCAACCTGCAGAACTAGATGAGATAAGGAGAGTGGCTCAAAACCAAAATGTAAAATTACAGTCACAAATGAAATATTTATTTGATAATAAAGCTAAAGAGATAAAATTTGAGGATAATGATTTGGTGTTCATGTGGAATGCTAGGTGTCAGGAGAAGGGGAAGCATGGTAAATTTGAAGCCTTATGGTTAGGGCCCTTTGTTGTCACTAGCAAAGGAGGAGAAGACTCATATTACTTGCAGAACATGTTTGGTGAGGAACATGAGTTGCCTGTACATGGGTAGTACTTGAAGCATTTCTTCTCTTGAGAGACATAGAGGATTAAGGGTTGTTAGTGCATGGACAACTCTTAACAAACCTCTTCAAATAAATTTTCTCCATGCACAGTAGTTTAGGAAATCAAAAGGAATAGGAATTGTTAGTACATGGACAATCCTAGAATTCCTTTAGTTAAACAAAAAATTCTTTCCATTTGCAGTAGTGTAGGATCATTTCCATATCATTCCATCTCCATATCCATTTCTTCCATCCTTTTCACAAATTCATTTTCATAACCCATGGAGTCTGGTCTACTCCTCAAGAGATCTGGATCCTTGCAGTGATCTCACAATCATTCATCCCCAGATGGAGCCACTATTCGAATTGTAAAATTTTGAAAATTTTATAATTGTTTATACTAATAAGTTTCCCAAAGAAGTCCATATCTTAAATATAAAATTAATATAATCTGCTATGTTTAATGTAATTACCCATGATCACATTAGTCTTAATCATTTCAAAACTATAGAATTCATCTAAGCCCAAGCATTTGAGTATATAAGTCATATCGGCAAGAGATGGTGCAGGTCTCTCTGATTCATAAATTATTAAATGCTTATAACATTTTTTAACATATCGATGAAAAATCAAGAATGTCACATCAATTAGATTTCATAAGAAGATACACATCGGGAAGACACAGTTCATGGCTCACCGATGAAGAGATTCATCAACAAGACAAGCTCCATTGGGGTGAAATAAGAAGGTCATACCAAGAATATATGTCTCACTGATGAAGTTCCATCGGCAAGAAAACTATCATGTCTCAATGATCAAAGTGCAGGAAAGCATATCAACAAGACTAACGTCATCAGAGTAAGATTCTTAAGTTAGCCCGAGCGTGATTTTTTTGCCGATGAAATATCATCGGTGAAACATCCATCCTATTTTTCCAATGAAACAAAGGAGGATGTTGTCACTAAGACAACAGCTATTGAAATGAGTTCAAGATGTCCCCCCGATTCTCCATGTCATGCCAATAGGATTGCATTGGTAAGAGTCTTGGCGACATGCTTAAGATCAAGGGAATAATCATCAGGAAAACTCATAACATCAGGGAAAACTACTAAATGTCTTTGCGATATACAATCTCTGGCCGGTGAAGATATGATTAGATCAAAGTAATTATCAGGGTGACTCCTAGCGACATTTGTATTGACCTGATGGGTAGATTATGTGATATCGGTATGAAGGATGTAATGTTTCCCTGACCAAAAAAGTGTTTAATGAACGTTGCTTAAAGCCCAGATAAAAGAGATCGCCCAAAGTTTAAATTATCTTGCCGATAAAGACATTTGATGTGACAGTGGGTAAATTCAAAGATCAGCTACACTCATGTTCAAAGATAGAACATTAATGGTAGAAATACTAGAAAATGTGGTGATAATTCCCTGAATTGAAGAGGAGTAGTTGAAGGAGAATTTTTTAGAGTTAGTAGTAGAAGAACGAATGAAGGGTCAAAGGATTCTATAGCCATAGTTTTTCAAATAAATCTGTAAGTTTCCTACAATTGAATTTCTAATTTTGTGGCTCATGAAATGGAAGGCACTAGCTCAGGAAAAGTAGAAGGTAGGAAATAGAGTGAGAGTAGTAACCCTAGAGGAAAAAAGAAAAAGGTTGAAACAAAGAAGGAGCCAGGGGTAGCTGAGAGGAAGTTAAACCAAGACTTAATTGTTCAATTTCCTGGCTTAGGACCTAAGGCCAGGCATTCTGCACAACTTAGGGAAGAAGTAGAAAAATTAGAGGATAAATGCAAGCACATAAAAGATGCAAGGACCCCAATTAGGGGATATGAGTTATTATTTTTTATTACAATTGAAGGAACCGATATGAACCATTGTGCAATCCTTGGAAGTTTAACTTAGGAAAACTAGTATGCCCTAATGTGTTTGTAAACATAGAATTGATAAAGATTCTAGCTACTCATTATGATCCAAAGTGTAAAGCTATTTGTGATCTCTCGGGAAAACCATTTATACATATATCTGAGGCAGCCATCTATGAGGTTTTTAACCTAGAAGGAGTGTGTGATGAAAAAATTATACCTGAATAGTTGGAGAAGGAATTTTGTAGAATAGATACTTTATGTAGAGGTTGGAGGATTCCATTACATAGGTCTAAGAATGATGGCATTTCAGTTCCATTGGATGACAGTGATGGTCCCCTGTTTCATGTTGATTTATTTGAACCCTACATGAGGTACACACATTTTTCAG
The DNA here is from genome assembly GCA_007258455.2 of Sequoia sempervirens. NCBI lineage: Eukaryota > Viridiplantae > Streptophyta > Pinopsida > Cupressales > Cupressaceae > Sequoia > Sequoia sempervirens. The sequence goes on along the minus strand of VDFB02058242.1, from coordinate 193,900,503 downwards.
TGTGTCCAGTGCTGGGAATGGAGGCCCTTGAGTACATGTACATTGCTCCCATGGTAATTTCCATATATGTCTAATGTCATAACTCAAGATTTTTTTATTATGCTTCACAGATCTTTAAAGTGCTTGATTCAAGACTAATAGCTATAAAAAATGGAGCTCCAATTTTACACCTAAATAATTATTCGATCCTAATGCATATCATACTCTATTATGGACAAGAATTGAAGATGTGGTCTTAAAATATGACAATTTCATAGTTTGATAAGGAAGGAAGACTATTGCTAGTACAACTCTAGACTGGCATTTGGGATTGCAGATTTGCTAATTCTTGTTATGTACATTTTGAGGAGCTTTTTGTGAAACCACTGTATGGGTTTTACAATTACCCCTATGAATACTTGTTGTCTGATTAAATAAAGAGGTTTATTAGGCCTAAGGAATTTAATGGACCTGCTAATCACAATTGGGGAGACTAGTATTTCTTAGAGGATGCAACAATGATAAGAGTATATGGGAGACTAGTATTTCTTAGAGGATGCAACCATGATAAGAGTATATGGGTGACTAGTATTTCTTAGAGGATGCAACCATGATAAGAGTATATGGATTTAAAGATGCACCTTTTATCGTACCCAAGACGTGCTTGATAGGATTGCATATTTAGAGATTGCTAGGCAATTGGACTACTCAAATGTTATGAATTTGAGTTCTTTTGGAAAGTAGGTGTTTATGCTCAGTACATTATACTTTGGTGATTTCACTGTATTATCAAGGGATGGATATGATATGGTTCTCAATAAGTTGCTGCAATAAAATATGAAGAAGGGTCCATCACGAAAGGAATTTTATCTAGCAGGGTACATTTATTTTGCTACGAATAAAATGAACTTCAGAGGATACAATCACATACCCTATCTATATGATGACCTGATCAGGAATTTGGAAGAAGAAGAAGTAGAATTTTTTTTTGATGAGTATAACAAAGGATTACCAGACACATAATTATTGTATTATGATCAAGAGGCATATGGTGAAGGTAGGCCTAATAGTATAGTTGATAAAATTTCTAGATTGAGAACTCAAGACTACAAATATCCTCCTAGGGAAACATATCATGAGGAGAGTGTAGATATAGACCTAAGACATGGCATATAAATCATTTGTAGCTGATAATGAATTTATTAAAACCCCAAAATTTAAATCCTTTTTGTACAATTTAAAGGGAAAATCAATAAGGGAATCAACAGAGAATATAACACCAAGTAATGAGGAACAATTGCTAAATAATTTAAAATCAAGTGTGGAAGAAGAAATGAAAAGCATGACCCCTGAGAAGGGAAGGAAACTTTTGGAAGATGCAGGTGTTATGATTTTTCCTCGGTTGGATTTAAATTCTTCTCTAGTTTTTGATAGTTTTTCTGAAGAATAGTAACACCACACATGAGCCCAACCCGGAAGGGGTGACAAATATTTATGCAGGATCTAAGTATAATCTAGATGAGGGATCACTCATGATATGGGCCCTGTATCCTCCACACAAGAAATCCGTTGTAATCGATAGTAAAAGGATTTTGGAAAGGTAATGACATTAAAAGTTGGTGAAGTTGATCCCATAGCTACAACAAAGATTGACATTAATGTTTCCAAGTTGAATAAATCTTAGATCCATATGCTAATTAAGGAGAAATAAATGTATAAGATGAACAATGAAAGACTACTCAAAGAGAATGATCATTTAGAGGACATGATGGGAATCACACTAGGACCCATAAAGCAGTTAACTTAAGGTGAAAGTTCCTAGAAAATAGATCAATGGGAAGGATCAAATTCATACTCAAAGGGTAAATATGATGCACTCACCACAATAATGAGGAAGAGGAAAACCAATTTAATGACTTGGTGAAGTAAAATTTGGGGAAAACATTCAAAAATTTATGCTGCAAAGTAGGAACACAAGAGAGTTGATGAAATAATCCATGAGAAATTCCAAGAAATAACTAGAAGAGATGTTCAAGATAATATGGCTATTGATACTTCCAACCATCTTATAAGAAAACATAAAGGCTTCCATGATGAGTTGCAGGGTGATGAATAGGGGATGATCGATGCCACAAAAAAGGGACTACCAATGTTGTTTGAAGATGGAGGGGAGCTGAAAGGAAAGGACAAATGGATCAAAGAATGTGAATCAATGTTGCAAACAACTCTGGAGACTACCACAGGAAACGATTCAACGATGGAGGGGGCATGTGAACATAATGAGAAGATGGTCAAAATGGAGATAGAAATCAGGAATGCTCTAGGAGATACTGATACTCATGAGCGAAAGGATTACTTAGATCATTTTCCAAACGTCCATTTATGGCTAAATAGAGCATAATTTCTAGTTTGTTATTATTGTTAAGCAAAAAAATTTCTGAAAGGTCGTTTCCTTTCACCATTTTGTTGTATTTATATATGTTTCCTAATGTCAAAATAGATATAGGATGATAAGCGAATAGTAAGAAGGATAGGTGATAAATAGTTTTCATGATTATTACATTCAAATAGACTATGATGCATGTATAGAATTCTGGAGGAATTAATGGAAGTTATCTCATTTTGTGGCATATTTTTGGTATCAGTTGTTTATTAAATTAATTGAAGATATTATTTGTTTGTCTCCAATATTGTTATTTCTTTGTTATTAAAATTGACATATCAAGTATAAACTCAATTTGTCAATGCATAGTTGCTACATTTGTGTGGTATGATAAGTTGGTTCTTCCAAGAGGAGATTAAATCCTTCAAGTCTATCATAGTAATTTAGAAGTATCATTTGGATTATTAAAGTATAACCTCATAATTACATTTTTACATTGTTTATTCAAGTTATAAGCTTTTATATATGCCAAACAATTAGAATTTCTACTAGATATAAATCACCCATATCAAACTTTCATTTAATTCCATATACCCAATAGGCATTGGCCCCATACATTTTAGTTCATTCATTTTATTTTTTACATCTGTTAACTGATCATATTAGGTTTTAGCCTTGATATTGCTTATACAATCTATACCAAAATAAAAATTTATTTATCCACTCCCACTTGCCATTGTGGATAAATTGCTTTAGGTATGCCTCATTCATATAGGTATACTTTCCTAGGTCTAGCAACACCTAAAGAGAAGAAGGTCTAAATCATTTGGCCTTGTATGTTACCCTGAAACGTAACAAGAGTTTGGCAACCTCTTGAGGTATTTTACCTGCGTTTTTGAGAGCTAACAGGGTGGATTGTGCTTATTCATCCATTGGATTTCCCATGTTGTTGATCGTGCGTGCGGCGGACTCTTGGTGATGTGGACTTCTACACTTGTTCCAACTTGAGTGGATTATCCTTCATGTACCTATATTGAACTGTAATCAGTTGTATCATATATTATATTTCTGATGTACTCTCCTCACATGTATACGAGTAAACATTGTTGTACAAGTTGTAATGATGTAACTGACTTGATGAACTCTCTCTTGTAATTGATTATATAATTGATGCACCTTGTTTATGTTAGTTAACTTAATTTATTTTGGATCTTGTTATATTGATGACATGATATGGATAATTCTTATTGGTAGATCATTAAATGTGATGGATTAAATAAACTTTATATTGTTAGAAGAATCTTGTTTAATGTGATGGTTTATAATTCTTGTTAGTTTAGTTATTGGTATTCTAGTAGTGTAGCCATATAACCTTAGAGGACTTAGTTGTAGATTGCATGTTAGCTTATATTCTACAATCTTTAGTATGTTACACTTTAAAAAAAAATTGTTCCATTTTTTTTAAGCATTTAGAGTGTTGTCCTCTGGGGTTCTGTGACGGGGCATTACAAACATGCCTCTATGGAAATATCTAATCATGATGAAATGTAGAAGGAATATCATCATAAGATGCAATAATTTCATGTATAAATAAGGGAGAGGTAGCTTCATCATATAATACATAATGATTATCTAAAACACACTAGGTGAAGTTAATCATATTTTTTCAAATTTCATAGTACAAGTTTGTAGGTGCACTTGAATGGTCCAAAATTGTGGGTCCTTGTACATATATACACCATAACCTAATAACCTTAGTTCTCAACCATATTCAAATGAAAATAGTGAAAACTAACTTCAAATGCAACCATGAAAAAAGTGACATAATCAATTATAAGTTGAAGATCAATGTACCTTCAAAAATAGCTCTTCTATTGTCAAAATACATCTTCTTTTGTCGAAATAAGTCTCCTATTGTAGAAATGAGTCTCCTATTGTTGAAATATGTGTTCTTTTGTTGAAATAAGTCTTCCTTTGTATTTTACCGAATTTTCTTAAATTGAAAAAATCTATATATATATATATGTGGATAGTTTTTGGTCTAAAAAATTTCGATTGACCACCTGTCAGCCAAAACACTCTTGACCAAATCATGCTTGATTGAAAATGGTCCAACTAAAAGTATCTAATTGGAATCCTAGTTGGCAGCCAACTCAGCTTTTTTCAGAGTTTTTTGAAACATTGAACTTCAACAGAGTATTTCTTTGTTAGAATGATTTTTCTAAAAAAATTAAAAATGCCCTTTTGTAGAGCTAGGAGTGGCAAATCCAAATATGTAATTTTTTAATATTTTGGTTAGTTTTAATATGTATATTTTTAAAATAATGCAAGTAGGTTGTTAAAGTTAAAATTAGAGGCTAATTAGAAATTTTAAAAAATAGTAAAACATATACATATATATATTTTAAATATATTGTGCACTAAAGGAGAGAGTCCTCTTCAAAAGGGTATAATTTGTTTCTTGAAAATGATTTAAAAAATAGACAATAATTGATGTCCAATGAAAACTATCAAATTCTGACAAGTTTGAATTTAAAACATTATTACAAGAAAAATATACATCAAAACTTGTTTTTTTTTTCCATGCACTAGATATTGAAGTTACCTATTTGGAGAAAAAAAATTAGGTGAAAATAATTTTTTTCAATTTGTTTTCTTAACATCAACTGAACATCACTTTTATCTAAAATTTTTAGTATTCCAAGCTTTGTTCTTAAATTGATAAAAAAATAATGATTTTTAATAAAAAATTACAATAATAAACTTCATCAAAAGTTCTACATTTTATTAGTTTACATCATTTTGAAATTCAAAAATAAAGACCACTTTATGTGGTTGAAGTTCAGATTTTCTTTTGCTATTGGTCAATTCCTTTATAAAGTGTGACACAAGTTTGTGCTTTCACACTGTTATTCCAATAGTGATGAATAGTAAACATTGATATCTAGCTAGTTCTTTAGGTATGTGTCCAATGTGGCAGAATGCCTACTATTCAATCAAAGGTTTAAATGACAGGGGGTCCCAAGTGGGCCATCATAGCCCCCTGGATGTTGAATGGTGTTATGTACTAAAGGGATTTCTGATGAAGCTATATTTTTTTAGGACTCCCTATTTTTGATAATTTGGATAAATGTTCGATATGTAGTTGCATGAGTCACACTTTCTATTTTTGGAAATTTTTGTTTGACAAGGACTTTGCAACTCGTATTTTTATGCTCTTTTGAAGTCATGTTTTCTGTAACTTTTGAAGGTTGTTGTAATTGCAAATTCTTGAGAAATAAAATATGAAAGATCTTTTCCTGTAGTTTTTCTTGGTATAATTTTACTAGGTTTTCCATGTAAATACTATGTTAAATTTATGCTTATTTTTTTCTCTATGTATTCTACAATGTACATTTTCTTACATATTAGAGGTGTTTTAAGGCTATTTAAGTAATAAATAATGGATATATGGGTTTTAAAATGACCCAAATTACATTTTTGGTGTGTCACAACCTTCTATATCTTGCTGATACTTATTTATCAAATGGTTATTTTATGATAGAAAAGTATCAACATTAGATACCTTGTGTGTTCTTTCTTTGATTCTATTTTGTAACTATAATCTCTTTTCCTTCATGTTTACTATCTCCTATCATGTGATGAGATATTATGCAACACACTTTTGGAGGGGCAACATGTTATGTTTATTGTCTCCTATCATATGATGAGCTATTCTACTATGCACTAAATTATGAAGTTATAATTTGGTGTTGTGTCTTTATTCTTTATGTCGTTTCACTTCTCAAGTCCTTTTTTATGCCATATTTTCCTATCTTTGTTCATTCTTCTTTCTAATTTCCAAAAACCTAGGGATGATGTAGATTATTAGGGACTTACAGTCCCTCTTCACACTTACCCAAGTTAATCCTTTCACTATTTTTTTTCCATATAAATACTTCTACATCCTCTTTTATCTTACCCCTTTTATATAACCTTGTCTTGAATGTCTTTCATAACTATCTTTTTGCTTCTTTTGTATTTTTTCTCTCTACTACATCTAGGATTATGATTTATAATAATTGGCTTCATTTTGTCATCCTTTGTTTATACACTAGGGATTGTAATGAGTTTTCTAAAATTCCTCTCCAATTAGTATGTGCAAGGAAATGGGGAACTAAAAGGGGGTCAAAAGTGGCTACTTTATTCATAAATTAGTAACATTGATCTTGGATGAGAAATTAAAGATAGCCACATGCAAAATTTGAAGATATGGAATTGATTAGGGTTTTCTATGTAAATCTTGTGTTCTATTGTGCATGGTTATTGATGTGTTGGTGTTACATTTATTTACATTCATGTTGACACATAATAAAGGTTTGAAGGTTAATGAGGTTTTGAATGGTTTAATGTACAATTGATTCACCCCCCTCTCAATTGTCTTGTGTTTCTAACAATTGGTATTATATCTTTAGTTCCTTGGAAGAATATTAACCTCTTGAGGTAGATTTAGATGGTTCACATGAGTGTTATCAAGGTCCCTATGTTTGATGGATCAAATTATGTTTTTTGGAAAGCCAGTATGGAAGCATTTCTTATCTCATTAGGGTTTGGTGTTTGAAAGTTAGAACTAAAACTGGATACACTATGCCTACTACTCCTCTGACAAGTGATGATGAGATCAGGGATTATGAGAATAATTTCAAAGAAAGGAATGCTATCTTGAGTTGTATTTCTAATTCAAAACTTGTGAAGGTGATAAGCCTCAAAACTGCTAAAGAGATCTAGACAAAGATGTAGATTATTTATGAAGGATATAATAAGGTCAAGCAAGAAAAGATGCATAATTTCAAAGCCAAATTTGAAACCCTAAGAATGTCAGAAGATGAATATATTGATAGCTACATGCTTAGAGTGGATGAAATTGCCAATGCCATCAATGGTCTTGGTGGAAAACTAGAGGAAAGTAAAGTTGTGAAAAAGGTATTGAGAATTCTTCCCAAATATTATAGTGCTAAAGTTTTTGCTATTGAGGAAGCTCATAATTTGGATCAATATTCTAGAGATAAAATGTTTGGTTCTTTAACTAATTTTAAATTAAGAGAGTTTGACCAAGATGCTACAAGGAAAGAAATTGATTTTAAAGTCATCAAGAAAGAGAATGATGAATTTGATCTGCATGATCTTGATGAGGTGGAAGAAAATTTTGTAAGGAGATTGAAAAAGGGCACTAGAAAATATAGAGGTAAGTTAGCCCTCAAATGTTTCAATTGTGGAAAAATGGATCATTATGCTTGTAAATGTCCAATAAAATTTTCAAATGAAAAACATAAAGATCATAAAGGTAAATATGTCAAGAAGATAGTTGTGTATCTGATGATGAGTCAAACATCTAGATGATGGAAGTGATGAATGCTTGTTAATGTCTCTAAATTTTGGAGCTAATTCTACTAATATTGAAAGATGTGTGAAAGAAATAGCTCCAAAAACAAGTCATATTGTTAAAGGATCTATGTTGACTGATTTTCATGCAAGAGAGGAAAGAAATTACTGGATGGTGTATAGTGGATGCTCAAATCATATGACATGTGATAAGAGTAAGTCTTTTAAGCTTGAAAATAATGATGGTGGTCTTGTTAAGTTTGGTGATGATACATCTACTAAGATCTGTGGAAAAGGTTCAATTAGTTTTGATGGCAAGGGTAAGACATATGATGTTATTTATGTGAAGGGTCTCTGACATCATCTTCTTAGTGCAGAAAAAAATTGTAATAAAGGATACAATTTTGTGTTTCTAGACATGATGGTTTTGAAATTAGAAAAGGAAGCTCTAGAACATTGTTTCAACTAGAACAAGGATAGAAGGGAATGCTTATCAGCTCAAAGGTGGGGTGCTAAGTGCTTTATGTCTCAAATCAATGAAAGTTGGCAATGGCATAGAAGAATGGGTCACATCAATTTTGATAGCCTAGTGAATATTGTTGCAAGGTGCGCCCTTGGTATCCTTGTGTTGTGCAGTGCAACGCTTGGGTTTGTGACATGGTTAAATCACCTCCCATGGATTCATTAACTCTAGTGATTGTATCAGGAATTAAAAGATCTTTTGGTGCAATGACAACCATCTATAAAACCATCGGTATCAAATCATGGGTCATGATTTTGAACCCATTACTTGTGTGGGGGATTTTTGCAAGGTGTGTGCCCTTGGTCTCCTTGTTTTGTGTAACATAGCACTTGGGTTTGTAACATGGCTTAATCTCCTCCTATGGATTCATTAACTTTAACAATTGTATTAGGAATTAATAGGTCAATCTTTTGGTGCAACAACCATCTATGCAACAAAGATCAACTCTACTCAAGTTGTGAGAGATCTACCAAGAATTACAAAGCTTATCAATGCACTTTCCAAGGAGTGGTAGTTTAGAAAGAAGACAAACAAGAGCTTCATAACTAAGGAATATTCTACTATAGGACATCTAGAGTTGGTGCATATAGACCTATGTGGACCTACCAAAATAATAATCTCTGAAGGTGACAAGTATTTTATGTTGTTGATAGATGATTACTCTAGAACGACTTGGGTAACCTTTCTCAAAGAAAAATTAGAAGCTCTAGATAAGTTTAAATAATTTAAGTCTATGGTTGAGAATGAAATGGATTTGAAAATCAAATGTTTGAGGTCTTACAGAGGTGGTGAGTCCACCTCCAATTATTTTAATAGCTTTTGTGAAGATCATGGGATAAAGAGAAATTTATCAGCTCCTAGGACTCGGTAGAATGGAGTTTTGGAAAGAAAGAATCAGAAAGTTCAAGAAGCAACAAGAACTATGATGAAGGAAGAAAATCTACCTTGGATAATATAGGAATCTTCCTTGGATAATATACAAAGAGCAAGGCATATAGATGCTACAAAAAAGGTTAAAGAAGATAGTTGAAAGTGAAAGTGTCAAAGTGGATGAAGGATATGAATCTGATGAACCACTTTAGAGAGAAGAAAAATAAGAAGAGAAATAAACAATTGAGATGCTAGTTGAAGAGGAAGAAGCTTCATAAAAGAATACTAAGAAACCTAAGTATGTGTAGAAGAATAATTTTGAAGGTCAAATAATTGGAGATAGGAGGAAAGATGTGCTGACAAGAAGAAGAGCTACTATGGTAGAGGAACATGTAAAATTTTGTTTACTTTCTGAGGTAGAACCTAAAACAATAACTAAAGCATGAAAGGATGAGAATTGGATCAAAGCTATGGAAGAAGAGTTGAGGTAGATTGAGAAGAATCAAACATGGGAACTAGTCCCAAGACCAGCAAAAAAAAAATGTGATAGGAACTAAATGTGTTTTAGGAACAAGTTCAATGAGAATGGATATGTTATTAGAAACAAGGCTAGACTTGTGTGTAAGGGCTACTCACAAGTGGAAGGAATAGATTTTGAAAAGACTTTTTCTCCAATAGCAAGAATGGAAGCCATTAGAATTTATTTTTCTTTTGCAATTTTAGTGTAGAAAAATGTAACCCTCTACATTTTCTCACTTGTTTGGGCCCTCCAAGTTAAAATGGACTTAATAATGCCTTAATTGAGTGTTGTTAAATGTACCTCTTTACATTTACACACTTATTTGGGACCTCTTAATTAAATTGAGATTAATTATGCCTTAATTGGCCCTTCAATTCATTTACAAGCCTAATTAATTACATTTTATGCCTAATTAATTACATTTTATGAAGGGGAAACCCAAAAATAATTAATGCCTTAACATAACACTTTACATTGAGCAATGTGTGTTTGAAGAATAGGGACCTAGGACCCATTCACCCATGGGAGAATGGTCCTCCCTAGGCTTTGGAACCCATTTTTAAACCATGATTTGGAGGTATTTTTATGTTCCTAAATTAAAATTTCAAATGTTGGCTTGTAATGTTTAATTTTCAGGAAATCAAGGATAAATGTCTATAAATACAAGGTTATTTTATCAATTCAAGTAATCTAGCAAAAGATGAACTTAACAAGAGCCAAGATTATTTTCAAGAGTTTTCAAGAGCATATTTCTTCATCATTTGTTGTAGCATTCAAGATCTCAAGAATCATGTCAAATCTATGTCCATTCATGCATGTTTTTGGAGTTAACATTGTGATGTAGGTTTCAAGATCTAATCCAAGCATTCAAGTCAAAGATTCAAAGTAATATTCAAGCTTAAATATCCACATCCATTGAATCCATTTCATGCAAGATACACATCAATATTTCACATTTCTAAAGGTTTATCCAAGGTTTTGTTGAATTACAACATTGCTTTGTTCATTCTTCATTCCCTCTTTCATGTTTCATTTCAATTCAAGGTTTAATTACCAAAATGAGGTTTGACCAAGGAAAACCCCCATTCACCCAAAACAAAAATTTTCCCTCTATCTTTGTGTGTTGTATATTTGTAGATTCATAGGTTGAAGAAAAGTTGAAGATCTCAAAAGTGAAAAATTACAAAGTTGCATTTTTTCTCACCTTTGTTGTCATCTCACAGAAACTTAGATCTTGAATTTATATTCAATTGCCTGACTATGAAACCTGGGAAAATTAGAAGATTCAAATCTTCATGAGAGGCTCCTAAAAGTTACATAAAATCCTTGCACTTGGACCCATTCACCCATGGGCGAATGAGTCTCAGAATAGCTTATGTAAAGCACTTTTGGTGACTAGTACACATTTTTTCCCTTCTCTAATCTGCAATATGTTTCCCGGTTCTGCTAGTAGAGTTTAATATTGTTGTTTCAAGTGATAGATTGCATTTTGGAGTTGATTTTTGAATTTTATTTTTCCTCCCAAATTGCTATTTAACCTTGACACCCATCCTTTAGTCATAAGGAAATCTGAAGATTCCCACTTTGGGTTGATTCACCTAAGGGTTGTTAATCAATTCATTGTGTGGATCTCATTTCCTAATGAAATAAAGGAAGATAAGTTTATCTATTATCATATTTGGCTCACTCCATTTTACCCCTATTTTTCTTTGTTTCATTTTGGTGAACCTGACGTATTTGAACATTTTAATTTATGATTTGGAGTGCATTATAATCCTAGATCTAGGATTTGAATTAATTCATTATATTCATGGTTTCTAAATTTGGCATTAAGTTTCCTTGCATTTTAGGTGTAACCTTCCATTTTTCATTCATTTTAAATATGAAAACTCAATAAAAATTGCATAATGTTAGATTTATTTTGCATGGTATTTACATAGTAGCATACTTTTAGTCACTTAAATCAGAAAATTGGATCAAAATTGTATTTCAAAAATTTTCATATAGTTCACCATTTTTCATTGATTTCACTTGCATTTAGACATCAAATTCTGGAAAATTTTGTTATAGAAGTTACAGTCTGAGACCTAGAATAGAGAACACATAAAATAACTTAGAAAGTGCATTTTTCATTTTTAAAAGCCCTGAATAGTGACCTATTCGCCCATGGGCGAATGAGTCCTTCAAGGCCTATAAAAACCAACATTTTTGAGCTTTTATGTGGTTTTCTAAACTTCCTAGAGCTATTGGTAACCCACTATTTCAATTTGGAAAATTTTCAAGAATTTCTATTTTATGCATCTAGGTCTAAATATCCATTTAGTTAAGCCATTTTAAATCATTCCAAAATTATTTCAGTAAGTGAAAATCATTAGGGAAAATTTTTACATGCTTGAAGCTTTGCATAATATGGATAAAAGTAATTTTCTCTTTTGGATACACAATGTTTACATTCTTGAATCTTTTCATAAGTTGGATAAAAGTACTTTTCACTTTTAGGTATGCAATTTTTACATTCATGAAGATTTGCATAAATTGGATAAAAGTACTTTTCATTTTTGGGTACACAATGTTTACATTCCTGAAGCATTGCATAAGTTGGATAAAATTTCTTTTTAGTTTTGGACACACAATGTTAGTATCTTTCATTTCTAACCATGCTAAGAAAAAGATCATTAACATCTCACCCACTTATGAGAATGTTTTAGTGAAAGAGAATATTATAGTGGATGACCATGATAATCAAATTTGGTCTTCTCCCAATATCCCTCCTATTTGTGAAGAATATATTTCAATGTTAGAAGATCCAATCAAGGAGAGTTATGAGAATCCTATTTGTTTCTCTTTCCCTAACTCTCATACTTGGGAAGAAATTTTTGCATACAAGGATAAGACCATTAACACATCCCCTAATATAAATTTTCCTATTTCTCCTATTTGTGAGAATTTCATCATTGATAAGCAAGAAAATCCAACCATTGATAACTCCCCTATTTGTGATGAAGTTATTTTAGAAGATCCAACCATTGAATGTCATGAAAATCTAGTTTTTTTCTCTCCTAAAAACTCTCTTACTAGGGAATATATCATGGTGCAATAAAAGGAAAACATTTACAAAAGTAATGTGGCTTCATTAGATGAAGATGATAAGGTAACATTAGACTCTCCTCCATGAAAAGACCATCAAAATAAGGATAATTATTTTGAGGTTATGAAAAATTAGATATCCCTTGGAGCGATCTCCCAAGCCACTTCTTATTCTTTATCCACCCTCACAACAACCAAAAGTTCAAAAAAAACCCATGCTTATCTTGGAGCCACCTAAAAATAAACCATTATCCCCAAGAGCTATCTTGAACTTTACAAGGAAACTTGATAGTAACAATGTTTCGCAGCAACCAAGTTATAATACCATTGCTCACACATATAACACAAGGAACAATAAGCAACTGCAAATACTTGCTTCATTACCATTACCTCAACCTATCTTTCCTAGTGCCTCTTGGTTTCCTTTACATAGTGGAAAGGGATATGATCTTGTTGAACAACTTAAAAATACTCTTGCTAAGATATCCTTATGTGATATTATTCAAGCCTCACCTAGTTATCATAACATGCTTCATAGTGCTTTATGACAAGTTCCTATCCCTCCTAATGTGCAACCAAATGATATAGCAACCATAATTCAAGGAATGAGTTTAGACATTACTTTCCATCAAGATGAGTTACCTCCATTATAAGTGCAAAAATAAATGAAGCTTTTATGATACTAGCTCATACTAATATGACTCGAATAAAGAGAACCCTTGTTGACAATGGATCAACTCTTAATGTGTGTAGTGTAAGCCTCTTGGATAATCTTGGAATGGATAAGAGTAAGATTGAACCTGATTCTTTTTCTATTCATGGGTTTGATAACGTAGGAAAACAACTACTTGGTGTGATCACATTACCTATTTTAGTTGGAAAAGTCATATTACAAAATCCTATCCATGTCACGCCCAATAATATTTCATATAATCTTCTTTTGGGAAAACCATGGATTCATGAGATGCATGTAGTTCCTTCAACCCTTCATCGTATAATGAAATATGTCTATAACAAGTGTACACAATCAAAGCTGACCCTGAACCCAAAATTTGTTTGCATATTGAGAAAGGGAAGAAAAGTTCTTTGAAAAAATTGACACCAACTACACAAGTGGGATTGGTACAAGAGAGAGAAAAAGAAAAGCATACTGAAAAGGTTAAAAAGTTATTGGAGGGCGACTGGGGTTCCTTAGATTTCACACCTACATTCATGGGAGAATACAAGATCATAACTAAAAATTATAAAAATGGAAAATAATCAACGGTAATGTCAACATCAAATTTGGAAGAACCTTCATAAGCATCCACTTCAACCACTTTAGAAATAGAAACAAATTACACAAAAAACATTGATGAAGTTGATTATGAGAAACCACCAAATCCAAAAGAAATGAAAAGGATTTATGAAAGAGGTTATGAACTTAGGAAACAACTTCATTATTGTGGAAAAGGATGTGGTGCTAGAGAAAAAGGTATTTGTGTCCCTACAAATCCTAACATACAAGAAACTACTAGTGGTCTTGGTTATTGTCCTTTGAAAGAAACAAAAGAATAAAAAAATCCTTCACTCAATACCAACACTATTACAAAAGATTCTTCTATGACAACTTTAAATTTGGTGCATCCTGAACTAATAAATACTATATGTGGGAATATCTCATTAGATGTGCATAACATTGATACTTTGTCTACTCATTATAATCAATAATGTTATTTGTTGCTCCTTGTCATGTGGTAGTTGTAGTATCATAACATATTCACTACCATGCATGAGGATATAAATTTAGCTTTATGCAATCATATTTCCTTTTTGAAAGGAGCAACATATCGCCATCCATTTTTGGCTCACATTTTGTCCTTGGGGGGCAAGGGGTTAGGTAGGTTTTTTCTGGTATGACACTAGATGTTGTCCCTTTGGCTAGTTATCCACATTTTCCATATGATGAACAAGATTGGTATGTGGATGACCTGGTATGGGTTGACTCACATGTTCCTTACTAGTCTTGTCTTTGTTTTCTTTTTCATGTTCTTTATGTGATTTTATGTGCATAATGTGATCCCATGAAATATTTTGTTTGATGTGTCTTCATGTGCATTCCTCTATTTGTATCTTCATTCTTCTATATGTCATAAACCTTTATCTTTTCTTTTGTCTTGTGTTTTCCTTTTGGGGATGATGCAAGGCTTCAAGACATTTAAGTCTCTTCCATGTTGACCTGAAAGGATTTTCTTTTCTTTTTTCACTCTCTATTTTTCATTCTTCCTATTCCATGAGTTATTTTGGGAATCATGATGTTTCCAAGCTCTATAATATCATTGTAGCAAAGACATATGCTGAACCCAAATCCATGGATCCATTATGTGATTTTGGGATTTCATTTTAGGGGAAATCCCTCCCTTTTTCAAGACGTAGCTTCATTCAGAAACATATGACTTGGAATAGGGCTTTCTAAATATGCTCTCATGTCCTCTTTATTTTTAGCATTAATCATTTTCTACTTTAAAGTAATTTCTTACAACATGGTGTTAGCAATTTCTTTAAAGTGGGGGCATAAATTGGCATTACCATTTTGGAGATCTTGGACTATTCCTTATGTTTCATTGTATGGTATTCTTATTTCTTGGAATGTCTCTTCTTCTTGGTGGTGTCATTTGGTTTGATGTCCTCCAAGAGTGTGACCTTTCTTGGCATACAAATTTCCTCTTAGTGGTGATGCTATACGTTGCATTCCCTAAGTTGTGAATATTTTATCCTACAATTTTCCTCTCTTGGAGACATTAGGCATGATGTTCCCTAAGAGGAGACCCTACATGAACTAAGAAAAATCCCTTTGAACATATCTTATTCTATTTGAATTTTGTTCATAAGTGTTTAGCATAATGAAAATTTATAACCTTGTGAAGCTCAAAGTTACAACCCATTTTCATGGCCACCAAGCATAACAAACTTTGCTTACATATGGTGTCGTCTTTTCTCATAAGTGCTTAGCATAACACAACTTGCTAAGCCTTATGGAGCTTGAATTTTGTATTTTGTGGTGCCTTATTAAAGTTATCAGAGGTATAACTTTGGTATGGGAGCCTAATAAGATTCTCTCATTTACCAACCTTGGGGACTCACCTAGTGGACAACAGAGTTTCACTAGCCCATGTGAGTGTGCATTGTTGCTTACATAGTCGACAATAAGTTCCACTTGTAATTATTTTCTGGACAACCAACTAAGGAATGTTCCACATCACATTGGAAAATTGAGGCTTGATTATCTCTCTCTCTCTCTCTCTCTCTCTCTCTCTCTTCTTTGAGTCTTTAACATTATATGATTGAGTATCATGTCATTGTTGCATACATATGTTTAACATAGGCATGTGTCTCCTTGTGCCTTTGTTGGTATTTCCATGAGATCTTAGATCTTGGAGGCTTGATTACCTTCCTTGATATTTTTCGTCTTATCTTTCCAACAATTGTACAATTAGACCTCTCTTGATTGTCTAATTTAGTGTGAATTTGGTGAAAGGTCATCCTCTCACTAAAGTGAGGGTTAAATGTAGTGTAGGAAAATGTAACCCTTTACATTTTCTCACTTGTTTGGGACCTCATTGTTAAAATGGACTTAGTAATGCCTTAATTTAGTGTTTTTAAATGTACCTCTTTACATTTACACACTTTTTTGGGCCCTCTTTGGCCCTTCAATTCATTTACAAGCCTAATTAATTATATTTTCTGAAGGGGAAACCTGACAATAATTAAAGCCTAAACTTAACACTTTACATTAAGCAATGTGTGTTCTAGAAATAGGGACCTGAGACCCATTCACCCATGGGTGGATGAATGCTCCCTAGGATTTGGAACCCATTTTTAAACCATGTTTTGGCAGTAATTTTATGATCCTAAATTCAAATTTTAAATGTTGGCTTGTAATATTTATTTTTAGGGAAATCAAGGATAAATGTTTATAAATACAAGGTTATTTTATCACTTCAAGTAATCTATCAAGAGGTGAACTTAACAAGATCTAGGTTTATTTTCAAGGGTGTTTGGGAGTAGATTTCTTCATCATTTGTTGCAGCATTCAAGATCTCAAGCATCATGTCAAAGCTATGTTCATTCATGCATGTTTTTGGAGCTAACATTGTGATGTAGGTTTCAAGATCTAATCCAAGCATTCAAGTCAAAGATTCAAAGAAATATTCAAGCATCATGATCCACATCCATTGAATCCATTTTATGCAAGATCCACATCAAGATTTTAGATTTCTAAAGGTTTATCCAAGGGTTTGTTGAATTGCAAGATTACTTTGTTCATTCTTCATTCGCTCTTTCATGTTTCATTTCAATTCAAGGTTTAATTACCAAAATGGGGTTTGACCAAGGAAAACCCCCATCCAACCAAAACAAACTTTTTTCCCTCTCTTTATGTCTTGCATATTTGTGGATTCATAGGTTGAAGAAAATTTGAAGATCTCAAAAGTGCAAAATTACAAAGTTGCATTTATTGTCACCTTTGTTGTCATCTCAAAAAAATTAGATCCTGAATTTATTTTTGACTGTCTGATTGTGAACCCTGGGAAAATTGGAAGACTTAGATCTGCATTAGAAGCTCCTAAAAGTTACAGAAAAATCTTGCACTTGGACCCATTTTCCCATGGGTGAATGAGTCTCAGATCAGCTTTTGGAAAGCACTTTTGGTGACTAGTACACAAGTTTCTTCCCTTCTAAGACCTACAATTTATTTCCTAATTCTTCTAGTATTAAGTTTAATATTGATGTTTCAAGTGATAGAGTGCATTTTGGAGTTGGATTTTTTATTTTTAGTTTTTCTCACCAAAGTGTTGTTTGACCTTGACCCCCATCCTTTAGTCACAAGGAAATTTGAAGATTCCCAATTTGGGTTGATTCACCTAAGGGTTGATAATCAATTCATTGCGTGGATCTCATTTCCTAATGAAATAAAGGAAGATAGGTTTATCTATTATCATATTTGGCTCACCCCATTTACCTCTATTTCTCTTTGTTTCAACAACTCATAAATACTTCAAGGTGTATTAGATGGATGTCAAGTTTGAATTCTTGAATGGTGAGATAGAAGAAGTATAAATTGAGAAAATAGAAGATTTTCAGTTATTAGAAGATTATGATATGGTCTGCAGGTTGAAGAAATCTTTATATGGACTCAAACAGGCTCCTAAAGCTTGGTATGCAAGATTGGATAAGTACTTATTAGAGAAGGGATTCAAAAATGGTATTGTAGATAACAATCTTTACTTTAAGGTTGAGAGAGATCAAATCTTGATTGTGGTTGTGTATGTTGATAACATAATATTAGGAGGAAATGAGGAAATGTGTAAAATATTTGCAAAGGAGATGCAAAAAGAGTTTGAAATGTTAATGTTTGGGGAGATGAACTTCTTAAATTGGGCTACAAATTAGTCAATATGATAAAGGTATATTTATCTCACAATCAAATTATTTCAAGGAAATGTTAAAGAAGTTTGGAATGGAGGACTTTGAATGAGTGTGTATTCCCATGGTTACTGGTTGTAAGTTGAGAAAAAATAATGAATCTTCTAAGAAAGATCATAGCAAGTAGAGATCCCTGATTGGTGGATTGCTATATCTAATTGCTACTAGACCAAATATTATGCATGCAATATGTCATGTGACAAGATTTCAAGATCTTGGAGAATCACATGTGGCAACAGTAAAAATGATATTTATATACTTGAAAGACACTCTAAAATTTGGTCTATGGTATCCTAGGGATACTGATTTATCTTTGAGCACTTATACAAATGTAGATTTTTTAGGTTGTAAAAATGATAGAAAAAGTACAAGTGGAGGTGCTTTCTTGAAGCAGATTGTTTTCTTGGTTAAGTATGAAGCAAGATTCAGTGTCAGTATCTACTACAGAGGAAGAATATATTATCGCAGCATCTTGCTGCACACATGTGTTGTGGATGAAGTAGACATTGAAGGAAATTTGAGTATCATATGATGAAGCTATTCCCAACTTGTGTGATAATACAAATTCTATCAACATTTCAAAAAATTCAATAATGTGTTCAAGGAAAAAACATATATCTATTTGGTATCACTTTCTAAGAGAGAAAGTTGTTGAGAATGAAGTGAAGTTGGAGTATGTTCCTATAAAGGATCAAATAGAAAAAAATTTCATAAAGGCTCTTCCAAAAGATACATTTGAGTATATCAGACACAAGCTAGGGGTTATTTCTTCTCCTTTCAACTAGATGCATGAGTTGGTGCATCTATCTAGGTGATAAATTCAATATTTATTCTTTTTCTTGGACTAATGAAGGATACTTCTCAGGGGGAGTAGGTAGTGGTGTCATTGGTTGGTTTAGTCAGGGAGAGGATAACTTGTAACCCTAAGGGGGAGAGAGGGTAGTGGAAAGGAGAGTAGTGGAGAGAAATTAAATAGGAGAGAAAGTACCTTGCAGTTGTTGCTTGAAGTGAAGTTTGCAAGTGTTTCCCTTTGCCATTAATTTCAAAGGGGGAGAGAGTGATGTTTGAAAAACATGGAGAGAAAGTGATGTCTGAAAAATATAAGAAGAAAGGAGAAAAAGAAAGAAGTCCAAAATGTAAGAAATATCCAAGGGGGATTGTTGCTTGATGCAGGGTTTCTTTTGTTGTAGATGGTTTTTCAGAGCTAGTGTTTCCATCAATGATAAAGGGGGATATTGTTGGAGATTAGTGTTGTAATTGATTTCAACCTATTTCAACCTCTAGTATGATGTTGATGAGAAGGTCCTTTTGGTGTTGAGTAGGTTTTGCTAATGTAGCTAGTTCACTTGGTTTCAAAGTACTTTTGAGAAAATTGGAATAGAGAATTGTACAAGGTGACAAAGTTTGTGTTGCACATTGTGCTCCACACTTCTTTATGGTTGAAGATGTTATTGTGTAGTTTGGATGAGATGATAAAAGGTTTTCATAGGTGTTATATCTATATTTTTTAGTTTTGGATCACACGACAATGGAAGATGTGTCTAACAGTGTGTTACCTATGAAGAAAATTGCCTAGAAGAAATGGAATTGCTTCAAATTTCTTCACATTGAGGTTTCTTGTCTTGTGGATTTGGGAATGTGATAATACTATTTATATCTACCTTTGCTTGGAGGTTTTGGTATTCAGTTGTTCTGCAAGGTTGGTTAGTGAGTTGTATGTCAGTGGCAGTGTGGCTAGTTGCATAGGAAGATAGTATTATTAGTTTCAGGTGGTTGCGGATATGTTGTTGAATATTCTGATGGTGTTGGAATATTTTGGGATGTTGTGTGGTCTATAGGATGTTTCTTGATCTAGTGAAGAGTGAATTGTTTTTGGTAGTGTTAATGCAAGTTTGGTTGACCTAGCATGTTAGCATTTATTGTGGTTGTGCTTCGTGCATTGTGGAAGTGTGGTATATCATGTCGGTGTATATTTGGCTCCTTGTTAACCATTAATGTGTTCTACCTTCACTTATTTCCATCATGGAAGTGTTTTTTTATAAACTATTTGTTGGTTGCACATTTTAGGTGCATAGGTTTCATTGAGGTTGATCTAGAGAAGTTGTTTGAGGTCACTATTGATATATAATAAAGGTTAATTGTTAGAGATGTGTGTGGTGTGAAAATATTTAACTTTGATCAATTTTTGTGATTTGAGTGCAAGCCTGAACACCTAAGACTACTAGAAGTAGTGAACAAAAGGTGTTTACATTTTTAATGTACTTGAAGTTGCTAGAGGTAGTGAGCTGAAGGTTGTGGATGGTATGACATTGTTTTGGTGGATCTTCTTATTGCTTTGAGGTAGAAAACCTCATTTTAACAACATTCTTCTATTCTATTCTATTTCAAATAGTGATTCCTTTGGTTAGTGAGCTATTCTTTTCTTTTGGGGAGTGAGGCCTTCCGATAGTAAGGATTTTGTAATTTGTTTTTTTTTTTTGCTCGGTAAATCACTGCTAAGGAGCAGCACCCATAACACTTTTGACTAGAGCTATGAACTAGTGAGGCCATATTCAGGGGACCTCATCCCCATCACTTCTCCATCTCTCCTCTTCCTCTCCTCCATCTCATCTCTTCTTCTCCTTTGGAACCTCCATCTCAACTCCTCATCTTTCTTTTCTCCATCACCCTACAACTGCTACCTCCTACACACACCAGTCCTCAAGACCCCCAATGCCTCTATTGGCTCGAGCACCTACCAAATTTTCCACCCATCCTACCACCAACCTATCCCTATGACCCTTCGTTCATTGAGCTACACCTTCCTTGCCATCGACACCTCCTACATCCATCTACACCCTCCTCGTGATCTCTCTTTAACTCAGCTCCTCCTTCGTTGACCCCACAACAATGCCCGCTAAGCTTATTGAACTTGCTTTCTCCCTACACCAATGAGCATTCCCATAGTCCACCGTGCGATTCACACCTTGGGAAGCCCAACTGCTACCCTTGCAACTTAATCATTGCACTATCCGGTCAACCCTGATTTTGTGATTAGTGTTGTTATTCATATATTTGTGAATTAATATTCACCATGGTTTATCCTTGATTAGGGTTTTCCACATAAATTTGGTGTTCTATTATGCATGGTTGTTGATGTTTTGATGTTACTGTTATCCATTTTTCACCTACAGGCTCAATCAGGCAGTGTAACCCGTACTTTCAGGTGTTCTTGAAGACCAAATGGAGGAACATTTGTATCAAGGTTACATTTTTTCAAATTGGTTTGCTTCTTGTGTAGCTGCGAGGGAAAGTTTTGTTTTGATTCATCATGTCAATTAAATGTGGCTCCCACAAGGGTTGAGCCCAGTGTTCAGATGTTCATTTTTATTGGGGGGTCCTCCTGTTTGTTTTTTGCCTTACTTTCCCCCTTTCCCTTTTCTTCTCCTTAGGCCCTTTTTTTTTTTTAGTTCTATGGGTTCGAGATAGAATTTGAACTTGAAACTTGATGAAAGTTTTAGTGTCAGATTTGTTTCCGCCCCCACCCCTACTATGTTTTTCCCGAGATCAGTTTTGATTCTGATCCCGCCTTGCTTCCTTTTTGGAGTTTTTTCTTTTTTGTTCCGGCAGACTCAGAACCGGGACTAATTCTGAACTTGGAATTCCTTCCAAGTTCTGTATTCCTTTCCGCTCTCGGTCCTAGTTCCACCTCCTTTTTTTTTTCCTTGTGCATCTTTGGTTTTGTTCCGGCGGACCCAGAACTGGAACTGAAACTGAACTCTGAAACTTTTCCAAGGTTTCAGATCCTGGTTTCATCCTGGTCCCAGTTCCGCTGGTCTTGTTCTTTTTTCCTTCGATTCTTGTATTTTTTCCGGAAGGTGCTTTCTCCCGTTCATCTTTCTTCCTTCTCATCCTTTCCTTCTTCTTTTGAGTTTTGTCTTGAGCGAGACCGGGTCAGAATCTGAGCCTGAAACTTCAAGAAAGTTTTAGGGGCGGATTTGGTTCTGATCCCGGTTTCGTCTAGATTCTTCTATTTTTGTTTCCATTCCTGTTCCGACCCCGGTCTCTGTTCTGGTTCTGATCGCAGTTCTGCCCTACTTTTCTTTTCTTTTTTGCTACCAGTGGTTAGGGGATGTCTCCTCCTCTTTGTTCTTCCTTGTTTTTTTCTTTCTTCCTTTGTGCCTTGTATGTTGCTAGGGGTGGGATCAGAATAAAATCTGAACTTGAAACTCAATGAAAGTTTTAGGTTTGGATTTGGTTCCAGTTCTAGTTTCGTGAGCTGTTTGGTTTTCCCCCCATTCCGCCTCCAGTCCTATTTTGATTCTCATCCCGACTTTGACTCCGCCGAAGGATCCAAGCTCGAGAAACATTGAAAGGGTTGCTCTGAAGTCTCCCTGACTCGATGGTGTCTAAGCAACTAACAGAGGTCTCAGAAAAAGTTGTGCCATTGCTATGATGTCTCCCTAACAATGAGATGAGTTCCCCAAAGGATATTTCCTTTGGAAAAATGTCTTCCTGATAGCGATTGTCTCCGCGACCATTGTTGATATTGGTATGAATTTTTTGTTCACCAAAAGGTCTTCCCAACTGTAGGGGATTCTTGCTGAAACAAAAGGATGTGAGCTCAGGGCAAAGGAAAGTAGAGTCACCAAGATGTCTCGGTGAAGGTATGAGATCCTGCCGACCAATGAAGGGTCTCGGTATAGTGTTTTCCTTCGACAGAGGGTCTCACCGACACATGGGTGTCTTGCCGACAGAGGAGTATAGAGATATAATGATGAGGGATCGCCATGAGGTCTTCCCGAATGCGAAAGGTCTTGCCGATGGTTTGGGTGACCGCCACTATGAATGTCGATATAAATTTTGGGCTTGCTATGAACTCTTGTCGATAGTAGTGATCTGTGCTGATAACCGCTGAAGGGCATGATTGCATCGGGGAGACACGGTCAGTGTCTCACCAATATGCAATTCAATCTGAATGACCTTTGACCATTTGGCGCCCCCATAAAGCATCTATTCAACCAATCAGAGTGAGCTACAAGAAGAGTCATGGTAGTTTGACCGATGAGAGGAGGATCAACAGAATGAGCGACGTGGATCTGCTCTAAGCTCAAAGAAAATTCAAAGCAACTCGATAGGGAGGTTGGAAGATAGACACAAGACCAAAAGTTAATGTGAGCGTTGTAAAAGATCAAGGAGGCCATTCCTGGAGTAAATCTTCACTGACATGGACAATGAGGACGTAGCATTAACTTCCTACAAAAGATCTAAGGGCAGATCTTTCAACCGACTAATTTTTTGTAAAAACCCTAGGGCAGGGTCCGACACTCTTTGGTATATAAGGCATTTTTTCCTTTTTGTAAAGTAGTTCTTACCTGGTGCTTTTCTGCATTTGTAACTTGTGGAGTTCTTTGCGGAAGAGAGACTATGTTTTGTAACTCATGACAAGCATGTATATCAGTATTCACCATTGAAATCAATGAGTATAAGCACTTTACCTTTTCAATCTCTCTATTAAAATTGTGTGCATTCATATAATTGATGAAACTACTTGAGAAACTATATGATTCCTTGTGGTTATGTCTTATCTTAGCACCTTTTTGTAGAGAAATATATATTTTTGCAAGTTGTGAGATGCGTTCAAAAAGCAGTATTCTCTAGTTGTGAAGTTATTCCTTCCTTCTAGGAGTGTAGCCATATGAACCTTTTCATGAAATGTTTATGTAGAAAATGTATGTGATTGGTTTGTGTACAACTAAGCTTCTTTCATTGACTAAAATTGTGTGTGTAAAATGTGTTATGTGTCTTCTTAGTAAATTCGGTGCATCACCATAAAGATAGTGTTTTTATTAGTTTTATTGTTATCCTCCTTCTACCCTTTCCCTTTACAAAATCAGTAGTTAGGTGACACCATAGGAAGCCGGCCTTCTCTAGAGGTTGACCTCTATTCACAAGAAACCCACATCTTTAGAGGTCTTCCCATGTTACACTAAGGTGTTGAACATCAGGTTTGACAAGGGTGCAACTTCAGGTGATAACAGTTACATTTATTTATATTCATGTTGATGCATAAAATAGGTTTGAAGGTTAATGAGGGTTTGAATGTTTGAATGTACAACTGATTCAACCCCCCCTCTCAATTGTCTTATGTGTCAAAAAAATGGGTTTTGATTGGGGTGCTAGCACCCCTTTCTAGTCTATTTTGGGCCCAATTTACATATGTTGTTGTCGACATCTTAACATTTGTAAATTTAAATTCATTTGTTGAATTTTTATAATTAATTTTATGAGAATTCAAATAAATGCATATAAATACAAGTATTTCTCACCATTTAAAATCCTAGAATTTTTAGTGAAAATTGATCATTCTAAAAAGCAATCAAGAGAAAAATTAGTAGAGTTTACAATACTTATTATTAGTCAAGATTCATGTTAGTGATGTATCAGGTTTTCATGAGAGTTTTTTCATGCTTTCTTTTCATTTTTTTGTGAGCACAAACACTTGTAGGACTTCCAGTTTCATTGAAGGTAATCAATACAATGAATTTAGTCCATCAAGGAAGGTAGATTTGAGTGGTAAGTTATAACACTAGTCAATTTATCATTCCTTTTTATCTATTTTTCCTTTTCTCGATTGAGGGTAAACACTCTTTACATCATCATAGTTATTGTATAGTTGGAAACACCAAAATGGGGTTTTACTTAAGAAAGCCCCTATATGACACAACCCTTTCTCTCCTCTCTTTTGTGTAGTTGAGAAATTTGAAGTGGATTTGGGAAAGTATTGAAGACCTAATTTCAAGATCAAGAATTCAAGCCTCACATGTTAACAAATTAGGGAAAGTGGAATTAATAATCAATAAAGGAAGTTCATAAGCTAAGTCTAGGAGGGAAGAACCTATAGAAAGTAACCATATGAGATATGATTTCAAATTCTAAAGATATGCATTTCTATATCTAGGATGCTAGCACCCTTATCCATCCAATTTGAGCTTAGATTTATATTCCAAGTTCCTTTGTCTCTTTACCCTATTATTCTATGATCCTTTTGCATGTTATAGTTCTCTACTTTTCTAAATTCATAATGTAGACATGGAAAATGTACCGATACACTTGATCCCGATTCACTAACACCATTTCATCCTAAATCACCTCCTCAACTTATCATCACTCTTCGTCCCTTAATTAAATAAATAATCATTTATCTAATTAAGTCATGCTCTCTTGTTAATTAAATCAATCAATCTGATCTAATTAGCCTTATGTCTCTATTTAATTAAATAACTCATTTTATTTGATTAAAACTCTAAGGTCATTCTATTAAATTAAATAAATTAATCTTTATTTGATTTAATCAAACATCATCCCCTTTAATTAAATAAATCAAAACCTTTATTTAATTAAATCTAAATCACATTATTCTCATCTTTTGATTTAAATAAACCCAAAAATCTATATCAAATAGTCACATCATCTAATCCCTCATTAAATTAATTAAACCTTGATTAATTTAATCCTAATATCCATATTTCTCTAGATTTTGCCACTTGCACATGAAAATACATTTAATGGATTTATTAAATCCCTATTCTCTTTCAACTTGGCATCATTAAGGGAATATTCCTTCAGTTTGAAAATCCCTCCAAGTGGCATTTAATTCATTATTTTTCCCTCTTGCATGTCATTTCACCATTTTCAAATTCCACCTAATTTCATTTATTGTGCAAATTAATCAAAATGTGCTCAAGCTTCCTCCATTCACATCTTGACAAGTGACACTTTCCCATTGGGTGTTGAATGATCCCACATTGCTCCATTTTTCTCATTCCTCCATCTTGTCTTTCTATAAATAAGAGGCTTCTCTCCTCATTTTGATCATCCACAATTTGAGCAAGTCTACTATACTCAATTTCATCCTCAAGAAATATCTATCTTTATCCATTTATCAAGATCTTAGCTAGGTTATGCAGATTTTTCATCATGGAGCTCAATTGAATCTTCAACAAAGTGAATCACTCATCAACATTGCATCATAGGAGTTGGGAAAGGGACAATTTCCACATCAAATTGGCACCAATTACCCCATGGGATCAAGATTTTTCTTTACATTGAATAGGATTTGATAGCTTTTGTTTATGTTTGCTTATGTTCATCTCATTTCTTGTTCTTTGCAATTTAAATGGATTTCATGAGGAATCTTGATACTAACTTGCATTTGATCTAATATTGTGTTTATTCCTTGTGTTTATGCAGGTCTAGGGTTTGGGTTCTACATTTGGTGCTAGAAGGAGGGTAGCTCTCAAGTTCTAATCACATTTTTTAACAAAATTTTGTGCTTTTCTCTATTTTTGGTGTCTACAGAGAACTGTGCCACTAGCAGTCCAATAGATGCATAAAACACCACTACTAGTCCAGTGGCACCGTATAATGACACTTCAAACTGCAAACTGTGCCACTCAGTCTTTCCCGCCCATAATTCAAATTTCTTAGCTCCACTGCTCGGTCAGTTTCTGGTCACTGAAATTCTCAAACTCCAAACACTGCCACTGAGCAAAACTCCACTGCAATCACACTCTTTGGTTTTTTGTAGAGTGTCTCTAACCTCCTCAAACTGCACTTCCTTTGCAAACTATGCCACTGGAGTGAACTACAAATTTCAAGTTAATTCAATTTTGACATGTGCTTTTTTATTCTGGTTATTTTAGGTTGCTAACTTGTTTTTCTAACCTCTATTTTGTAGTTCTAAACAATTTTTTGTAGGGTTGTCTAATCAAGGTGAAGGAGGAAAATGAGGTTGAAAGTGGTATTATGGAATCATTCTCTCATTACATCAAGTGTTTTTGAACACTTTAGTGTTTTCTTGACACTTTGGGAGACCTCATAATTTCTCTTAAGGATTTGTCATCTTTCATGTTCTTAGGATACACTAAATTTCTTTTGGGCTCTAAAATGAACACTACAAAATCTTTCAATTTCATACAACAAAAGGGTTAAAAAGAACTTTAGAAAATCCACTAGATTTTGTTTAAAGGTTAACAATTGAACAATCAAAATTTCCACGCTTCCTTTGGTGCTTAAAAAGAACTCTCTTTCTTTGAAAGGGTAAAATGAACATGTTCTTCTTTGTATTGTAATAATTTACCCAAAATAATACCATTGAAAAGATGTATGCGCTTCTCTCATGCCTCACAACGATATTGAGAATAAAAAGGATTTTTGATGGTCTTAAGTTGTGTAAGTGATTGCCTCCACATTTCGATTTGGGTTTAAAATTGACAAATATTGTGAGTGTTAGTGGAACATATTGTGTGTATTTTCTATTTTTTTCTCAACAAAGATCAATCAAACTATGGATATGTTTTCTCACTTTTGTGTTATCTTAGAGGGCTTGCATTGTGGGAAAAATTAATCACCCAAGGGAAAGACCCAATTGGCAACACGCTAAAACCAAGCGACTTCCAACCGATATATAAGTGTGGGTACTTGTTGAAAGGAAAGTATCACAGGAATTATTCCTACGAGAAGGGAAGCAATGGTCTCTCGCCGCATGGATGGTCCCCCATGAATGGAATGCCCACATTAAAACCCTTGTTTAGAAAAGGCCAGAATCCTTTATCTATTTGTTGGTGCAAGAATGGTCGTTCTGAAGCCGCCCCACACTTTTACGTCTTTTAGTAGAAATGGAAAGTATGCCATGGGAGATTCATGGGCACTAATGCTTGGCTGACCTGAGAAGTGAGTGCACTATAAGGGGGAGCCAGTGTGTTCAAGCATCTAACCATTTGCTAAAAGTAGGTGTTGCTGGACTTGTCCAAGTGGGGATTCAATAAATACAAGCTTTCATATCCATAGGATTATGCATGTTCTTGGAAATGAAACAATTTTCTTAATCGTAAACATTGGGAAATAAAACATTCAACATTTTTCATCAAATTTCAAACCCTTTAGGAAGCAAATATCTTTGACAAAATTCAAGTGTTATTTCTTGCCCTAGGGATTCTATCTCTAGAGGTTTCTAAACATTTGGATTTATATCTCAATTTGCTTGCTAAATTCAACAATAGGTAACTTTTCCTTGATTTCATTGAAGTTCCACATAATATACTTTGTGGGATGAGAATAAGTTAAGGCATTAGACATCTAGTTCAAAGAACTAATCAAATAATTGTTTGTGGTAAAAAGAAGTCACTAAGAAAAGCTAAGAACAATTAAACCCCACACATGTGTCTCAAATGATTTCACACAAGATCAAAATCAAAAAACCAAAGTCAAAAGCTCTTAGTCAAAAAGATCATCAAAATCATCTCTCAACGCTCTACGAAGTCAGACAAAGATTGCTTTTCAACTTTTACAGAAGAGCTTCAAGAAACAATCCCAATTTGTACTCATTCTATTATTGTCAAAATCAAAATATTTTTCAGGAATTTGAACACCTTGTTTAGACTAAAGCATGTTCTTCAAAATCAAGGTCTTGTAAACAAGAATATTTTTAGGTAAACATAGGATCAAGATCAAAACTTCATCCATCTTTCAAACATCAAACCAAGATCATCTCACCAAAAAATATTGAAAATCTTGAAATCATCGTTCATGCTAGACTTTTTGGAAAATCCATGAATCAAAATCCCTAAATCAAAACATCAAAATCATTTTGTTTAGCTAGGTATATGTAGATGCATCCTTCTCCATATGCTTAGTTAACTTATCATAAAATCATCGTGTTTGGTTAGGTGTGGGTAGATGCATCCTTCTCCCTACACTTAGTCAAATTATCATCTTGTGAGTAAGTCTATCCCATAGATAGCATCCAACATCTTGGGATCCATTTGTTCATTGTCCAAAAAATCAAAACAATCCAAAACCAAGTCAAGGTCAAAATCAAGTCCAAAAATCCAAGAATCCAAAAAAAAAGTCCTAAAAGTCTAGCACTACCCCCTCAAGATCTTCCAAGAGTTTAATCAACCATATCATCCACCTTTCACACATTTCACCATCACACCTTTGATCCTTAAATCATCCTAGATCTTCTCTTTTGAGCCTCATTTTATGGTTCAAACAAGATTGTAATACAAGAAGAACATGGAGACCAATAAAGAAACATCAACTTCAAGTGACCTAAGCCAAACCAGTTTTTAAATGAATCCCATTGGATCAAGCAATCCCCTAAATAACTTTCCTTCATCATCAAGAGGAAATTCAAGTAGAGGATTTCACCAATAATTCCTTCGGGATGACACAAGATGAGATCACTGAAATGGTCCAAAATCTTGAAAATCATAGAATTGTCAACATCATGATGAAGCTCCATCCTTCACAATACATGCTTGAATTAGAAAAACAAGGGGCTAAACTCCCTTCCAATTACGATGTGAGCACCATTGTGGAACAAGATCTTTGAGTCATGCCTCCAATTTCATCCATGCCCCCAATCTCATCCACACCTCCATTCCAAAGCATTACCCAACCCATCCCCCAAATTACATCATCCATTGCTCCAACTTAACCTATTGTTAACAAAGAGAGCACATTTCTCAATGTACTACAAACACACCCCCTCATGAGTAATCAAGATTTGGACACAAACACAATCTTGGGGTAATTTGTACCCATAAATCCATCACATCCATATGTCCCCCTCACCTTTCATGATCTAAATGGCCCATCATCATCATTTCACGCAACACCGACATACCTGTTAAGTATACAAACCTCTCTCCCTATGACCTCAGAAGGAGAAGGAGAATTATTTGGACTAGGGGGCATCTTTGACCCTAAATCTTCATCATTTCCCCAAGGAATTATGCCACTCACTTTTCCACCACATCCACCCTTACTGCCAACATCAACATAACCTCTCAGTTTGGGGTTACCACCATTGTCGCCACTCATTCAAAACAATCCCCCAATCATCAATCAAAGCATCATATTGAATCCTCCCATCTTGCCATCGATATCACAACAATAGATGGAAACCATCCCCATAGCACAAGCCACCACCAAATAATTAACCATTCCCCAAACACCTCAAAACATGGTCTCTCAAGGACCAAGCATATCAATAACACCATCAACTACAATCCCAATCATCAATACAATAGTGCCTCTCATCATGGCAAAAAACACCATACCTAATCCACCTCCACCACCAAACAAAAATATGTCAAGCCAATATAGCATTTCATTACAAGCTACTCAACAAGCCGCCTATCAAAAAGCACTTCAACAAATCCAAAACCAACAAGCTGCACAACTAGCCACGTAGGCTGCACAAGTTGCACAACAAGCACAACAAGTAGCGCAAGCCGCTCAAGTTTCTCAAGCCACACAACAAGCATAACAAGCACAACAAGTATAGAAGGCTACTCAATCCCAAGCCCTATTACAACAACAAGCCACTCAAGCCGCGCAGGCTGCACAAACCGCACAAGCTACCCAACAAGCACAAGCCCAAGCTCAGGCACAAGTGCAAGCTCAAGCCTAATACCAAGCTCAACAAGCACAGGAGAAATCAAAGCACAAGCACAAGCACAATACCTCACACAACAACAAGCAGCTCAATAAAAAGCATACCAATAAGAACTGAAGCAATACCAAGAGCAGCAAGAAGCAAACCATCTAGCAGCCCAACAACAAGCATTGTTGGTGCAACAACAACAATAGGCACTATTAGCACAACAACAATAAGTGTTGTTGATACAATAGAAAGTACAAGCATACTTGGTGTAGCAAAATATGCAAGCACCATCCACCAACACATCAACCAATCCACCCATCCCTCCACCAATTGAAGCATTGTAGAACACCTTCATCCCACCCCCTGATCCGCAAAACAATGTAACCATGCAAATCAAGTTACTCTCGCAACAAGTGCTTGATCTTCAATCAGGGAAAACCACAAAAACACCCAGAAACTTGTGTCCCTATTCGTTTGATAGGAGTCTTGTAATGAAATCATTCCCAAAGGGATTTGAGATCCCCAAATTTGATAAATACCGAGGGATGGGAAACCCTGAAGATCACATCAAGGAATTCCAAGTTCATTGCATGGAAGTCACATACGATGATACATATCTAATGCGGCTATTTCCTACAAGTTTGGTTGGCCACACCATGGATTGGTTCTCTTGCCTTCCTCCTGACATCAAAAAGTTCCAAGAGATAGTAGATGCATTCATAAGAAATTACACATTCAATATTGGTATAGATGTCAGTCTAGAGGAACTATCAGCTCTTAAACAAGGGAAAATGAATCATTTGCTTCCTTCCTACAATGATGGTGATCCAAGGCCAATAAGAAAAAATGGGTCATGCCAAAGGAATAACAAGTTTGCACTATCATCTCTAATCTAGAGGGAACTTTGGAACTCCATCTCAAAGTGCAAGGGATCACCACATATGACTAATTGATCTCCAAAGCACTTAACATTGAACGATCCCTTATTGCACAAGGAGGGACACCCGCATATTCTGAACAACAAAACAATCGCCCGTCCACCAGCTATAATGAAAAACCTCGTACATGGATGAAAAATAGAAACATTCACCAATGATGGTGTTGTCGACGCCAAAGTTGTCATCAATGCTCCTCAACAAAACACACCAGCACCCCAACAACAACCCCAAAACAATCATCAAAACAATCGTCAAGCTAACATTGTGACTCAACAACCAAACAATCAAACAATCAACAATGTGCATGATCAAAGGGGACCACCCCAGTGAAAAAAATCCCCCAAGTAGAAGTACACAACCTTTGGAGAATTAGTTGAATCCATCATGAAGAGGCTAGTGGCGAAAAAATCATCACAATCCCCACCTAAGAAAACTATCAAGAGCCCTTGGTAAAACTATCATGGTACAATGAAAATCACCTTTGTGATTTCCACAAGATCAAGGGACACACCACTTCTAGTTGTATGAGGTTGAAAAACTTAATTCAAGACCTCATTGATGAAAAAATCATAAATGTAGAACAATTAGTGGGAAATCAAAATCTTAAGATCTACACAAATCTGATGCCCAATCATAACAACAAAGGGAACAATAACAATGATAAGGGGAAGGGTACATTCAAAAGTCTCAATCATGTATACGACCATGTCATCACATCCCTAGATGAATATTGCAGTGTTATCACCATCAAAGGAGCCCAAGATGATTGTGGAGTCACCACAAGAGGTAGAAAAATCACCATCATAGGGTCATCTCAGCCTCTTAGAGCACTCACTTCCAACCCCAAATCCACCTCTAGTGGCTATAATGTCCTTGATTAGTTGACAAGAACCCTAGCTTAGATCTCCATCATGAAGTTACTGAAGATATCATCAACCCACAAAAAGATCCTTGAAGAAGCATTAACCTCATCCACCATCTCTGCAGATCTTGATGCTGAACAATTCCAAGCTATGGTCAGAAACATCATTACCACAAATCTTCTTACATTCTCTAATCAAGACTTTCCTACCCAACCATGTCACAATCATGAACTCCATTTGGAGGTCCTAGTACATAGGAACAAAGTCAAAGAGAGTCTTGGTGGATGGAGGTGCAGGTTTAAACATTTGTTCCCTCAAACTCATAAAGAATCTGGGAATCTTAGAGGATTCCATTGAAAAAGGAAAATGCATCACAATTAGGGCTTACGATGATCAAGAAGAGTGTCTCAAGGCACTATCCAACTCCCTATTCAAGTAGGGCCAACAATTATGGAAACCACCTATCAGGTCCTTGACCTTGATTTTCCTTACAACATTCTCTTGGGACGTCCATGGATCCATGGGATGCAAGCAGTAGCATCAACCTTCCATCAATGTGTCAAGTTCACATACCAAGGAAAAGAGGTCACTATCCATGGGGATACTAAACCCTTTTCTTATTGCAAGAGCCTAGAAGCAAATTATTACAAAATCCCCCAAGTGCCAAAGAATGATGAGGGCCCCTCAACTCCATACATTGATCCAACTACCCTCACCTCCACTTCTATGATAGAGACACCCGCCATCCCTGCCATCTCCAACATCAAGGTCATTATCCAGGACAATGGGTGTGGACACTATACAATTCCAAAAAAAATTTTTGTGGTAGGAGAGTTACCACAATCCCCTAGGTCATGAGGACGACCACAATCAAATGATGCTTACTCATCCCAAACCTTCACAATGGGATCCTCTAGCTTCAAAAGTTGGGGAGATCTCGATCAGGAAATAAGAGAAGATGACCCATCCTATCTCCTGTACTAGGACAATAGACTAGTAGCCGATCTACCTATGGATAATAGCAATAAAGGCTTACAAATGATGCTTTCCATGGGCTATGATAGAAACTAGAAGCTTGGATAGAATGACAACAGACTCCTAGTACCCATCATTCCTAAGACACGAATGAAAAATATTGGCCTCGGATGTACCCCTCAGATTATAACCATATTTGGCCAAAATCCCCCGGTTAAGAAGGTCAAAACTCTTCATTAAATGGAAGCCACCCTTCAATTTCCCATATCCACTAGCTTGCCCTTAGACAATTTCACATTTGACATAATCGATGTTTGTAGTAGTAGTGAGGAGGAAGATGCCATAACTGATTTACCTATACTTTTTGAGAATTCATCTCCTCATGATTAGTACCATGCCATTTGAGTCAACCAGTCAAACCCATGAGATCAACCTAATCTACCCCCAACTCATCGATTACAACCAATGAGTACTGCCAATTCTAGACACTTTCATAAATGATGAAGCACTCTCATAATTTATAGGACTTTAGAACATGGTACCATGTAGAGATCACAAGGTTGGGTTTGATATCACTCTGGACACACAAGCTTACTATGGGAAGATGATTGAATCCTTTAGTCACAAAAGAAAAAACTTGAGAATAATCTCAAGGTCTTTGAGTGAAAACCAAATTGTGGCACTCTCTGACCCTAAAATAGTTAAAAAAAAAGGACATATCCAATGGTGAAAACCTCTCTGAGGAACTCGAGGATGAAGGATTCAATCTTCCTCTTAGTGCTCTACATCAAGAAAATTTAGCATTTCTAGCCGAGAAGTGCAACCTAGTCAACTTGGGAACAGAGCAAACTCTACATATCACATTTTATGTTGAATCATTAATGTTAGAAGAATAGGAGCTTCTAGCTACCTTCTTAAGGGAGAGAAAGGTCAACTTTGCATGGAGCTATGCTGACATGCCCAGGATTGATTTGGAGATTGTGGTCCACCATCTAGCAGTTTACCCTGAAGCAAAGCCTGTTAGGAAAAAATTCAGAAAAATGCATCCCCAAATAACCTTGTTGGTTAAAATGGAACTAAAATAGCTATTTGATGCAGGGTTCATATGACCAATCGACTATCCAAAGTAGGTATCAAATCTGGTTCCTATTTCAAAACCCAATGGGGGTATCCGTATATGCACATATTTTAGAGACCTGAATAAGGATTGTTCCAAAGATGACTTCCCGCTTCCCAACATTGATATGATTGTAGATATGACTACGAGACATGAAATGCTTTCACTGATGGATGGATTCTTTGGGTATAACCAAATCATGATAGCCAAGGAAAATCAACACAAAACAACTTTTACTTGTCCATGGGGGACATATTGCTAGAACATAATATTGTTTGGCCTAAAGAACGGTGGAGTAACATATCAAAGGGCCATGACCTTAATATTTCATGAAATGATCCATAAGACTGTCAAAGATTATGTCGACGACATATTGGAAAAATCTAGAAAAAGAAGGGACCACATAGTAGCATTGAGTGCCATCTTTGACAGACTGGAGGAATACAAGGTCCGCCTTAATCCAAAGAAGTGTGTCTTCGGCGTACAATCAAGGAAACTATTGGGATACATTATGTCTATGAGAGGAATTGAAATAGATCCAGCTAAGTTAAAGGAAATCCTCAAGATGGAGGCACCTAAGACATTGAAATAGTTAAGAGGCCTACAAGGTAGGCTCTAGTCCATCTGTCAATTTATAGCTCAGCTTATAGACAAGTGAATCCCATAATCTCACCTAATCCACAAGGGGGTAACGTAAAAGTGGGATGAAAAGTGCGATTAGGCCTTTAAAAAAAAGTGCGATTAGGCCTTTAAAAAAATTAAAGAGTATTTTCTCACACCTCTAGCACTTATGCCACCAATCCCAAGAAAGCCCCTAATCCTCTACATATCAGCAACAATAATAGCTCTTGGTGCTCTCCTAGCTCAGCACAATGAAAATGGATTAGAGAGGGCCATCTACTACATCAGTTAGACCATGGTAGGGCATGAGTTAAATTATTCCTTCATTGAAAAAGCTTTCCTAGCAGTGGTGTTTGCCTCACAGAAGTTCAGGCACTACATGTTAACACAGAAAATCAAGCTTATTGCCAAGATCGACCCACTCAAGTATATACTTTCCAAGGCGGTGCTCACAGGAAGGATGGCCAAGTGGGTCATGATCCTATCAGAATATAACATTGAGTACATGGAACGTAAGGCTATCAAAGGGAAAGCTATTGCAAACTAATTGGTAGAAGCACTAATGTACTTAGAGAATCCACTAATTTCAGAGTTCCTTGATTAATCCATCTTCCACTCAAGCATAGAAAACCACTGGAAGTTGTACTTTCATGGATTCTACATGCAACATGGATTAGGAGCTGGGGTCTTTTTCATCACTCCACAGGGAGACTGCATACCAAGACCCTACAAGGTTGCATTTCCCTGCACAAACAATATCGTAGAATATGAGGCTCTAACAATAGGACTCAGAATAGAAGTGTAGTGGCATATCATGGATCTCAAATTTTATGGGGACTCACAATTAATAATAAATCAAGTGAATGATGAATATTAGACTAAAGATGATAGACTAAATCCATACAAGAAATTGGTGGAAATTCTTAAGGAGTCCTTCATCGAGATCACATTCAATCAGATACCTAGAGAAAACAATAGAGTGGTAGACGCCATGGTGACAATTGGATCCCTATTGGATATCCCTCAAAATGTCCCAAAGCATGAATTCCTGGTAGAGCAACTTCTCATCCCTGCATTCGAGGTACCTGAGTTAGAATTTGTGTGTGAAACCATTGGTCCCGGTGATCGGTGGTATCATGACATATACACTTATCTAAGAATATGAGTCCTCACATCTAACATAACCTCAAACCTTAAGAAAACCTTTGTCAAGAAAGCATCCTGGTTTTTCATCCTAGGAGAAACCCTTTAGCGTAGGAGCATAGAAAGAACCCTATTATGTCATTTAAATGTTGAGGAGGCATTGACTGCCTTAACCAAGGTACATAACAACATATGTGGTTCACACTCAAGCGGTATGACCTTGGCCAAGAAACTGCTGAGGATGGGTTATTATTGGCCTACTATGGAAAGAGAAGCACATGACAATGTTAGAAGATGTCTACAATGTCAGCAGCATGGGGACCTCATCCTCGCATCAGATCAAGAGCTTCATCCCATCATCACACCATGGCCCTTTTTGCAGTGGGGGCTCGATCTCATTGGAAAAATCACCCCTACCTCATCTAGTGGCCACAATTTTATCATTACCACCACTGAGTACTTCACAAAGTGGGTGGAAGCCATACCAATGACATACATAACTAGAAAGCAGATATCAAAGTTCATCCTGAACTACTTAATATGCTGCAATGGTGTCCCACAAGCCATTATCTCAGATAATGGGACACCATTCAAAACTCAGGATGCTTGTGATTTATGTGAAAAAATCAAAATCCAACATCGCATTTCCACTCTATATTATCCCCAAGGAAATGGCCAAGCAGAAGCCACAAATAAAACCATTTTGAAAATCCTCAAAAAGACAATCAATGACGTAGGTTGTGACTAGCATATGTAGGTAAATCTTGCCCTCTAGGCCTACCAAACTAGCATCCGTACACCCATAGGATCCACCCCCTTCTTCCTGGTCTATGGATCATAAGCCATATTACCCATCGAGATCAAGCTCCTGTCATTGAGAATATCACTACAAAATATCATCATGGATGAGGAATATCGAGTATCAAGAATAAATGAGCTAGGAATACTAGATGAATGGTGAATGGAGGCATTGAACCACTTGCAGGTATATCAAAACTAACTCAAAAAAAACTAAAATAAGATTAGGAGTAGGACCTTTCAAGTCAGAGAACTTGTGCTAAAGTAGAACTAAAAGAATGTCCCAAATCTAAACGACAAAGGAAAATTTGAACCCAACTGGTTGGGGTCATTCAACATTACAACAAGTTACAAGTTAGGGGCATATCAGTTATCAACACCCAAAGGGGATCCTCTATAGGAGCCCATGAACAACTCCCATCTCAAAAAGTTTTATGCCTAAACTTGCAAGGTATAGAACCAAAAAATAAAAAAATAAAAAATGTCCTAAAAAAAGGGTCACCCTAATGAAAACCTAGTCAACAGACATCTTGGTGACAACAACAAAATCAAAAAAAGGATAAAAAATAGTAAAGAGAAAAATCGTCCTCTAGTGAAAACCACTTCGGTGGCGCTTTGGGAAAGTACCTTGGTGAAAACCTAACAAACAGGTGCCTTGTGTAAATAAGTACTTTGCATCCACCAGGATCTCCATGGATTTTTCTACATCATCCATCCATCACGCTTTCATCATTCATCACATTATGTATCCCCATCCATCACCCATTTGCATCTGCATCATAGCTTGGTCTTGTATTCATGTCACGATCCCTCCTAGTACTACTCGGCCCATTCTCAAGGTTAGTTTGTCCTACCTATATAAGAGTTGTCTATTGTATCACACTAGGGGCATGCTCTCATTGGATTGGATTCATGTAGATTCTTGAAGTCCCTAAAATCAAAAAACCCAAAAACATCAAAAAATCAAAAAATCAAAAAACATTAAAAAATCCAAGAAAATCCCAAAATAGGTCAAAAAGTGATGAGGGCACAACCTGAGACATAGAAAATAACCCATGATCAAGAGAATAATTTCATTATTCAGAAAATGGAGCTTCTTACATGCAGAGGATCTCAAATCCCCAAGTTCTACAACACATGCAAGTTATAGAAAGCTACAGAATCACCCTTTCGCAATATGCGAGCTTGTCCCCCCAAAAGTTACCCAAAAAATTAGAAACCCGCCCATAAATAGATCTCCTCTTTAGTTTGGAGCCAAAACAACATTCAAATTTGAGTTTAGGCAGTTTGGCGCCGAAAATTTACAACATGAAGTTCAAATTTCAAAAGAGCATTTGCAATTGTATCTTCTAGAAAGTGTGCCAACTTCCCGGGGCCATAACTTTTGATCCGGGACTCTGATTCATGAACCGTTTGAACCATTGGAAAGGTCACAAATTCAATAATGTGCTCAAAATACTCTACACCAATTTTGGAAAGTTTTGGCACCGATTTAGGAACTCTACATGCCTCAAATCTAACTCGGAAGATTTTCAGGTGCAAATCTGGGAAACTAAAATTGCAATATCTTTCCACCCAGAAATAGAAAATAAAAACTGTAAATTTGGAATTTCATTATGATGAAAAGGGTATACAAAAATGTAAAAATATCTAAAAATTGAGAAACTTGAAATTTAACTATTTTTGGGTGATGCAAGATTGCCCTTACACCACTGGATGCTCCTGCATCAAAAAGTCAGTCAAAAAGTAAAAAATAGAGTTGTCTTGTCAAACTACTTCATCTTTGAGCTTTGAACATAGGCAAGGTTGATCTTTGATCAACCCTCGAGACACTTAGGTTAGTCCTTTAGGAGTCCGTCATAATAAACTGGCAATCCATTTGTTCATATCTCATCAATAATTGAGTCAGTGTCAGTCAAACTACGTGGTCTCTGCGTGTATAACTTAGGCAAGGCTAATATGTTGATCAATGCTTGAGGCACCTAGGATAGGTCTTTAGGTTAGGTCTAGGTCAAAATCTTAGAAAACCCCAAATATTTGAAATTTTGAAAATCAAAAGATTTGTAAAATATTGAAAAATACCAAAAACAACCTCATAACATTTCAGAAAAAGTTCAAAAACATCCAAATATTTGAAAAAATCCATCTGTCTCATCTTGCTTTCACTCACAGTAAACATCACTCACAATGTATCAATCATCACCCTCAACCTTTGGTAAAATAGTTGGAAACAAGTCAGCAGATCAATAGTGAAAACTCAATCATCAAAGTTTCAAGTCTAGGTTAGTATGTAAACAAGTTGGTCAACTCTTTGTCTTAATAGTCTATCATGCAATTAGTCCCATATCAAATCATCTGATATTGTCATGTCCTGGGATGCATCCTTCCTACAATGGACATCAACATCGAGCATCATTGTAGTTTAGTCTTGGCTAGCGGTATTGAAGAACATTAGCTTGTTTGCTTACTTTGTCTTTGTCTTTTAACTTATATTTTTGTGCTCATTTTGATGACCTCTTGATGATCTACCAAATGAAGGGATTTAGAGAGAAAGAAGTGGGGAAATGATCATGATCTTTTTATCTTTTGTGCTTGTTGGATATTCTTGTAATATAACTTGGTTATGCATGCTTTTCTTGGTTTGTAGGGAAGATGTTTTAGGTTTCTTGTTAACCACATAGGAAGGATTTCTTTTCTATGTTTTGGTCTGGGATGTCTAAAATATTTGAACTACATTCTGAATGAGGTTATGTATGCTAGGTGTGAATAGGAATACTCCTATTTGATTGTTGAGTCAAAGTCCATCACACTAGGTGCAATGCCATCCTGGTTCTTTATACCTTGATGCATTGTACCCCATGTGTAATAAAACATAAGGAAATTGGCCCTTTTAAAATCCCAACTCCTCATAAAATAATAATAATAATAATAATCATCATCACCTTGTGTCTTGTTGGAATCTCTTGCTTTCTTCTATCTCCTTTTCTGCACTAACATAGTACCATGACAATTAATCACAAATCATTATCATTGTTGCGTTCATTCTGCATCCACAAACCATCAACATATTGCATTTTTCATATCATATCACATAGAAAGCATTAATCATACCACATGCATTGCATCTCCATCATTGCATAATATAGATTGGATATTCTAAGCATCTCATAACATTGCATTTATTACATAATCATCCGGTATAACCCATATCACATATATCAAAAGAATCCATTGCATAATCATATGAGCATGTCATATACACAAGGATTAGTAACAATCCATATACATCATTTATCATATATCAAAGCATCCATTTGCATACCATAAACATCAAATCATAACACATACATTATTACATAAAGCATCATTTCATACATCATCACATCATATCGCCATCATAAAATCATAAGTGCATATCATACATAAGAAAATTACATACATCTTATCATCCATCAAGTGCATAATATAGATCTATTAGTCTAAGCATTTGCATATCATAAAATTTTGCATACATCATAAAAAGTACATAAGAAAAGGTACTAAAAAAGAAATGCATCCATAAACCATCACATAAGAATCATATAGTATCATCATCATAGGATCATAACATAGAACATCATCTCATCACATTGCACAACATATAGAAATAAGATCCATCCATAAAGCATAAATTAGAATAGGAAAAATCATATTGGATCAATATCATCTCATCTCATATATCATCAAAATAAATATACTATCATGGTACAAAAGAATTGGATCAAATGTGTATCAAATGCATAAAGTACAAGGGCCCACTGGGCTATCAAAAATGAGCCCATTGGGCACAAAAGAATCTTGTCTCTTATCAAAACTAAGGCTAACCCTACTAATTGTTGCCCTCACCACCTACTCTCTCTCTGTGATCCTCTGTAGGTCTGTGGCTTGTCCTCTATGAAAATTCTGGGACTCGGTTTGCTCTCGGCATGTCCTGATAATAGTGCATCATGTAATAATCGGCCTCCTAGATGGCCTCCCTATATGATCAAAGCGGTACCATGCTTCGGGAGGAGGAAACAAACATGCTCTCAATTTGTTGTTGTTTTCCCATCTCTGTTGCTTCCTGCAACTCCGCAACTTTTCTCTGCTAGGCCACCTGGTCCCGCTCTGCCCGTAACTTATCCCTCTCAACTGTAAGTACCTATATCTATGCTTGTAGCTATAGTATTTGACCATCCCTAGGATCTAGCTGAAGGGGTGGCTACACGGGTGGTTGATCATGGCCTCCATCTCTAGGTGGTGTCAGAACCCTATCCTAGTGCCCATGATCCTGATCCTACCATCCTGAGTCTGGATCCTGCCTGGGGACATCCTGTCTTTGCTGATCCACATCTGCATATGGGTATGGCTGATCATGGGGTCCCCTATTCTAATCTAGTTGATGTGGTGGTGGTCCTCCCCCTATTCGGTCCCTGTCTTGCTCCCTTGCCTCTGGCCCTACACTGGAAGATGGTGTCCCTAGCACTGTAATTCTAAGAGGTGGCCTAAACCAATCTCTATATGCCTATGTGGTCCCTACATCATCCTACCCTTAATCAGATGGCCATGGCCTAGCCACTACCTACATAAAAATTTGCACTACCTCATGTGTAGGTATATATCAGCCGTGGGAGCTCTAGCTCATCATATGTGCAAATATAGTGACATATTGATCATTCGGCCTATCCTGGAGCTCTCTAAACTATTTCTATACTCTGCTTGGTAGGTACATCTCAAGCATCATGTTCTCTCTATCCTGCATCAATTTTTCCTGGCGAGAGAAAAAGAGTTGTTGCACATCATCATACCATGTGGACCATCCAAGGTATGGCCACTAGGTGAAGGCTCGCATATCATCCATAAATCTCATCTAATAAGGAATCCTATGTTTTCCTATATCTGTGAAGGAGACACCTCCTCTATATTGCCAGATAATTGGATCATTTGGCTCCATATCAACTGGAACGACTCTCAAGAGAAGCACAATGATGTGCTCCTAGGCCCAGATATGAAGGAGTGTGACTCTAGCCCTAATAGATAAATCGTCAAGGTATGCAAACTCATAAAGATCTTTGTCTAATGAGGCAAATAGAACTAGCCCCCACGCAAAGCATACTCATCTCCAGACCATGTGCTTTCAAGCGAGCCCCCATCCAGGACTGAAGTATCAGCCCTACTGATCTAGTGCGACAAGGCCTGATATAATAGCTGCTATAACTAATCAAAGGGTGAAACAATGAGCCTATAATGCTCCATCTCGATTTGACCCTCGAGTACGTGCAGGATCATCATGGAAAAAATAGGCCCTTAAGTGGCAAAAAATTCAGAAAAATTATAGTTAGGCAACTTGACATAAAAATTTGAATAAGTTATCTATATTATTTAAAATATATATAAGAATAGAATCTGTAGCAAATTGAATGTACTTTCTAAGCTACTAGGTTTATTTAAAAAAAAAAAAATCTATTTGGTGAAAATTTGAAATTTCAATGCCTTAAATTTTAGGGAAAAAATAAGAAGTAGGTGTCTGTCTGACCACCATAACCACAATAAAATGATAATATTTTTTTATAATATTTTAGATATAAGTAGAGGACTCATGTCCCAATGTGATGCATATTTTTTGTAATTTTTTTCCAAGTAAATAATTAATTATGATTTTTTATTACAACTTTTAAAAAATATAAAACTTCATTGTATGACCACCTTAACTTGGTCAACACTTCATGAATTTATTTATTTATTTTTAATCCTATAGTATGTGAAGCATGAATGTGGCGCATGTTTCAAATTCAAAAAAGTGATCTGGTTTGGAAGCTATAGATGTTTTTCAATCAGCCTATCAATCAGGACTTTAGTCATAATTCAAATTAAATCATAATTTATATTGGTGGAAAGCTAAGAATATCCTTTAAAAACCATTTTTGTTTCATCAATTTTGGGTCAAAAAAAATCGTTAGCCACATACCCTATAAATACCCCTCATATTGCCACTTTTTGGCCCATCATGATTCTGCACATACCCAATCACAAAAGACAAGCTCATCAAGGCCCATAACGTCATAGCAAGCCTCCCTCCCAGCATCCACATCATAAATAACACTCTCTGTGGATGGAAAATATGTGAATCTACCACATGTCCTCTAGTGTGATCATCGCCTCTCCTGTCGAGAGGTGGAAGGAGGATGTCTCGTTGTGCTATGCCATCTCTCACCGAGTGTCATCATCATACCCAAATGTTTTCTTATGGGCGGTGCGTAAGTAGTGTACCATAGTCTGATCGCCCCTAGATGCTCTTGTTGTCGCTCTATCATTCCCTGCAAAACACTGAAAAGTACCTAGGACCTGTGCTCGTGTGAATGAAGTACCAGCACCTCCGCCTGCATCAAGAAAGCCATTGCATTAAAATTCATCAAAAATCATGATCCTACTTGATCTCAGTGTACCCAAAGGAACTTGCACATCATTTTTTGTGGGTACGGTGTAGTTTGAAAGTTTCAAACT
The DNA here is from genome assembly GCA_007258455.2 of Sequoia sempervirens. Classification (NCBI taxonomy): domain Eukaryota; kingdom Viridiplantae; phylum Streptophyta; class Pinopsida; order Cupressales; family Cupressaceae; genus Sequoia; species Sequoia sempervirens. Next base: position 193,856,907 of record VDFB02058242.1, on the reverse strand, counting down.
ATGTTGTGGAGCTATAGTTTGAGGTGCAGTCCAATTTAGCCCTATACTCTAATTTGCAAAAAGGCCTGCTATCGCACACTCTTCAAATGCGACTCTGTTTGGAGTTTAAACCCTAGTTCAAAACTGCGTCGCGGTGTTGCTATTTGTGATTGCGACATAGTCTGAGGTTGTGCAATGCCGAAAGAGCCTTCCCAGTGGCGCTATATTGGACCACTCCTAAAAGACCTAAATCCTAGGCTAATAAATGCACACAAAAATCAAAAAATGAGGTCAGGTCAAGTTGACTCACTGGTGGTCCAGTGCCAGGTAGCCTCTGGTGTGTGCATACTCGATGCGAGATGTGTCAGGGGAGTTGTCATTGTGAGATCTCGTGAAGGGTTAAAAGCTCAAATCATAGAAATCTCTAAAGGCTAAATGTGCAAATGAACTAGAAATGGCCCCTCGAGGCCTATTTAATCCTGAAAGGGTTTTTGACCCCATTTAACCATACTATTAGGGTTTTGACCCCCCGAGCCTATTTTTGTTTGTCTGTGGGCTATTTTTTGTTATTTTGGCATGTTTTTAACCCTTTGGAGCCTTTTTGGACCTGTCGGGCACCTTGTCCTCTTTTTTCACTAGATCATCCAAAAAGTTGAAATTTTCATCTGATCTCTCGAGGGGGCAGTATATCGACATAATTCATCTACTAGGGCAGCACTGGGGAAATTTTGAAAATCAGAAATTTTTTAAATTTTGATCAAGAAAGTTTATTCTTTGAACCAATGTAACGAGTACTTTGCTTCAAAGAGGGGCAAAATGTAGAAATGGAAAATGTACCGATACACTTGATCCCAATTCACTAACACCATTTCATCATGAATCTCCTTCTCAACTTATCATCACTCTTTGTCCCTTAATTAAATAAATAATCATTTATCTAATTAAGTCATTCTCTCTTGTTAATTAAATCAATCAATCTAATCTAATTAGCCCTATGTCTCTATTTAATTAAATAACTTGTTTTATTTGATTAAATCTCTAAGGTCATTTTATTTGATTAAATCTCTAAGGTCATTCTATTAAATAACTCATTTTATTTGATTAAATCATATTCTTCTCACCTTTTGATTTAAATCAACCCATAAATCTAAATCAAATAGTCACATCATCTAATCTCTCATTAAATTAATTAAACCTTGATTAATTTAATCCTAATCTCCATACTTCTCTAGATTTTTCCACTCGCACATGAAAATATATTTAATGGATTTATTAAATCCCTATTTTCTTTCAACTTGGCATCTTTAGGAGAATATTCCTTCAAGTTTGAAAATCCCTCCAAGTGGCATTTAATTCATTCTTTTTCCCTCTTGCATGTCATTTCACCATTTTCAAATTCCACCTAATTTCATTTATTGTGCAAATTCATCAAAATGTGCTCAAGCTTCCTCTATTCACATCTTGACAAGTGACACTTTCCCATTGGGTGTTGAATGATCCCACATTGCTCCATTTTTCTCATTCCTCCATCTTGTCTTTCTATAAATAAGAGGCTTCTCTCCTCATTTTGATCATCCACAATTTGAGCAAGTCTACTATACTCAATTTCATCCTCAAGAAATATCTATCTTCATCCATTTATCAAGATCTTAGCTAGTTTATGCAGATTTTTCATCATGGAGCTCAATTGAATCTTCAACAAAGTGAATCACTCATCAACATTGCATCATAGGAGTTGGGAAAGGTCCAATTTCCACATAAAATTGGCACCAATTCCTCCATGGGATCAATAGTTTGCTTTACATTGAATAGGATTTCATAGCTTTTGTTTATGTTTGCTTATGTTCTTCATCTCATTTCTTGTTCTTTAAAATTTAAATGGATTTAATGGGGAATATTTATACTAACTTCCATTTGATCTAATATTGTGTTTACTCCTTGTGTTTATGTAGGTCTAGGATTGGGGTTCTACACATAATAGTTGTTATAGTTGCATAGTTGACCTAGGTACACATTTTCATCATCAAATCAATTAAATTATTAATCAATAAATCAACCCAAACCCAAAAGAACCAAAACCCTAATACACCATTCTTTCTCTTCCATATCAGTTAGTAGCCAAGTGGGTGTTTGTGATCAATTTTGGTTCCTTCCAATATGATGTAGGAGAAATTTTGATTTAGATCATAAATCCCTTTTTCCCACATCACATTATTACATGCATATATTTATACATTTTCTCTTAAAGAGACATGACCCTTAGAAAATACCTCTTAAATTGGCCTCCTATGTCAGCCTAAGGTTCTGAAAGTGTTATATAGTAGCTTACAATAGAACTTTCCATTGCCTTGTGACCCTACTAACACTCACCAACATCCTCTTTTCTAATTAAGTAGTATACCCAAGGTTAAACACTATTTGTTCTATCTTTAGGTGCCCTTTATGGTGTAGTTGAGCTTGCAATGATAGCCTCTTTTTGAACAAATTATTCAACATCTTCTTTTGCAGCCCTTTCCTCAATAGCTGCAAGCAATAATACTGGAATGGGTACACCATCCACAATGCCATAATATTTATCCAGCATGGTCTAGAGTCTTGTGAATGGACCCTTTATCTCTACACGTGCTCCTTGGTATAAGGAATTTTCCCTTTTTCTTTTCTCTTCAACTTGTGAATATTAGAACACTTTTTTTTCATTATTTTTACATCATCATATATGTTGTAACTTCTTATGACATCCTTAATTATGTCTAAGTTGTTCAATGTAATATTTAGGGTCACAATTTTTGAGGATGTCATGCATTATTCTATATGTCTTCAATAGAGATGGTAACACATCCAATCCTTCTTTAGAAATTATTTCATAATTTGAGAAAAATGTGGTGGATGGTGTAATCAATCCCTTCTTGTTCTTATCATATGAAACTTATTAGTTTCTTTTAGTTGCCACATTATCTCTAAGAAGGAAATTCTATCAAGCACATACATCTATAGAATGTGGGGCTACAAAGGTGATCCATATATTTTGATAATAGTGATATTTGAGTGCAAATACAAAATAGCCTAGTTTTGATCTATCTTCTTTTCTAGACCCCTCTTGTTTGGTCTCAAAAATTTCATCATATAATCTAAGAGCCTTTGGGTGGATGAGAGTCCTAAATTCTTAAGGACCACTTGCACAAAGAATTTATCAAATCCAACATAACTAGCAACATTTTAGTGCATATCCCACATATGTTTCCATGTTTGGAAAAGCATCTAAATTCATTCTTTATTTACCATTCTTAGTCTCATAGAACTACTCCATATTTATCTCACATTGTACAAAATTAAGTGACACAACAAATAATGCCATCTAAAGTGAATGGATTAATATTTGAATGAAATAACCTTCAATTGTAAATGCATTCCCTTTGCAATGTAGAATGCATAATCAAATCCTCTATTCAAAACCCTATGTTCCACACCAGTATCAAGAATAATCATATATATTAGCATCTAAAGTTTTGAGTCTTCACCCAAAACTTAACACAAAGCACAATATGCATTCACAAAATAGTCTTCAAATATGTCATAGTTGAAGGATTCAACTTCATCTTTGGTGAATTTGACTATTTTTCATTCTACATCTCTTCTCCTACACTAGGATAACCACGTGAAACTATATCTATGTTTATCTTAAGTAAATTTCACATTAAGGGAACCAAAATTGATTGGCACATTTACAATGGCATTGACATTGAAACACTAAATGATATAATACTTGTTCAATTACATAAGGACACCTCCATGCTAATTTTTTATAATCCTATCCTAAGCACGTTTTTATCATTTTTAGGATCCAATTAATTTATTTATCAAGTCTTCCTCAAGATTCCTCTTAACTCCCTAGGAATTTCAAGAAGGTTTACTCATTTTGTAGGTGTTACCTAATCAACTAGGGTTTTTTCTTAAGAAAAAGTAGATTTTATAATGTACTACAAATCCTAATTTATATGATTCAAAAAATACCAAAGACTGTAAATTTAGAAAAAATAGTAATTTTTACTTACTCATTTGTATGCTCTAAAACCCTATTTTTTCCTTAGAAAACTTGCAAAAGTCATGCCAACACTTGAAATTCTTGCACACAAATTCTTGACATCTTTTAGCAATTATGAATTGCTTTACCTTATGAAAATATTCATATAATTGTGGTAGGAAATGGTCTTTTACTCCTGTTAACGAAAAATTGAGTTAAATGGATTTTTGTATGTATCTTTTTGCTAAATCTAAATAATAGTTGTTGATCAAAATATGGCATTATATATCAATGGTCATCACATTCGTTCAACACATTGTAAAAAGTATTTCAAAATTCTTTGTTGAACTTGTAATGAATTGGAGCCTTGTGATGCAATAAGAAGATGCTAAATGTTAAGTGGTTGTAAACTAGAATGGGACCATGGAAACATGTAAGAAGAGTGCATCATTGCATTTTTAGTATCCTTGAGTAGATGAAAATAATGATTAACTAAGAAATTATCACCAAATGAGGAATGACCATGTGTAAAGTTCTTTTTTCTTCAAGCAAGTGTACTATCATAACTTTGGGTAGCTTTGATAAAATAAAACTTTTTATGTGAGGAGATCATGCACTTTAATGAGGTGAAGACATGTGTCAGGCTATTGAGGCATAGTACTTTGGGAAGATTGTGGTAGACATGAAAATGTGATATGAAGGAGACTTGTGATCAAATGAGGAGTCAACAGATGGGACTACATAGCATTATCACAACATACATTTTTATGGAAGATATGAAACTATGATGCACTAATTGAATGTAAAAAAATGAGAATATGACATGTAATCCATCAGTGGGAAACACCTAAGTAGGAACTTAAAAGGTAACTTAAGTTATTTGAAATGCACATGCAGTAATAGTAGATAAATAGTTGCTAGAGAACATGGTCAATTAAAGAATTAACACAAAGGCTTGAGATGACCACTTAAGTTAGTTCCAACGAGCTATAGCAATTCAACACAAAAATAGAAGAAAAGAGACACCACCAAAGGAAAACATAGGTTTCAAAATTAAGAAATAAAACCATGTGATGAAGGAATTGAACTAGTTCCACCATTTTTTTAACATACTCTCCTTAAGTTGTGTTGCATGAATTTTCCTACTTTTTTGAAGGCACTCATCATAGTATGAATCACTTTTTTCTTTCATTTTGCACCTTTAGGATAGTTAGGCATGATATTCCTTGATTCTAGTGTTCTTTTCCATTTTTCAATCCATACACCAATATTTTAACACTTTATGCATTATTAACTCTAAGTTTCTACTTTAGGATCTTTCCATTCTGTGTCTACAATGGGTTGATCAAAAACTTATATTTCTAATAATAGAAATATAAATTATTTCCATTTTCCTCAGCTTCAAGGGGAACTTAATGACTCCTTAAAGTAATAATTTATTATAATGTGAGTCTATTGTAACTTCTCTTCCATACTTTGTTTCATATGAATTTTCTATCTAAAATTCTTCAATATGAAGCTCATGCTTGAGACTTTTTGATACTTTCATCTCCATTTTTCCAAATGGATCATAATTTTTCCAAGCTAACTCAAATATTTCCATACTATGCTTGTGTAATTTTTTCTTTGAATCCTTAGCACAACTAAGATGGTCACACTTATACCAACCAATGTTGATGGGTAATTGCATTCATACTCTATCCTTGGACTCTAATAATTAGTGGGATTTGATTATTTGTCTAGTATACTCAAGAAAAACCATTTTATTTAAGGGATATCTAAGAAAATTTTAAGGATTCCTAATGAAATATTCCATTCTAAAGTAGGAAAACTTAGGGAATTGTATGAACCAACTTCCCCTCTCATTAATGATTTCTTGTGATTCTAGAGACAATATTTTAGTCTTATCTCCCTCCATATATTATACCAACCACATCGAAAAAGCATCATTCATCCTCTTATAGTGTTCCACTAATTTCTTTGCTTCTAGCCAAGGATAATCATCATATACCAATACTCTGATTGGTTCAGCACCCAACACTCCAACCTTGTCCAAACCATTAAAATTACTCATGGCTACTAAAGTGAAACAACTTAATCTATTGACCCAAAAATACCACTATTTCTTTTCCTTGTTATTTTTAAATATTTTTTTATGTGTATATTCAATTGTATACTCAGGTACTTCTATCCATAGGGAATAGCCATTTGTCCATTTGAGACAAGAATTTAACCATATAGGTTAGGAATCTATCTGTATGAGATAGGAGTTGATCTATCCATCTGAGATAGGAATCTACCCAAATGGGGTGGGAATCTATCCATAAAGGATAGGAACATGCTCTAGCTAGAGATGTAGACTCATCAGGACCATCTAGGTCCTGAGTCACCCTCTAAAGACTACAATCCTCTTCTGGGAGTGCATCGAGTTTTTCATCTTAAGGATTTTATATATAATAAAAAATTATCTTAAGTCTCACCTCAAAATTCAACCTAAAGCCTCGAGGAGTCAATGGAGTCCATTTGGGATTCCTTCTGAGTATAGAAAAAATATAATTTTATCTTAATATTTATGATAGAGATTTATCCCTTCTATTAATCAAGAAATTATCTTGAATTATTAAATCTATTATAAATCAAATTAACATGATATTTATTAAGCATTCCCTAAGCCCTTGTTGAACACACACCAGAATACTGAGAGAGGGTGAATCAGTATTCAATCAAATCTCAAACCCTCTAGAGAAAATTAAAACTTAAACTTTACAACATGAACAAAAAAATGAAAGATGAACACAATGCACAACACCACACAAGGGAAAAACCATGGTGAGAAAAGCTTCTAAGAGCTACTATCCTAATCCAGCCTCACAAATGAATAAAAAAATATAACTTTATTTTAGGGCTACAACCCAAGGAAGCTACTACTCCATGTAGAAATTTTTTAGGGTCACTCCCAAGGAAGATACAACTCCATACAGAATTTTTTTAAGGGCTTCAACCCAAGGAATAAACTACTCCTTGAATTGAGAAAAAACTTAGAAAATATTACAACATGACAATCCTTCTACTATCTGAATTTGACAATGAAACTCAATCCCTTTGATAATTGCAATTTTTATTTTTTCCTTCTCTTTTGATGATTACAATTCTACTTTGACAAATTTTCCAACTTATTCAAAAGTATTATCTTCAACTTATTGGCTCACAACTTTTAGCATTCAAGAAGTTTTAACTTTGGCTCACTACCTCTAGCAAATAGTTAGGATAAACTTGAATTCAAACAGGATCTTCCACTTTCGCTCTTTTTCTTTCTATTGCTTATATAAACTTCATAATGCATTACTATCCTCATTTGACTCACACACAACCTAGATCAACTAAGTTTATAATTTATACATGATATTATATTGATTACAATACATGTTGGCTAATAACAATAAGAATATTATATTTACAAGTCTCCCAAGGATCAAATAGTATCATGAAACTTGTAGAAGGGAAAGACCCAAATAGACTACTCCAAACAATAGGAAGAGGGACACACCTTGATGATCCTAATACACACTTAACCTGGTCCTAAACACTCTTCACAAAATTGGTCTTCAATAAACAACATCCATATGCTTTGAAAATTCAAATTAGGTCAGCGTTAAGCAATAAAATATTAAACTTGAAGTACGTTGGCCTTCACAATATTAGTGGTACACATGAATGATCAAACAATACTTGTGCTCCTCATAGATGAGTCAACATGACCCATGAAACACCTCCAAACACTAGATAGACTCTACACACCCTTGAACTTGTGGCACACACCTTCAACACATCTTAGTTGTCTAGGAAAAATCATAACCCAACAACACCTCCATTCTAGACCATAGCTTGTTCTAAAGAAACCATAAAACATCTTTCAGAGCAACAAAAAACATCACATGATATCCAAGAACACTCCCATACACCCATTTCACAACTTCAAGTAGTAACAAGTTGGCGCAAGCCAATAGACATTGAAACCAGTCATCAGACAACATAGTCCTAAACTCTGTTACTTCAAACTTTCTCTATGGAAGGGAAACTGATATGAAACTTTGGATATAACACCTTCTCAACATGGTAAAATTATCTTCTAAACCACACAACCACATTGTTGGAAAAAAGCAACACTGAGAGGGGGGGTGAATCAGTGATGTACAAATTTTAATTCTTTTTATCGTAATCTTTATCCCACTGAACACACTTAAAAAAGATCAATATGCAGAAACATAAAACAATAAACCACATAACCATAACACAAGGATTTTTATGTGGAAACCATGTAAGGGGAAAAACCATAGTGGATGGCCAATCCACAATATGTTCTGAGTATACTCAAAAAGAAGAATTACAAAATGAGAATGCACTTGCATTCAGGCTCACTTCCTAGAGCTCACTACTCAGAAGATGGGGGCTCACTGCCCTTACAATAGTTTAGAATTGATCCAAAAGAAAATGAACTGAGTAGATAGCATCTAAAAATGCTTGATTGTAGTTTCGGTTTAGCTCTAATGATGAACTTGTGTCATGTTTGATTGGTAATGAACTTTTGCTTTGTTCTATCCAAGTTCGCACATAAAATCTCTATGCGCAAGTGAAACTGTGCATGATACCGCTCAAATACACGTTAGAGATTCGCAACATACACACACACACCTTTTTTCATACCTATAAATGATGTGATGAAAATCTAAATATATCCACTCACCAGGAATTAACCGCCACAGGTGGGCTTCAACAAAACTTGATAACATTTGCAATTAGTTGGCCCAAAAACATAAATAATTCCAATGCATATTCAAACAAGTTGGTTACACAATAGCTTAGACCCATAATTAATTATCTAATAAAGATAATTCAACTTTGACGAGGGTACAACCTGAGATACAAAAAATTAACACACCAAACATAGAATGTTATTTTATTATTCTAAAAATGATCTTCTTACATGCAGAGGATCTGATAACCTCAAGTTCTGGAAATATGCAAACTACAAAATTATAGAAAAAACCCTTTTCATAAGCTACACAAAAATCAGAAACCCACCCATAAATAGAGCTCCCTTTTTAGTTTGGAGCCAAAACAACATTCAAATTTGATTTTTTGGCAGTCTGGCACGGAAAATTACAACTTAAAATTCAAATTTCAAAAGTACATTCAAAAATTAGTATCTTCTAGAAAGTGTGCCAACTTTTGAGAGCCATAAATTTTGATCTGAGAGTCTATTTTTCAAACCGTTTGAACTGTTGGAAAGGTCATAGAGTCAAGAATGTGCTTGAAATCCACTACACCAAATTTGGTATGTTTTGGGGCCATTTTGAGACCGTTTAGTGCCTCAAATATGACTTGAAAGGTTTTCAGGTGCAATTTTGGGAGACAAACTACAATATCTTTCAACCCAAGAATATAAAATTAAAACCATAAGTTGGGAATTACATTATGACAAAAAGGGTATCCAAAAATGCAAAAACATCTAAGAAAATACCAATATGAAATGAAACTCTTTTTTGGGTGATGCAGAATTGCCCTTACACCACTGGATGCTCTTGCATCAGACACCCAGGGTATTTTGAGAAGTGACCCCATCACGTCTCAGATGGTTGAGGAAAACCAAAATGGTCAACCTCTACCTTAGATAGCCAGGATGAATCTTCCATAGGCCTTCCTCTCCATTTCACTAGATACTCTTCATATTGTTTGTTTCTGGTACTCCTCCCCACACAGCTATTCAGGATTGCTTCAATCTCCTCATTCTCTGAAGTAGGTGTTGGAATATCATATTTCCCTATTGTTGGTGCATCCTTTGCATCACCTTCATGATACTCTTTCAAATATGAAATGTTGAACACAAGGGAAATGTTGACTCCATTTGGCAACTCTACTTCATATGCATTCCCTGAATCATGTTTCTTCAAAATCTTACAGGGACCAAATTTCTTCATCTTCAATTTCTTATAGGTTCCCATTGGAAACCTTTCTTTCCTCAAGTGGACCATTACTTCATCACCAATCTGAAACTCCTTATTCCTCCTTTTTTGATATGTCATGGCCTTATACTGCATATTCATCTTGTTAAAATGTTCTCTTACCTTCTCATGTATATCCTTGATGTGCTCTACAAAATCTTTGGCTTCGAAACTTATCTTCTTCTCTTGGTTCATCTTCCTCAATTCTAGAGTTGTTCTAGGGCTGCCTCCATACACAATCTGGAATGGCGATCTACCAGTGCTTCTGTTGATAGAATTATTGTAAGAAAATTATACCTAGGGTATGACCAAGTCCCATCCCTTGGGTTTATCTCCTACCAAGCATCTCAGTAGGTTACCCAAACTCCTATTCACAACCTCTGTCTTCCCATCTATTTGTGGATGGTGTGCAGAACTAAACTTCAACTCCATTCTCAACTTCTTCCATAAGGTCCTCCAAAAGTATCCCACAAATTTGGTGTCATGATTTGAGACAATACTCTTTGGAAGACCATGTAGCAACACCACCTCTTTGAAGAACAAGTCAATAATGTGGACTACATCATGGGTCTTCTGACATGGAATGAAATGTGCCATTTTTGAAAACCTGTCAACCACCACAAATACTGAATCATTCCCTCTCTATGTCCTTGGAAAATAAAGAACAAAATCCATAACTTATATCCTCCCATGGCCTCTTTGGTACAGGTAAGGGCTGATATAACCCTATATTTTGGCTCAGTCCTTTAGCCATCTAGCATACCCTACAACTCTATACATACTTATTTACATCCTGTGACAACTGAGGCCAAGAATAATGCTCACTGATAATGGCAATGGTCTTATCCCAACCAAAATGTCCTGCCATTCCTCCACTGTGCTTCTCCTTAACCAGGTTCTCCCTCATGGAACTCCTCAGAATACACAATTGGCTTCCCTTAAACAACAAGCCATCTAGAATTATGAAATCCAACCACCTTGTCCTGTCCACTGTAACAGGCTCCTTGCAAGCTTTCCAAGCTTATGCAAAATCAGGATCTTCTAGATACAATATTTGGAGCTCATTGAACCCAACCACTTCAATCTACATCTTTGTCATCAATGTTTGCCTCCTACTTAAGGCATCTACAACCCTATTCGACCTTCCACTCCTATGCTTTAGAACAAATGTATAGCTCTGCAAAAATTCTACCCATTTCATATGCCTTTGATTTAATTTTCCCTGACTATTTAGTTACTGTAATGCTTGATGATTAGTATACAAAAAAAAATCGTTTGACAATAGATAATTCCTCCATTTCTTTAGTGCTTGAACTATCACATAAAATTCCTAATCATATACAAAATACTTTCTCTTGGCATCATTTAACTTTTCACTGAAATAGGAAATGGGCTTACCTTCTTGGCTCAACACTGCTCCAATGGAACAACCACTGGCATCACAATCCACCTCAGTAGCAGTTCTTTGGGTAGGGCATTCTAGAATAGCCTTCACCTTCTCTGGTTCCATCTTGAGACCTTCTGTTGAGACAACAAACCCCAAGTACACTTGCTCCTTATTCACAAAACTACACTTATTCAAATTAATCAAAATTTTATCCTCTCTTAACTTCTCAAAGGCTCTATGAATATGCATCAAATGCTCATCCAAAGTCCAACTGAAAATCAAAATGTCATCTAAATACACAATAACAAAACTTCCCAAAAAATCTTTCAGTACCTTGTTAATGAGCCACATGAATGTGCTCGGTGCATTGGTTAGCCCAAAAGGCATGACTAACCACTCGTACAGGCCCTCTTTGGTCTTGAAGGTAGTATTCCATTCGTCTCCCTCTTGAATCTAGATCTGGTGATAACCACTCTTCAAATGAATCTTTGTGAAGTATTAAGCTCCACTCAAATAGTCCATCAGGTCATCCATCCTTGCCAAGGGAAATTTGTACTTGATTTTTATATTTTTTATGGCCAGGGAGTCTATACACATCCTTCACTCCCCATCCTTCTTTGGTGCTAGTACTATAGGTACTGCACATGGGTTGAGGCTCTCTCAAATCAAACCCTTTCTCAACAACTCTTGAACTTGTCTGTTTAACTCCTCATTTTTTGTCAGAGTCATTCTGTGAGCTGCCTTATTTGGCAAACTAGCTCCAAGGATCAAGTCAATCTGATGACTGATCTTCCTCACTAGTGGTAAACCCTCAAGTACGTTATAAAAAAATATATCCTAAAACTCATCCAACAACCCAGAAACTTCTATTGGAACCTTCTCACTATCCTCCTTACCCACTCTAGGAATCAGTGCATAGCACACACGCTCATGCTTCATACCTTCTAAAAAATTTCTTCCATTAACATAACAGATTCTAGCACTACTGCATACTTTTTCTTTGGCCTCGTTCAGGGGTTTCAACTTGTGACGTACCCCATCCTTCATCAAGGAATAAGTGTTTGCATGGCAATCATGTATAGCTCACATTTCGAACTACCATGACCTCCCCAACAACATATGACATGCATCCATGGGGATGATATCACAAAGTACTTCTTCATTGTAGCTCCAGATCTTGAACTTCACCAGGCACCGCTCATTAACCAAAACTTTGTGGTCCTTCTGCAACCAGGCAATCTGATAAAAATGTGGATGCCTTTCCATCTTTAACTTCAACTTTGTAACCATCTCCTCTGACACTAGATTATCAATGCTCCCACTGTCAATGATGAAATCACAACATTTTCCTTCACATTTGCACCTTGTGTGGAATAGATTCTTCCTCTATTCGGGTTCCTTCTCTTTAGTCACTAGTGCTCTTCTAATCAGTAGGGCTTCTCCCCTTTCAGCATCATCTAAATGTTTAGATTGAGTCTCCTCATTTGCATGTGCAACCCTTCCACGACCTTTTGGCTTTTTCTCTGCCCTTCCTTGATGTTGCGAACATTCATAGGCCTGATGTCCTTCTTCACAACACTCGAAACACATTTCTCTGAAACCACCTCTTTCGGATCCTTGTCTAGATCTCCCTCATCCTCTACCTCTTTTATCACCACTATTTTGATCATGAGGGTAGTAGAAGTTATCATTCTTCTAGTTTTGACTTGTACCCACATCTTCATTTTTCTTCTCATCATCATTTTGGCTTCCAAAATATCTTCCACTACCCTCTATGCTTTGACCTCCTCGTCCTTTTTGTTTGTTGTCAAATATTTTGTTCAACTTCTCTTCAACTTTTAGAGCAAACTAATATGCATCCTCAATGGTGGTCATTCTAACCAGGCTTAGCTCCTTCTGAATGCTCAGTCGTAACCCATTAAGATAATGGGCTACCTTCTCCTTGCTAGCCTCTGTATAACCCATTTTGATGATCATCTTGTGAAAATATTTAGTGTATTCTTTCACAAATTTGCTTCCTTTCTTCAACCCTTGTAATTTCCCTAGCAGATCTAGCTCGTAGTCCACTAGTATGAACTAGTTTTTCAGTTTCAGCAAGACATTTCTGATGTCATAGCGATTTGATTTTACATACAGGCAGCTTTCAGCATGACATTGATCATGGTCTTAGCTACAGAAGAAAAGTCTATCGGCATTAGGTTTGTTCATCATTGAGAGGTCTTACCGAATGAGTCAGGTCTTGTCGACTAATACATGAGGTGGTGCATCAGCGTAAGTAAACCCTATCGGCATGTTGTTTCATCGAGCACTTTGTGTCTTGGTGACCGGCACAAGAAAGTTCATATCGACAAGACTTATTTTATGTCATAGTGATCAGAATCCATCTGCAGGCATCTATCGGCATGACATTCTCTTTTGTTTTGGTGACAAAAAGTGTTCTCTATCGGCATATGTTATACCGTCAGGATGAGGTCTTAGCAATTTCATTATGTCTCCCCGACCCACTTCAGAATGGGCATATCAACAAAGGAAGTCATCTTCGGTGTAATGTTTCATCGAATATGTCATGTCTTACTGGCCCGCGTTTGGATAAGCATATCAGCATGAGTTTGGCCATCAGGCTGAGGTCTTAGTGATTCATATTGTCTCACCGACCATGCAAGGAAAGATCTCATTGGTGAGAGTTATAGCTTCGATGAAATGTCATGCCGATCTCGTGGTGTCTTACCAACTTGGCACAAAAGGCTTATTGGTAATAGTTAAAGGTTTTCGGTATGAGGTCTCGGTGAGTGACCTCGGTCCCGCTGATGGAAAACAAAAGGCTCCTTGTCGGCATAAAAAAAAATGATTTGTCTCCTCGAATAATGCATGTGGAAGTCTATCGGTAGGAGTGTTTTTTTCGGTATGTAGTCTCACCGAAGACACAATGTCACACCGACCATCATTGGACAATTTCCTTTGGCAGGACTTTTTGAAAGTCTCAGAAAATAGGAGTGAATTCAGGGTGTTTCGGTATGACTAAAATGATCTACAAGATGTCTCCCCAATAGTTTGAAGTTACAGGGACATATATAGGAAAGATGAATTCATTGACATAAGATTTGGATTGTCTCAGTGACACTGGATGAAAGGATGACTTTCGGTATAACAAAGTATATCTATATGAGGTCCCCTCAAGAGTGATATGTCACAGTGACAAACAAAGGGATGACTAACGGCAATAAAGTTTCCTTCAGCATAAGTATTGAATTGTCTCAGTGACACAGGATGAATTGGTGACTTTCGGTATGACTCAAGCATTCTATGAGAGGTCTCCCTGATAAAGGTATGCTATAGCGACCCTTGTAAGATTGAAGGATGCTTCGGTGAGAGAACCATTATGTTACAGCGACACACAAGTGGATGAAAGACTTTTGGAGAGACATGGTGTGCTCTATAGGAGGTCTTCCCGATATCATAATGTTATAGCAAAGCACTTAAGACAAAAGGTTTCTATCGGTGTGAGAACATGAATGTCTTGGCAATCTATTGTGAGCTCGGGGCTTTTCAGCAAAACAAAGTGAATTCTCTATAAGGTCTACCCAATAACGAAGGGTCATGGAAAAACAGAAGGAACCAAAGTATGATTAACGATTGAATTTCCTTCGGCATAACTGGTGAATGTCATAGCGACACATAAGAGGCAAAAGGGCTTTCAGTGAAACTTAATGTGATCTGCAAGAGGTCTTCCCAACTTCACTGGGTCACGGCGAAAGCAATTAAGGAAGAAGAAATGCAGCTCACATAAGGTCTTAGCAAATCAAAAAGAACATGTGGTGACTATTGTCTCTGTGAATGATTTTTTGAAGACTCATACACTATGGCCAACATGGATTTTTCTAAGTATAGTTGCATGCAGACATCTTTGGTTGGTATCGAATCTATGGAAAGATATTCTCTGATATTTTACAGGTTATGATTTTTTGTTAGTGGGCAGCCATGGCTTTGATGAAAATCTTTCAGTTACAATTTGAAATCTCCCGACTCAACATAGAAGTTAAAGCTCTATGGATAGGCATTACTCTGATTTTAGCCATCATCTATAGTTCATTATGAATCAGCTTCAAATTCTAATAATAGCAAGAGAGTTTCAGAATCTTGTGAAAAATGCTTGTTGAAGATTTCTTGATAACAAACATACTTGAAATGTATATATATAAACTTGTGTTGAAATAGAAAAGGTTGGTGATTGTAATTCTGGGATTTTGTCGTTAAGGTTTTCTATAGATGAGAAAACAGAGAAATATGTGCTTAAGTGAAAACAGAGAGATCCTTTGATATTATGAATGTAATTCTAAAATCTAAGTAAGGGGTTGGTACTCCTTGAGATTGGTGTCTCTAGGGGTTGGTGCTCCTTGAGTTGGTGCTCGAGAATTAGCCCATAAGGCATTGTTAACAGTGGTTTTGAAGATTAAGCCAGTAAGGCAGTTTAGGAGTGATTTTTATACCCCATGAGGGTTTTCCACTTGGCAAAATCTTTTGTCTCTTTGTTCTTTTGTATGCTCTATGCTTTTTTGTGTTGTTGTTGTTTCAGTTCTCTTTTGGGATTATTATTGTTCTCAATTCTTTTTATGAATGATTACATTCAACTCATGAATGCATTAATCAGAGTAATATTGAGATCAAATCTGAGCTATGTTTTGGAAAATGCAAGATATCTCACTCAAATCATATTTTCATAAGTTGTCAAATAGACTGAGTTAATGTTGTCATATCTTTGTGCTTTCAAAAGTGATTACTCTACTCTATTGTTGAAAGAAAAGGAAATCAGAATGAAAAATCTTGGTCGAAGTTGAAAAAGTTTTGACACTGATTCACCCCCCCCTTCTCAGTGTCTGCCCATAACTCCAACAATCTGGTGATCTTTCCTTTTTCTCTTTGGTTTCTCTCCAACTAGACCTCTTTTCGCCAAATATTGGCATGACCCTTCAGCTTCATTTTTGCAAATTTGACTCGATTTGGGTCCTGTATCTCCTCATACTTGAAATATTCTTCCAACTCATTGATCTAGTCAATCAACTCTTATGGGTTCAAACTTCCAAAATAACTGGGGACTTCTACTCTGGGTCTTTTCCTAATCTTCAAAATGGCCCTTATCAGCTGCATTTGGTCTTGATCAATTTCTTCTTCTTCCTCTTCTACATATGAATCTTCCTCCTCTTCTTCATCCTCACTTTCTTCTCTCCTTCTCGGGTTTAATCCTCTTCTCATCTGCTCCTGCAACACATCAATCTATCTCTGGAGGGCTCTGAAACCCTCGGCTGCTAGTAGATCTCTTCCACTAGAATTTATGTTGCCTCAACCACCATGCCTACCAAGCATCACTCTTGGAGTCATCTTTCTTGACCTTGACCCACAACCACGGTCGTGGTGCAAACTACTTCACGAATGGTGATTTGTCCACACGCTTAAGAAAACCTCACTCTGATACCACCTGACGAGGGTGCAACCTGAGACAAATAAAATTAACACACCAAATAGATAATATTATTTTATTATTCTGAAAAATGATCTTCTTACATGCAGAGGATCTGATATCCTCAAGTTCTAGAAATATGCAAACTACATAATTACAGAAAAACCTCTTTTCACAGTATGCGAACATGTCCCCAAAAAGCTACCCCAAAATTAGAAACCCACCCATAAATAGAGCTCCGTTTTAGTTTGGAGCCAAAAAAACATTCAAATTTGAGTTTTTTTGGCAGTCTAGCGCTGAAAATTACGACTTGAAATTCAAATTTTAAAAGTACATTCAAAAATTAGTATCTTCTAGAAAGTGTGCCAACTTCCAAGAGCCATAACGTTTGATCTGGGACTCTATTTTTCAAACCGTTTGAATCGTTGGAAAGGTCTTGGAGTCAAGAACGTTCTTGAAATTCACTACACCAATTTTAGAAAGTTTCAGGGCCATTTCGGGACTGTTTAGTGCCTCAAATCTGACCTAGAAGGTTTTCAGGTGTAATTTTGGGAGACTAAAACTATAATATCTTTCAACCCAAGAATATAAAAGAAAAAAAGTAAGTTGGGAATCAGATTAGGATGAAAAGGGTATCTAGAAATGTAAAAAACATCTAAGAAACTACCAATGATTATATACAATGGTTATATACCATTTACACTTAGTCAGCTCCAATAGGAAAATAAACTAAAAATGTCCTACTGAACCTCCAAAATGATGTAGCCACAAGGATAGAAATACAAGATTCAATAATAAGGTGTTTCATGTGCTTGATAAACAATTTCAATGATCCACAACATGAAGTGATGATCCAGTGAAGCTATTAGATCGGATACCCTATTCGGTCGGTAACACATAGTTTTCCACTTTAACTATTGGTGTGACTGAATGCATAACTGTGGACCAAAATGATAATAATAGTTTCCATAAATGAAAACACAGAAAATCAAAAACTACGTCCACACAAGCCATATGCCAACAATCTCCCCCTTTGGCATTGATGGCAACACTTAGTGAAAAATGACTAAGTGCCAAAACTGATATTCTGCCAAAATACAAAATACTACTCCACTGCAAAATATTACTCCCCCTAAGAATATGTTTACATTTTTCACATACACTCTCCCCCTTTGACATAAATGACAAAATTTTGGGAAAACAAAATTGCAAAACTTCACAAGTATATCCAAAGACTTACAAAAATGTGAAGATTTCTGCAAAGACATTCTTCAGTCCTTCTAATTTTGAGTCCCAGATACTGCTCAGACTCTCCAAAATGGTAATATTGCCATAGAGAAGATAAGTCATGGTTTCTACAGCTTCCAAACTTACTGGATCAGGAGCAGTCATAACACTTTTTGCTTCATTCAGAGTGTTTGCCATTGTCTCAATTTCTGCACTTATCAGCTTCCTGAATTCACTTACTTTGCTAATAACTTTTTCATTTTCAAACTCTAGAGTCTTTAATTGATCAAGAAAGGATATTACTTGTCTATCTTGATGACTCATACTGTTGGTCAAAGGATCAAAGGTGTTGGAAATAAATTCCAACTGTTGCTCAATATCTTTGATCATTTTCTCATTTTCCATAGTAAATTTTGACAATATTAGGTAGGATTTGTACATACTTCCACCTTCAGTTATAGCACCTTGGATATTTTGTATACAAATTGCTAGTAGTTTATTTTCCTTGGCAATAAGTTGGATTAGGCTTCCAATTTTTTCCTACTTAAATTCATTTTTCACTTGAACCTGTGTTGAAACCTCAAAAGACTTGAAATGAGAGTCTACAATGTTTATCAATATTTTTAACTCACCAGAGGGGGATCCTGATGGATCCATAAAATGGGTAGGCATTAGTTTCTATAAAACCTCATATGCGAGTTTCAACAGCTCACTTTCTTCAATATGAGATTTCAATATTTTCTCATTGGCTTTATCTTGAGCTAATTTGGCAACATTTAGCATCTAGATTGGAGACAATGTGGATAAGTTGATTGAGCTCTCATCAAACTCAGAGTTTGACTCTGCCTTCTGCTCCAATAGAGATTCCTTCACCTCTTCCAGACTGATTTCTCGATTCTTTCCCTTGTAAGTCTTAGATTGAGCTTCCAAAATCACTTTTGGTAAATCTTTTTCTTCACTAGACACTTCTTTCACATCAACTACCACCTTACCTTGGAACTCAGTCACAACAAGTGTCTCAGTGTTTACATCATTGGAAAAAGTCAAAATATCCTCAAATATCTAAGGATCAAATACATTAATGTTCTCATCATTTTCATTTCCTCCTTCTGACTTGCTCTCTCCCACATTCACTTCCTCATGACTTTGAGCTTGTTCAATATTTACCTTTTCTTTTGACAAGAACTCTTCCAGAATTGACTTGGTCTCACTCTTAACAACATCAATGTTACCAATCATGAGTTTATTGATTTTTGACTTGATTCTAAATTCCTTTTTGACTTTTTGGAGGAGTGAATCCATTTCTTCAATTCCCATTTCAAGGCATAGGTTAGCAAGGACTCTTTTCCTCATGTTTTCTTCCCCTGTCCTAGCATTCTCCCTTCTTGATTCCAAAGCATTGTATAGGTTTGTGGGAAAACCAGACATGATTTCCACTATAGTTTTATTGAAAACATTCAAATGCTTGACAACAACTTCCCCAAGAGTCAACTTACTAGAATCATCAAAGAACTCATATAGATCATAAAGTGGTTTGAGATTTCTGTCAGCTATTGTTGCATTCTCAATTTCTTCCACTGACATGTTGGATTTGATAGTTTTGGGCTTCTTCTGAGTTTCTTCATTATTGCCAGAAGGCTTCCTTTTATTCATCTTGACAACATGATTCCTGGTTTCCTTCAATTCCCTCACTATTTCTTCTGAGTTTGTTTCTTCTTCTTCATCTGTGGATGTAGCTTTATATGTCCTTGATCTTTTGTTTTTCTTTCCTCTTTTGGAGGTTTTGGCCTTATTTGGCTATGATGTAGGGGAATTCCTAGTTATTCTAGATTTAGGAGTAGATGTTCCCGGACCAGCTATTGATGCCTTTTCCTTCTTTTGAGCCACTTCGGCTTCATCTCTTTTCCTTCTGATTTCTTTCAGTTTCTCAACTGGAAAACCCAATTGCTCTGCAATGATTTTTGTTTCCTTTCTTACCTTCCTAGTTGACTTAGGATTTTTTAGTTTTGAATGAACTTGAAGGCTCTTCTCTACATAGATGCCAAACCTTTCTTCATTTGGATCTAGTGGAGAATTTAGTAGATGATCTGCATACATCCTTAGTATATTTTCATTCACTTCATAGCCCATAGGCATAATCCAAACAGTTCTTGGATTAGTCGCTTCCATGTGACATTGATCAATGTCCACCATGAAGCATATAGAGTCCATATACTATTCCAGTATAGCTTCAGGGATCCTCTCTCTAGCATGCATTTTTTTTTGGAGGCATTTGAAATGACTCCATAGGATTGAGTTGCGGGTCTCTCAGTCACCAAGACTACATAGCATGTCCAAAATCTATACTGCTACTAGAACATCATTTCTCCATTGAACTTTTCCAATGCCTAGTACCTCACTAGAGAAGTAAAAGTATAGGAAGATTAACAAGTTTCTAGACTTGAACACATTCTTTATATCCTTCTTGATTTTTTTTAGGTTCTCCAAGACTTTCCCTCTGAGTACTTCACATAGATCATAATCCATATTTTGTTTGATCATCTCATATGTTGTGTAAATGGCAATTCTGAATATAGAATTTTCCTGACTCAAATGGTAAATCTTATACCCTATGATCATGGATGCAAATCTTACATCAATCTCGGAAATGTGACTTACAACCATTTCCCTTTTATCCCAGTGCGAGCTAGTCACTTTAGTGACAACATCATTCTTTATCGACTTCAATACTGGAAGTTTTCCAGAAGAATTTAAGCCACTAACAACACAAATAGTTTCCTTCGTAATTTTAAATGGGATATCCAGCCACATAAATTCATCATGCACTTGGATCAAAATGTATCAAACCCACTCATCCTCCTCAAATATGGGAAACCTCACAAATTGTGCAAATTTCTTGTCCACTAGGGATTTGAATTCAGGTTTCACAGAGAAATCTTCTTGCGCGATATGATTAGAATATAGTTCCAATAGTTATGCACTTCCTAGATCTTCAATGTTTGTATGCACATAAACCCTAATATCTTAAGTGTACAAAAAACCGTACGGAATGGATGAAAATGTTCCCAAGGGCTCAGTGTCTATTGATTTATAAGGATGCCATTTGAACTTAGGGTGCAACCTATCCTTAACTTCAACTAAGAGAGGGGTAGACATAATTTCAAATATACAAAATTTTCATGTTTGCTATAAATACCTTTTGGAGATGAAATGGAAGATGATCGTAGATTCTCTTCTAATCTTGAATTAGTTCTTTGATTTGGAAAGGGTCACCTTAGAGAAATTCTGACTTCTTTCTCTCGAATGTAAAGTGGAAAATGAGAGTGAAAATGGTTCTTTTATTTTTATCGAACTTAACTCTTTAATTTTTGCAAAAAATTCCCTTTCCCTAATTCTGCAGGGTTCTTAGTCTTTCAATATTTCAGGGCAAACAATTTTTGTGTGGATCTTTAATAAACTTCATTGGTACTTTAAATTCATTCCACAATGACTGAAGAGTATCCAAATTCCTACTAGATTTGTCCAAATTCTAGTATCGATCACTTGTAGGGGTTTTAGAGAATTTCCTTGATAGCTCCCCCTAATGCAGAGATCTACAATTAGCTCCCAGGGGTGTTACTAGAAGAGGCTTATGGTGTGGATCCAGTTTCTTCTATAGAGGGATTCTTTTTCACCAACTTCTTCTGCATTTTCTTCTTGATCTCATCAATAGTGATCTTTCCTTTTCCCTTAACATCTGGTTGATTATTCTATTTTACCAGACCTTTTCTATTTTAACAAAATCTAGAAGTGTGGCCAAATTTGTTGTAGTTGTAGCAAACAACACTTCTCTTCTTAGACCAATTGTTCCACTAAATTTTTCTAGACTTGCATTGGTTAGAAACATGTCCAAATCTATTGCATGCATAGCATTTGACATCTCTATGAGGGATATGCATCATAGTTCTGCATTCACTTGGCTTGTGACTATACTTGTAACAATTAAAGCATTGTCCTGAGATTGACGGTCTACTTGTGTTCACCCTACTCCTACATTGAGAAGCCATATGACCAAATTTGTTGCAAGTGTAATAATAACCATTAAATCTTTGAGCATTAGGTTTCCTTACCGGATTTCTATTGGATCTACTCATCTAGTTTCCTTGTCTGGGATTCCTTTGTCCATAATTCCTTTGTGTCAATCTGGATTTTTCTCCTTCCTCATATCCAAGACCTTGCTTGTCACCGTCAGTTCTTTGTCTCTTGATTAACTCATCAAGTTTGGCCAAGATTTCTTTGAATTTCTCTTTGAACTCATTTTTTGTAGCAAGTTCATCCCTGAGATCATCAAGCTATTTTTTAAGCTCTTCTTCATTGTTCTTGGTTTTCTCCAATTCATTATCTAATCAACTACATTGTTTAGATTTCTCTTTCAATGATTGTGCAAGCTTTTCTCCATTTCTCTTTCTGTCCTCTAATTCTTTAGTCATCTTCATCATGATGGATTTTGTCTCATGCTTCAGGATAGCATTCTCTTGAGAAATTTTTTCACATTCTTCTATTTTTTCTTTCAGGACTTGATTGATTTGTTCATCTTCATTGGTTTTGTTCTTCTGCTTGAGCTAACCACATAATTCTTTTATTTTCTCTCTTGATTCACCAATCTTATCTTTCAATTACTGGATGAATTTTTTTGCATTTTCAATATTTTCTTGCAATTCCTGGATGTCATATTTTGACTCGTCAAGATCAGCTAAGGCCACCATGAATTGTTGTTGAAGACTACTTGTATCCATGAATTTCCAAGATCTCCCCAAGCTATTAGAATTTTCTAGAGGAACAAGCTCGGATACCAATTGTTGGAAACAAGCAACACTGAGAGGGGTGTGAATCAGTGATGTGCAAATTTTAATTATTTTATCCTGATCTTTATTCCACTAAACACACTTAACCAAAATCAATATGTAGAAATAGAAAACAATAAACCACATAACCATAACACAAGGATTTTTACGTGGAAACATTGTAAGGGGAAAAACCATGGTGGATGGCCAATCCACAATATGTTCTTAGTATACTCAAAATGAAGAATTACAAAATAAGAATGCACTTTCATTTAGGCTCACTACCTAGAGCTCACTACTCAGAAGATGGGGGATCACTACTGGGTGCTGTCATAATAGTGGTTTACAATTCCTGAGAGGAACAAATTTTAGCTGAAATCACATATTTTTAGAAAATATAATAATTTAAGCCTTTAAAAGTTCCATTTTAAGGATTCCAATTGAAGAGGGTTTGATCAAATCACCTTAGATCAAAAATAGAACCTTGCTAGTTTTAAACCATACCTATAAATGTGGATGCTGATAAAAAATCACGTGGAAACACATAGGGAAAAAACCATGAGTGCACCAGATATTGAAATCCACGTTATACTGACTTTGAAACTTGATTAAGGGAAAAATATTGAATAAAAAACTATCTAACCAAGTGGAAGCACTAGATATCAAAGTTAAAAATCTAAATTTGAAAGAATTAGAATTTTATCCTTCATGGAAAAAAAGTTATGCGTTATACGGTGTGCATCACTTTTTAAAAATGTTGTTTTCTGAAAAAATCCTATTTTTATGGGAGATGGAAAAAGAAGTGCAATTTGATTCCAAAAATTTTGAAAAAAATATTTTTAGAATCTACAGACAAAATTTTATGAGACTCTAGTTTGCACCATCTTCAAATTCCTCACAGTTTAGCCGCTATAGGTGCCCAAATGCAAAGATTTAGTTAAAAATAATAATTTCAGTGTCCAGTTTGGCCAAAAATTGTAAACCACTATTATGGGATCACCCTGCCCTTACAATAGTTTGGAATTGATCCAAAATAAAATGAGCTGAGTAGATAGCATCTACAAATTCTTGATTGTAGTTTTGTTTTAGCTCTGATGACGAACTTGTGTCCTTTTTGACTGGTAATGAACTTATGTTCTGTTCTGCCCAAGTTTTCTCACAAAATCTCTATGCGTAAGTGAAACTGCACATGATATCGCTCAAATACACCTTAGAGATTCACAACATACACACACACCTTTTTCCATACCGGAAAATGATGTGATGAACATATAAATATATCCGCTCACTAGGAATTAACTGCCATAGGTCAACTTCAACAAAACTTGATAACATTTGCAATTAGTTGGCCCAAAAACATAAATAATTCCAATGCGTATTCAAACAAGTCGGTTACACAATAGCTCAGACCCATAATTAATCATCTAATAAAGATAATTCAACTTTATATAACTGTTATATACCATTTACACTGAGCCGGATCCAACAGGAAAATCAACTGAAAATGTCCTACCGAACCTCCAAAACCATGTAGCCACAAGGATAGTAATACATGATTCAATGATAAGGTGTTTCACATGCTTAATAAACAATTTCAGTGATCCACAACATGAAGTGATGATATAGTGAAGCTATTAGATCGGATACCCTGTTCAGCTGGTTAAACACAACTTTCAACTTTAACTACCAGTGTGATTGAATGCATAATTGTGGACCAAAATGATGATAACAGTTGCCATCAATGACAACACAGAAAATTGAAAACTATGTCCACATGAGCCATATTCCAACACACATCTACAAACATAGAGGAATGTAGAGCCAAACATTGCACCTCTGTGAACATCCTCACATAACCAACACAACTTTCAAATTGTTAATTCTAAAACACCTTCCTATAACCCAAATGAATTGAAACTTGGTCCACACGTGCTCTAAAACATCATGGATCTATCTTCCAAACCACACAAGCACAATATAACTAGAAAATAAATGTAGAGCATCTATCAGAGACTCAGGAAGACCACAACTCACTTTTGACAACATTCACAACTAAACATATCAAGTTGCAATGATCTCAAACATGATTTTGACATCAATTCCAACCAAATTGTAATAATCTACTCCTTTGGAATTGATGGAAAAATGAATATGATATTATTGGAAGATGATGTTTTCCAAGACACATGAGCATGGTATGTACATTTTGCATGATCCAATGTTGTCATTGATTTCAACATTAATCTAAGTCATTCTAGCATGATGTTGAAGATATTTATATAGGATAAGTTGGTCCAAAAGTATAGTTACACAAAATATTTCCTAAGTATCAAATCTGCTAGTATTGTGGTTCAATGTGTCAATTTTTGGGTCCACAGTCCACCACAAATAGAGATATCACTCTACAATTTTAACAATAATTTGGTGATTATCAGATGGATCTGAATCTAAGAGATTTTTTTTATTTGCAAATTATCCCAAAAAATATGTTTGATAGAGTTCAGTTATGTATATTATAGTTATTTCCTCTATAGAATGTCAGTGTGGGAGATTTTGTATTCCTTCGTAGATGATTATTTTGAATTGGAATGTTGAATATAAGCTTCTAGATGTCGATTGAGTAAGAATTCAAGATGGGATTGAGTTTTGTGTTCCACGCGTGTCGAATTGAGTAAATAGATGAGGGTTTTTGTGTTTAGATCTTATTTGGGGCTGACCTAACACATTTGAAGGATTAATATATGTTGCAATCTTATGTAGGACATATATTGGGTCCATCCTGACCTATCATGAGGTAATTTGAGTTTTGAATTAAGGTGTGAGATGTTAATGAAATGATTTGAGGATAAAAGTTTAAATTTTGTGTGTTACATTCCATTAGGCTGACCTAATTGTTGTTACACTTGATGAGGGTATATATAGGAGATTTATTTTTGTGTTTTATGATGATGATGTGCATGTGATTAATAATAGATGGCATGTCTAGTGTTCTACCTACATGTTTCTAATGCGAATGCGATCAAAGTTGTGTGAATTGTGTGAATTTAGAGTAGAGAATTGCGTTGATCCAGATTAGTGTAGAGATTGTTTGTGTACTTCATTGTAATTATAATCTAGCATACTGTAGATTCAATTGTAACAGTTCAATAGGTTGTGATCCACCCCTTCTATCTTCTGTCTTATTCTCTATGGGTAGTGAGTCTACTAGATAGTGAGTCCACCTGTAGTGAGCATTTTTGTAATATACTATATTTGAATAGAATATATTGTGAGCAAACACTCTTCATGGTTTTTTCCATTTTGGTTTTTCCATGTAAAAATATTGGAGTTCATGTGTTATGTGATGTTTCATGCTTTCTTTTCTTATATCAGTTAAATTTTTTCTTTGGTGATTGGATGTATAATGTTTAAATGGTTTAATAGAATACTAATTCACACCCCCTCTTAGTATTTTGGGTGTTCAACAATTGGTATTTGAGCTTGGATCCCTGGAAGGAGCTTGACTGCTTTGGGAAGATCTTGGAGATTGAACACATGGCTGATAGAAAGTTTCCTATTCCTCTGAAAGAGATTCCTGCCATTGAATACATAAAAGGATGTTGTATGATTGACAAAGATGGAGAACTCAAAGTTCCTCTTGAAGATCTTAACAAAGTTGAAGGTGAAAATAGAGATCTGAAAGAAAATCTTAAAGAGGAAAAAGAGTGCATCAAAAAATTGAGAGATCATATCAATAAGTTCAAATAAAGGCATAAGGAATTCAATGAAATATTGAAGCAATAAAATGAAGATCTCACCAAACTAAATGTGCAAGTGAAAGAAATGAAAATAATTGAAGAATGTCTAAATGCAATGGTGGAAAGAAAATACAATGAATTCATAAGGTTTGAACAAGAAGTGGTAAATCTAAGATTAGATCCAAAGAAAGCAAGAAGTCATGAAGATAAATTCAAAAAAATTCTATAATTCTTGATGATTTGATTGTAGGTTAGAAAGCATCTAAAGACAAGGTGGTTTGGGAATTGAAAAAGGAGAAAGTTCAAAAGCAGCTCAAAAACCTAATGTAGAAAAGAAGATCAATGAACCAAAGAAGACTAAAGATAAGAAAAATAATGGCAAGATTTGGAATGAAAGAAACAATGCTAGAAGACTCCCTATCAGACAACCAAATGCTCAAAGGTACCCATCTTTCAATGGAATGCTTATCTATTGGAGAATATTGTGAAATTAAATATGCTAATGCAAATATTTGCAAAGCTTGAGAAGGTGACTATGCATACAACTTTTAGGGTTACCAACTTTATGGTTTAAAGAATTTATTGTAAAATTAGATCAAATCAGAGAATTAAAAGGAAATTTTCTAAGGAAAATTCATTTCATCAAAATTAATCAAAGGAGAATAGATCAGTGAGAAGAGAATTTAAAGTGGAAAGGTGATTCAAGGATCAAAGCATCAAAAACCTAGTCTAACAAAGCAAAGCAAAAGGTATTTAGTGATTCTTGCATACCCTAGTTTTCTAGAAATATTGTTTGAAAGTAGTTTGAATATCATGGTGACATCAAAAGTTGTAGATATTTCACAAAAGTGACAACCTAAGTTTAAAAGATATCCTGCAAGAGCCATAGAAGATGATCCCTTGGGCACATTTTTGCATATACTATATGGGGTTTTACCCATCGAAGACACTAGGGCATATCATTCATGGAAGTATAGATGAGCAATCTCCCAACAAGTTATTGGACCTATGGATGAATGAGTTAGTTGGCGATGATTACATTTTGAATCCAAAATACAAATCCATAATTGAGAAGAAATTAGATGTATGGCAATGGTTTTTGAGGTTTATCTATGAGGAAAAGTATATCAGAATGACACTAAGAAAAATTCATGACCAATTTATGTGGATTGATGGCCCTCATATGATTACAAAGGAGGTAATTAGGGAGATAACTGGTTCATGGTCCACCGGTCCAGTTACAATTCTAAAATCTATTAAAAACAAGGATGTAATGGAGAGAATAGGTGCTACATTTGATCAAAGAACCCTTACGATGAATCCTATTAGGGGCTTGATAGTTAGATATGCAACTATGCTTATTGGGTATAAGATTTATTATACCAATAGATATAATTTGATCTCTACCACCACAATTCATGTGGTATAGGACATGGTTGAGAGTAATGTTAATTATGACCTCTATGAGTTTCCCCCACAACAATTGATGGAGAATTTGAAGGAAATTAATAAGAAGAAGTATGTGTTCAAGTATGGAACATTAGTGATTTTTTTTCTCTTCTACTTCTCAAGGGAAGTCCCTGTGGTTGGGAAGGTCAACTAGGTAAGTACAAGCCCCATTGCACACTAGATAGGAGATTATCTGAGAGGTCTTGGAGATATGAATGCTCAAGATGATGGCCTTGCAGTTTTATTTGCAATATTCCAAAGAAGAGTGAATGAGACAAAGGATTCCAAGAAGTTTTGTGGAGAGATACAAAAATGACATCACTTTCCTTGTCTCCAAAAAATTTTATATGATGGAAGCAATAAAACCTAGGACCATTTGGGTTTTGAAACTAGGTTATGAAGTGTCTAAGGTAGAAATTGTTGGCTATGCAGAGGTGCTATTGAATAGTCCTAAAGATCCTAACAAGCTAAGGTATGAGAAATATGAAGAAAATTTAAATGAAGTTCACCTGGATTTTAAGAAACTAGTGATGAGAAAGAATTTTGACAAGATGCTTAACATATATGCACAAGAAAGTGGCCTTTCAATAAAAAAAAGTTAAGTATAATAGAGATTGAGCTAGAGTTCATATGAGTGCAACAGAACCCTCTGGTAGGTCAAGAAGATAAGGAAGATCTACTACCACATCTCTTCCTACAACTGGTGAGAAAAGGAAATCTACAACTACCTCTTTGGTAGTTCATTCCACCAAGGAAGAAGCAAAGAAAACTACCACCACATTACCCCCTGTTGTTGCTACAAGAAGAGTGAAGTAGAAAGATACAAGGAAAAAGGAAATTGACATTAATGTTTCTAAGGAAGAAGACTTGGAAGAGGATGAAGCCCCTCTGATCAGGAAAAGAAAGAGAATTCATATTGTAGATTCAAAGAGTGAGGAGGAAGATAAGAAATAGAAAGAATAATTCAAAATTCAGAAGAGAGAAAAGGTGAAGGAAGCCGTAAAGGCTTCTCCAAAGAAGAAGCAAAAAGAAACAAAGAAGCCTCTAGTAAAATAAAAGAAGTAAAAATAATCTAAGAAACCTCACCCCCTATGAAGCTTGGTACACTTTTCAATAGAATAGTGCAAAATGAGATGCTAAGGGAAATAATAGAATTGTACAAAGAAGTTGATGAGGCAAATAAAGCTACAATAATTTAAGCCATAGTCAAATACATTATTGTATTTGAAGTTTATATGCATAATATCTAGAAGGATATACGAGATGATGTCTGGTATTTTTTGTTGAAAAGAAGAGAAGATGCAATTATGGAGCATGAAAAGATGGAATATGAAGATATAGAGAGAGTTGGTGATCCCTTGACTAAAGCAAATTAAGCCATGTTGACTACCGTCTACAACAAGGAGCATAGAACTAAGCCAAAAGTAAATATTCTTATGGGAATGTATTTGAATGATCATGATATGATTCAGAAAGAGTGTAATGATGAGGATGAGGAACTTGTACATAAGTTGGGTCTACTTCTAGCAACTGAAGAAGATTTAAATATTGATTCCAATGCCCCAAAACCAAATATGGAAGGAGAAATGAACATAGATGATGCTCAACATGAGCATGAGATCAATGATGGAGTTACTAATGTAGAGGAAAATATTGATAATATTCCTTCAGACACAGAAGAACTAGCTCAAGGAAACAATGAAGTTGAAAAGGTTGCACAAGGAGAGGCAGTGATTGGAGAAGAAACTTATAAAGATAACATCTTTATTCCTCTAGTTACTCATGATACTATAGAAGACAGGTCCACTCTCCCACCAGTAAGTAATGATCAAGGAAATCTGAATACATATGTTCCTCCAGAAGACACAAAACCTACCATTGGTGAAGTTGAAAAGAATGTTGAGAATAGAGAACAAGAATAGGAGAAAGAAGAAATCATAGAAAGAGAAGAAGATGGTGAGAGGAAAGAAGAAGAAGACAAGAATGAGGAGAATTAACAAGGAAAGGATAAAGATAAAGAAGGAGATGAAGAGAAAAAGGATAATGAAGACAAGGATAAGGCCTCTGATGAAGAAGATAAGGCCAAGGAAGAGGAGAACATTGAGTCTGAGAAGGATGAAGAAACTAAAGAAAAATTGGAGTTACCTAACCCTTCTATTGAAGTGTCCTTCGGTAATCCTTTGAAAAATCTCTTCTCTAAGAAAGTAAGATTCCATCTAGTTCTTTCATCTTAGTTATTGCAGCTACCCATGCAACATGGTAGTGTAGTCTTGGAAAAAATTTCTTCCATACACAAGTTGTAGCTAGGTTAGGTGATGTGTTTCACACATCAACAAGAAAAGAGGTGATTGAAACATATCAAAAGTGTGTTGAATTAATGGATGAAGTTGTAAAAGCATTACAAAAGATAACCCTTGGTACAAACATTGATGCATTGTTATCTATAATGGAGAATTTAAAGTTCTTGATTGATTCCTTCAAGGAATATGCCTTTGGACTAAAAGGTCAACTTGAAGTAGAAGTTGAGGCAAGGCTTACAGAGAAGAATTTTTTGGATATCATAGAAAAGTATGCATTTACACACAAAAAAGTTGAAGAAATTTTGAAGGATGTACAAGCTTGTGAGGAAGAATCAAAGACCTTTTTTTTGTATTGCATGAAGTGGTCAGATGCCACACAAAGCATAAAGGATTCCATGGATGTAATTGAGACACAAATAAGAAGTGCATCAAATACTTATGATCTATTACACGATAGAGATGATTAGACCTAGACTACTATAGTGGAATTACATGACAAATTATTTACACTACAAAGCCAACAAGAAGAAATAATAAGGTAGTTTGAGAAGCTAAGGGACTTGGTGAAGATGAAGTATATACCTATCTCAAGTTCCCTTGCTAGTACATATAAGAATTCAGAGTTAAATCTTACTCATAGTAATCTAGAAGAAGGAGAGGAAACCTTGGTTGAGCTTGAGTCTCAATACAAAATTCTTGCAGAAGTGAAGAAAGAATGGGAATAAGGTTAATCTGTGTGGCAATAAATTTTACAAAAGATTCAAGGGTCAACATCTTCAAGTTGATAGTTTCTATTTCTATGCATCTTTCAAGTTTTTCAAATTCTTTTGTAAATATGTGGATGCTATAGAAGTTTTGGGTTAACTTCCTAAGGGGGAGTTAGTACTTTCTTTCATTTATTTCTATTTGTACATATGTTTGAGGGGGGGTATACAAGAGTTGGTACCAATACACCCTTTACCATTGATTTCAAAGGGGGAGAGTTACTTGGTGAGATATTTAGGGAGAGAAATTTTTTGGAGTGCATGTTGCCATCAATGACAAAGGGGGAGATTGTTGGAAGATGATGCTATCTAAAAACATGAGCATGGTATGTACATTTTGCATGCCCAGTGTTTTCATTTATTTCAACATTAATTTCAATAATTCTATCATGATTTTGAAGATATTTGTATACGATAAGTTGGTTCGAAAAGTATAGTTACACATAAATTTTCCTAAATATCAAATCTACTAGTACAATTGTTCAATGCGTCTATTTTTTGGGTCCACACTCCACCAAAAATAGAGATATCACTTTGTGATTCTAATAGTAATTTGGTGATTATCATATGCATCTAAATTTAAGATATTTTGTTGATTAGCGAATCATCTCAGAAGATATGTTTGACAAAGTCCAGTTCTATATATTGTAGTTATTTCCTGTACAAAGTGTCAGTGTGGGAGATTCCACATTCCTTTTCAGATGATTATTTCAAGTTGCAATGTTGAAGATCAGCTTCTATATTTCAGTGGAATGGTAATTCTATATGGGATCGAGTTTTGTGTTCCATGTGTGGTGAATTGAGTAAATAGATGAAGGTTTTTATGTTTAGGTCTTATTTGGGGCCAAACCAACATGTTTGAAGGATTAATATGTGTTGCAATATTATGTAGGACCTATATTGGGTCCATCTTGACCTATCTTAAGGTAATTTGAATTTTGAATTAAGGCGCGAGATGTTGATGAAATGATTTGAGGATGCTAAGTTCAAATTTTGTGTGATACATCCAATTAGGCTAACCCAATTAATGTTACACTTGATGTGGGTATATATAGGAGATTGATTTCAATATTTTTATGATGATGAAATGCATGTAATTAGTGATGGATGATATGTATGATGTTATACCTACATGTGTGTAATACACATGTGATCAAAGCTATGTGAATTGTGTGAATTCAGAGCAGAGTAGTGTGTTGATCTAGATTATTGCAAAGATCATTTGTGTACTTCATTGGAATATTAATCTAGCATACTATAGATGCAATTGTAACAATTCAATAGGCTATGAGTAACCCCTTCTACCTATTTTATTCTTTGTGGGAAGTGAGTCCACTGGATAGTGAGTCCATTGGACAATGAGTCCATTGGACAATGAGTCCACTGGACAATGAGTCCACTTGTAGTAAGCATTTCTCTAATATACTATATCCGAATATGATATATTGTGAGCTAACACTCACCGTGGTTTTTCCCATTTGGGTTTTTCCATGTAAAAATCTTGGTGTTCATGTGTTATGTGATGTTTCATGCTTTATTTTCTTATATCAATTAAATGTTCTTTGGTGATTGGATGGATAATATTTGAATGGTTTAATAGAATATGGATTCACCTCTCCTCTCAGTATTTCAGGTGTTCAACAGACATGCACAGTTCTCCCCCTTTAACATCAATGAAAAAGGGAAACTTTATCTCCCCCTTTTACGCACAATTTTCTCTCCTTTGATTTCTCCCCTTTTGGAGAAAAGTTGTCCCCCTAAGGCACATAATTCATGCTTTATCCCTTTGTTAGTAACAACCACTACATGCCCCCCTTAAGAGGTACCCACCACCAGTCTAGGAAAAAAGATATGGCTTGAATTACTACCCCTAGATAGATGCATCAACTATGCATCTAGCAAGAATATGGAGGGGAAATTACCCATAACTTCTATCAGAGATACACAAATGCATCATTTACAAGATATTTTATGAAAACATCTCCAATCCAATCTTTTGTAGGAAAATACTCCATCTTAACTTTTTTATCTGCAACCTTCTCTCTCAAAAAGTTATACTTGATTGATATGTGCTTGGTTCTAGAATGTATAACTTGATTCTTGGAAATTTTGATAGCACTTGTGTTATCACACAAAATAGGAATAGGCTCATCATACTATATCTTGATATCCTTTAATGTTTGCTTCATCCACAACATGTGTACAAGAGGATGTTGTAGCAATATACTCTTCTTTTGTAGTAGACAAGGATACCAAGTGTTTCTTCTTACTATGCTATGAAACTAATATACTTCCTAAAAATAAATCATGACCATTTTTACTTCTTCTACCATCAACACAACTGGCCCAATCAACATTAGTTTATGCACTCATATCAAAGTCATTACCTTTTGGATACCATAAGTGATAATTTAAAGTACTCTTCAAGTATATGAAGATTCTCTTGACTGACTTCACATTAGTTTCTTTAGGATTAGCTTGAAATATTTCAACTAAACATACCACATGCATGATATCAGGTCTTGAAGCAATTAGATACAATAGGCTTCTAATCATAGATCTATATAGAGTATGATCAGCTAGGGGAGACTCGTCATCTTTTCTCAAATGACAACCAGTAACCATGGGATTACTAACTAGTTTACAATATTCCATACCAAACTTCTTCAACATCCCCTTGACATACATTTCTTGAGAAATAAAGATATCATCATCTAGCTAAGAAATTTGAAGACCAAGAAAGAAAGATAATTCACCAATCATAGACATCTCAAATTCCTTCTACATTTCTTTAGAAAACTTCTTGCACATTTCATCATTTCCACCAAAAATTATATTGATCATCAACATAAAAACTATCAAAACTATTACATCCTCAATATTGAAGTAAATATTATTATTTTTGATACCTTTCTTGAATCCTTACTGAAGAAGGTACTTATCCAGCCTTGCATACCAAGCCCTAGGAGCTTGTTGCAAACCTTACAATGCCTCTTTGAGTCTACACACCATGTTTGTTTCTTTTAATAATAAAAATCCATCAAGTTTCTCTATGTAGAATTCCTCTTCCAAATCTCCATTTAGGAAGGTTGACTTGACATCCATCTGATAAACCTTGAAGTCCTTGTATGTAAAAAAATATGAAACATTTTGATTGCTTCCATTCTTGCTATTGGAGAAAAATTCTCCTCAAAATCAATACCTTCTACCTATGAATAGCCTTTACAAATCAATCTTGCTTTTTTTCTTACCACTTCTTCTCCTTTTCTTATTCCAATGATCTGATTTTCTAAATGATTTTTTTGAACATACTTTGCAGGATTCTTGCTGAGCATTTATAGTATTTCTTCTTTCTCTTAAAAATATTACTCTTCATATTCATTTAAGAAGGGAGGTTCATCAGATCCATAGTCCTTAAATTTATTTGTATTCTGATGTAAATCTTCATCAAATTTTGCATTAGTGCTTTCAAATATTCTTCCCAATCTCTTATTGTAGCAAATGCAGACCTTACTCTAAGATGAGTATCTAAAAAAATACCTTCATCAACCCTTGAATCAAACTTCTCCAAAGTACCGTCATCTCTTCTGATGTAACATTTTCTTCCATACCACAACTCATATGGAGTCTTAGTGGTTCAATCTTAACAGTCCTCTATTAAGAATATATACTACAGTATGAACTACTTCTCTCCAATACACATTAGGAAAATTTTCTTCCATTAGCATGGTACTTGCTATCTGTTGAACAATCTTATTTTTCCTTTCCACTACCCCATTCTATTGAGGTGTTCTAGCAGTAGATAAATACCTCTTTATTCTATATTTTTTTTAAGTCATTGAACTCATTCAAAGCAAACTCACCTCCTCTATTAGACCTCAAAAAAAAAAAATCATTTATTTCATTCTCAACCATTGATTTGAAAATATTGAATCTACTAAAAGCATCAAATTTATCTTTCAAGAAAGTAACTCATGCTATCCTAGAGAAATAATCAATAAAAAGCATGAAATACCTTTCTCCTTTCAAAACTTTTGTTTTGGTAGGTCCTCACAAATCAATATGTACCAAATCTAAAGGTCTACAAAAATAATATTCTCTAGACTTGAAACTTATCCTTGTCTATTTTCTAAACTGGCATTCCTTGCACACTATATTTGCAGGCTTGATTATCTTGGGAATATCTCTTACCACATGTAATGAGCTGATCTTCACAAGATTGTCAAAGTTAATGTTTCCCATTCTCCTATGCCACAACCGACATTCACTTGCTTTTCCAAGAAGGAAAGTTATCCCATTGACATCTCTTAGAATATATATGTCACCATTAATTCTAGATCCTTTAGCAACCAATTGAACAAACTTTTCTTTTTTTATTTCACATCCACTTTTATTGAATATGAGATTTTACCCATTTCTACACATATGACTCACACTAAGAAGATTGTGCTATATACCTTTGTCATAAAGAACATCTTATATTTTCCTCTTTCCATCAATACTGATAGAACCTTTTTAATAGATTTGCACTAAAGTATCATCTCCAAGCTTGACTATGCCACCATTTCACTTCACAAGTTTGATTAAATTGATCTTATCTCCTATCTTGTGGTTGGAACAACCACTATCAATCACCCATGAATTAGCCTCATATTTTGTATGAAAAGTAATACACACAACACTTGGATCTTTAGCTTTAACTTTAGTCTTCTTAGTAGCTAAGAAGAATTCATCTTCATTATTAGGACCATTGGAATCATAATATTTTGCAAAGCAAGAATATTCTGAGTAGAGACTCTTCTAAACCTTATTTCTTCTAGGCTCTTTGTTTCTCTTTTCAAAATAATTTAAGGGACATTTAGAAGCAAAGTGACCAATCTTTCCACACTTGAAATATTTGAAAGGTAGCTTACCTTTGTACTTGTTGGTACCTCTTTTCAACTTCCTTACAAAAATTTCTACCTCTTCATTAGTGTTCCTACCCAAATCAGATTGTTCATATATTTCCTTCTTACTAGCTTTGAAGGTTGCTTCCTTCTTTGGAACTTCTTTGAAGAAATATCTCATTTCAAATGCAATAAGGGCACCATATAATTAATCCATTAAAAGTATATCTAGATCTCTAGCTCCCTCAATAGAAGATACTTTAGAAATATAAGATTTAGGAAGAGATCTCAGTACCTTTTTTACTGCCACAAATTCTTCAAGGTCTTCACTAAGTCCTTTGATTACATTGACAACTTCATCTACCTAGAGCACATATCTTGCAATATCTTCATCTTCTAACATTTTTTTACATTCTCAAAATTACCTTTGTACATTTGCAAATTAGCTTCCTTTACTTTGATATCTCCATAGATGTCATTGAGATTATCCTAGACTTTCTTGATTTTCATTACATCACCATTACAAGGTTATAATTTGATAGGCCGCTATATCATTCTTTCCTTTCCATTGTTCTCATAAGCCTTTATCTCAAGTGGATTAGTTGCGGGAGTAGTAGGAATAGTATATCCATCTTTGACATATTTCCAAACACCATACCCCAAAGAGGACATATGGGTTTCCATTTGGTATCTCTAGAAAGTGAAATGTGTTCCATCAAACCTAGGCATTTTATGAGATCCTTGTTGTGCCATCCTTGTTCTTCCTCAAGTTGCTAGACTTCTTCTAAGGAACCATGCTCTGATACCAATTGTTGAACACTCATCAGAATAGTGAGAGGAGAGGTGAATCAATATTCCATCAAATCTCAAGTCCTTTAGAGAAAATTGAAACTTAAACTTTACAACACAAATAGAAACATGAAAGATGAACACAATACATGTTAGATTTGTGAATAACATGAGACACAGGATCAAAAAAAAGAAGGAAAACCTTCTACTCAAGAGCTCTACAAAAAAAATATTTTCTATATTCCTCAACAAGAAAAAGCTGCAAAAGCAAGAGACTATAAAAAATATATGAAAACTCAAGAGAAAATTACAATGAGAGTTAAGTGTTATATAGGAGAAAAACCATAAAAGCATAAAAGTACTCCTAAGTTTAGCTTAAGTGCATGAGAATAAATTAGACTAATAATAAATTAAAGATTAATTAATTATTAGCTAATGCATGATTACTCTAACACCCCCCTTAATATGAACTTAGGGAGTAGCCAAAAACCATAAAAAATGAGAATGCATGATGGGTCTAAAAAAAATAGGCCTGGTGAGGTACCCATGTACAAACAAAATATCTCTCAAAACTAGAGAAAAGGAGAAAACCACATGGGAAAAATCCTCTCCAAAAGAGAAAGGAAAATGAAGGATTGAAAAGCCTCCAACCAAACAAAGTCCTAAAAATAGAGGAACATGAAGAGCATCCTTGAAGAATGAAGTAGCTATAGATTGTTGTCGAATGATAACTGATATGGTGCTGAAATAAAAAACCTACAAAAATAGGAATGCAAGAGTGTCCATATGGTAAATGATCCATCTCACCAAAATGAATGTAACTAGTTGATGTATGTTGCATATGAAAGTACATAGAAACAAGAACTAGATACATAGATCACTCAAATACGAATCCAAGGAAGCATTAGCACAAATAGTAGAAACCCCCGCATAATGCTAGAAAGGGAGAGACATGAAAGGAACACTAAAACTATGTGAAACCAAGAAGTGCATGTAGGAGAAACAACTTGCAAATAAAAGGGTGTGAAAACTTAGGCACACACACATGAGGCGAGAATCACTGGGATTCACTATTGTCATGGAAGGAACACTCACTTGAAAAAGGTATGATGGAAAAACAAAGGAAAACATCAACCCCCCATGACACTTTACATCATAGTACGAATATAAAAGGGCACAACAAGATGTCTAAAAAATCCCCAAAAAGTATCACCAGAATGACACTTTATCTTAGTGCATCTATAAAAGAGAACTTACAAGAAAAATATGTCTACAATGTCCAAATAGGACAAAATAATAGAAATGCATATAAAAAAACCAAAAAGGAGTCATCCCATGCAAACAAGAAGTTCCCAAGAGCTAAGATGTCCAATTAATTCACTACAGTGCAAAAACAAAAAAAACTGAATCAAATGTACCAAGAGAGAAATCTAGAAAAAGTGCACAGAAAGAAGTGAAAAGCTCTGAAAGACGGTTCCAACGCCATTGGAATTGTGAAAAAGGAAGAAACTAGTCAAAAGTTGTGAGCTTGAAACTAAAAATAGAACCTCTAACTTCAATAGGCAGTAAAATGCACTAGTAACAAAAACTTGTGATGAGACCCACACTAGTAAAAATTTGGTGGAACTAGCTTTTTGACGATATCTTGTTTGTCAAAATCTAACGTGGTACACCCAAGTTATGGCCAAAATAATAATACTTCTCCTAATGGCCAAAGAAGGGGTCAAAGGGGGCCTAAATAGGTGTTTGCATAGGTGATTTCATTTTGACATCAACATCCATACAGATGATGTCATGTTGATGTCAGCAGAATATTCATAGGAATATTTTCCCTTGTTGGAAAAAAATTTGGTCCCCTGTGAAAACAATTTGATGAAATATGTTGGTCATTGTCTGAAATATTCTTTGGTGCCTTGAACCTAGAAGGATGACATCATCAGTTGGGAAATGCATTGATTGTTGGAAAAAAAATTAGTTATTGATTGAAAAAATTAAGGGTCGATTGTTTGTTTATGTATCGTTGGGTGATTGTGAACTTGTCGCTAGTTGGCTCAAAAAGCTAAAAAATGACCTAACATGGAGGGGCTCGCAAGGAAAAATTTACCTTGCGAATACCCAAATATTTATTGCACCCCCTTAAAAATTGCCTTTTTTATGTTAAAAATACCTGCACTCTACCTCTTTTTTTATAAAAAAATGATTTTTAAAATTTCTAAAAAAGAAATTTGAAAAACCAATGTCGAACCTCAAGTATTTTTTCCCTTTTTTTTTTTGCATGTAGGGGTCGTATGACCCTTGAAGCAAAAAAAATTTCCTTAGAAGCTCCCGATGGCCAAATTAGATAAATTTATAGTCAAAATTTGTGGAATTAGCCTCTTGAATCCAAAGGTGAGGTCCTTTTCATGCCAGAATGCATCAAAAATGTAGCTACCCTCTGGATCTAGAAAAAAAGCAATTGCTTCAAACCCTCATAGATCTGACCTCATGAGTCCAAATTAGGCCAAACAAAAGGAAATTTTGACTTATTTAATGGCTCTGAATCTAATGCAAGACTCTGTTTTGATCCTAGATGCACCAAAAATTCTCCCACCTCTGAAATTGCAAGAAAAGCAAAGGGGATTCCAAATATGAAGCTTATAACCCTCATTGAAGAAAAAAATCCCATTAATCAAGAAGGGGTTCATTAAATTGAGGCTCTAATACCATGATAGAATTGGAAAAAACATGAGCCACAAGATCAAACAACAGACAAAGACACCTTCCACGCAAGAGATCTGCAAATAATATGTGCACTATTCCTCAACAAGAAAAAGTTATAGAATGAACCTCAAGAATCTTCAAGAAAAAAAAAAGTCCTCAAAGTTTGATAGTTCGAGAGTAAATCTCTAGAGTCTCAAAGTTTTAATGCAATGAGGATTGAGTACTATATAGAGCAACCCTAATCATTGCTCACTTTAGTTAATAGCAAAGCACTTAGTTAACTAAATAAAGAACTCCTAAGTTTAACTTAAGTGTATAAGAATAAATTAGACTAATAATCAATTAAAGATTAATTAATTATTATCTAATGCATGATTACTCCAACAATGCACAACACCACACAACACCGGATGTACATGGAAAATACCACAAGAGGAAAACCATGGTGGAAAATGTTTCTAGAAGCTATTTTCTTAATCCAGCCTCACAAATGAATAACAAATACAACTTTATGTTAGTGCTACAACCCAAGGAAGCTAATACTCCTTGTAGAAAGGTTTTAGAATCACTCCCAAGTAAGCTACAACTCCCTATAGACTTTTTTTTAGGGTTTTAACCCAAGGAAGAAACTACTCCTTGAACTGAGAAAAAACTCAACAAAGATTATAGAATGACAATACTTCTACTATCTGAATTTGACAATGAAGCTCAATCCCTTTGATGATTGTAATTCTACTTTGACAACTTATGCAACTTCTTTAAAAGTCTTCTCTTCAGCTTACTGGTTCAGAGCTTTCAACATTCAAGAAGTCTTTCCTTTGGTTCACTGCCTCTAGCAAATAGTTAGGCTCACTCTTCACTTCCCTTCTATCACAAAAATAACTTGAATCTGAACATGATCGTCCACTTCTTATCTTTCTCTTTCAGTCACTTATATAAACATTGTAATGCATTACATATCCTAATTCAAATCATTGATTACATAGATCAAGTAGGCTTATAATTTATACATGATAAATTACATTGATTACAATTCATGTTAACAAATAACAAGAAGAATATTACATTTACAATTTGGTCAAGGATTAAATAACAACATCAAATATGTAGAAGGGAAAGACCCAAATGGACTACATGCAACACTAGGAAGAGGGAAATTCCTTGAAGATCCCAACATATGCTTAACCTAGTCCTAAACACTCTTCAAAACATCAGTCTTCAATGAACAACATCCAAACACTTTGCAAATTCAAATTAGTTAGGCCTTAAGCAAGAAAACATGAAACCTAAAGTATGTTAGCCTTCACAATATTGGTGGTACACATGAATGATCAAAAAATAATTGCGCTTCTCCCAAATGAGTTGGAATAACCCTTGTAACACCTTAAAACACTCCATATACTACACACACCCTTGAACTTGTGGTGCACACCTGCAACACATCTCATTCAGCTAGGTAAAAGCATAACCCAACAATGCCTTCATTCCAAACCACAACTTGTTCTGGAGAAACTAGAAAACATCTTGCAGAGCAACAAAAACATCACATGATATTTAGGAACACTTCCATACATCCATTTCACAACTTCAAGTAGTAACAAGTTCACAATATTGGTGGTACACATGAATGATCAAAAAATAATTGCGCTTCTCCCAAATGAGTTGGAATAACCCTTGTAACACCTTAAAACACTCCATATACTACACACACCCTTGAACTTGTGGTGCACACCTGCAACACATCTCATTCAGCTAGGTAAAAGCATAACCCAACAATGCCTTCATTCCAAACCACAACTTGTTCTGGAGAAACTAGAAAACATCTTGCAGAGCAACAAAAACATCACATGATATTTAGGAACACTTCCATACATCCATTTCACAACTTCAAGTAGTAACAAGTTGAACCAAGCCAACAAACATTGAAACCAGTCACCGAGGCAAGTGCAAAAAGATGGGGGCCAAATTATGGCCAAAATTTCAAAAATAATTTGATAGTCTATAATGTGAGTGTGTTATAATGCGAGAGTGTTATAACATGCTCACGTTATGGCTTTCTATGACTAAGAGAAAGGCTTGGTCACATCGAGCCTATAACACACTCATGTTATAACGTGAGCACATTATAGCTTATTAAAACAAAAAAAAAAGAAAATGACATCATTTTATTTTCACTGTGTTTTTTGTTGTCTGCAGCCAAGAAACCATGCATTTTCTCACTCACATTTGGAAGGAGATAAAGTTTCAATTTCTTCATCAATTTTTTTCAATTTCATCGCCAGGATGCCACCACGTCGATCGGGAGGTCAAACAAGTAAGCATTTTTTTTTCTTTTTGTGAATTTGTTGTTAAATAAGTAATTTTAGGTTGTTTTTTATATTCATTTGTTTAATTTGTAGGATATATTAATGAACCTAAAAATCCTCAATAGCCACAACAACAAGCACATGAACAAAATCCTCAACAACCACAACAACAATCTCCTCCACCAATTCCTAAACATCCTCATGGGACTTAACAAAATTTAATGGGGGTAATTGAAAACAACAAAAAATAGATTGAGGAGTTAATCAGAAGGTTGAATGATCTTGTAAGTTCAACCATGGAAAGAACACTTGTGAGTTCACTTCAAGACATGTCAAAACATTTAGATGTAATAAACAAACAATTAAGTGGTTGGGAAGATAGGAGGCAGGTGTGGATGAATTTTTATGCAGATAAATTATCATATAAAAAAGTAAAAGATGAAAAAATTACAAAATATGATTTGTGCTCACTATTCACTAACCTGGACACACAAATCAAAATCTTGACCTTAATGCCAAGAGGTTTCCTATCCATTGGTGCCACCACCAAGGGATAGGAACAATTTTTGGGGTAGGTGGTACATGGTTTTTGACTATCCACCATGCAACAATTGTGAAGTCCCCCAATATTTCTTGAGGAAACTCTACTATGAGTTCATCCTGAAAAAAATCCCAACTATTTTGATACAAGGGACTTTCAGGGGAAAGGTGGAGGGTTGACATAGGATAGACCTAGTGCATGACAAGATCCTTAGTGGCAAGAGAGATGAGCTCTCACTAGGTCAGCTCGTGAGCACGTCGTTATCCCTTCCATCATGAATGAGAGTGTTGAGCTAGACATTTTGTAGTCTATCAGTTATTTGACCCATAGTATCATCCAGCATACCAATCCTATAGTACAACACCATCTAGAGGAGACTTCGAGGGGTATGCTTCCACCCCATTCTTGTTAGGTTTGTGGGTCAACTTGTACATATGACCCCACAGACACTCAGGAGGATGGTGCACATGATACATCTGCAACCCTGGGGATGGTGATGGCAATTAACATTTTGAATGAGGCTTTCAACATTGATACTAAGCTAAATGTTAGCATGTTCATTGAATTTTATTTATTAAATTTCATTTTTGAGATGCAAGATTAACTAATTTAGTTTAATGATTGTAATAAAATTTTAGGGTCATAGTGTTGATACTGGATAGTGTTGTGCCCTTGGCACACATGCCCCATTCCGAATGGGGACCCTCTTTTCTTTCGCCTTACCAGGTCATTTTGTTGCCACCTCATTTTGTGTGCCCTTTTTTTTGTTGGTATCCTAGGTGGTCAATGTTCCTTCAATGTCTCACCATAAGTTGACTGCACCTCCTCCCCCCTTTTTTAATTTTGACAAGTTTTGGTGCCTCGCAGGGACTCCCTGGCAGTTTGCCTCTACTAGCGGCCCCGGGCCCAGCCCTTTGGGTTTCCCTCACCAAGTTTCCCTATTGTGTCCATTGTTCATTAACAGTGGATGGTTTGTGCCTTGCTGGACCTTGGGGTCTGGACCCTCATTCTTTGTTTGATGAAATTCTTAGTTTTGGCTTCTTTCGAACCTTTCGGGCCTGAGACTCTAGACTTCCGCTTCCGAGGTTCCGCGAGTGTTTCACCGTTCCTGACGGGAAATCTCGGGTGGAGCTCTGCCCTCCGGGCCCCGACCTCCCCTTCACCACTGGGGATTTTCGAGCAAAACTTTCCAAATGGCCGTCGTCCTGCATCTTCCCGGTCACCGGACCCCGAGTCTCCCACTGCCATCGGTGAATTCAAAATCACCAACTTCTTGGCTCGCTGTACCTACATTTAATAGGGCCATTAATGGTAGTTAGGGGTATAAATTGCTTGCCCAAGCCTATCATTTCCACTTGACGGTGTTGCAGAGAGAGATTAGAGCTTTCCATAGGAGCCTGTCATCTTCAAAACCTCCATTGATCATTGCCCATTACCTACGCTCACCGACCACTGGTGGATCCCATGCCTTGCTACATCAAGGGTTCGAGGTAGGTTCTCTGTTCACCCTCCCGAATAGTGTTTTCATGGTTTCCAAGGATTAAAATGAACAATAACAATTAAAACAACATATAAATGGTGAACCATGGTGTCACGACCGAAACCCATGTCCTCAAAAATTGAGAAAACCAACACAACACCCCTTTGACCAATTCAGAGCTTTATCTCCATGCGGCCATTCTTTGTAGGGGAATTTGTGACCCTCGGGCCCAGACGCTCCCTTTGCTGGTGGAGACTTAGCGAAAACTAGAAATGTCGAAACAACTTTAGGGTCTCTCGGGCCTGGGTATCTGGGATTCTGCACCTGGGATTCTGCCCCTCATTCTCCGTCGATGAAACCAGTCCTTGTCGGTGAGGCTCATGTCGGGTTTTCTTTCATCTTGCCAAGTTTGCTATCACTAAGACCTCCCCGATTCGACAAGACCTTTCACCAAGCATATCCTGCTCTTGTTGAGTGATTTGTCAGAGAGATATTCATCTATCGCCAAGACCTCACCACGAGCTCCTTTGGTCTTGTCGATGCCTTCACTTTTGGTGAGACTCCTAGCGGTCACCAGGACTTCACAACGAAATCTTTATCTTGGCAAGCCCGGATCCCCTACCGAGGTGACTTCACGAGGTTGGCAAGAGGTTACGCCGATGGGGCTCTTTGTCGGGGAGACATTGCTGGTTCACCAAGACCTTTCTCTGACCTGGAAAACTTACACCGAAGACTCCTCTTGTCGGCAGGACCTTCCATGTTCGCCAAGACCTCACGGCGACATCACTCTTCTCTTGGCGAATACCCGACGTCCTTCTGACCTCCGGGCCTCAGTCCCCCATTTGTTGCTGGGATCCAACTTGAACAAACTCATCCATGCTCGACATCCATCCACCTTCCGAGCCCCAACCTT
Source organism: Sequoia sempervirens (assembly GCA_007258455.2). Lineage (NCBI taxonomy): Eukaryota > Viridiplantae > Streptophyta > Pinopsida > Cupressales > Cupressaceae > Sequoia > Sequoia sempervirens. The sequence goes on along the minus strand of VDFB02058242.1, from coordinate 193,812,148 downwards.
CCCCCATCCATCGTTCCAAAAGGGAAAATCTCACCGGCCCCTCTAAGCTTCGGGCTCCGCCCTTCCGACCTCCACAGGATTGAAAATGAAATCAAATGGCGAACACTAGTGCCAGGTCCGGTCCTACTCTTGGCTGTCGATGAGACTTAAGGACCTTGCCAAGACCTTACCCTGCTGCCATGACCTTTCGCCGACTTCTCTTCCCCTGTTGCATTGGTCAGTGAGACCTGAGGCATTCACTATGACTTTGCCTTGATGGTTGATCTCTTGCCGACCTTCACGCCTGGCCCTAACCACTGGGCCTCCACCTTCGGACTTCCCCCTAGCGATGGCCATTCCAAATGGTGAAGGATGGGTGGCTTCTTGGTGCCTCAAGCCTGAGCACTCAAATGGAAAATTACTATCTTCTGACCGCCCTGTAGCCCACCAGACCCCGAACCCTAGAGTTTCGTCTCTAGAATTTTGTTTCTGATATGTCGTTCCATGTTTCAAGAAATGGAAATTACTACCATTGAGGAGTGTCAGGCAGTGTGGGATGCTAACCCTACGGGCTGTAGGAAGTTAATAAATCAGCATTGGCTCAAGGAAAAGTAGGGCAGCGCCATGAAGGTTCTTAACGAACTCTTTCATAGCGATTTCTATGAAGACTACCATGATTTGGTCACAATGCTGAGCAGGCTTATGGGCCTCCCTACTGCGGCCTTCTTTTAGGGGTGGATGGTGTACTTTGTTGAGAAAATCCTTCATGGGAATGAGGACTTTACCACAAAGACTGCATTTTATTGGGGAGGTATAATAAGCGACTGCTTCCATGAGCAGTTCGTCAATGTTAAGAAAAGCTTCAAATTTTATATGACTTCACACCTCGTCTACTCCTTGGTGGACTAGAGGCAGTACAACGGGTTGTTTATGGCACCTGATCAGGAGCAGGGTCGAAGATTAAAGGCCTATAACAAATACCCTCAGCTCCAGTACAGAAACTTCAAGAGGGAGTATTGTAGAGTGAATGACACCTTCATCGACCATATCATCAGAGTGATTGTTGGGGATTTCGAAAGGAGGGTTTCCCACAGTGCTCAGGCATTCTTAAAGTAGTATTCCTTCCTCTTCATTCAATACCTAAAGTTCACATACATCTGTGCCCAAGGCTTCACTAAAAGGCCGAACAAATTACCTCGATACCCCAATGACCGAATCATCTTGTTGGAGCTTTCTCGACAGCTCCAACACATACAGGCAATCTTTAGTGGAAAGCATATAGCAGGGATCTCTTATCCCATGACTCTTGGCCAGGGCATGTATAAACTACAAACTTCCTAGTGTGCTGGTAGCTCTGAGAAAGAACTAAAAGATTATCATTTTCATCTACACACGGCTCGCCCTCAAATGGATCCATATGGGCATGTAAGGAAAGCGCTAGGGTCAGGATTCGCTCATCTCCACCACATTGAAGACTTTTTGGGAGATTGTCAAGATGATAAAGAGGTATGTGCAAGGCACTATATGCGGATGACTGCACATTTTATAAGAAAGGTGCAGCCTTTCCCCATACCGGACCAAGTCGAAGAAGATGATAGCACCATAATGGACCCCAAGTACCTCGCAGTCGCCAATTTTCCAGTACCAACAATTGACTGGGATGAGCAAGAGGTTGATGACCTCGACACTATAACCAAGCCAATCTTGGCCAGTACCAAGGAGTGGGTTGATGAATGGGTGGCCTAACTAAAACAAGGGGTGGTCCTGACGTACGAAGGGCTCAAGAGTGAACCAAGTACCACGGACGATGCTACTACCACCACTTCAATGGGTGGAACATCCAAGTCTCCTCCGATCACTAGGCTCAAGAAGAGGAAAGGGACGGGAACAAAACAGTCTCCTGACCCCAAGGTCTATACAAGAAAAGAAATAGGAGGCTCACCCTCCAAAAGACTTAAGCAAACAGAGGGCACCACAGAGCAACCCTTACTCCAAGAGGAAGAAGTAAAGGGTGTAGATCAATTAGAACCCCTCTTAGCTCTCCCTGCCCTGACTGTCGCACCACCTACTTCTCTAGCTGTGGTCACTACATCCCCGCCGGCGGTGGACATCTCTATCCATCTTGCCCCTTTGCCCCCTACCGAGCCTGTGATTGTAATTGACTCCTCCTTTTCCATAACTACTCCTCCCTCCTTTGCTACTATGTCACCTACCACATCACTTCCATTACCTACGGGGGCTGCACCAATGTGCGTTCCCACCTTGCATGAGGCCTTCTCGAAGCATATGTAAAATATCCCTTCCGAGCTCTCCCAGATCCTCATGGATCCCACTCTTCAAGCAGCCTTAGCTCAGGTCCTCACTACTGCCAAACCTTCACAACCTCCGACAGGGCCACCAGCTATGGAAGCCACCATGTTAATCTCTAAGGAGTGGGAGAGGCGAGAACAAGAGGCCTCAAAGCCCTTTGAATAGGAAGCTGATGAATACCACGAGCAACCAGAATATGAGCATCACACTATTGACAGGGTGGCCTATGAAGAAGAAGGATCTGGATCCTCTGAGAGCAGGGATGAGGAGGACGACGCTAGTGGTAAGGTCATTGTGCAAACCTTCGATGATGACCTAGAGGAAGAAATGACCCAGCAGCTGAAGGATACTAAGGAAAAGGAAAAAGGGTTGCTCCTTGAAGAAGATATACCCGAGAGTGAAGCTCAAGTAGACAGGAGCCTTGAAATCGAATAGCTCAAGGAACATGTGCATGTGTTTGCACAAACTGAGAGAGAGAAAAGAGGGGAAATGGAAGAGAAAGAAAGTCCCTTGCATCAATTATCTGCCAAGCCTCCCATAAAGTGCCTTGTGTTTATCCAGGACTCTGATGATGAAGAGGGAGATGCTGCCAAGGAAGAATTGAGAGTCTCGGAGGCTAAGAGAACAGAAGCCTTGACCAAGAGGGTGAGGATGATCGTGAGTTACCTAAGGGCAAGTCTGTCATGCCTGAATGGTTAGAAAAATAGCTCGAAAGGAAAACTCTCGTACTAAAAGACTCGAGGGTGACACTAGAGGCTATCTTAGCCTAAGCTCAGATCACAACAAAGAAGGAAAAGAGGCCTAAGATCTGATCTAGGGTAACGATGGATGCTTCTGGGTCTCGAGCTATGCAAATAGCAGCCCCAGTGATGGCACAGGCTGGTGTAAGTTACAACATCTCTACCATTGACTTGGGGACTACCACCAGAGAGAAAAAGGTAGAACATCTTGAGGAGTCAGTGGCCATGGTGGTACACTTGATAAAGCAGGACAAGATTTCAAAAGATGAGCTCAAAGCACAGCTGGCTGCTCTAACAGATTACATCCAGCAATGGTCTTCGGTAGATGACCTACCTACCATGTCCACCACCGCACCCCAACTATTGTCCAAGGAACAGATTGATAAGATGGAAAGGAGAAAGAACTTGGAAAATACTACAGAAAGCTTGTTCCGACAAGTCTTAAATGTCGGAAACATGGGAATTAGCCGGGTTCGGACAGCCAACAAGTTCTTGGACCTGCAGTAATATTTAGAGGACACAAAGAAGCTATGCACTGACTTCCCTACAACATACGGCTCCACCTTCCCAAAGATCTAGGCTATCCTTTAGATTCCAGAGGCCACATGGGAAAAGGAGCTTGCATTCAACAAAGATGATCATTGGCTAATGGATGTGTGGCGATGAGACTTTGACAACCAAAAGGAAAGGCTAGAACAGATAATGAACAAAGTGGACCCGGATATCAAATGGATCAAAGAGATCAGTGTGGAATGTGCCTGGTACCTCAATCTAATGACGAAATATGACATGCCCACAGTACAGATGGATCCGGAGAAGGTAAAACCTTACTTTCAAAAGAAGATGGAGGACAAGATGTTTGGCAAAATGATGTTGGAATTCATGAGTTTTGCTTCTCATGCCTTCGATCAATCAGAGTTGTTCAGGGATCAAGGTTCAAAGTACGATGAGGACTGGAAGAGGCTGGAAGATAATGTGAAAGAGTGGAGCTACCAAGTGCTACAGTATGAGATCATTGAGGTAGACAAACTCCAGCTGGTCATCCTAAAATTCATGGAATACACAGCCTCAAGGAAGCAGGAAGACAGCCCCACAGATGATAGAGAACTCCCTAAAGAGTAGCTATAGTAAACAACAATCAACAAAAAGACAAAATGCTACAGTGCCGTCACTAGAAGACAAAATAGGGAAGGGGAAAAATGTTATTTTTAAATTGTAATATATTGAGGGTTGGTGAAACCCTATTTTGTACTAAATCTTGGCCACACAATGAGAATTAATCTTAGCCATTCATTTGACTTTTGGGGCACTATAAATAGGGCTCTCCTCTCATTTGAAAAGAGAATTGAGTTGTTGTAAAGACATGTTGCAGAAATTTATAATGAAAATACATTGACTTGGTGCATTTTTTGAGTTTCTCACATGTTGCTTGATTCAACCTCCATTGTTAGATGTTTAACTTAGGTTTTATTGCTGTTCTAGTTAACTATTTTCTTTCTTTGGTAGATTTTAGGAATGCTGTCTTGTGGTTATGAAATCCCTGTAGTGTAGATTCCTTCTTAGTCCATACTTTTTGTTGTTTGCTGATGGAAGATAGTTGTGTAAAGTTAGTCTGGACTTAAATCCAAAGCTTCTCCAAACTTTCATCTTTGTTCATGCATGCATATGGTGAATGACAGATGAAACATTTACAAACCTCAGAAGATAGCAAAAATTCCATGAGACTGTGAGATCTCTGGTTAAGTGGAATATTGTTCCCAAGAAGCTATACATTGCAGGAACCCCATCATCATTGTTCACAATTAGTTGCAGATCCAGGAACCTCCTCTCTTCCCTACCCTTTTTCATTTTATTTAATGAGTGGCCTATGCTAAGGTTCATTGCACATTGTAAAGCTAAATCCAATGACAAAATGGAGTTCAAGACTGCTGTTTGAACCTACAGCAAATGCATAACAACTCTCCCATCTTAAGAACTCTATTTCAAGATCCAACTTCCCACTTTTTAATCCATCTGTAAGACCGCCTTGTGATTCCAGCAAATAACATCAAACAACTAAGATATTCCAAGCACTATCAAGACCTAACAATATAGACCTTGGGATAGTGTTCTGCAATCTGATTGTGGAAGATTGTCTTACAAGAGAGGTAGTGCACCTACGCACTGCCTGTGTTGAGAAGTCCATAAAAAACACATCAAAAAATACACCGGTCCTCCACTTGTTTATTACTTCACTAAATCTACCACTGAGGTATGTAACTAGTAAACAATTATAAATTTATTACATGTGAATAGCATTGTTATATGAATGGTGGTCTAATATCTAGTTTTGGATGTTGAATAGGATAATATTGGAGGTTTCGTGGGAACACCTCCTAGTGCCAGTGGAGTTGGAAAAACCTTCGTGCAAGTAATAGAATAAAGAGTTTAACTAATGAATTGTACTTAATATATTTGTGTAGTTTATATTCATATCATTGATTACATTGCATTGCACATCTTTCAAACTCAAAGCATTACTTCACATTGCATAACTAATAACTAGATGTTGATAGATGTTAAAATTTCAATTACAATATAGTTGTTTAGAAATTCAATATAAGCAGTGACGCAATTACTTTACATAGCATAAGTAATAACTAGGAGCAACTACCAATTGCATTTTCTTGTCATGGCATTCCATGAGACCACTTTTTTATTGAGGCATTTTTTCAAATAGTTCACTACCGTGTCTATCCTATGGATGCTTGGAAAAAATATATAAAAGAATAACAGTAAGCAATAGCATAGACAAAGCAATGAGTTGTTTGAAAAAATTCCTCAAAGAAATGTGGTCTTATAGTAAGCAATAGCATAGACAAGGCAATGCATTGTTTGAAAAAATTCCTTGAAGAAATGTGGTCTAATGGTGATGGAATGCCATTCCATCACCATGAGACCACATTTCTTGGAGGCATTTTTTCAAACTACTCACTTCCTTTTCTATGTTATTGCTTACTATTATGCTTTGATAGATTTTTTCCAAGCATCCATAGTTAGTTGGAAAGCACCTTTTTTAGGCTTTTAGCCATAGTAGCAAGGAAGTGAGCTGTTTGATAAAATGCTTTAGTAGACATGTATGGAAAATGTGGTAGAATAGAAAAGGCAATGAACTATTTGAAAAAATGCCTCAAAGAAATGTGGTCTCATGGTGATAGGATGTCATTCCATCAACATGAGACCACATTTCTTTGAGGCATTTTAAAACTACGCACTGCCTTATCTATGCTATTGTTTACTATTATTCTTTGATATATTTTTTCCAAGCATTCATATTTTGTTTCAAAGCACCTTTTTAATGCTTTTATCCATAGCATCAAGGAGTGAACTATTTGATAAAATTATTTGGTATACATGTATGGAAAATGTGGTAGCATAGAAAAGGCAGTGGGCTGTTTGAAAAAATGCCTCAAAGAAATGTGATCTCATGGTGATGGAATGGAATTTCCATCACCATGAGACCACATTTATTTGGAATTTTTTTAAACTACTCACTACCTTTTCTATGATATTGCTTACTATTATGATTTGATATTTTTTTCCAAGCATCCATAGTTTGTTGGGAAACACCTTTTTTAGGCTTTTAGCCATAGCAACAAGTGAACTGTTTGATAAAATGCTTTGGTAGACATGCATGGAAAATGTGGTAGAATAGAAAAGGTGGTGAGCTATTTGAAAAAATTCCTCAAAGAAATGTAGTCTCATGGTGATGGAATGGAATTCCATCACCCCATTCCATCACCATGAGACCATATTTCTTCGAGGAATTTTTTCAAACTACTCACTGCCTTGTCTATGCTACCACATTTTCCATACATGTCTACCAAAGAATTTTATCAAATAGTTCACTCCTTGCTGCTATGGATAAAACCCTAAAAAGGGTGCTTTACAACAAAATATGAATGCTTGGAAAAATGTATCAAAGAATAATAGTAAGCAATAACATAGACAAGGCAATGAGTAGTTTTAAAAAATACCTCGAAGAAATATGGTCTCATGGAGATGGAATGGAATTCCATAACCATGAGAACATTTCTTTGAGGCATTTTTTCAAACAACTCACTGCCTTTTCTATGCTACCACATTTTCCATGCATGTCTACTAAAGAATTTTATCAAACAGTTCACTTCCTTGCTGCTATGGCTAAAAGCCTAAAAAAGGTGCTTTCCAACAAACTATGGATGCTTGGAAAAAATCTATGAAAGCATGATAGTAAGCAATAAAATAGAAAAGGCAGTGAGTGGTTTGAAAAAATGCCTCAAAGAAATGTGGTCTCATGGTGATTCAATGCCATTCCATCACCATGAGACCACATTTCTTTGAGGAATTTTTTCAAACAACTCACCACCTTTTCTATGCTACCACATTTTCCATACATGTCTACCAAAGCATTTTATCAAAAAGTTCACTTACTTGCTGCTATGGCTAAAATCCTAAAAAAGGTGCTTTCCAACAAACTATGGATGCTTGAAAAAAATCTATCAAAGCATAATAGTAAGCATTAGCATAGACAAGGCATTGAGTAGTTTGAAAACATTCCTTGAAGAAATGTGGTCTCATGGTGATGGAATGTCATTCCATCACCATGAGACCACATTTCTTTGAAGCATTTTTTCAAACTACTCACTGCCTTAAGAATAGAAACCAAGCCTTTAGCCAAAATTCCCCTCGAAATTATTTTCAAGGTCCTCATCCTCATCCTCAATTTACCAATCCATGGAACCTTCCACCTTTTATTCCACTTGTTTATATCCCCACCCCTCCCCCTTCATGTCATGATCGCCCTCCATCTCATGACCAAGACCACACTATACCATCCACCCCATCCCAATATAATACCATAGAGAAGGAAATGAATTGTTTGAAAAAATGCCTCAAAGAAATGTGGTTTCATGGTGATGGAATGCCATGACACATTTTTTTGTAATGTCATTCCATCACCATGAGGAATTTTTTCAAACAATTCACTACCTTCTCTATGCTACTACAATTTTCGTACATGTCTACCAAAGCATTTCATCAAATGGTTCATCACCTTGCTGCTATGGATAAAAGCCTAAAATAGGTGCTTTAGAACAAGCTATGGATAGGGAAAATAGTAATCATGATAGTAAGAAATATATAGTTCAATAAGTACTCAAAATTTTGTTCATTATCTCATACATTATAAGCGATGATGTGCATCACTATTGTATTTTTTGTGATTGAATAATTTGTTGTTTTATTTTCAGATGTTGCAAGTAGAAACACCTCCATATGTTGATAGGTAAATGGAGCTTGGTGTTTCTACTACTATAGAATCCTTGATGCCTCTCACGAGGGTATGTGGAAAATTACTAAATTTAAATTTGCATTTGTTGTTATAGCTGTTAGTTAGTGAAAAATCAAACCATTATTGATTCATAGTTTAATTTCTCATTGGATGGTTTCTATAGGGCTTCAACATGCCACAACATGGGTATGCAAATATTTCCCTCAAGGAGAGTGATCGTCTAGTGGCGGTGAGTGATTGTTTTGTTAAATATATCATTTTTTCTAATGTAATTTCTATATATTAATGTCTTGTTATTGTAATAGATAAAGCTTGACCAGGAACTAAACCCTAGGATGAGCACCAAGAGCACTCCTCGACCTCAGAATAAATGAGTGATAGACTTATCGCCATCCGACTGACAAGCAAAGGGCAAGATTTTATTTCGAGAGCCTGAAGGGCATAAATTTGACATTGTATGCCTATATGGCATTCTTGTAAGCCTATATGGCTATTTTGTATATATTTTATACTTATATCGACATATATTGATGTATTCCTACATGGCTATTTGGTTAATACAAATATTTTTTTATTGATAGTGTCCATATTTGCATTATAAATCTACGGTTCAATAGATATGAGTTACGTGTATTTAAGTGTATACTTTACAACTTATGTGTATACTTTGTGAGTTATGTGTTTTCATGCATATACTTTGTATTCATGCATATACTTTGTATAAATGCATATACTATGTATTCATGTGTATACTTCAAGGCTTATGTGTATTTGAGTTCTTGTGCTTAACTTATTCACATGTATACTTATTAATTGGTTAGCCCTAGCATTTCTCATTGGTGTCCTTCATGGTTTGTCTTGAATATTTATTAATTGATGCTAAACAACTTTATCAGTTGATGTTAAACAACTTCAATATTTCCAAAAAATGATTCACCAATGATGTATCATTTACTTATGTGCTAATTCAATATGGAATCCGAGGAAGAATTTAAAAGGGATAAAGCTAGGAGGAGAGGGAAGATAGATATTTATAGTGTAACCTATTGTACCTTCTCTATAAAAACCTCTAATGGCTCTTGAATTCTTTACTAATTCATTTTACACTTTTCATATCCCATTTTCATAGGTGGATCATCACTTATCTCATTTTTTTTCCTTCTCCTATTCTAGGTCCTCACCTCCACTAGTGGTATTCTAAAATAAGCTCTAGTTTGTGGTGGGAACCCACTAAGATTGAATTTCTTCTAGGATGTTTGAGTCATTTGAACATAGCGCATAGTGATTTGGCATGTTTGGGTGCAAAAAAGGACTTTTCCTAGCGTAAACGTACTCATCCATATGCATTGGAATAGTTTGTTTGGTCATACGAGTTATAGAACAAAAGTTGCACCACTTTGCAACTTTACACTGCTTGCATTTGACAACTTTTTCCTCAACTAAAAAGTCATCACCACAAGAAAACGACTTTGTGATAGAAAAAATTGAGAGAGGTTTTTGTAGAGGGGCCCAACACGATCTTGTAGCCTTAGATAGAGAGTTTATAAGCATCACAATTTCTAAGTAATAGGTTGTCAAAGATTGCTGCCCTTTTGCAATTTGGACTCTTAAGGGATTACACCACGTGAACATAGCTCAAACTGATTCAATGTATTTGAGTGCAAAAGAGGACCATGCTTAGCATAAAAGTACCTATACATATGTGTTGGAATAGTTTTTTTGGTCACACAAGTTGCAGAACGAAAGTTGCACCACTTTGCAACTTTAAATTGCTTCCATTTGATAACTTTTTCCTCAATTGAAAAGTCATCACCATGGGAAAACGCCTCTGAGATAGAAAAAACTGATAGAGGTTATTGTAGAGGGGTCCAATGTGAACCTGTAGTCTTAGATGGAGAGTTTGTAAGAATCAAATTTTTTGAATAATAGCTTGTCGAAGATTGCACCCATTTTGTACTTTGGACTCTTAAGGGATCAAGTCAGTTGAATTTAGCTCATATTGATTTGGAATGTTTGGGTGTGAAAGAGGACCATGCCTAGCATAAAAATACCCATTCAGATGTGTTGGAATAGTCTGTTTGGTCACACGAGTTGTAGAACAAAAGTTGCACCACTTTACAACTTTACATTTCTTGCATTTGACAACTTTTTTCTCAACTAAAAAGTCATCACCACAGGAAAACACCTCTAAGATGGAAAATACATAGAGAGTTTATTGTAGAGGTTCCCAACATGATCCTGTGGCCTTAAGCATAGAGTTTTTAAGCATCACGGTTTCCAAGTAATAGCCTATCAAAGATTGCAGCCATTTTGCACTTTGGACTCCTAAGGGATTGAGCTGATTGAACGTAGCTTAGAGTGATTCGGCATGATTGGGTGAAAAATAAGACCATTCCTAGCATAAAAGTACCCATCCAAATGTGTTGGAATAATTTGTTTGGTCAAACGAGTTGCAAAATGAAAGTTGCACCACTTTGCAACTTTACACTGCTCGCATTTGGCACTTTTTCCATCAAGTGAAAACTGGACACCACGAGAAAATGACTTTGAGATAAAAAAAATCTGAGAGAGTTTATTGTAGAGGTTCCCAATGCAATCCCATGGCCTCATACAAAGAGTTCGGAAGGATCACGGTTTCCAAGTAATAGCTCATCGAAGATTGTAGCCATTTTGCAGTTTGGACTCTTAAGGGATCAAGCCGGTTGAAAGTAGCTTGGAGTGATTCAGTGTGTTTGGGTGTGAAAGAGGACCATGCATAGCATAAACATACCCATTTAGATGCACTAGAACATTTTGTTTGGTCACACAAGTTGCAGAACAAAAGTTGCACTACTTTGCAACTTCACACTACTTGCATTTGACACTTTTTCCATCAAGTGAAAATTGGACACCACGTGAAAATGACTTCGAGATAACAAAAAAGAGAGAGATTATTGTAGAGGTTCCCTACGTGATCCTGATGCCTTAGACATAATGCTCATAACTGACATGGTCTCTGGGTAATAGGCCATCAAATATTGCTTCCCTTTTGCAATTTGGATTGTTAAGGGATTACACTACATGAATTACAAATCTTTGAGGGCAACAATAAATAGGAACTAGTGAACTAGATCCCAAACCCAATTACAAATGTTTGAGAGTAGCCATGAATTGTTATTTGGAAAACATGTGTGAAGAACTTGTGGGGTACTTGAGTTAATTCATGTTACTTGAACAACATCTAACAAGTCATACATGCTTCTATTACTTGTAAATGTGATTATTTTTATGACATTTTGACATTATTTTATGACATTATGCATAAAAAATGTTTACAAATTTGACTTCTTAAATTTTTATGTGAATAGATGGTATGCTATATTGATATTGATATATAATCATTATTTTTATTTGTTTTAATAAATGAAGTTTTTATAATAAGTTAGTCAGTTGGTGCTAGTTATAATAGGGAGAGAATAAAAGAAGAAAAATAATGATTGGTAACCATCAATGGTTATTACACTCGCTATATTAATAATATGATGTTTACAATAAAATAAGATTTATTTTGAAGTGCTAATTCTTATGTGTGTGCTACAATTGTCTAATATGCTTCATACACCAATATGACACCCAAATGCTTTTACTTGTAGGCATAATGCTTTCTCAAAACTATCAAGTGGTAATACAAAATCATCAGAAAAAAATCAACCTAAGTGAATTCCAACACCCCACTTAAATCAAATATTGAATGAATGTGCCCCATTTTAATGCACACAAACTCATGTTATAAGATTCTCTTACAATAACCGAAAATAGGATTCAAGGATGCCTTAGGTACTCCATTCTCATAAATCTTTTATAATTTCACTCATACATTTGAGATGCTCTTATAATGTCTACATCATAGGTTCTCATGATGAGCTTAACTTCAAATGAATAGCTTTAAATTCCCTCACTAAGCTTGACGCACACTTTTATAATGTCTACATCATAGGTGGTCATGATGAGGTTAACTTCAAATGAATAATTTAGTACCATCTGCTAGTCTTGGATTTGGCATATACTTTATAACTTCATTTGGGTTTACTAGCTCCCACCTAAACAAAGAAAATATATTGTAAATATTAATAATCACATAATCACTTAATCAATTCAAATAAACATTTGATATGTCAATAATATAAAACTTGTGTGCTCAAGTATGCAATATCTTATAACTTATCACTAATCAATCTAGTCCATTGAATATCTTAAAAATTATTTTTTATATGAATATCAAGCATACCTCCCATCTATTAGGATTAAACTTTAGAGGGTCCTTGAAGTAATGACGATCCACACGAATAGAACATAACCAAACTATTACTTTCCAAACTTTTGGAAGCTTGTAACCTATTATGGAAACTTGTACATCACCATGAGACCCCATTTCTATGAGGCATTTTTTCAAACACCCCCCTACCTTGTCAACCCTATCACATTAACAAGATAGTGAGCTCACTAGCTTATCAATGCTCACATGAATTTTTAGATCCAATACCTTAAATAAATGTGGTCTTATGGCCTGCGATGATTTCAAGATAGGCTCAAAATGGAAGCATGGACAAGGCATGTGAATTTTTTGACATTAATGTTTTGGTAGACATGTATGCAAAATGTGGTACCTTTGAAAAGCTAGTGAGCTCACTAGCTTGTCAATGTGGTAGGGTTCACAAGGTAGGGAGCTATTTGAAAAAATACCTCATAGAAATGGGGTCTTGGTCTTGTGGCATGCCATGATTGCAAGATAGGCTACACCTTTCCCCATGTTGCTAACTTAGCCTTGAATAAAGAGTCTTGAAATAGTGGAGAGAAGGGTTACAATCCCTTGTAGGTAGACTAATCAAGGAAACATTTAAAATATATCACAACATTAGTGATGAGGTAAGTTTAGAAATAGAGATGAAAAACCAAATAGATTCAAAGATCTATCAATGTGGGAGGAGTATATTCCAATTTTGTAGAGACATGTATGGAAAATTTGGTATCATAGACAATGCAATCAACTGTTTGAAAAAATGAACATCACAAAGAGACCCCATTTCTTTGAGGAATTTCTTCAAACAACTTATTTCCTTGTCTATGTTGTTTGATAAAATGATTTGGTAGACATGTATGGAAAATTTGGTAGCATAGACAAGGAAATCAGCTACTTGGTAGAACTATTTGAAAAAATACATCAATGAGATATGTCCTCGTGGATTAGAATGATTATAGGATATGTAAAAAATGGATTTGTTGAAAAGGCTTTAGAAAATTTCAAGCATATGCAATTTATAGGTGTAAAACCAAATTCCACTACATTTTCCAACATCCCCCATGCCTATACCAAAATGAAAGCTTTGGAAAAGGGTATGCACATTCATAGAAATGGATTGAGAAATGATGTATTATTTTACATACTTATAACTTGTCTCATATATGTGTATACAAAATATGGAAGCATACAAAAGGTAGGTCAATTGTTTAACAAAATGCCTCAAAGAGACATGGTTTAAAAATGTAATTGGCAAGTGTAAAGAATTGTGTAATTTAAAATTCGCATTGACAAGCTAAGGTTATAATGACAAAAAAAAAATGATGAACATGTAAAATGAAAAATAATGAAATCAAAGCAAGCCAAAATAGAAAGAAATAAAATATAAAGAAAATGTGTAAAGACTTCACATACCTAGAAAACATAGATTTCAATGGAGGAGTTCTACCCAATTATGTAGTCATTGCTTCTTCTTGCATCAAACTCAAAAATTTGAGTTTTTCAAAAGCTTGTTTCATTTTCAATGTTTAATTGTATATCACTCTTGAATGGAATTGAGACTTGAATTGATATTATATGCCTTTCAACATGAAAAGGTGGTAGAATGTAAAAAAAATTGCATGTAGACTTCACAAAACCATCAAAAAGCTTCTTTTTGTTGGAAAACGTGCATATCTAGGAGAATAAGTAGAATGTGGACCTAGAGATCATGGGTATATTGATTTTTTTACCATTTTCAGAGCAAGACAAGACATGCTCATGTTATATGAGGCATTATGTCTTTCTGAATAAACAACTAAATCTCAACTTCTTCAAAATGTGCTTGCATTATAAGAAAGCTTTTTTTATAAGTTTCTTTTCTCTCTCTGTGTATCCTTAGCCATCCATCCCCCTTAGCCATCTGGGTCTCTCACTTATCCCCTTATCCCTAAACCCTCAACCCTAGAAACTATACCTTAAACCCTAAACTCTAATCTCTCTCTCTCACTCGCATTCCCTCTATCTCTCTCCAGCTCCCTCCCTTCCTCCCTACCTCTCTCTCACTCCCTCTATCTCTCTCCCACTCTCTCTCCCTCTCCCTCTCTCTCTTAGGTCTCTCCCTCCTACCCCATCTCCCTCTCTCAAGTATCTCTCTTTGTCACTCACTTCCTCTATCTCTCTCCCCTCTCCCCTTAACCCTTTGCCCTCTACCCTCAACCCATAAACCGTTTACCCTCTATCTCTCTCCCTCTCTCTCTATCACTCCCTCTATCTGTCTCCCACTCTCCCACTCTCTCCCCCCCCTCTCTCTCTCTAAAATGTCCCCCTCTTACCCCCTCTCCCTCTCTCAAGTCTCTCTCTCTCTCACTCACTCACTCCTATCTCTCCCCTCTACCCTTCTACCCTTAACCCTCTACCCTCTATCTCTCTCCCACACCCTCCCTCTCTCTCTCAAGTATCTCTCTCTCCCCCCCTCTCCCTCACTCAGGTCTCTCTCTCTCACTCATTCCCTTTATCTCTCTCCCTTCTACCCTTAACCCTCTACCCTCTACCCTTAACCCTTAAATTCTCTACCCTCTACTCTCAACCACCTCAAACCAACTCTACCATAAACCATCAACCCTATAGGTCCTCAACCCTACACCCTCAATTCTCAACCCTCTACCCTATACATTGGATCCTCAACCCTCATCTATATACGTACCTCCCTCCTCTTCTCTCCTCTCTATCTCACTTCTTCCTCCATATCTCCCTCCCTCCATCCCTCCCTCTCTACCTTAATCCCTCAACCCTATACCATCAACCCTTAAACCATTAAACTCTCAACCCTAAACCCTCAACCTTCAACCCTCAACCCTTAAACCCCAAACCCTTAAACCCTCTACCCTCTACCCTCAATCTTAATCCCTCAACCCTATACCATCAACCCTTAAACCCTTAAACCCAAGTAAACTCACTACCCTAATCCCTCAACCCTCAACCCTTAATCCCTCAACCGTCAATCCTTAATCCATCAACCCTTAATATTGGACCCTCTACCCTCTACCCTATAAATTGGACCCTCAACCCTATACCATCAACCCTCTACCCTCAACCTTAAACCATCAACCCTCAACCCTTAAAACCTCTACCCTCTACCCTATACATTAAACAATCAACCCTCAACCCTTCATCCCTCAACCCTCAACCCTTAAACCCTAAACCCTCAACCCCTATACCCTCTACCCTACACATTGAACCCTCAACCCTAATCCTTCAACCACATACCCTCAAACCTATACCCTAAACCCTCAACCTGTTAGCTCTCAAAAATGCAGGTTTGAACCACGAAAGGTTACCAAGCTTTCACGACGTTTCAGGGTAACAGAACAAGGTTTCAAACAATCAAACCTTCTACTCTTCAAGTGCTGCTAGACCTAGGCAGGTGTACCTAACTGAATAGTGCAGACTTAACTTGTGATTATCCTTCTGAAATGCTTTGTCCACAATGGAAAATGACAGTGAACAAATGAAATCAAACTTGATAACAATTTGCAGATCTAAATCCTAGAATGCTTAATTAACTGATAAAAGAGATTGAATGAATTCAAATAATGAAATCACAGAGACTAGTGCCTTGTTGGGTATGCAGAGTCAAACGAAACAAAGGTGAGAAACTTATTCTGGAAGAAAATCAAATTGTAGGCATATGATCTATTTATAACTTGTATAAACAATGCAAGATTATGATTACTGAGCTCTACTTTAAGAATCCAGATGAATTCCCCCTGATTACTGTGATCAACAGAAAGGATTTAATCCCTACTTGAGAGAACCAGTCAATTAATCACACAGATATAGCAAATGTGCACTGATAAACTAAGAATAAACTTGTTATTTCAATTTAAACAACTAGAAAGAATCAACTTGGAGACAGCTTTAGCAATGCTTTTCAATAAATTCAACATACAATTGATACCAGAAACAACCTGCCACACTAGCTGATTTTATTTGAAACCACCATTTGAAATCATGCACAGTCTCTGGAAAGAGAAAATTATCCTACTGTAGCCATGCCTAATCTATCTATATGTGATCTAAAAATCTAATATTGTTCAATTACAATCTAGGTGCATATTTATACCCAACATTAAGAAAATAAAACATTTGAAATATCATGTCGGCCAAGCACAAAATTCGGGCTCCAACAATGTTGGCCAGCAACAGTAATCAAATAATTCATCACGTCGGCCACAGGAATACATTCTATTTTTCACCAGTGAACAGTCGGCAGGACATATCGCAACCTATGCCGAAGGCAACTCAAATGTTTATCGTTCTGCTTGCATCCCTATTTTAATCGCATTCACCATAGCTATCCGCATGTTACACTAAAGACCAAGAAGTAGCCCTTTTCCTTTCTTACATTTCGGTATGACTTGTGAGTATCAGGGAGAGGTCACGTAGATCTTACATTGTTTCACCGAGATTCTTGTGATCAAACTGTGTGTCGTCATGACACATTGTATGTTACCCCAAAGCCAAAGAATATTCCTTTGTTCCTTTATGTATTGCTATAGCCCAAGGTCGTCGGTGAGATGTTACAAATATTATCCAAAGCTTCACTGAGAATCAATATGCATTCTGAGTCACTGTGACCTATTCCATCTCCTGCCGACAAGCAAATATGTATGTCGCTATAACACTTTGAGTTCGGCAAGACGTTACATAGAGTGAAAAGCTATACTAAAAGCCGAAGCACATCATAGATTGCCAAGAGAAAGAGAAACATACACTGACAAAGGATCACATTACATTGCATCGGAGAGACCCATATGTACTTGCTAAGACTTATACCAAAGGCACCTTAGTCTCACCGAAAGATCAAATCCTCCATCACCGATCGGCGTAACAAGAAAGACTCGTTATGACCATTCACCGAAACCAAAAACCTTTTCCAATACGAACACTTCCTGTCACCGAAACAAGATGCAAGATATGCCGAAAACCACCTGTAAGAAAATCTAGTCGCCATAACAAAAGATAAGTCTTGTTGATAGGAAATATAGACTTATGAAAGCAAAAAACGTTCAATAGGTCGGGGAGACAATAGGAAACCTATGCCGATATTAACCAGAATGCAACAAATGCATGACACAACAGAATCAAAGAGGAAATATGGAAAAATATGAGTGGAATATGCACATGGCAGGGCCAAATCATGAAGTTCATGAGTGAAATTATATGTAAAATCTACATATTTTTACAGTTCTAATAGTGGCTCCAACTAGGGATGATTGAGTGTAAAATCAATGCAAGGATCTAGAAACATGGGTCAGCAGACCAGACTGAAAATGATGAACCAGTGAGCAGCAATGGAGGAATGGAAATGGAAAAGATTGTGAAATGAATGCAAAGTGGAGATGGAGTAGAACCCTAAACTACTGTGCATGGAAAATAATTTTTAAGAGGATGAGCAAGAGTTGTCCATGCACTAGCAACCCTCAGTCCTCTGTGCTTTAACTTAACCTATTCTGAGCTATTACAATCTGAAACTCAAACCAAGTTTTCCCCTGTCAAACACCTGGTTTTGCATCGAGTTCATCAAATTCTTCTTGAAGATACTCATGCAATCTTTCATGTCACTGTTATTGCAAGTTCTTAGAGTATCATCATGCTCGGTTTGGGCCAAAATCCCTACATCATCCTATAATTCAAATTCTTCAACATCTTGGGACAAACCCCTATTATTACCAATATTCAAGATGAATGCATGTGAAATAAAATATTCCTTATTATCTTCCTCATTGTTATGTATCATAAAGCATTCACTCAGCTGTATAAAAAATTTCACAATCAAAGTGCCCCTCTAGAGAAACAAAAGATTCTGTCAGACCAATATTATCTAAAACAAGTGAATCTGAAACCCTATGCACCTCTTCAATATCTCCATTCGGAGATAATACTAGATCATGACTCATGTTTTCAATATCATGCATGTGTGAACCAATAAAATATGGAACATTATCATCCTTGGTATGCAAACAGATGTCTTCTCCACATGAGTTAGAAACTTTACATACCTTATCCCGAATTGAAGATGACCTTTGATCAACACCAAAAGCATCACCATCATTCCAAGAAATGCACATGGAGTCATAAGAATATTTACACAAATATTTTTCACTGTCAAAGAAAAAGTAAGCTGGAGACAAAACCTCAGAATCACCCTGATGTGTATATCTCTGATATTCAAGAGTCAACAAATTTGAGATTTGCTCACTGCTAAGCAAACAAGTTTCCACACTTTCATTATTACAGTCATACTCGTCACTTTTGTCATCATCAAAAAGAGGCCCAGGATCATCAGGAAATGAAAAAATACCAGCACAGTCATTTTTTCCATAACTTGACACATCCCATTGTTCATCTAAAAATATCTCTTGCTCAACATCAAGTGGATCTGAAAATACCTGAAATTCATTTTGGGGAAAACCTTTGCAAAACATTACCTGATCCTCTTTTAAATCTTCCTCATGCAGTGGGCCTGAATTTTTTTGGAAACCATTCTCCAATTCACAACCTTCCTCCTCATCGAATGTATTTTTGTAGCTTTCAACTACAGCTGGAGGTATTGTATACTCACTACCAAATGATTCAACATTTCTCATTGCTTGTTCATCCTGATCTACATAAGAGGTAGAAGAATCCCCTTGTTGCAAATCAAAATACATAGGTGCATTTTCAAAATTTGAATACTCATTTGATCCCTCATAACACACACTGCTCTCCCTGTCACAATCTATTATAGAAGAGAGATCTCTTGTACCTTCATCTTCACTATGCAAGCAATCACAGGAATCATACTGACTTGCACATATCTCATCATCTATTGGAAGCATTGTTTGATCAATTTCTCTACACTCATCAGAAGTACAATCATTGGAATCAACACTGACAGTGTTCTCATACCCTATCTCTTCCATGGCATCAATGAATTTATTCAAGTGACCACATGCATGATGTATTGACGACCATGACCAATAAGCTGATTCGGGCTTCCATACTTTTATGAATTGAGCAACAAAAAGGGATCTTGTAGACTTACAGTCTGGAGGCAATTGCATGAAGACACTCATCATCCTATTGTATAGAGAAGTAAAATCTTCTCCTTCATACTTCCTTATGCCAAAAAATGCATCAAAAATATTTCTGACATATTCATCAGCATTAGATTGTTGGTTCTGATACATACCTTGCTATGAATTTTGGCTGATATCTCCAAGTGAATCAGAATTATGCTGCCCTTGACATTGATCACATTGAAATTCTTGATAACTTGCCAATTGTATTTGACACTGATCACACTGGCATTGTTCTTGACATTGATCACACTGACATTCTTGATAACTTGCCAATCTTTGTCCAGGAGGGATTGAAAAGCATTTTCTTGCTCCTACTGTAAATTCTAATTTTCTTGAATCTCCAATAACCCTTGGGAAGCCCAACTTGGTGCAGATAGATCTCCATATTCCTCAAGAAATCGATCTTGAAATCCTTGGAGAGATTTAATAGAAGCTACCGGTAGGTTATTGAACCAATCCCTAGCATCTTCAATAAGTGATATCACAAATGTCATATGTAAATCCTCATATGGCATATCCAAACCCTCGATGAAATCATTGAAGCTCCTCAAATGATCCTCTGCAGTGATTGTGTTACTCCCTATAAACTTAGGGACAAGGCTTCTCCAATTCATATCCATAGGGTAAGGGCACTACTAAAGCCCTGTTAGATTGAATTGCTTGATCATTGTTCTATACAGATGGGGAGGGAAAGGTGGGTACATATTATGTTGTGCATGATATGCACTACCTTCATTGTAAAAATTTCCAATTGTATTATTAGGAATTTGAGGAGTCCAATGCCTGCCTGCATTTGTATATTCACTCATTCCATATAAAAATTCCATTCTTCATCAAACCTTTTCAGAGTCACCACCTACTTTTCCAAAAATAGGAAAATGATTATTTCTGATCTATTCCCCAGCGGAATCACTCTTTCTGAAACTTTTCAAATTACAAATATTTTCTTCTCTGACTCTATATAATGGTCTTCAACCAAATTTTCTGATATAATCCCCAGTAGAGTCGCCAATTTGTTAGTTGTGTGACTCGGATGGGGAGCTACAAACTACACAATTATGAATCTCTATTTGAAGACCTGATTTAAAAATTTGTATGACTGTATAAGGCAAGGCTATCTGCCACCAGATTTTCTCAAGTTATTCCCTAATAGAGTTGCCAATTTGTTAGCTCTCAAAAATGTAGGTTTGAACCACAAAAGGTTGCCAAGCTTTCATGATGTTTCAGGGTAACAAAACAAGGTTTGAAACAATCAAACCTTCTACTCTTTAGGTGCTACTAGACCTAGGCGGGTGTACCTAACTGAATAGTGCAGACTTAACTTGTGATTATCCTTCTGAAATGCTTTGTCCACAATGGAAAATGACAACGAACAAATGAAATCAAACTTGATAACAATTTGCAGATCTAAATCCTAGAATGCTTAATTAACTAATAAAAGAGATTGAATGAATTCAAATAATGAAATCACAGAGACCAGTGCCTTGTTGGGTATGCGGAGTCAAACGAAATAGAGGTGAGCAACTTATTCTGGCAGAAAATCAAATTGTAGGCATATGATTTGTTTATAACTTGTATAAACAATGCAGGATTATGATTACTAAGCTCTACTTTAAGAATCTAGATGAATTCACCCTGATTACTGTGATCAACAGAAAGGATTTAATCCCTACTTGAGAGAACCAATCAATTAATCACATAGATACAACAAATGTGCACCGATAAACTGAGAATAAACTTGTTATTTCAATTTAAACAACTAGAAAGAATCAACTTGGAGACAGCTTTAGCAATGCTTTTCAATAAATTCAACATACAATTGATACCAGAAACAACCTGCCACACCAGTTGATTTTATTTGAAACCACCATTTGAAATCATGCACATAGTCTCTAGAAAGAGAAAATTATCCTATTGTAGCCATGCCTAATCTATCTATCTGTGATCTAAAAATCTGATATTGTTCAATTACAATCTAGGTGCATATTTATACCCAGCATTAAGAAAATAAAACATTTGAAATATCATGTCGGCCAAGCACAAAATTCGGGCTCCAACAATGTTGGCCAGCAACAGTAATCAAATAATTCATCACGTTGGCCACAGGAATACATTCTATTTTTCACCAGTGAACAGACGGCGGGACATATCGCAACCTATGCTGAAGGCAACTCAAACATTTATCATTCTACTTGCATCCCTATTTTAATCGCATTCACCGTAGCTATCCGCATGTTACACCAAAGACCAAGAAGTAGCCCTTTGTCTTTCTTACGTTTTGGTATGACTCATGAGTATCGGGGAGAGTTCACGTAGATCTTACATTGTTTCACCGAGATTCTTGTGATCAAACTGTGTGTCATCATGACACATTGTATGTTACCCCAAAGCCAAAGAATATTCCCTTGTTCCTTTGTGTATCGCTATAGCCTGAGGTCGTCAATGATATGTTACAAAGATTATCCAAAGCTTCACCGAGAATCAGTATGCATTCTGAGTCATTGTGACCTATTCCATCTCCTGGCGACAAGCAAATATGTATGTCACTATAACACTTTTAGTTCGGCAAGACATTACATAGAGTGAAAAGCTATATCGAAAGCCGAAGCACATCATAGATCGCCAAGAGAAAGAGAAACATACAGCGACAAAGGCTCACATTACATTCCATCGGAGAGACCCATATGTACTCGCTAAGACTTATACCGAAGGCACCTTAGTCTCACCGAAAGATCAAATCCTCCATCACCGGTCAGCGTAACAAGAAAGACTCGTTATGACCATTCACCGAAACCAAAAACCTTTGCCAATACGAACACTTCCTGTCGTCAAAACAACATGCAAGATATGCCGAAAACCACCCGTAAGAAAATCCAGTCACCATAACAAAAGATAAGTCTTGCCGATAGGCAATATAGACTTATGAAAGTAGAAAATGTTCAATGGGTCAAGGAGACAATAGGAAACCTATGCCGATATGAACCAGAATGCAAAAAATGCATGACACAACATAATCAAATAGGAAATATGGAAAAATATGAGTGGAATATGCACATGGCAGGTCCAAATCAGGAAGTTCATGAGTGAAATTATATGTAAAATCATCAGATTTTTATAGTTCTAACACAACCCTAAACCCTTAAACCTTTTACCCTCTACCGTCAACCCAATACCGTCTACCCTCATCCTTATACCCTCAATTTTCAACCCTCTACCCTATACATTAGATCCTCAACCGTCATCTATGTTTGTCCCTCCCTCCTCTTCTCTCCTCTTTATCTCACTTCTCCCTCCATCTCTCCCTCCATCTCTCCCTCCATCCATCTCTCACTCTCTACCCTAATTCCTCAACCCTATACCCTCAACCATTAAACCCTTAAACACTCAACCCTCAACCCTAAATCCTCAACCATAATCCCTCAACCCTATACCCTCAACCCTTAAAATATCTACCCTAAACCCTCAACCCTCAACCCTTAATACCTCAACCCTAATCCCTCAACCCTCAATCCCTAAACCCTTAATTTTCAACCCTTAATCCCTCAACCCTAATCCCTCAACCCTCGACCCTTAAACCCTAGTCTCTCAACCTTCAACCCTTAAACCATAATCCCTCAACCCTAAAACCCTTAAAATATCTAACCTCTACCCTCTACCCTCTACAATATACATTAAACCCTGAACCCTCATTTCTCAACCATCTACCTTATACATTGGATCCTCAACCATATACCCTAAAACCTATATACTCAGCCCTATACCCTCAACCCTAAACCTCATCCCTCAAATCTTAACCCTTAAACCCTCAACCCTTAACCCCTCAACCCTTAAACGCTTAAACCCTCAATCCTCTACCCTATACATGATTTTATTGTCTACCCTATACATTGGAACCTCAACCATAATCTCTCAACCCTATACCCTCAACCCCTATCCCTCTCTCTCTATCTATCCATCTCACCTCTCTCTCTCCCTCCCTCTCTAATTGTATCTATCTACTTTCTCCCTCTTTCTATGTACCTCTCGCTCAATCAATCCCTACCATTCTCTCTCTCTCTCTCTCTCTCTCTCTCTCTCTCTCTCTCTCTCCCTCCCTCCCACTGTCTCTCCATCACTCCCTCTCTCCCTATCTCTTAGGGTCTCTCCCTCTCACCCCTTCTCTCTCTCCGGTCTCTCCCTCCTGACACCCTACCTGGGTAACTCCTCTCTCCCTTCTCTCTATATATCCCTCCCACCCTACCTAGATAAGTCCCTCTCACTCCACCCCCTCTCTCTCAGGTCACTTCGTCCCACACCCTCTCTCACTCCCTCTCTCTCCCACTCCCTCTTACCACCCTCACACTCTCAAGTCTCTCCCTCTAGCACCCTACCTAGATAACTCTCTTTCTCTCCCTCTCTCTCTCTCTCCCTCTCTCTCGCACTCCCTCTCTCTCACACTCCATCTTACCCCCTTCACACTCTCAAGTCTCTCCTCTTTAACCCCACTACCACATGGTCTCTCTTTCTCTCCCTCTCTCTCTCCCCCCTCTCTCTCTCCCTCTCTCTCCCACCCCCTCTCTCTCTCATGCATACATATGTACATACAATCTTACATACATACATATGGGCATACATATATACATGCACGGATACATACATACATGCATACATACATACATACATACATACATACATACATACATACATACATACAAGCATACATACATACATACATGCATGCAGACATACATACATAAATGTCATACAAGTATACATACATACAAACATACAAATATATGCATACATTCAATAGAGTAGCTTTTAACACAAAGCAAGATATAGCACAAGCATGTTATAACATGCTCACATTATGTCTTACTAGACATGTCTTGCACAAATGCAAAAACCATGTCAAAACTAAGAAATAACACGTGAGTGTGTTATAACGCGCTCGCATTATTTCTTGCTTTGGAAATCCCCAAGCCTTGGGCTTGGTTTTTACCTCAGAATACCAACCCAAAGGCTTGAAGTGTCTTCCCAACATCCAAAGATGTGTTTTTTCAAATTCTACAATATTTCATATAATTGCGTTCATGCTAAGCATCAAGTTTGCACATGTTTCAATGTCAAACAAATCGAACACCAGGGTAATGTTAGGCTCTCTCTTAGCTATCTAACGATGTAATTTTTTTCACATTTTGACAATGTTAAGCCTTTGATCTATAATTTCTTTTGTTTGTGTCTATTTTTTGGCAAAAACCAATGTTTGGTGTTTTTTTGTTATAAATTAACTGTTCATCAAAATTTCAAATAAATTACATTTTTAGAAACTAGACTTCATTCTACGCATATTAAGAACAAAATCAATTAATTTCCAAAATTTATAGGGGTAGCACGGCCAAAATTTTATTTTTCAGGAAGTGTCCACTTTGAAAATTAGTAAAAAATCAAATATTCATTAAAAACTATCAAAAAAATTGAGCATAAACTACATACTGTTAGCTAATTTCCCACTGAAGTGATTTTAAAAATACTAAAAAAATTTAACCATGCTATGGAGCCACAAAAGTTGCTATGTTATGTTTTTTGACAAAAACAACACCAATTTTTGTGGTCCTCTCTTTTGAACCCCTTAATCTCAACCATTTTCAAAAAGAAATAGTAGTTTAGAAAGTAGACTCGAAGCACTACTATCCTTGTTTTTAGTGCATCTCAAAATTTTGAGTGTAACTATCCTCAATTTCACATCCAAGGTTAGTATTTCCTTATTTAAAAAAAAAAGTGGCCACTTAAGCCCCCTTTTGGCCCCCCATCTTTTTGCACTTACCCACCAAACAACAATTTTCTAAACTTTGTTACATCAAAATTTCTCCGTGGAAGGACAAATGATACATGAAACTTTGGATATATCACCTTCTCAAAATGCTAAGCTTATCTTCTGAACCACACAACCACATCTGCAAATGTGGAGGAATGCAAAGGCAAAAATTACGTCTCTATGAGCATCCTCATAGAACCAACACAACCTTCAAACTATTACTTCTAAAACACCTTAAATCTTGTAATGCAAATGAACTAAAAATTGGACCACACATGCTCTAACACATCATGAAGCTATCTTCCAAACTGAATGAGGAAAATATCACCAACAAAGAAATGTGGAGCATCTCTAAGAGTCTCAGCAAGACTACGACTCACTTTTGACAACACTAAAAATCAAAATTATCAAGGTGCAACAATCTCAAACATACTTTTGACATCAATGACAACCAAACTACAACAACCCCATCCCCGAACACCTGAGTACTAGGAGCATCCTTTGTTTAGTAGACTGCCTACATACCTTACTTCCAAACAAGATGAAGGAAAAAATATGTAGTTATTTTTTCTAGTCTATGTGTTATGTAACTCTGTGAGTGGGTATGTAAACCTTTCTAGGGTTCAGTTTCCCCAGATAGTTCTTCATCAACTACCACCCACTTAGGTGGAATAGGGAGGAAAACCTAATTAAAAGATACTAGGCTAAGACACTCCAAGGAGGTATTGATGTTGAGTTTGATTGAAAAACACTTCCAATTTTATCTATAACCTAAGTTTTCTTCACCTCACTTCAATGGCTATTGATTTATTCTTTTGGTTTCTCAGCCCCCAGTTCTTAAGAAATTTTACTCAATCAATTTTCAATTTTTCTTTACCCATATAATCTTGAATCAAGTTAATATGTCTATCTAAAACCAAGTCAATCAACCAACATAGTCAAACAATAAATCATGCTTTCAATTATTCAACTAAAGAAGTTACATGTTATGATACTTTCAATTGGAAGCATTCTACAATAACTCAAGATTATTAGAAGTTTACCTTAAACTTTCTTTAATTCATATAAGTATAACACAATCCTTAATGACTTATAATCAAATTAAATAAGGGATCTTATGCATTTTTCATAAGGTGTTAACTAAAACTATTATTAACAATTTAATAACTCACTTTACACAATGGTATGAAAATTCTTTATGGATATGCAAAAATAATCGTCATATAAAATTTCTATGATAATATTATTAACTCAATTTGGTAACTCCTACTCCTAACAATTAATTGATAAACAAGAACATTTTGTATTCACCATTTCGCTAAAAAAAAGACCTACAAAATATACAATCATTAGTAATTTCCATCATATTTAGATCAATAAATCCTTTGAATTCATTTCCTTAATAACTAACTATCTAGTAATCCCCATATAATTATTCACAACTAGTTGATATTGTCATACAAGGGTTTTCCCAAGATTAGAAGAAATACTATCTTTAGATAATCATAAAATATTGAGAGAATATTAAGAGGTAATGTGTTGCAAGATGGTGTGTCCCTTGGTCTTCCTTGTCCAGCACAATGCCTGGGTTTGTGACATGGTTTAACTGCCTCCTGTGGATCTTATCTGATGCTTGTATTGGGTATTGATAGGTCAAACTTGTGGTGCAACGACAAGGCCAACAATTGGTATCAGAGTGGAGGTCACAGGTTCAAACCCCTCGCTTGTGCTGGGGGGGATTGTTGCAAGATGGTGTGTCCCTTGGTCTTCCTTGTCTAGCACAGTGCTTGGGTTTGTGACATGGTTTAATCGCCTCTTGTGGATCTTATTTGAAGCTTGCATTGGGCATTGACAGGTCAAACTTTTGGTGCAACAATAAAGCCAACATAATGATTCCGCAATCATCTTACATAATGAAAATAAAATAATTTCCTAATGTAAGGGACCTTAGGAAAAAACATCATCTTGCTAGATTGCCATGTTTCTTCATCAATATTATAATTCACAAGTATCCTCAATATATTTCTTTACTTATAAGAATTAATAATAAGAGGATAAAGTATAAACATAGGGTATCTTAATATTTTCAACCTCCTTAACATAATGGCCATAGCTATAGTCAATATAAGATAAGATGATGTACCATATTTGAAAATTAAGTAAAATAAGGAAATATGAACAATAACTTCTTTGTTAAATCAAATTAAATGATGAGTGGATGAGAAACATACCTCATTAAATGCTAATTCCATATTGTGTGAATAGGTTTTAAAAGTACATCACATATGGTCCTTGATTGATTCTACATCTTAAGAGATAAATTGATTCATGATATTTTCATTCACTTTACACTTGATCCCCTTGAGTTTTTTGTCTCATCTATACTCTTTCATACTCACAAATATTAGTTTTAATATAAATAAGAATAATTCCCAAAGTTTTCAAACTTTCCTAAGATTTAACTCAAGATTGGAATGTTAAGACCAATTTTAATTTTCTAACATAAAATCCTGCATAAGTATTCTTATCATTAAAATCTCAACATACCATTCCACTCCAAGTATATTATGTGAAACTTAAATCCATACCTATTTTAATTTATCAAATATATGAAAAACTATCAATAAATCAATTAATATACAATGAATAATGAATACCTAATACAAATAAAGCTATTGATAATTCATGTAATAGTATTAATTTGATACTATTGAAATTAATACTATACAATTAAATTGATACCCAAACTATCAAACATAAATAAGAAAATTTAACTAAATTGGAAATAAATTTATTTCCAATTCCCGCATTATCCACATGTCACAAAGAAGCATTAAATCCATAAGATGGAGATCATAATCTCAACACATACTATTAGTGAATGCCAATAAATATCACAGAAATAACAAAAACCAAAATAATATTTCCATTATCTCTAGATAATTTGCCAAGCATTGGGCCTGAAAGCCATCAAATGAAATAAGTGTAGCAGAACCATATGCACAGAAAGCTTTTTCCTAACATGGACATTATAATAGAATAGTTACTTGATTTCTTGATTGGAAAGTGAAATCCAATGTTGACACTGGTAAGCCACATATCGTTAAGACCATGATTGATTCACAGAAATAAATAAATGGTTATAAGACTATATTTGAGAACGAAGGCGATCAGGAATTAAATTAGAAAGAATAAAGTTCACACGCTTCAATTGTAAGCTTACTACACACAATACCCCTGCAAACGCATTTATGTATGCACATTTATTGCACACCGGTACTACCAAGAATCCAGTTTCAGAGGGTAAACAAATCCACTTATTCTCACAGGGGTTTTTGCATTTTCTACTGGTACATTTTTATAAAAATGTATGCCAATTGAGATAGTTTGATTGATGCACGCAAAGTGTTCAATGAAGTGACAAAATGAGAGGTCTTCTCAGGGAATGTGATCATTACAACTTATAGAAGACATGGGTATCCTCATGAGGCACTGAAACTATTTAATCAAATGCAATAATCTGGTATCCAACCTGATCAGTTCACATTTTCAAGCATCTTCCTAGCCTATGTCAAAACGGGAGCTTTGTAACATGGTATGGACGGCTCTAGCTGGAAAATTCACCGCCACCAATTCACCACCGATGGAAAATTCACCACCATGACAAATTCACAGCCAAATAAAATTCACTCTCAGCAATTCACTGTGGTTGGTATTAATATTTTTTAATATTTTTTAAATTTCAAAGTTATTGAAATATATATTAAAAAATATTAATGCGGTTAATTTTCCCCTGCCTTGAATTGCTGGTTGTGAATTTTACTTGATGGTGAATTTGTCATGGCAGTGAATTTTCCCATGGTGAATTGCTGACGTGAATTTTCCGTATGCCTATATGAACATACATCAAAGCATTATTCCAAATGGGTTTTTGTCAGATGATTTGCTGGAGAGTGCACTGGTAGACATGTACGCAAAATGTGGAAGAAATCATAAGGCACATAAACTATTTGACAAAATGTCTCCACTAGATGGAATCTCATGGAATGGGATGATTGGGGATGATTGAGGATGATTGCTGTAAATCCAACTCCACAACCTTTGCCAACATCTACGTATCTACGCTAATATGATCTTTGGAAAGGGGCATGAAAATTCACCAAAAATAAAAGACATGTACACAAAATGGAGAAGCATAGACAAAGTTCATGAATCGCTTGTAAAAATTCCCCAGAATTGTTATAGTATGTATCATGAATATTGCAAGAAGTGCACAAAAAAACATTTAAAACTGTCATGTAAATTCAATTGGCAGGTGTAAAGATAAACATAGTAAATAACATATGAAAAATACCTGTATAGTAAGAGGCGTCATTGATGGATATCTCTATTTTTTTAGAAATTCCCTTGAATTTCTTGGAGGCTCGGCTTAGATACTCTGTTAAATAATATCTTCAAAGTCCTCTCCATCATATCGAGAAGCCTTTCTTCTGGAAGTATTCTATCAGAGCAGCAGTATTAAGAGATTCTACTAGAAGCTCCCCTTTTGGATCAGGTGACTCTTTATCCTGCCTTTCAAGTCTAACAGGAGTGTCAGGACCACCACATAATGCCACAGCTTCAACTCTAGCCAAAGCTATTAGGTATGCCCATGACACTTGCATAGCTAGGTGTATTTCGAGAATATTAATTTTATTCACTAGATTTATAAAATATAAGGATTCCATTAATATTTCATTGAATTAGATAACTTAACTTGAATGAAGTGTATATATAACATAATTTTTGAGGGTTGTGACATAAAGCATATATCAGATAAGACATCATATAAAATGTCTTATGCTCTAAAAAATGGTAATTTGGTTAAATATGATATTAGTGATGAATCTTGGCTAATGAAGCATTGGTTGTCTTGATTGGATTGTTTCAATATACAAATACATCTATTCCTCAAATATTTAAAAATGAGGTAATCTAAATAATCCACTTAATAAAGTTACCATACCTCTGATTTTTTCAATAAAATACCTTTTTTATAGTATCTTCAATAACATTGACAATGATTTGTATGGGGTTTTGATCCATTTTATATTAATCGTCCTTCTTGTGTCTTCATCGAAGGATTCTAATGCAATCAGTTCTTCAATAATTGTTACCCAAGTGTAAAAAGAAATATCAAATATTTTCCATATTTACATCTTCACTTAAATCTACATACACTCAACCATCTACCTTAATCTTTCTTGTGGCTTCATCAAAGTTATTCATGCATTCCAAAACAAGTTTTGGACAATGTATAGCCATTAGAAATGTTACAGCTTTATCTAATCCATTCAATATAGTCTTTTCTTCCCATTTAGAACTCTTCAATATTTGATGAAAAACTATCATATTGGAAAAATATGAGTCTGTATCTGTTATTTCTTCATAAGTTGGCTTAATCTGAAAGGGCAAGGACATTCCTTTAAATTCTTCCTTCATCTTGCTAATTCTTTTAGTCCTAAAAAAAATGCAATACCTTCCATTACCAAATGCTACGGTTTCTTATTTTTCAAAAAGGAGGTTTAGGGTTTTTTTGAATTACGCCCTAAATTATGCTACATTCAATTTCAATGAAAAAATGATATTATTATTATTTCATACAAAATTGTATGAATTAAAAACTTGAATTTGTTGCTAGAACAAAATGTTTCAATTCATTCATAGAATTTGAGATATGTGTGAGAACATATACCTAGAATTTTGTTCATGTGAATCAAACCTATAAATTTATTTGAAATCCTCATGTGTGCTTCACTTCCTTTCCTCAAGCTTTGTGAATATCTTCTTCTATACAATAACCTCTTTGAATTATTTTTTACCAATTATTATCTCTTAATTTTTGCTCACTTTGTCAAGAATTCACTTTGCAATCATATTATGATGAAATGATCAAACAAAATTACTTTTATTGATATCAATACCTTGTAAATTAAGTGCATTCAATGCTCATACAATGGTAGGTACACATTTATGAGATGGAAAGAACATGCATAAATTTAAATTCCATTTGGATCTAAGCGAAAAACTAAAGTGAACTAAAAATATAATGTTTCAATATATCGAGTTCACATGAAAGGTGCTTTTCTAAAAATGTGGGTTATTCCAAATGATCTAGATATTTTTCTTAAAGTCAAGTTTGGATGTGGAATCCCAATAGTGATGTCAACAAAAAGGATAGTGATGTCATCATTTTGGAAATGGTCTTGCAATTAGTCCTTTGGATTAATAGCATAATAATGTAACAACATCATCATCAAGATATGGTTGTGGGAATTCTTAAGTGAACTAGATTTAGCACTTAACTTGGTTAAGTTCATATGCAAGTAAATCCTCCATTAGACCTAAGTGACATCATCATTATGTAAGCATCATACTACTGTGGATAATCTTAATTGATATGGTTAGTCACACTTTTTAATATGATTCTTCCATATATCCATGTGGAAAGTTCATTGGAAAATGAATCTTGTAAAATTAACTTGTTGAACCATCTTTGTATAATTGAATTAGAAGATAGATTTTTGCATTCTTTAAATTTACTTTATTAGCTCATCAAGTCCAAAAATAACAACATATCAAAGAATGCATAGGCATATAAGGATAAAATATTAGCAATCAAAAATCACTTAACTACAAACAAATGTATGTGAACCCTCCATATTCAACTACACCTATAAAAGGGAATTTTAGATGGCCACCTATCTTTTGCATCTAGGTTAAAATTAGAACATCTTGTAGAAAAACACAAACAAACCAAATATACAATTAAAAGACCCACAAGAGAATAGATAAAGTATAGGATAACTAAAGCTACTAATACTTGCAAGAAAACTCAAGTGAACCTATTTTCGGACAACCTTTAGCGAATTAGCTTTAATCCATATGGGTCTACAAAACCCACAAATTCATAATTTGTACACCTTACCAAATATGGACAAACTTTAAAAGGAAACCCTTGCTATTTTCAAATACTCCATTGATTTAAAATTAAGATCTATCAAAGAGGCATACCAAAATTTTCAATTTAAGAATTCGGGAAATTTTTCCTTTACCACCAAAATAGAAGAAAAAGAAAGCACAAAAGAGGAGTTCTCATTTTTAATGGGGTGTGTTGTTAGACTATACAACACTTAGACAAATAAATCTATATTAATATAATATAAACCTAGTGATAATAAAATGATTTATGATGTCTAAAAGATTCTTAGGCTAAAAAATCTATATTAACCAAAATAGATCTTATCGATAATATAATTATTTTGAAAAGATGCTTATACTAACATATCTATATTAACTGAAATGAATAAATAGATAATATTTTTTTTTATGATGGATGGGATGATATATGAAAATTTATGGATGTAGGTGTCATTCCTTGGTACATCAGATGCATGAGCAAGCTAAGTGGGAGATGGTAAGAAAGAAGAAAGATGGGTGAGGAAAGACAAATGTAAAAGGGATCAACAATTAAACTAAGATGACATAGTGTATATGATAGTTGGAAGGATACTAAGATAAGGTGGGGTATTTTGAATACAATAATTAAAATAAAATGTAGTGAGCACTTAATTTTATACATCATGATATACTATGCACCAAGGTCTAAGGAACTAGGGTGACTTCATATCACATGCATAGGACTTATGCAACAAAAAAGGGTTAATCCAACATATTACAAGGTCATATAGGGGCTTGGTGGATATGATATTCAAAACCAAAAACATAAGGAATGTCCCAACATAACACAAGGTCTCAATGGGCCATGGTGGGTACAACATAGGACAAACATACAAAAAAAGCACAAAAAAGTCAAGAACTTGCCTCTAGTTTTATCAGTCAAAGAACACCACAATATGAAGGATCATGGTGACCCTAAGTAAAGTACGAATCCAAAAGAAAAAAATTTAAAATACAAAGTAACAAGAAAGTGACATACACATTGATTGCCTATTTCTAAAATATGATGGATGGGTAGATGTTGTTTGATTTGAGAAACAATATATCTCGTGAAGGAAAATGATGGATTGGTAGAAATTAGAATACATAAGGTGACCAAAGTATATGAAAACAAAAGGTATTATTGGATAATGTTGGGATGTTGGCTTGTGGGGAGATCTTGATGAAACTGACAAAAAAAATCATGGGACCTATGGACACGTATAAACAAGGATAGACCTAGGTGGTGATGGATGGCATGAAACTATTTACAATATATACAATATGTACAAGAGATGTTGGTCATGTCCTACCCTGGTGTTGTGTATCAAGATTGTGACCACATGTAAGGATTAGTAGGATATGTCAATAAATTTATGCATGAAGCTCAGAGATGGGATGTTATCCAAATCATAAAAGTTTCAAAAAGGAATATGATGTGGTGGATGGAAAGATGAAAATTGATACTAGGATAAGGGAACACTGGTAATAGGATGATGTGATGGCAATGGATGACACAAAAGTAGTGTGAGGACTAGCAAGATAATGTATATGTCTACTTGTTTAATGTGAAAAAGGAATCAAGAATAATTAGTAAATTACCTTGGATCAATCCTTTCTCCACTAAACAATAGAAAAATAACCAATGAAGGAAACTTTTGGCTAATGTCGTAAAAGGAGAGCCAAGTTGTATGGGTTTTATTCCTTTGTTGTGCAAATAATAGATTGATAAACATATGATTAAATTAACTGAGGTGACACAAAATCATAATAAAAACAAGAAAATTATTACATAAACAATCATATTAATTTTCAAAAAATTAACATAGATCCAAAAAATTAGATAGAGAGGAACCTTTCACCATAAGTTGGGATTTCTATCCAATACACAAGCACTCCATATAGATGAAAATGGATAATGTTAGGGTCTTAAGGGTGTTTTAGAACCTGAGTGGCTATTTGATAATTTCTATAATGATCTTCTCTTCTAAATTCTACAATTTTTCATCTCAGATCTAAACCTACACAGGCACAAAGGAGAAAAGGGGGTTATGGCTATATAGGATTTTTCCCTGGTCAAACCCTTGCTTTGGTATTTCTACCTCCATGAATAGCCAATTTGATAAAAGAAAATGTGTGTTCTTTGTATCTTAAGTATTTCTAAGATTGTGGTGAGTAGTACTGACAAACACAATTATAGTTAAAACCATACTCAAGTGTGTTAGAGTGGATTTCTATATGCCTAAAACAAGGTAGTGCAAGATCCAACCCAAGATAAATGTTATATGCAAGGGAAACAAAAACATAAGTTAACTCACTTTAGCAAAGCAAGGTGATCAAATCTTGAATGTGGGAACAAGTTGAAATCATACCCAATTGCATTGAAGAGTTACAAGTTGATCATTAGACATCAATCCCAACCATTCTTTAACACTCTTGGAACTTCAACCAAAATAGCAAGAGTAAGTAGCAATAAATCATGTACACAATTACAAAGCTAAATATTCATTTTGATAGGGCTTATTTGTAGTATGCATCATGTGCCTTTGTTTGAAAAAAAATCATGTAAAACATTACAAAAAAGGATCTGACATCCTTCATGTCAGGTTCACAAAAATGTAGAAAAGGGGGATTCGTTGCTCACGAGTCTCTTCATTATCAAGAGAATCCTAGGGAGGGAATTTCCCTAAACTACCTCAAGCTTTACTTAATGTAGTTTAATGAAGAAACTGTAAAGAATATCTTACTAAGGACAATATTCAAATAGACTACAAAATATGAGAGAGCAGGGTATTGAGATCTCTACCACAAAAGGAATAGCTCTTGGCCAAAGGACTACAGGGCATGATCAGGATTTCAACATGGTGCATTGAAGTCTAAGGGAAACATTGGCATCCAAGGAAAATAGAGAGCTAAAACCTTAAGCATGAATACTTTAACCCAACTAATGTGCTTAGATCCAAGGTTTGTTCAAAAAAATAGATAAACAGAAATAAGAAATGCCAAAAAATACAAAGGAAGGCCAAGGGTTAACTTACAAACAATCATGCATTTGAAGCCTTCCTCTAAGATTCACCTTGACAACTTGCACACAAGATGAATGAGGAAAAATGTTAGGGTTTTTTTGGGGCTTGTTGCAGTCAAACCCCTACTTTGGTGTTCCCACCTCCACAAATAGCCAGTAGATAGAAAAAGTGGACAAAGTGAACAAATACAGAGTGGTAAAAGTAATCCTTGCTCAAGGAGGAGAACCCATACCAAAAAGTAGCAAAGTGAGCAAAGTAATCTATTCACAAATAGCTAAGAAACAAGAGAGTATTATCAACAGTCCACAACCCCCTCTTGAATGTACAAACACACCGTTGAATGCTTTCAAGAGAGATTTGGAGATTGGAAGAACCTCAATCCAATAGAGCTTCGTTGCAGAAGGGATATTGTAAGAAGAAAAAATTGAGAATAGAGTGAGATTGAAAAATTGAAGTGTTAGAATGAGAAGGAACCCCTACAATGAGAGCAAGAGAGAGAGTTTTTTTGTTTCATGGGTGGGAGGAGTTGTTACACTCATAGTTCTGATTGTAGGGACATGTGTCACAAATTAAGATTCCAAGATTCTGCATTTCAAACTTAGAAAACTGTGTGGATGCTAGCACACCACATGAACAATGTGATGCATATTTTTTTGTAAATTTTTTCCAAGTAAATAATTAATTATGATTTTTTTATTACAACTTTCAAAAAATATAAAAACTCGTATGTCTGACCACCTTAACTTGGTCAAAACTTCATGAATTTTTTTTTTATTTTTTTTAATCCTATAGTATACAAAACATAGAATGTGACACATGTTTTAGATTCAAAAAATGTGATACCGTTTGAAAGCTGTAGATGTTTTTCAATTAGCCTATCAATCAGGACTTTAGTCATAATTCAAATAGAAAATGAATAATAATTATTTATTAAATTCAAAGTAAAACATAATTTATATTGGTGGAGAGTTGAGAATCTCCTTTAAAAACCCTATTTTTTTCATCAATTTTGGGTAAAAAAAAGTTGTTAGCCACATACCCTACACATACCCATCATATCACCACTTTTTGGTCCAT
Source organism: Sequoia sempervirens (assembly GCA_007258455.2). Classification (NCBI taxonomy): domain Eukaryota; kingdom Viridiplantae; phylum Streptophyta; class Pinopsida; order Cupressales; family Cupressaceae; genus Sequoia; species Sequoia sempervirens. The sequence goes on along the minus strand of VDFB02058242.1, from coordinate 193,775,548 downwards.
CATGATCATGCACATACCCTAGGTCCTATATGTTTCTTTCACAAAAATCAGGTATGCATTGTATTGCCAAAGATTTAAGCATTTAAGAATGCATATAAGTTATGTTTGATGAAATATATATCATCATAAAGGGGTCTTGAGTAACATAGATTTTTCCAAAAACATGGCTACCAAAGTCATGAATAAACCATGTCCTTCAATAGTAGGCATAGTCCAAACATAAAATGAACTAGGGGTAGTTTTCACAATCCTTTATAGGCATGTTTTTTTGACAACACAAGATAGTCAATCATCTTTAAGGCAACATTTTGGGTATTAACAATCCTTTATAAGCAAGTGACAATGGTCCTCATGAAACTAGTCTCTATAAAATATAGAACACAAACCTATGACAATGAGGTTTTATGAAAATCATAGAGTCTCTATGAAAAGGATGGTCAAGGGTATGCACATTTTGGAAATACTTGAGTTCATTTTTGTGATGGGTCTGGTTATTAGTATTTTTTTGTTTCTTTTCATATAATTTTAAGACACTTTACCTATGTTTTTAAAGTATCTCTCAAACAATACTTCCATAATATGCTATCCTTTTACATATACCTTGCAACCTTGAACCCATTTTGTGGAAATGAAATATGGTGAAATATTTGTAGCATTTCATGGTTTAAATATGAAAATATATGTATATGGATGAAATGTTGTGATTTAACTATAGTGGTTAGTTGCATATGTATGTGTGTGGATTAATTTCTTTGTAGACTCAGCATGTGGTAACCAGAGGAGTATTCGTAGCAAGCACCGAAGTAGTAGAATAGGGGATTAACGAAGTTTAAGTCAATCAAGTACATAAAGCTATGGAGCTGAGCATGGTCATTATGGAAGGAATAAATGTTAGAAGATATTTGTTCTTGTATGTTGGATGTTTTCCTATGTGCTTCACATGCAAGCTGTCCTTATTTGAATAGGTCTCTTTTTCAGCAAGATGAATAAGTCAATCATCGTTCCACCTCCTTGTATCTAGGAGTGAGGCTTGTGATTGCAGTTAGTTAGTTGGTAGTTTGAATAAAACTCTCCCCATTTTGTATAAAGTCAGGGGATGAGTTCATAGTTTAGTTAGTTGATTAATACAAGCTATTATCAGTTAGTAATTTTCTAGTTTTTTAGTTATCCAAAGACATGTTGTTACAATGATATTATGGATTAAAATCTACAAAAAGGATTTTGTCTAAATATCTGGTGTTATGCGATGAATGAAATTGTATGATGCATGGATGCGTGAGAATCTGAGTTAGATTTGGTTTCTAGTTAAGTGAGGCAGTCTTCTAAGCTGGCCTCTCAGGTACTATTCTTCACTTCATTTATCTATCTGTCATTTATGTATTTTCATTAACTTTGTTTTCATTATTCTACATGTGCATTACAAGTACATGGTTTATGGTTAGTTAAAGTCATGAATGTTCATGAAAAAATATAGAGCATATTTCTTCAAAGATTAGGATTGGTTATTTCATCATTTTAAATAGTTTCAGATTGATTTTGCATTCACATATTTCTAGCAGTCACCTACAGCTTATGTTGTAGGTACCCGTAGCCAGTTATGTAACTATTTTCATTGTTTTTGCAATTCTGTTAAATTCCAACAAGGTAGAATATCTTGAATAAGATTTGTGTGGAGTAATTTAGGTTAGCACAAGTCTATGGAGACACATATAGTGGAGTACCATCACAAGTTTATGCACCTTGGTTGATAATTTAATTTAGGCTTACGATGTCAAGAGGACTGTTCAATTTGGTATACCCCTGAATTGTGTAAAATTTACCAAGTCCATAACACATTAGTTTGCCTCTATATTTTTGGCACCATTTCCAAGGATGGTGCTATCTTCATAGGCCTATTTTTACAAGCTTTCATAGTTAAAACTATTATAGTTAAAAAAATTTGTTTTTCATTAGGACTGATAGCTTTCATCTTCAAAAACTTGGAGTTATACTAACATTGTGCAGGAACATTTCCATACAAAGAAAAACTTACCATATGCGGAGGAAGAGAGATAACCAAGGAAGATTCATCCCTTTAGACACTCAAGATAGAGAATATACTGGTGGTTTTGTTGAGTATACTACAGAGATTGTTGAAAGAGTAGACACTGCCTTTCCATCTTCATCATCTTCATCATCATCATCATCTTCCACAACTACTGAGGGGACCTTCTGAACAATGGTAGATGTAGCAGTAGATGACCCAAAGCATGGTACGTTTGAGTTCCCCATTACTGACCAAGCCAGAGCTACTATGCTGAAATATATTCCACCATCAACATTACCAGTATTTTATGGCTTGGTAACTAAGGACCCAAACCTTTCTCTTTGATTTTGATTTCTTGTGCAGAAATTATGATTACACTACTGATGCCCATCGATGCAATCTCTTCCCAACTACTCTTAAATATTCCGCCCTTAGATGGTTTATGGGGCTTGGCAAGGATGTTGTCCTAGACTGAGACACCATGAAGACTAAGTTCTTGGAAAAATACAAGGACTATTGGAGAGTATTAGACCGAAGAAGAGATGACATTTTCTCAATGTCTCAAAAGGAGGATGAGCCACTAGAAGATTATATAAAAATATTTCAGTTTGCTTTGAAGAAAAACCCCCAACATAAACTGTCAGAGGAATCCATTAAGTTGGTGTTTTTGAGGGGGATTAATGAAGATAGTATGGATTCCCTCAACCTTATTGGGGGAGGAAACATTTCTATAGGACCATTTGAAGATATTTTGAAAGTCTATAGGAATTATTCTAGGACCCTTTCTAGAAACCAACGAGGGGAGAGGTCATCCATCACAAGTAAGTCCTCTAATGGGGTTTCCAATGTTGAAATCAGTAATTTATTTTCCAACATGAAGCAGGATATAATCAATCATCTAGCAACATAGTTGGACACACTCCACATCAAGAAGAAGTAGGAGGAAGCAAAAGGCATGCTCACTGAGTATTTTCCTCACTATAGGCAGAGGAAGGCCAATTGTAAGTGCAAAACAGTGGCAAGTATTTAGCAAGAAAAGATTGAGAAACCAGATTTCCTACCAATGGAAGGAGATGATGGATAAATTTTCTACATAGCAAAAAGGAGGCCTTAACAACAAAGACAAGGTATGCCACTAGACCCCCTTAGTTTTAAACCATCTTTCCCTTCTAGCAATTAAAACTTTCTTGCTTGGAATGTCTAGCCCTGGCAAACAAATCAGAACTCATGGTAGAATCTTCAACAATGGCCACCAACCCAGCCAAATTGGAACTAGCAGCCCAACGCATGGCCACAACAAAAATTTTAGGGTTCCAACTACAATCCACAATGGTAGCCTTAGTGGAAAAAAGGCTAGCAATGACAACAAAATTTGAATTACCAGTAGTGTATGCTACCACCACCTCCACCTTAGTAGTAAGCTCTAATGCCTCCATCAAATCCTCAGTCTCAACCACCTAAACCATCCCAGATACCTACCCAACCTACACCTAACTGTAACACTAAGACTGTTCCATAGGATTATACTAACAAATTTATCCAATACCCCACTTATGGGGTAGAGGTGAGTGACCTTCATCTCAGATCAAGGAAGCAGCTTTCAAGACCTTCATCCCCTAAAATTACAAAATTGAATGTTGAACAACCTACAAAGCAAGCCTCAAATAACCCACCTTAGGAATCCCAGTCCAATCAAGGGCTCCAAACCACATCACATCTGAAGCCTCCATTCCCTAAATGTTTGGCTATCCAGTAGCAACATACACAGGTTGAATCAGACCTTCTAAGCCAGTTAAAGGATGTCAGCATTAAAATCCCTTTGATCCAAGCTATCAAAGATATTCCCATTTATACTAATACGATTAAGGATCTCTACCTTAGGAATTCAAGAAGGAAAAGAAAGGACCCACAAAGAGTTAATGTTTTGGGTAATCTTACTAATATAATGCTAGGAAACATAATTGTTCCTAAGTATACAGATCCTGTTAGTCCAGTAGTGGATTTCAAAGTCAATGGGACTCTTACTAAAAATAATTTGATAGACTTAGGTACTGCAATTAATGTGATGACCAGGGAAACCATGCAACTACTACAGTTAGCCAACCTTAGGCCTACTCAAATAGTTTTACAATTAGGTGATAGGTCTACAATTAAGCCTAAAGGAGTTATTAAGGACCTTATCATTGCATTAGATTCTTAGGATTACCCTACTGACTTTATAGTACTTCATCCCAAAGTTAATCTAGTTGGTTATCCACTAATCTTAGGTCGACATTGGTTAGCCACAACTAATGCATTCATAGGCTATAGGTCAGGAAAAATGATCATATCCAATGAAACTGTAACCAAGAATATAGTACTTTATCCACCATCTAAGACACATCAAGACCTTGAGTAGACCATTTGGCCAAACCTAGATGATGAGGAAAGCTATTCATTGTAGACCTTAATGACTATAGAGTGTAGCCCTCTACTGGATATTCAAGATGAGGATAAGCTGATAGCTCACATCATACAAAATGACTGTGGAAGGCACCCACAACAATAGAGTTGTCTATCCTATTTACAAGATCCTTTAGAAAGCATAATACCTACCAGTTCACCACAAGAAGTATCCCAGATAATCCATACTCTGTTACCCCAACAATGCTTGTCAATAATACCCAGCCTTGATCTATCCTCTATACAAGACATGTTTATGCCATTAGAGGTGAAGCCTAGAAAGATGCTAAATGTTAATAATGCATTGACTGATGAACAACATAAATCCTTGCACATTGTGTTGTAGGCACATGCAACAAATTTTTCATGGAATTATAGTGATATAAAAGATATTGATATTTCCTTATGCATGCATAATATTTACATAAATGATGGCTACAAACCCATAAGGCAGCCTCAAAGGTGCATGAATCCAGCCCTCAAAGAAATTGTGAAATATGAACTGCAAAATCTTTTGAATGTACGATTCATATATCCTATCTTAGACAGTGACAAGGTTTCACCATTAGTCATAGTACCTAAAAAGGGTGGTAAATGGAGAGTTTGTGTTGACTATCGAGAACTCAATATTGCCACCATGAAAGACCATTTTCCATTACCATTCATCGACCAAGTTCTAGATTCTTTGGTAGGAAAGAATTATTTCTCCTTTCTTGATGGTTTCACTGGTTACAACCAAATTAATATTGCACCTAAAGATTGAGATAAGACCATGTTTACCTATCCTTGGGGTACCTATGCATATTCTATTTTACCTTTTGGTTTATGCAATGCTCTAGCCACATTTCACAAAGCAATTCTTAGTATATATCCTAATCTTGTACATGATAAAATGGAGATTTATATGGATGGTTTCACCACATATGGTGAAACATTTGATGAAGCTTTGGAAAATTTAGAAATAGTCTTGAAAAGATGCGCTAAACATAATTTATCATTGAGCAATGAGAAATGCTTTATGATGATGACAGAAGGAATTGTCTTGGGACATTTTATTTCTAGTGCAGGGATACAAGTTGGCCCTAAGAAGATTGAGATCATATGTACACTATTTGTCCCCCACAAACAAAAGGATGTGGGAAGCTTTCTTGGACATGCAGGTTATTACAAGAGATTCATCCAAGATTACAGTAAAATAGTTGCACCTTTGTTTACTTTTTTGACAAAGGATATTGAATTTCAGTGGACTGTAGAATTTTAGCAATCCTTTGAGAAGTTAAAAGAATCTTTGACTAATGCACCAATTTTAAGTGGTCCAAATTGGACATTTCCATTTCACATTCACACTGATGCATCAAAATTTGCAATTGGAGTTGTCTTAGGACAAAAAGAGGGAAATAAGGAGTATGCCCTATATTATATCAACAAAAACCTACAAGGAGCAGAATTGATCCACACTGTGAATGAGAAAGAAATGCTTGCATTTGTCTATGCTATTAACAAGTTAATACACTATATTATTGGTTATCAAGTATTCATACATACAAACCATACAACAATTAGATACTTGATGAATAATATAGTAGTAGGTGGAAGGCTTGTGAGGTGGTCACTACTACAAGAGTTTGACATAACCATAGTTGATAAACCAAGAAAAGCTAACGTGGTTGTTGATTTTCTATCTAGATTTCCCACAACATCTGAAGGAGTGGTTGATGATTCTTTCCCTAATGAACATTTATTTGGTTTAACTATACATAATCCATGGTATGCTGATATAGCTAACTACTTGGTAATAGGGAAGATTCTAGCTTACTTCTCTGCCAAAGAGAAAACACAGTTAGTTCACAAGTGCTTCCCTTACTCTTGGATTTATGGATTCTTATTCTACACTGGCCTAGATAACATTATGTGGAGATGTATTAGGGAGGATGAAGTGTTTGAAATATTGAAAGCCTACCATGATGAACCTTGTGGTGGAAATTTTGTAGCTAAAAGGATAGATTTTAAAATATTAACATAAAATTATTGGCCAAGCCTTCACAAAGACTCTATTAAGTATACTAAAAGTTGTGATAGATGCCAGATAATGGGGATACCTACAATAAGTGATGAGATGCCTCTGTAACCTCAACTAGCACTAGCTCCTTTTGATAAATGGGGGCTAGATTTTGTTGGCCTTATATCTCCTACTTCAAATAACAAAGAGTATATCCTGGTATGTACTGATTACTTGACCAAATGGGTAGAAGTAAAAGCATTGCAATTTTCTAGAGATGGAAATGTTGCAAAATTATTATATGAGGAAATATTCACTAGATATGGTGTTCCTAAGGAGATAGTGACTTATCAAGGGCCACAATTCACATGAAACCTCATAGCTCATCTGGTTAAAGAATATTAGATCAGGCACAAGAAGTCTACCCCATATCATCCTCAGGAAAATGGGCAAGTTGAAGTTACCAACAGGGAGATTGAGAACATATTGATGAAAACTATGCAACTTCATAGACAAGATTAGGTATCTAGATTACTATAATTTTTTGGGAATATAGAACTACCTAGAAGACAACTAAAGGGTTTACCCCTTATGAGTTGGTTTATGGAAAAATAGTAGTGTTACCTATAGAGTTTGAATACAAAACCCTACGAACATTAGTTGATTTAGGGATGGACTTAATAGAATCTCAAAAAGAAAGGTTGCAACATTTGAATGCCTTGTATGAAATCAGATTGTAAGCATTGCACCACATAGAGGTTGTTTAGAAACAAAGGATTAAATTTCATGACCAGTATATTAAGACTAAAGAATTTACTGTAGGGGATTGGGCACTTCTGTATGATTCTAGATACAAATATTTTCTAGGGAAATTTCAGTCATGATGGATGGAACCTTATGAGATATAGAAAGTCTTTCCTAACGGTGCAATACAACTCCAAACTATTGATGAGGTCAAATTTTCACTTCTGCTTAATGGGAAGAGACTCAAGTTGTATAAGAAACTACTTCAACACAATGCTTTTATCATATCTCTAATGGATGAGTATGGTGTACATAGTTCTCCTGATTCAAAATTTGGGACAAAGGATAGTATTTCACAGGATGATTTGCCAATAGGAATCAACTTTCACAACATGTCTAGTAATGCAGAGGTTGAGTTACACAACTCTACCTCTGAGATTACCTAGACTTAATTTTCCATGTTTTAATCACATGCACACACAACACAATATCTGTAATGCCAAAGTTTTAACTCTAGAGGGACCTATATTTTTGTTTTCCTGGGACCTATTCAGATGGGACCTGTGCTTCGCATACCTATAGCAATACCCATTGCATGCATGCTACAATTACTTGGTGGATTCAAATTGTTTTTCCCATGGACTATTCTAGCGCACACATGTGTCCTTTACTTCCTAGTAAAGTTCATGTCAACAGTACAACCACCACTTTTCATCAACTCCTATGCAATCAATGCACCTTACATCACTTTTTCATTGTGATATGTGTCTTTTTCAATTCATAACTGCGTCAAGCATCACTTTCCATTCTACATGTATGGAAGGTAACCTCATATAATTAAGTCTAGTTTTCCTTTTGTATTCATTATTATTCCTTATTTAAGTTATGCATGTGGATTTTATCACCATTAATTTTCATTATTATCCTATCACCTTAACCCGAATATGCATGTAGTGTGGTCACTTCACCATAAGCTGGGGGAGGGGTATCATTATTATCAATTTTTTGTTATTAATTTTTTATTTTTCCACCCAAGTTTGTTAGAACTACATTAATACCATCCTTTAAAACTAGCAAAACTTCTCTATGTTTCTGATAAATTTGATTCCTTTTTTGAGATGAGCTAAGGTATAGAATTACTTGATTGAACTAAGATAAAGGGATTGTAAGTGTTGGGTATGGAGAAGGTATTTGGAGAAGCAACTAAATTTGAGGGATTTTGGGTGGTGAAGTTGAATTTGTACAATTTGAACTCTTTGAGGTTACAAGAATTGATAGAATAATAAGAGGTGATGTAATTCATAGAGAACGATATGCTCACAAAGAGATATTAGAGGATACAATGGTTATACTTCTATTCACTAGAGTAGGATGACTAGAATATTTCTTGAAGTTGATAGAATATGATAATGAGATGTTCAAGGATTTTGCAACCACGTTGAGGTATGATGAAGCAATAGTAAAAGGATTGGTGGTGGATGGCTCAAAGATGACAATCGCCCAAGTAACGGGGTTACCTCACATAGGTGTCAAGTACCCAGCTCATGCAGATGCGGTAGCAGCAACGGAAGCATTCTATGAATGGGGTGAGAACTTGGATTCAATGTTACAAGGTAATAAAAGACTTTCACTTCCATTCTTTTGGGGAAAATGTACTGCTTATATTATCAAATACCTTACTTGTGATGGTCGCCACAATCTATTGTATACTATGCATTTCAATTTGTTGAACCATTTGCGGCATATGACCAATTAGTCAATGCACCTAATTTTCTATACAATATTATGAAAAGAATGGCCTCTAAATATTAGAGGAAACAAACCAATCCTACATTATCTCACCATTGCCTGATAATCTTACTAGTTAAGAGAATTTTGAGAATTCAACATCCCTAGGTTGATTGGGATGCTTTTAAAAATTGCAAAGAAATCATTGAGTTGCTTGAGGCACCTAAAGTAGAAGATGAACCCTTACCTAATTTTGAACTAGAAGTTGACCCTAAGCAAGATGAACTAGAGAGAGAAGATTCCCCTATTTTACCATCTACTTCTCCTTCTAGTAGCCAAAGTGGAATTGAAAAAAGATGTGTTAGTTGCGGTAACAGAGGAACCCTCATCCTCTAAGACCCCTAGAGTTAGGAGAAGTACTACATCAACATCCTCAAAAGGAAAAAGAAAAAGGAAGGATTTGTCAAGTAGGAGAAGGTTGAAAGAGAAGGGGATGAAGGTAGGAAGAAGGGGAGTAAAAGAGGAAAGGAGAGTAAAGTTACATAGGAAACTACTACTCCCCGCCGCTTAGGAAGGATAAAAAGATAGAAAGTTGAGAAGAGAGATCTGGAGGAACCATTTCTAAAAGGAAAGGTTGAGGAACAATAACATCATATTCCACTGATGGTTGATACAAACACAGATAGAGAAAAAGTTAATCTTGACAATGTTTATGCTGAAAATGTTGGTGTGCCTGCTAAGAAGAGAAGATATATATCATCTTCCTCTGATTCTTACTTAGATGATGCTTTCATTGCCAAGAAGACCAGAAGGGAAATTCCTAGTGACTCTCTTAGAGAAGTTTTTGATGCCACAGGTAATGATAGTGATGGTTTGAATTTTAAAGAAGAAAAGGAGTTGTTGGAGGATAGAAACATAAGGAAAGAACTTTAGAAAACCCTTGATAGACTAAAGCAATTGGAAGAATAGGTAAAAGGATATGAAAAAAAAGACAAAGGAAAGGAAATGAGGATCAAGGAGCTAGAATAAAAAGTACAAACCTATGGCCATGGAAATAAATTGGACCTATTAACACAGATGGTCGAAGGTAGAATGGGGAGTAAAACTAATTTGAATTTGCAACCCCCTGTTGCAAAAACACCAGCCTACCATACTACTTTATCTTTTCATTTTGAATTGATGAAAATTACTACTCAATTCAAGAAGGAAAAATAAAACTAGGAAAAAGAAAAGCAACTTTTGAATGAAACTAAGAATTTGGAGTTGAAAAGGCTAGACGAGAAATTGACAAAAGTGGTTGATAGAGCAATTCAAATAGTTGAATGTAGACTACCACCTAGGGTTTATGCATTGTTATTAAAGGAAAATTTCTCATTTTTCAATTCAATAAGTTTATTAATGACCAACCTTTTTCTTTGGATAAGAGACACAATTTTCTCACTTTCTTCAATAAAATCAGTTTGGAGGAGCAAGACCAATTATGTGAATATTATGCAGTAGTCACCTACAAATTATGTTGCAGGTACCTGTAGCCACTAGGATCTGTAACTATTTTCATTGTTTTTGTAATTCTGTTAAATTCCAGCATGGTAGAATATATCGAATAAAGTTTGTGTAGAGTAATTTAGGTTAGCGCAAGCCTATGGAGACACATATAGTGTAGTACCATCATAATTTTATGCACCTTGGTTGATAATTTAATGTAGGTTTGCGATGTCAAGAGGACTGTTCAATTTGGTATACCCCTTCATTGTGTAAAATTTGCCAAGTTCATAACACATTAGTTTGCCTCTACAGTTTGAACATGGGTATTATAGTGATGCATGCTTCTTCTTTTTCTTCCTCTAAATGTTGTCCCTAAACCTCCATAACCTTCTATGCACCCAACATTAGCTACATCTTCATTGCTACAATGGCAAGACTCATTAACAATAGATTATGGAACAATTGATGATGTTTCTAAGCTATGCATTGGTTATCTAGATTCATATCTTTATTTGAGCATGTAATTGAAAGTGGACCTGATGATGTAAATCATTCATTTCAGAAATATCATTATTATTATATAGACATTAAAAAATATTGATTCTCACCATTCTAGTGATTAGAACTTTAGATGAGGATTGTGGTCTCCAAAAAAAGTAAGCATGATAGTGAGAAACATTAAAGCAAAAACAAGGAAATAAAAAGATGATTGTCACCATGAAAAGATAGTCATAACTTTGCAAGTATATGTTAAAGCAAACACGAGTGGACAGTGCTAGTGAAGGGAGTCTTCATGAATGAAAATAATAATTAAATTGTTTACAATAATGTGAGGATGGAAAAAGGATTGTAGAAGGAATGAAATATCCATCAAATCATGAAAAATAGTCAAATGTACAATCCCCATAAGCAAGATGGTGAAATTTTTGCAAAGGATTCCAAGTTTTCATTTTATATAGATTTAAGGAGTGCAACAATATTTAAGATCAAGTGTAAATCAATGAATAGCATGATGTTATCTTTTAGTGTGGGTAGAGTTCAATATTTAAATGATAGAGTTAAATGAAGATAGCAATGATAAAATACAGTCCTAAGGGAAGTTCCTTTATCTAATCTCAAAGATTGAGGTATCTATGCATTGCCATGAACTTGTGACAATCAATAGAAAATGCTAGAAAAATGCAAGAGAAGGAAATCCTATAACTATTTGATAGTGATAATATGCATAGAGAAGTTGGTGAAAGCATGAGGATAGTCCTATGCTTAGCTTGGTAACAATTGAGAGAGGAAAAACATGAAAAATCTTGAAGAAGGCATATCACCATGCAATCAAGGTCTATTAAAAGATGCAGGTCTGAAACATAAATGAAGAATGATATTAGAGTTAGATCAATGGTGGCATAAGGTAACAATCTTAGGATAGTAAAAACAGTGATGAGAAAGCAAGTCTATGAAGTAATAAAACAAGGCTACAGGTTAGTCAGAAAAGGATGGCACTAGAGGAAGTTGAGTTAGAGTTAAAAGAGGTAGCAATGATCTCAATGGGAACAAAGGTTATAAAGCATGACATGATCAATATTAAATCCCTTTGTGACCAAGTGATTTCTTTCACTGAGTATAGAAGAAAGATTGAGTATTACAAAGAAACCATCTAGTACACTTGCTTCTGATGTTTCTTTATAAGAAATTGGTTATTTTATGTAATAAGGGTAGGGTGTAGTGGTGAAACACAAATGCAAGGGGAATTTTCATACCTATAAGTGACACTGTATGGAGGAAACTATGCATCTAAATGCTAAGAAACCAGAGAAAGGATAGCTATGAACCCTACATAACCCATGGAAGAAAATGGTTACAAACAAATATAAGTAAAAGTGATAGAATGGGTTCAAGTTCTTCCAAGCACAAAAGAGAGTACCATTTAGTGGTCACTAAAGGAGATAGTCTATTAAAAGGTAGTAACCTATGCATAGAAAATTCATAAGAAACACAAGAGGAGAGTCTTTTGCATGCATTTTTGTGGACAATGAGCAAGTGATAGAGGATTTGTGCTTCTACAATGTGGCACCATCAAATCAAGAAAACAAAGGCAGAGTAAGGAACCTCTTGTTATCAGTTGGGGATTTCCTTTGTTGGATGAAAATGCCAAGTTCAATACTTACTAAGATTTAAATTGCATATGGTGATAAATGTGATCAAGGTAAACACTGTGATTTAGGGTGAAAATGATTTCAATAAATAGTATAGGATTGCCATAGTAGAATCATAATAGTTCACAAATGGAAGTTCATTGAAGTCTCAAAGGAATGATTACCAACATGACAGACCATGAGGTCAGAGTCTTGAAGTTTAGAAGGGACAACCTATAGTGAGTAGAGAAAAAACTAAGGAGAACTAAGGAGAACAAACCAAGGCAAGTATCAGTTGAGTTCCATGGACAAGGAGGAAAAAATGAATTTTCAAGTCAATAGACACCTCATCAAAATGTGAGGACAATATTTATAGTAACATGATAGTGGACATTAGAGGGCAATCAAGCTAAGGAAGAGTAGACCTATGCGAGTGCCAGTAGCATTTGATCATCCAAGGGGAAAAAGATTGAGAGGATAGACTACAATGGTTAGTGATAGTCATCATGAGGTCTATATGGATAGCAGCAACATTAAAAGATAGTGTAACCATTCATGAGCAATGAAAAAGCAATCTAAATGGAATTTATAAGGATAGTTATCATTAACCAAAAGATAAATAGTGATATGATTGTGTGTTCACTATCATCATTTTCAAGGGTTTGATGACAACCATGTATTGATGATAGCCATGAGTAAAGTTAGAGGAGTATACAAGTACAAAGTAAGGGATTGTTAGAGCATGGCCAATCAAAAGAGAATTCAAAGGGTGGAATGGAAATATGTAGGGGACATCATAGTCTATGGAGGTCAACTTGAAGACTAAGCATAGACAAAATAGATGTTTCATAATCAAAGGTAACAAAAAGCACATGGAAATATGTTCTATTTAGTTCATTCATCATTTATGGTATTGTACATTGATGCCAGAGGTTGTGGTAATGAGGTGTGCAAGAGGCCAAACAAATAGTGATTTTCACTCTGGAAGTAAGGAGTATGATAGTCTCATATGAAGGTATTCATAGATATACTAGTGAAAACAAGGGTTTCTAAGGGATAAAATGATAGTGGATAATGTTTATCATGGAAATGATAGAGATATCAAGAGGGTAGTGACAATCCCATAAAGTATAAAGGTAAGAGGAGACAAGTGGCAATCAAAACAAAAGGTGACATTGTTTATAGCTTCTTTGAAAGTATACAGATAAATGACACACATGTCAATATCCTACTCCTTGAAGATCTCCCACACATAAGAATCATTTTTACTAATTCAAGCCTTTTTCAACATGCTCTATAAATAGTTGATGCATTTATGAGTGGTTGCAAGTATCTAGGGGGAAGTTAAAATGAGTTGGTCAGCATTTTGAGCTTTTTGGGGGTTGTTTGAAGGTATCTAGGAGCAACTCAAATTTTTCCCAAGCATCTAGGAGTAGATAACATTGAAAAGGTCAACATCTCCTTTCTTCAACATCACCAAGAAGTTTCAAGCATTCAAATCATGAGAAAAGGCAGTTTCAAGCAACCAAGTTCGAGGGATAGTCAACAATATTCATAAAGGAAACATTTAATGAGTTTTAAACCTGTCCTAATTTTCCTCCAATGTAGGGTAGTCAAAAAGAAGGATTTCCTTCATTTGTAATTAGTTCTTTCACTTTAGGAAAAGCATTGTAAGCTGCCAAAAGGATTCTTTCTAACCTTTTTTGTGTATTGTAACTCATCTTTTTTAGTCATAGCAACTAAGAAAGCTTTTGTAACACATTTTCAAGCAAGTAGAACATATTTTAGACTTGTGCAAGTTGTAAGAAAACTTTTTCAATGAGATTCAGTGATTATTGCCTTCTCAATAGTTGTTTTCTTGTGTGTATGTAGATTATTGATGCATATTTTTGTGATTTTTTATGTTCAAATCCTCTAATTGCTATCTCATTCAAGCACCTTTTAAATAGAAAACATGTCTTAAATAGGTCACAAGTTATGTAGCTGAGATTTACACTTAATTTGTGAAAACATACTTAGTTTTCCTTCTTAAATATGTAAAAATTATAACTTTCTTTTGAAATTCTTATGCATCAGCATGTTGGATCTTTGAGTTGTGTGAAAACTAGCTAAATAACTAGGATATTATGTGTCAAAATAGCAGAAGCAAGTTGTGAACATTTAGTTACATCGCCTCACATAGTTAGATTTTAGTTTCATGCCATCTTTCTCCTCTTTTCCTCAATAAAGCAGTAGTTTAAGTTATGATAGGTGGGTACCAAGGGAACCAACCCTCTTTGGAGGCTCTTTTCTATTTAGGTGACCCACAACCTAGAAAAGTCCCCATGTTTCATTGATAAGCTAAGTTCTACAACTTAGCAAGGGGCACAATATTGAGTGGTAAAATTTTTTGGCACGCCCGATGAGACCATTTGAGTTGTCATAGTTCAAATTTCATCTTTTATTGATGATATGTGGTGTGTATATCAGTAGATTCCACCTTTGGAGGAAAAAATATTCACAGAATTGGTGGCTCCACATTCAAATCTATTGGAAAGCAGACTAAGTGTTGGTATGTTCAAGAAAACAAACATAATTTTCTTTCATTTTAAAGCATTTCTAAGAAAATTTCCATCTTTTTGAATTTTTTAGTATGTCAAGTTTTCATAGAAAAAATGTCTTTTCACCTCCTTGTCAAGAAAATGCTTCTTATACCACTTCCTATCAGCCATACCAAGCAAAATATGCTATTGGTTTTGTCTCAAATAACCTAACAACAACAAATTATCTGCATAATTATCATTCTTGCCACCCACCCACCCTTGCTCAACCTTCTTGGCAACCTTCTGATTAGTTTGAAGAAGTCATGGCCAAGTTGAACCATCCTTGTTACCTTCCTATCCAACCCCAACATACTGACAATATAGGGATTAGTGACATCAAAAACATAATAATAGGATTCAATAAGCAATTGGATGACATCAAGAGGCAACAAGAATTCAACTTGCAGTAGGAGGAGTTGGCTTACCATGACTATCAATACTAGTAGTATATGGATGCACAAAGGAAGCAGTATGAAATGTCTCTTGCAAAAGAGATTTTTTCCAAACAAGAGCAGATGAAGCTATTACTTGCTCAAGTACAAAGGCTGGAATCCCAATTAATCTCTTGCATTCTAGATCATCTTGTGAAAGAGGAGGCTCCTAAGTACAAGTTTCCAAGTTTCAAGCAAGATAAGCCTCTCGAATTCTCAAGTAAGTGCGATAAATTTGAAATACCAAGTTTTAGAAGTACTTTTCCATTGCAATAACACATGTTTGAACAAAGTCAACCTACTATTTCTCATGAAGATTCCCCTCAAGAGACTCAACAAATTCTTCAAATTCATCCACCAAATCAGTCTTCTTGTCCTAGTACCATTTCCCTTTTCAAGGGTGGACCCATTGTTTATCAAGATAATTAGTTTAGTGAAAAATAAAAGGATTTTTCTGAGGTAAGAGAAGAAAAACTTGCAACCAATGAACTTGCACATGAGGTACAAAATGAAAAATCATACTTTTTTCTAAGGGATGAAGAGTATGATCAGCTAGGATAGTAGGTTGAAAAGGAAGTAATAGGGGCTGAATGTGAAGTGTTGACTATGTTGTTTGATGAACTCCCATATTTTTTTGAAGATAAGAATATTTCTATGTCAACCTTAAGGTTTGATGAGCTGCCTTCTTTTTTTGAACAAGGGGAAGAAGACATGCACATATTGACATCAACATCAACTTCAGGACAATTGGAAGATACAAACAATCTTGATAGAGTGATGGTATACCAAAAGAAAAATGAGGACACCACTATTTTGAAGAGTTTGAATGTTGATACACATGAGGAGAGTGAGTTGGAAATTGATTAAGATAGTTTTTCTAGCATCATTGAAGAATTTTGTTCAAGTCTTGATGCCAAGATAACACTTCCTAAATCATAAATTTATGAGTAGTGCAAAATAGAGGAGAAAACATCCATGTTTTCATTGGAACAACATGAACCAAATCATTCCAATTTTCATGATGTTAAAGAAGCAATGCATATATATCAAGTCAGCAAAGGGAGTCTAAGTTTTATTCATTTAGGAGGGTTTCCTATTAGACATTTAGCCATAATGGATGCCAAAAAAGCATCAAGAGTCATGCTTGCACCCAAGCATGAGGTTACATCTAAGGAGGAAGATGAATATGGAGTTGTAGTTGAAGAAGATTAGATTTAGCTCACTTATCTAATCCAAAACAACAGTAATCATGGACAAAATCAAAAGGTATATGAGTATGTTTATTTTATTTTAGAGGCATTCCAGTTGTTCATTGATTATATATTAGTGTTTCACCTCCTCTTAGCTATCCTTAAGCATGTAAAACATTATAATCTCATGAGGAAAGGAAGCTATTTCACTAAACTAGTCAATGGTTTTGTCTGAGTGAGCCTTGTTGTTGGTCAGGGTAGGTTAGGATAGGTTGTATTTTGAGTCAATAAGTGATGTTGCACACAAGCTTTAGGAGTTTTTTTTCTTTCCTCCAAGTGTTGATGCATAGTTGATCAGTTGGTTTTAGTATCTTTTGAGTCTTCTTGGGCAGGTTGTTAGGTTGGAAGGTATCAAGCACTATTTTGAAGTGTTGCAGTAGTATACAGGGTCTGATTTTCAGTTCTTTAAAGTTTTCCATGACTCCTATGCCCAATGGATTGTATAAGGTAGTTGGTCCCATGTTTAGCAAGTAAACATCCATCAGAGGTCGCCAAAGATGTTAACACTTTAAGTTTTTAAAAAGCATTTTATTAAAAAAAATGCTAAATTTTTAAAGTGTTTGTGATAAAGAAAATATAAGGGACAGTGTGGTGAGAAATACCAAGAGAGAAAATGAAGGAAAATGGGAAAAAGAAAAAGAAATATTAAAACTTTGACCAAGTCCTTTTGAGGGGAAAGGAAGGAGATTTCACTTTTGCAACCCCACACAACGAAGAGATTTGTCTAGGTTTTTTTCACTATGAAGTTGAATGAAAAGAATGGAGATGGTTGAGATGAAAATGAGCACGTTGCAACAATTTCAGGAAAACAAAGGGGATTGAAAGAGTCTACCCCCACATTGCATATTTTTTCCAAGAAAATTGGGCATGTTGCAAAGGTTTGAGGAGATGAAAATGACACGTTTTGGAGGGCACATTACAGAAAATAGAAGACAAAGGGCATATATCTTGGGAGTTGGAGAGGTTTCAGGAGTTTGTTTTAGTCATACCCATGTCACAAGTCCTATATGTTGCTTTCAAAAAAGTCAAGTATGCATTGTATTTCCAAAGATTTAAACATTTAAGAATGCATATAAGCTATGTTTGATGAAATATCTATCATCATAGAGTGGTCTTGAGTAATGTAGATGTTTCCAAATACATGGCTACCATAGTCATGAATAAACCATGTCCTTTGATAGTATGCACAGTCCAAACATAAAATGAACTAGGGGTATTTTTCAAAATCCTTTAGAGGCATGTTGTTTTGATAGCACAAGATAGTCAGTCATCTTTAAGGAAGCATTTTGGGTATTGACAATCCTTTAGAAGCAAGTGACAGTGGTCCTCATGAAACTAGTCCTTATAAAATATAGAGCATGAACCTATGACAATGAGGTTTTACGAAAATCATACAGTCTATATGTAAAGGACAGTCAAGGGTATGCACATTTTGGAAATACTTGAGTTCATGTTTGGACATGGGTATTGTTAGTTCTCAAAAATTCTAGTTGAAAAACCTCAAGAGGTTGCCAAGCTCTTGGTATGTTTCAGGCTAATGAACAAGGCCAAATGATATATTTGAACCTTCTCTTCAGGATCTACCAGACCTAGGTGGGTACACCTTTGCAAATGAAGCAGATTTAGAGTTGTATGACTTAATTGAACTTATGGATCTATCCACAGTGGCATAATGTGGAATAGATGAAGGATTACTAACTACTACTGAAATTTGAAATGTGAATGTATGGATAAGATTTTATGAAATTCTAAAATGGAATTGGTATGACCAGTGCCTACTTCTATTGGGATAATGGAGTCAAGAGGTGAGAGATATGTGACTTACTTACTAGCTACAGTTCGAATTGCTTGGAATTTATGTTCGTCTATACCTTGTATAAACATGCAAGGATGTAACTATCAGACTCTTCTTATCAATCCAAATGATTCTTACCAGGTTACTGTGATTGATTAAAAGGAAATTTTAATCCTTCCTTGAAGGAACTAGTTAATTGAACCACACAAAAGCAACAAGTGTGCCCTTACAAATCAAATACTTCTGATTTGAATAACAAGATAGAACCAAACTAGAGACAGTATGATAATTTTATCGATTATAGGCTCTTATTTAATGATCCAAGTGATACTACCAGATTATTGTGATTGACTAGAAGGATTTTAATTCTTTTTAAAGAAACCAATTAATCACATCATACAAGAATAACAAATGTGCCTTGATAAACTAAATATATCCTTGATACACCAATTTAAATAATAAGAAAAACATCAAGTTGGAGACAACCAAATAATCGTATATTCTCAACAAACAATTGACACCAAAAATTTGATCACCAAATTAAATCTTCTTGTCCATTATATTACTTAAATTTTTTTTTGCAATACATAGCATAATGTTCCATTTCGACAACTGTTCAACCTATCCAACTACCTACCTACTGCCTACTGCTTTTTTTTTATGATATGTTTTCATCTTACATATATACATTGTATTTTTTAGGGTTATGACCCTTCATAGCATCCAATGCAACTTTCCAGTTAATTATTATTTTCAATAGATTAAAATAATTTAATTTTAATCTCCTTCGATTCTTGTGAATAATTTGAATAATTTGAATAATTTCGCCAATAACATTATTCTTCTCACTAGCAACTTCACATCCATTCTTTCACCCTTTAAATATATAATTTGGGTAAAAATAATTACCCATCTCTTAACTCCCTTTTTTTTTTCCTCTTCATGGAAATTAATTTTGATTTATTATTTTTATTCTTCCTTTGTTGGAGGTTTTCACTTCATTTTTATTCGTATGCATTTTCACCCAATTTAGAAAATATATTTTGGCAAAGATAATCGCCCACTTATAACTCCCTTGGTAAAAAAATTTCACTTCATAATTAAAATTATTCCTTGGGTAACATAATTACCCATTTCTTTATCCCCAAGTGAAAGTATTTTACAAAATTGTATTTTCACCAAAATAATACTTTCTCATTTCCCGCGGTGCAACTGTAAACATATATTTTTTATCTTTAGAATTTTCATACCTCTACATTATTTTATTTCACCGCATGTTACCTTATCAAAAATTAATGAAAATATTTCATTTTATTCACTTCCCGCTATCTCGCACCATCTTCATTTCTCCCTTAGGGGAAGGCGGGATAAAACTTTGATTTCACTGCACTCCTGCATATGTTTTTGACATCCTCTACGGTGATGCAGGAATGCATATCTGGTTAAAATTTCACTCGACTATGCTTTGATTAATATCCATACCCTGTTTCGGATCATCCATTTTTTGATGCAAATATAAATATGTTGCATATGATGAATCAATGTGACTGTTTCATTCTTTCTTCCGCACATGGCATACTAAGAAACAAGCTTATTGTGAAAAGTTGTGCATGTGGGAATTAAAATATACTTGAGGGTTCTTGACAACTATAATAGTTATTCCAAATTTAGTTCAAAACATTTAAAATGTTTTAAAAATTTATGCCTTCCAAACTTTAGCACATAGGAAAAAATTTAATTTCAGTTGCGGGAAAAACAAAGTAATTCCACCGCGGACACACAGAGCATCCTGGAGCCACAAAAATTTGGATAGAACTGTGATCAATTATTCTGGAAGTGGGTTTTTGACGGATTTTGAACAACTCGCCAAATCAAGGTACTTCCTTTGTAAACTGACCCTACCAGAGCATGTAGCAAGAAAAATGAATTTTTAATTTAGTGCACCAAATGAGCTTGTCATCCAATGAAATTGAAATTGGAATCATTTGAGGCCAAAAATTTAACTGGGTCATCCTTAGAATTTAAAAATTTGCAACTTTTTTGGGTGCCAAATCTAGCCCAAGAGTAGTCGCAAAACAATTAAAAAGCATACCAAAACTCCTCTGACGATCATGAAAATGTAAAAAAATGTGAGTTGTGATAGGATAGTATGCTCATCAAATTGTTTAGCATGAAGTCATCTGGGCTGAAAACTATTAATGCCCAAAGTTGCTTATTCAACATTTTTTTTAAATTGCACTTGTCCAACTCATCTGAAACCCAACATGTCATTTTGAAAAAATATCAAAGCTGATTTTGGGAAGCTATAACTTTGGAGATTAGCTCTTTTAGGCATGGTGAACATGTGTGCAAGAGGGTTTCTCTTTAATCTTCTTCCTTTGCAAAATATCAAGCATCAAAGTTGACCTCTGTGAAAGTTTTCTAGAAATGTAGTCTTCCAATTGGGTAAAATCCATTTGGAATTGATTTTGAAAAAATACCAAATGATGTCCTGAAGATCTGAAAATTGACATGGAGGTAGGTTTTGGTGTAGAGAATCAAAGGAACAATCACTTTTTAATGAAACTCTTTTAGTTACTTAATATTTCCTTCCAAAGTTGATCATTTTAACAATTTTTTATTATGTGTAGACAACAAACCTTTGCAGAACCCTTCAACTTAGACTTTTGAAACCTTGTAAAAACTGATTGTATGAAGCTAAAAATTGGCATTCACACTCGCATATGGTAGATGAACACACTTGCAAGGTGGTTTTTCATGAAACTGAACGAGCTTCCAGTTATGATTTTTCAAAGTGGGTCATTTGAGCAGATTTTTCAACTGTACTTTTGAGTGTTGAAATTCAATTTTCTCACATGGGACCGTAAAATTTTGCATAAAATTTTAGGCTCCAACAGTGGCTCCATTTGGGGATGTGTGCTCCTTGTGGGCATAGCAACAATCCAGGTCTCTAGGAGAGCAGACCAAGTGTTTTATCCATGGAGCAACAAACTTGAACTCTTTCCTGTCATGAATTGATATGGTTTTGAAAAAGTTTACACCATGGATGGTGGCTCAAGGCCACCCAAAAAGAAAGGCCCCTATTGTACTCTATCATACACCTTGTTTTGTTTTGAGTTCACAAATTCCTTTTGAAAACATTCATGCAATCTGCCCTACCATTTGAAACTTTTAGAATAACTTCACTTTCATTGCTGCTCTCATTTCTTTGTTGATTATGTAGTTCATAAAAACTTATGCCCCATTCATCACACCAGGAATTTTCCTCCTCAATCCAACATTTTTTACCATTTTTCTTGGTATCATGTATCATAGAATGATCTCTTAGCTGGTCTGGAAATCCACCATCTAAATGCCTCATGTAAATCTGAAAATTTTGTCACATCAACATCTTTTGGAATAATTAGATCTGAAATGTTTTCTATTTCTTCAATATCACTAATTGGTAGTGACACAAACTCATGATTCATACAATCATTATTTTGCATATTCAAACCAACTGATGCTGGGGAGAAATTTTCTGAATCTTTCCTATGTGTGTATTTTTGGTACTCTATTGCCAACAAATCTGAAATTTGTTCACTACTAAGTGAACATGCCTCTTTTTCCATTTCACCATTGATGTACTCTTCACCTTTTTCATCATCGTAATGAGGTTCAAGATCATCATAGAAAAAATCAGATGAATTAAACACAGTCATTTGTTCCACAAGTTGATATATTATCCTGATTATCTGAAAATGTTTCTTCCTCATCATAAAGTGGATTTGAAAACACATGAAACTCGTTTTTTGGCACACCTTGGAAAAATCTTGTCTGATCTTCTTCTATTTTTTCATCATACAATGGATTTGAAAATTTTTGAAAACCATTTTCAAGTGTACAAACATCTTCTTCATCAATTGTGTTATCATGGTTCTTGGCTGTGACTGGATGTGTTATTTGTTCACTGTCAAATGAGCTTGTTTCTTCCATTGCTTCTCCCTCCTAATCTTCATAAGAACTACAAGAATCACTTTGTTGTAGATCAGAATCCACAGGTTCATCTTCACAATTTGAGTATTCAATGGCTGCTCTCACAGTCACAATTTGCAATACATGAGAGACTCTCTATATCTTCATCATCCTCATGCAGGATGTCATAGGAATTGTTTTCACTTGCACATGTCTCATCTTCTAGATGCATTAACTTATAAGTTTCTTGAGTATATGAATGCTCATCACCTCCCTCCTCAAATTGTTGATTCTGATATACATCTTGCTATAGGTTATGATGGAGTTTTCCAAGAGGGATGCAATCGTGTTGCACATCTTGATATGGAGTTTGGTATTGATATGGATAATATTTAGGATATTGACTGTGTTGATAATCTTGGTAGCTTACCAATCTTTGTCTAGGAGGGGCAAGATAAGCATTTATTTGTTTTGATGATTGTGGTGCGTAAATATCCTATTGTGAATAATATGCATTACCTCCTTTGCCAAAATTCTTAGCTGCACCATAACATGTATGGGGCAAAGACTAATTGCTATACATACTTCAACCCCCAATTTTTATTTCTGACTAGAAATGTTACAATTTGAAGATGGCTGAATATTCTTCATCAAGTCTTTATCAGAGTTGCCACTTACTTTTCCAAAAGTAGGAAAATGAAATGGATGTTGAAATTGTTATTGATTTACCCCAGCAGAATCAATTTTCCTCAAAATTCTCAACTATGAATCTCTTTTCAATGACTCTATATGCTATTCTTCAACCAAATATTCTAAAATAGTCCCAAGCAGAGTCACCAAACTATTAGTTGCGTGACTCAGATGGGGAGCTGCAAACTACATAATTATGAATCTCTAGTTGAAGATCTGAATTGAAAATTTTAATGACCCTATGAGACAAGGCTGCCTACTACCGGATTTTCTCAATTTATCCCCAGTAGAGTCACCAATCTATTAGTTCTCAAAAATGATGGTTAAAAGACCTCAAGAGGTTGCCAAGATCTTGGTACATTTGAGGCTAACGAACAAGGCCAAATGGTATATTTGAACCTTCTTCTCTTCAGGATCTGCCAGACCTAGGTGGGTACACCTTTGCAAATGAAGCAGATTTAGAGTTGTATGAATTAATTGAACTTATAGATCTATCTGCAGTGGCATAAAGTGGAATATATGAAGGCTTACTAACTACTACTAAAATTTGAAATGTGAATGTATGGATAAGATTTTATGAAATTCTAAAATGGAATTGGTATGACTAGTGCCTACTTTTGTTGGGCTAATGGAGTCAAGAGGTGAGAGATATGTGATTTACTTACTGGCTACAGTTCGAATTGCTTGGTATTTATGTTTGTTTATACCTTGTATAAATGTGCAAGGATGTAACTATCAAACTCTTCTTATCGATCCAAATGATTCTTACTAGGTTGCTGTGATTGATTAAAAGGAAATTTTAATCCTTCCTTGAAGGAACCAGTTAACTGAACCACACAAAAGAAGCAAGTGTGCCCTGAAAAATCAAATACTTCTTATTTGAATAACAAGATAGAACCAAACTGGAGACAGTATGATAATTTTATCGATTATAAGCTCTTCTTTAATGATCCAAGTGATACTCCTAGATTACTGTGATTGACTAGAAGGATTTTAATTCTTTTTAAAGAAACCAATTAATTACATCAAATAAGAACAACAAATGTGCCTTGATAAACTCAATATATCCTTGATACACCAATTTAAATAATAAGGAAAATATCAAGTTGGAGACAACCAAATAATCGTATATTCTCAACAAACAATTGACACCAAAAATTTGATCACCAAATTAAATCTTCTTGTCCATTATATTACTTTAAAATGTTTTTGCAATACATAGCATAATGTTCTATTTCGGCAATTGTTCAACCTATCCAACTACCTACCTGCTACCTTTATTGTTTTTTGATGATATGTTTTCATCTTACATATATACATTGTATTTTTTAGGGTTATGACCCTTCACAACATCTGATGCAACTTTTCAATTAATTAACTATTTTCAACAAATTAAAATACTTTAATTTTAATCTCCTTCAATTCTTGTGAATAATTTGAATAATTTCACCAATAACACATTATTCTTCTCATTGGCAACTTCACATCCATTCTTTCACCCTTTAAATATATAATTTGGGTAAAAATAATTACCCATCTCTTAACTCCCTTTGTTTTTGCCTCTTCATGGAAATTAATTTTGATTTATTATTTTTATTCTTCCTTTGCTAGAGGTTTTCACTTGATTTTTATCTGTATGCATTTTCACTCAATTTAGAAAATATATTTTGGCAAAGATAATCACCCGCTTATAACTCCCTTGGTAAAAAAATTTCACTTCATAATTAAAAATATTCCTTGGGTAACATAATTACCCATTTCTTTATCCCCAAGTGAAAGTATTTTACAAAATTTTATTTTCACTAAAATAATACTTTCTCATTTCCCGTGGTGCAACTGTAAACATATATTTTTTATCTTTAGAATTTTCATACCTCTACATTATTTTATTGCACCACATGTTACCTTATAAAAAATAATGAAAATATTTCATTTTATTTCACTTCCCGCTATCCCGCACCATGGTTAAAATTTCACTCGACTATGCTTTGATTGATATCCATGCCCTATTTCGAATCATCCATTTTTGGCTGCAAATATAAATATGTTGCATATGATGAATCAATGTGACTATTTCATTCTTTCTTCCACACATGGCATACTAAAAAACAAGCTTATTGTGAAAAGTTGTGCATGTGGGAATTAGCATATACTTGAGGGTTCTTGACAACTATAATAGTTGTTCCAAATTCAGTTCAAAACATTTAAAATGTTTTAAAAATTTATTCCTGTGAACCATGATCCTAATACCTGCAAAACACAACAAACAAACACATTAGAAGATTGAAATGCAAGTTAGAAACATGATTCCTCAAGAAATCCATTTATCAATGCTCTAAATAGGAAAATGAAAGCAATACAATGAGAAATCAACAAAAGAGATTAAATCCTATGAAAGCAATGTAAATTCTTGATCTCTTGAGGGGGTTGGTGCCAATTTGATGTGAAAATTGGCCCTTTCCCAACTCCAATGCTAGCTTTGATGATTTGATGAAGATTGTGATCCACTTTGATGAAGATTGATGAATGCTCCAAGCTAAAATCTGCAAAAAACTAGTTAAGAAGATGGATGGAATTTGAGAGATATTTGTGCATAATAACTTTGCATAATTGTGGATGATCAAATGCATGGTGAAACATTCTATTTATAGAATGTTGAAATGGAAACAAAGCCAAAATAGAGCAATGTGGGACAAAGATTTGGCCAATGGCAAAATGCCACTTGTCCAAATGTGA
The DNA here is from genome assembly GCA_007258455.2 of Sequoia sempervirens. Taxonomy (NCBI): domain Eukaryota; kingdom Viridiplantae; phylum Streptophyta; class Pinopsida; order Cupressales; family Cupressaceae; genus Sequoia; species Sequoia sempervirens. Next base: position 193,749,557 of record VDFB02058242.1, on the reverse strand, counting down.
TTGGGTGAGGAATGAGCAAGTTTTGACAAATGTGCCAATAAATGCATTTTTGAATTTGAATTTTGAGAAAAGACATGTAAGAGGGGGAAAGAAAATTGCATTGAATGCCACTTGGCTCAAGGCAAGGACATGTAAGAAGAAGTAAATGCCTTGTTGGAAGGACTTGTAAGAGAGAGTAAATGACATGTTGGAAGGACATGTCATTCAAATTTTGAATTTGAAATAGAAGAATATTCCTCCAAAAGATGCTTTGTTGAGGGAAAATGAAGATTTAATAAATCAATAAATTGATTTATTTGTGCAAGTGGAGATATCTAGAGAATGCAAGTGGGTGAGATTAGTATTTAATCATGGTTAGATTAAATAAATGATGATTATGTTAGTTTAATGATGATTAGGTGAGTTGACTTATTTTGACTTAGATTTTTGGATTAATTTAAATCAAACAAGAGAGGAAATGATTTAATGAGTTTAATTAAATAAACATGTTTTGATTATTTAATTAAGCAGATTGAAGAAAGATTAAATAAGATTTTAATTTATTCAATTTAATAGATAGACTTTTTAGGGATTTAATTAAATAAAATTAATTATTTAATTAAAATAGGATAATTAGATCGATGAATTGATTTAATTAACAAGGAAAGTGACTTAATTAGACAAAATAATTTATTTAATTAAGAGCGAATATTGATGAATTTAATCAAATAAGGGAATTTGATTAATGAGTTAGACCGAGGGATGATTTAGGAAGAAACAATGTTAGTAGATCAAAGTTAAATGCAATGTCAACTTGTACATTTTGCATGTCTACAATGCCTTCCAAACTTTAACACGGAAAAATTTTAATTTTGCTGAAAATAGACTAATTCCATGGACACAGAGCATCTTGGACCATGGAAATTTGTATAGGATCTGATCAATTATTTTGGAAGTGGGTTTCGATGGATTTTGTCAGCCAAATCAAAGGTACTTCCTTTGTAAACTGACCCTGTCGGAACATGTAGTGAGAAAAATTAAAATTAAAATTAATGCACCAAATGAGCTTATAATCCAAAGAAATTGAAATTGGAAACATTTGAGGCCAAAAAATCAACTAGGTCATCCTTAGAATTTTAAAATTTGCAACTTTTTCAAGGCGCCAAATCTAGCCCGGGAGTTGTCACAAAATAATGAAAAAGCATACCAGAACTCCTCCGATAACCATGAAAATTCACATACATGTTGATTTGTGATAGGAGAGTATGCTCATAAAATGGTTTGGCATGAAGTCATCTGAGCTGAAAAATATTAATGCCCAAAGTTTCTTATTCAACATTTTCTAAAAATTGCACTTATCCAACTCAACTAAAACCCACCAACATGTCATTTTGAAAAAACATTAAACCTAATTCTAGGAAGCTATAACTTTGGATATTAGCTCTATTAGGCATGGTGAACATGTGTGCAAGAGGTTTTCTCTTCAATCTTCTTCCTTTGCAAAATATCAATCATCAAAGTTGACCTTTGTGAAAGTTTTCTGGAAATGTAGTCTTCCAACTATGTAAAATCCATTTGGAATTAATTTTGAAAAAATACCAAATGATGTCTTGGAGCTCTGAAAATTGACATGGAGGTAGATTTTAGTGTAGAGAATCAAAGGAACCAATTATTTTGTCATGAAACTCTTTTAGTTACTTAATATTGCCTTCCAAAGTTGACCATTTTAATAATTTTTACTGTGTAGACAACAAACCTTTGTAGAACCCTTCAACTTGGAATTTTGAAACCTTGTCATAACTGATCATTTGAAGCTAAAAATTGGCATGCACACTCACATATTGTAGATGAATACACTTGCAAGGTGGTTTTTCATGAAACTAAACGAGCTTCCAGTTATGATTTTTCAAAGTGGGCCATTTGAGCAGATTTTTCAACTATACTTCTGAGTATTGAAATCCAATTTTCTCACATGGGACCCTAAAATTTTGCATCAAATTTTAGGCTCCAACAGGTATTATTGTGATCCATGCTTTTTTTTTTCTTCCTCCAAATGTTGTCCTTGCACCTCCATAACCTTCTATGCACCTAACATCAACTACGTCTTCATTGCCACAATGGGAAGACTCATTAGCAACATATTATGGAACAATTGATGATCTTTCTAAGCTATGCATTGGTGATAGATTCATATTTATTTGAGCATGTAATTTCAAGTGGACCTGATGATGTAAATCATTCATTTTAGAAATATGATTATTATATAGACATTAAAAGATATTAATTCTCACCATTCTAGTGATTAGAAGTTTAGATAAGGACTGTGGTCTCAAAAAAAAGCAAGCATGACAGTGAGTAGCATTAAAGCAAGAACATGGAAATAAAAAGATGTTTGTCACCATGAAAAGATAGTCATAACTTTGCAAATAGATGTTAAGGAAAACATGAGTGGATAGTGCTAGTGAAGGGAGTCTTTATGAATGACAATAATAATTAAGTTGTTTACAATAATGTGAGGAAAACAAAAGGATTGTAGAAGGAATTAAATATCCATCAAATCATGAAAGGTGGTCAAATACATAGTCAAATGTATAGTTCCCATAAGCAAGATGGTGAAATGTTTGCAAAGGATTCCAAGTTTTCATTTTATATAGATCTAAGGAGCGCAACGATATTTAATATCAAGCATAAATCAATGAAGAGCATGGTGTTATCTTTCAGTGTGGGGGGAGTTCAATATTTAGATTCCATAGTTGAATGAATATAGCAATGATAAAAATGCAGTCCTAAGGGCAGTTCCTTTATCTAGTCTCAAATATTGAGGTCTTTGTGTATTTCATGAACTTGTGACAGTCAATAGAAAATGCTAGAAAAATGCAAGAGAAGGTAGTCCTATAACTGTTTGATAGTGATAATATATGTAGAGAATCTGGTGAGAGCATGAGGATAGTTCTATGCATAGCTTGGTAACAATTGAAAGAGGAAAACCATGACAAAGCTTGAAGAAGGCATATCACCATTCAATCAAGGTCTATTAAAAGATGTAGGTCTAAAACAAAAATGAAGAATGACATTAGATGTTAGATCAATGGTGGCATAAGGTAACAATCTTAGGACAATGAAAACAGTGATGAGAAAGTGATTCTATGAAGTTATAGAAGAAGGCTAGAGATCAGTCAGAAAAGGATTGCACCGTAGGAAATTGAATCAGAGTTAAAAGAGGTAGTAGTGATCTCAATGGGAACAAAGGTTATCAAGCATGACATGATTAATATTAAATCCCTTTGTGACCAAGTGATTTCTTTCTCTGAGTATAGCGGAAAGCTTGAGTATTACAAAGCAACATTTTAGTACACTTGCTTCTGATGTTTCTTTCTAAGAAATTGGTCATTTTATGCAATAAGGGTAGGGTGTAATGGTGAAACACTGATGCAAGGGGACTTTTCATACCTATAAGTGAAATTGTATGGAGGGAACTATGCATCTAAATGCTAAGAAACAAGAGAAAGGGTAGCTATGAACCCTATGTATCCCATGGAGGCAAATGGTTACAAAAAAAAAAAAGTATAAGTGACAGAATGGGTTCAAGGTCTTGCAACCATAAAAGAGAGTAACCATTTAGTGATCACTAAAGGAGAAAATCTATTAAAAGGTAGTAACCTATGCATAGACAATTCATAAGAAACACAAGAGGATAGTATTTTGAATAAATTTTTATGTACAATGAGCAAGTGACAGAGGAGTTGTGCTTCTACAATGTAGCACCATCAAATCAAGCAAAAAAAGGTAGAGTCGAGAACCTCTTGTTTTCAATTGGGGATTGCCCTTGTTGGATGAAAATGCCAAGCTCAATACTTACTAATATTTAAATTTCATATGGTGATAAATGTGATCATGGTAAACACTGTGATTTAGGGTGACAATGATTTCAATAAATAACAGTGGACTACCATATAGTACAATCAAAACAGTGCATAAATGATAGTTCATTGAAGTCTCAAAGGAATGATTACTAGCATGACAGTCTATGAGGTCACAGTCATGAAGTTTTGAAGAGACAAAATGTAGTGAGTAGAGAAAATACTAAGGAGAAATAGGGAGAACAAACCAAGGCAAGTATCAAGAGAGTTACATGAACAAGGAGGAAAAAATGATTTTTTAGGTCAACAGTCACCTCATCATAATGTGACGGCAGTATTTATAGTAGCATGATAGTGGACATTAGAGGGAAGTCAAGCTAAGGAAGATCATACCTATGTGAGTTCCAGTAGCATTTGATCATCCAAGGGGTAGAAGATTGAGAGGATAGTGTTCAATGGTTAGTGACAATCATCATGAGGAGGTCTATATGGATAGCAACAATATTAAAAGATAATATAATCATTCATTAGCAATGCAAAAGCAGTTTAAATGGACTATATAAGGATAGTTAACATTAACCAAAAGATAACCAGTGATATGATTGTGTGTTCACTATCATCATTTTCAAGGGGTTTGATGACAACCATTTATTGATGATAGCTATGAGTAAAGGTAGAGGAGTATACAAGGATAAAATAAGGGATTGTTAGATAATGACCAGTGCAAAGAGAACTTAAAGATTAGAATGGAAATATGCAAGGGATATCATAGTCTATGGAGATCAGCTTGAAGACCAAGCATAGACGAAATAGATGTTTCATAATCAGAGGTAACAAAAAGTACATGGAAAGATGTTCTATTTAGTTCATTCATCATTCATGGTACTATACATTGATGCCAAAGGTTGTGGAAATGAGGTGTGCAAGAGGCCAAACAAACAGTGATGTTCACTCTTGAATTAAAGAGTACAATAGTCTCATATGAAGGTATTCATAGGTATATCGATGAAAACAAAGGTTTCTAAGGGATAGAATGATAGTGAATAATGTTTATCATGGAAACGACAGTGATATCAAGAGGTCAGTGATAGTCCCATAAAGTATAAAGGTAGGAGGAGACAAGTGGCATTCAAAGAAAAAGGTGATAGTGTTTATAGCTTCTTTGAAAGTATAAAGACAAATGACACACATGTCAATCTTCTTCTTGAAGATCTCCCACGCATAAGAGGCATTTTTACTAATTCAAGCCTTTTTCAACATACTCTATAGATAGTTGATGTATTTATGAATGGTTGCAAGTATCTAGGAGGAAGTTGAAATGAGTTGGACAACAGTTTGAGCTTTTTGGGGGTTGTTTGAAGGTATCTAGGAGCAGCTCAACTTTTTCCCAAGCATCTAGGAGCTGATAACATTGAAAAGCTCAACATTTCCATTCTTCAATGCCACCAAAAAGTTTCAAGCATTCAAAGCATGAGAAAAGGTAGTTTCAAGTGACCAAGTTGAGGGGATAGTCAAAAATATTCATAAAGGAAACATTTGATGAGTTTTAAACATGTCCTACTTTTCCTCCAATGTAGGGTAGTAAAAAAGAAGGTTTTCCTTCATTTGTAACCTATTCTTTCACTTTAGTGGTGCAGGAGCACCTGGTTGAGTTAATGCCTCCATGAGGAAACTTTGGATTTTTTATTTAAATTTGATATTTTTTCATGTAATAAGGTCTAAATGATCATGTTGAACTTGTATGAGTGGTTTTTGAGTCTTTGAAAGTCATTTTTGGTTCATTTGTCAAATATTGTAAAAGTTGTCAAGTTGTGCAATTTTGGTCTAAGGTTAATTTTTGTGTTGTGGATTCTAAATGTTGTGTAATAAGGTAATAATAGACCATTTTAAATTTACTTAGAGTCATATGGGGTCAATATTGTAAATGTTGTAAAATCTTGAAAATGTTGTCATAGTGCAAAATTGGAAAAATGCAAAACTAGGAAGTTGAAGGGTCAAAAAGTGAAAAGAATGTTAGGAGTCAATTTTTTTTAGTTGGGGAAGGTTTGGGATGCTTTAAAAAGAATTGGAACACGTTGGTGAAATGTTGGAAGATGTAAATCTCAATTTTGAATAGCAAACAACACTCTTTTCCTACATTTTTCATAGTTTTTTGTTGCTACATGATCTTGTACAGCCTGGTACAATCAGAATGTGAGAGTTTATGAGTTGGAATTGGTAAAGGGATGAGTTAATATTTTTTGTGATGTTACTAGTTCGAGAGTTTTTCATTAAGTTTTGAAGATTTTATTGAAGATTTACAAAAAATGGTTCTGGAAACCATGTTTTGAGGGTTTGATAGCAAGAAAAATGTAGAACTCTCCATTTCATTGTTGAAATCTTGTCAAACTTGGTGGAAATGAGGTATACTAGGTCTATTTTTTGTTTACTAGGTTGGTAGAAGTAGGGATGTGGTTTTGGGAAAGTTAGGTTGATGCCCTAGTTGGTTTTCTTCATGATTTTAAGCAAAAGTAATGCCTAAAGGTAGGGTTTTGTTGAAGAGTTGTTAAGAGGCCATTCTAAGTGATGAAAAATGCATGTGCAGACCTAAATGGATGTTTCTAAGGTTTTCAAATGAATTTTTGTGGTCTGAAGTGTGCGGAATCAATAAGAGTCATGTTGTAGGAGCCTAATTAGGCCTATGTGCAAACGTAGCAGTAGAGATTTGAGTCTTGTTCCAAAGAAACCCTAGGAGATTTTGAAACATGTTTTAAAAGGGAGTAATAGGTATCTAAAGATAGTTTTTTTTTGTGGGTAGGAGTTATTTTTTGAAAGTTATGGTCAAATTATAGTGAATTTCTTCTCTTTTAAACCTATTATCAAATGTAGCAACAAGTATTTGAAGGGTTTGTTACAAAGAAACCACTCTTTCACTTTTGATATGTTTTGAAACTTGAAAAAGGGTATCTAGAGTGGTAATTATTTTATGGGTTTTCAATTTCTTATGAAAGTTGTGTTGAATTTTCATTGTTTGGAATGCTACAAACAAAATTAATGAAACTATGAGAAAATACCAAGTTGGGATTTTCAAGGATAAAGGATTGTCCAAAGCTGATTGATTTGTGATTGGTTAATGATCTCCCTCCATGCTCTACATCAATTGGTATCATAGCTAGAAAACCCTGAAAGGAAGTCTTGAGAGAAGGTTTGTTGTATCATCCAATAATGGTGAAGTTGGGTAGAATGTGTGCAAATTTCTTCCACTGAGAGGAAGTGGGTAGAAGAGGTCTTGGAGAGTGCATCCTCCAAAATTCTATTAGGTAGAGGATAGTTGTGTGTGTGAAAAATGGATGTGTGGAAGAGATACTGATAGAGTGAGGGTTTACAAAAAAGAAACAAGTGATGAAAAGAGGAAAAAGAGATGGAGAAGAAAAAATACAAGGAAAAACAAATAGATGTGGATCAAGAGATAAAAGAGTTGAGGTAGGCTTTGGAATTAATGATGGAAATTTGAGAAAATATTGAAGAAAGATTTAAGATTGAGATGCAAATTTGACATTTAACAGTCAAGAAGAAGGTTATGTGGCCTATCAGGAAGATTGTTCAAAGAAGAAGACAAGTGGGAGAAAAAAAATTAGACATTAAGAAGTCCTTGATTGAAGAACAAAAGCCAAGAAAAGAGGAAGAGACAACTAATAAAATGGTAAGTAAACATTTGATTGTTATAATGATAGTTAGGATTGATCAATTGCCATTAGATGTTCAATATTTGTTGCAAGAGCATGTTGATGTGGTAATAGATGATATTTCAAGAAAAAATGTCAGTTCTCATGGAAGGTTTCCAAAGTGGAAAGAAAAAACCTTCAAGGTGATTGAAGACACTCCACATCTATAGTTGGAGTATGAGGGTGCAACCTACTTTATGTTTGCATTGATCAGGCAGATTGGTGAAGATAAAGTTGAGTGGCATAATTTCAAAATAAAGGGTCCATACCCTATTTTCAGATTTGACAAGGGTGAAGGAAAGGTTGTTCATTATATAGACAATAAGAAGATAGCAGTGTCTAGTATTGCAAGGATGGATAAGAAGAGTTGTGTTATTGCAACCTTAAGGAGAGATAGACCAAAATTTAAGATGAAGACAATCTTGGAAGGAGAACAAGGTGTTGGGGTAGAGTGTGTAGTCCATTAGGACAAAAGGGATCAGTTATAGGGTAGCAAAACAAAAGGAAATCAAGTTTGTATTAACAAGATGAAAATAGCATGAAATTGTTCCAAGGAAGAAAAAGTGTAGAGGATAGAAGACATCAAGAAAGAGAGTTCAAAGGTGGATCCCTGTTACTACACTCAATTCAAGAGGGACTTGAATTATTCTTTCTTCGAGAGTATGGTGTAGGAGCGCTTGGTTGAAAATGGCCTACTAAGACCTTATTACATGACATTTAGACTCCACAACACAAAAACTTAACCTTAGAACTAAAATTGGTTCTAAAAACCCTATTTTGAGGGTTTGAAAGCAAGAAAAATGTAGAACTCTCAATTCCACCATTGAAATATTGTAAAAGTTGGTGGAATGGAGATATACTAGGTGTATTTTTTGTTTAATAGGTTGGAAAGAGAAGGGATGTGGTTTTGGGCAAGTTAGGTTGATGCCTTAGTTGGTTTTCTTCATAATTTTAAGCAAAAGTGATGCATAAAGGTAGGGTTTTGTTGAAAAGTTTTTAAGAGGCCATTCTAGGTGATGAAAAATGAATTTGAAGACCTAAATGGATGTGCCTTAGGTTTTGGAATGGATTTTTGGAGTCTGAAGTGTGTGGAATCAATAAGAGTCATGTTGTAGGGGCCTAATTAGGCATATGTGCAAACATAGCAGCAGAGATTTGAGAGTCTTCTTCCAAAGAAACCTTAGGAGATTTTGAGATATGTTGCAAAAGGGTGTGATGGGTATCTAAAAATAGTTTTGGTTTGTGGGTAGGAGTTATTTTTTGAAAGTTATGGTCAAATTACAGTGAATTTCTTCTCTTTTAAACCTATTATCAAACTAGTAGCAAGTATTTGAAGGGTTTGTTACAAAGAAACCACCACTACACTTTTGATATGTTTTGAAACTTGGAAAAGGGTATCTGTAATGGTAATTGGTTTATGGGTTTTAAATTTCTTTTGCAATTTGTGTTGAATTCTCATTGTTTGGAATGCTACAAGTAAAGTTGATGAAACTGTGAGAAAGTACCAAGTTGGGATTTTCAAGGTTAAAAGACTGTCCAAAGCTGATTGATTTTTGATTGGTTAATGATCTCCCTCCATGCTCTACATCATTTAGGAAAAGCATTGTAAGCTGTAAAAAGGCTTCTTTTTGACCTTTCTGCGTATTGTAACTCATCTTTTTTGAGTCACAACAACTGAGAAAACTTTTGTAACACATTTTTAAGAAAGTAGAACATATTTCAAACTTGTGCAAGTTGTAAGAACACTTTTTCAATGAAATTCAGTGATTGTTGCCTTCTCAATAGTTGTTTTCTTTTGTGTATGTAGATGATTGATGCATATTTTTATGATTTTTATGTTTAAATCCTTTAATATGTTGTCTCATTCAAGAACCTTTTAAACATAAAACATGTCTTCTATAGGTCACAAGTTATGTAGCTAATATTTACACTTAACTTTTGAAAACATACTCAATTTTCCTTCTTAAAGTTGTAAACATTGCAACATTCTTGTGAAATACTTATGCATCAACATGTTGGATCTTTGAGTTGTGTGAAAACTAGCTAAAAAAATAGTAGAAGCAATTTATAAACATTTAGGTGCATCACCTCACATAGTTAGATTTTAGTTTCTTTCTACTCTTTTCCTCAATAAAGCAATAGTTTAAGTTAGGATAAGTGAGGACCAAGGGAACTAGCCCTCTCTGGAGGTTCTTTTCTGTTTAGGTGACCCACAGCCTTGAAAAGTCCCCATGTTTCACTAATAAGCTAATTTCTACAACTTAGCAAGGGGCACAATATTGAGTGATAACACTAACATAATAGCTTTTCTTGATCATCTTTCCTTTGTTTTCCTTGTTCTTATTGTTCACAATCTATTTAGACATCTTGAAGCATAGTGACCTATATTTCCACAACTGAAATATTTGAAAGGTAATTTACCTTTATACTTACCAGTACCCTTTTTCATCCTTCTTACAAAGTAAACTTCTACATCATCAAGATCATCTCAATCTGAATCTTCATTTTTTTTTATTTTCCATTCTTGAAAGAAGTCTTCACTTTTTCACCTTTATTCAGACTAATTTTTCTCATTTCAAATTGTAAGAGAGGGGAACCAACCACGTTCAAGGCCCCAGGTCATGGAGAGCCAAGAGCAGAAGGCTACCCTAACTTACCTTAGCTTAAAGGTGTGTTTTTAAATGAGGGATGAGAATGATGAGGACTATAAGGTCCTTCAATCACTATACAGACCCAAAACTCAGAGTGGGGGTAGGAAAACCAGTTTTTTGGTTCAATACTATGTCGCAGGTAGCTCTCTGCCCAAGGACAAAAGCACGGTTATGGGACGACAGCGCGACGCATTGGTGTCTCTCAAGTGCACTGATGCCCATACGACCAGAGGACCAAAAAGACAATGTGAACCGCCTAAAAATAGACTGATGGCCTAGCTAATGATTTTTAAGGGAACAAAATAACACTATGAAGTAAGAAATATATAAATGAATGTGATAAAGCAAGTAGATTAAAGCTAGGGTGACAAGAATGATCTCACAAAAGAGCCTGCTTGCCATCTACCTACAAGTACACTTCCACCTACACACAAGAAAGAGAAAAATTGTTGGGTGGATGTATAGGGGCCTACCTTAGTCAAACCCTCATTTTGGTGTTTCCACCTCCACAGATAGCCAAGATAGCAACTGTAGAAAGAAATGTGATAAAGGAAGAATGAAAGTAAAGAACACAATAACACTACAAAACATTGATGTGCTACTCAACCAAATCGTAGAGGAGAGGAGTAGAAATATTACCACCTCCACCAAGAGCTCACTAGCTAATAGAGTAGAAAATGGGAGGACTCAAGCCCCTGCTACAATGGTGTTATTCCACACTTGCTCTATAGAGATGATGGAGTGTTGTTGTTGCTGCTATGGAGTGCAAAGTGTTGCTTGAAGGCTAAGAGTGCAATAAGTGAATGCTGGAATGCTTGGAGAGTGCTTGAAGAGATTGTGTAGAGGATGAAATGAATAAATGAAGAGTGAATTTGAAGGGAGAATGAGAAAAATGACCATATTCGGGTCGGTTGGTCGAAGAGGGGCATTAAAAATTGACCCCAATGGGAAGTGTAATGCCTCTGCAGGCTTCAAATGTAAGAATATGTCATAAATACTTTCTAGCTTATCCCAAATTTATTTAGTATTTTTTATATCTATAACTTTCACTAACTCAAAATTTGCAAGACTACTCAAAAGAACAAACCTTTATTTACCATTTGTTTCATAGGCCTTGATTTCAACACTTGTGCTTGATCCTTTTGTAGGTATGGAATATATAGTCTCCATTGCTTGTGCAACATCAAATCCAAGGTAAACCAGATAAGCTTCCATTTTAACCTTCAAAATGTATAGTTTGTGTCATCAAACATAGGGATCTCCTTTTTGTTCACCTTCCCAAATCTACCTCAAGTGGCCAAGATTTTCTCCAAGGAACCTCACTCTAATACCAATTGTTAAATGAACAAGACAACTAAGTGGGGGGTGAATCAATTTTATCTAATTAAAATATCAAAACCCTCAACGGTAATTACATCCACATGCATTCATTAAACCTTTGTTTTGTTATTATGTTTAAACATGAAATGCAGATAACAAAAACTAAAATAACAACACCATACACAAGATAACACCATATTTACATGGAAAAAACTAGGAGGGAAAAACCATAGTAAGCATTAGCTCACAATATAAGTAATTGCAAAACTAGTACAAAAAGGCTCACTATCAGAATATGACACACTGTTCAGAAAGGCTCACAACCCAGGATCACTACCATAATAGAAAGAATAAAGAAGATAGAATGTTACACAAAGAACATGATCTCAATGCAATAGAGAATCCACTACAATAACTCCAACAATACTCGCATCCTTCAAGAGATCAAGATATCTTCAGCTCATTGTATTCAACAATCTTGCATTATAACTCAGACTCCATTTTACATCTCTACACTTAATTTCACACCACAACACTCAAATCTACACACACTTCATCTTGCATCAATTCACTTTGAATTTATAACATCCACCACTTGAAAAGCATCTTCAAGTCAACTACACACAACTTACACTTTACAAATTCAAAAATAGGTCGGCACTAAGTGTTCCCGCAGTGGATAGGAATGAAAGTGGACCCAAAAAAAACTTAATTGGGACCCAAATCAACACTCACATGCCATGCTACACCTTCACCAATAGATAAACATATTCAATTGTAGTGTAAAAACTAGGTCAACCATTACCTATGCAAACATGATTAAAATTTGAAGTACATGCTTCCTCAAAACCAAGGATGACTTGAAAACCACACACCATGCTTCTAGACAATCTAGAATAATCCACGAACCACCTGAGATCCAAAAAATTCTTCACACCAACTCACACATTTAGAATGTACATAGATTGTACACTTGGACCACTCTGTCAAACACTATAACTCTAAAAATCATCTTCTAGACCACCAAACTATGAATCCTATTGACATAGGAAAGAGATCAAAACCATAAACAAACCTTCAAAATCACAAGACCTAAAGCACAACTGCAAAGAAACGTGGAGCATCAAAATTTATCCCAAACAACTCTATAAGCAACACTGATAATCTAGTTCACACACTAGTGAAACTAACTTCCTATGCACATCGATCTACAACACCCTATTTCTTCTTTTATAAATTTTCTCAATATCCTTGACATCTTTATCATTATCACAACCATAGCCAAAAACTTATCAAATCAACAATCTCTCTCAACCACTACACAATTGATACCAATGACAACACAAGCTTGTTGACATCAATGAAAACACCTTCATACTTGCAACACCAAGTTCTTGGATGATGAAGATAATTCCACAATCCAATCAAGTACATTCCCAATCACTACAAACTATGACAAACTAGGAACAAATAGAAACTAATCTTAAACAAACTCTAAAGAAAAACATGAAGTGACAATAGTTGATCCATGACTATCATCAAATAGGAGAGATAAACCCTCAAATTGGTCTTCCAAATCTAAAATTTGAGACTCCACAAACAAGGAAGCAATGTATGACAAGTAGGAATCCCAATCATGAAGACAAATAAATACCTATTGCAATGAATCGCTGGATGTACTCAATGAATCATCAATAGAAATGAATGTGTGATATCAACTAGAGAAGTAGGAGCTATAGGAGAAGTCTCTGGATCATCAAGATGCTCAATTTATACAAAATATTCAATCTCCTCTTAGGTGTCATCATCATAGGGTATGTTATCAACATCATCAAGTGGAATGAGGAAATTTGAAGTAGGATCATCTAGGAATGAAGGCTTATTTGGATCTCAAAAAATCTCCCAAATTTTGGTTCAAACTATGCATTGGCATGGGATTCTTGAAATTGCATGTTGGGTCTCTTTGAATATGCTTGCATTGAAATTACAACCAATCAATCCTTTGATATGATCATTCATATTACCCCAAACTGATTTCTTATATGTTGTTTATGGTTCAAAAATTAGTCCATAAAGATGAGGAAAATGATTTAGCCACCTATAATGTGTAATGATTCCTTTTTTCCATGACTCATAATTGTCCCTAGTTAGAACTATTACAAAAGGATGAGTTGCATAACCAATGATTATAATGATAATACACTTCTCAAATGAAAAAAACATAAGATCAACATAACAATACATATGAAATGAAGTACAATGATCAAAGCCACACCCTCCCAATTGCCAAAATATCTAAGTACCCTCTAGTATACCCACTAGTAAAAATTTGAAACCACAATGTACTTGGGACAAAAATAGGAAAAAATGCATGTATGGCTAGATAAAGCTCCTCAATACCTTTCCAATGCTGCAAAAGTCATGAAAATCAAAGATAGTGGCAAAAATTTATGATCTTAGGAGCCAAAAATCAAGATCATACTTCAATTAGAAAAAAGTACCACCAAATAGAAAAATTTCTAAAAAATAACTACACCACTGGAAAACTGGGATTTCCAGCTTTCTGGCAATATCTCATTTGAAAAAATTTACCTCTATATGTGAAAGTTATGAAAAATTGAAAAAAATCCCTAGTTTAGGGCATTTGGGGGGAAAATTCTAAAGTTTAAAGGCTATAAAGGTGAAATATTTAAGCAATCAAGGGCTGAGTTATGGTCCACCATGTGATCGAACCATGTAGGGCTATCAAACTAAAATCTTGCCACCACCGCTAGGGGCAGGTGGGTGGTGCGAGAATGGTGATGATAAGAGGTGGTGATCAAGAGCTTAAAGGAAATTGTGGGCTGGAGTAAAAGCCTTGACTTGGGGCTTAGAGAAAACCATGAGCCAAAAAATTTAAAACAAAATTTTTATTAAATAAAACCCCACAGATAAAAGCTGAAAAAACCTATGGTAAAAAGTTGATTGAAAAAATATGATGCAAACAATGTATGATTATGTCAGCCGATTTGATAGTGGATATATGTCGACCAAAAATAATTTCTCCAATTTTTTTTATAAAACCCAAACAATATATTTCTTTAGCCCGATATTATTAAAAAAAAATCTCGATAATAAAATTAAACATATAGAATTCTTAATTTTTTTTTCTATGAAAATAATTATGATGACTTGGGGGCCCGCACGACTTGTCTACGCAAAAAAAAATCCTTGAAACAACTTTACTGAAAATGGATGAATTTATAGTCAAAATTCCTCTAATTGACCTCTTCAATGCAATGGTGATGCCGATCTGGGCTCAAAGTGCTTTGAAAAAACAATGACCTAGATCAACTACTCTTCACACTTTTTCAAACCCTCAAAGATTAGGAAAAACATAGCCAAATTTGACTAAATGGAAGGAAAACCTGACTTTATTTGACACCCTGGATTCAACCATGAGGTCCTTGAAACCCCAAAATGCACCCAACAAAATATTCAAGCCAACATCAAACCCTTAAATCTTGGAAGGAATATGCAACACTAGAGCTTTGATGCCATGAGGGAGTTAATGGCGACTCCCCAGCACCCCCAAGAGCAGTTTCTAGACAAAAATATCTTCCACAAGAGAGAAAATGGCAAGAATACTTGCTTCATCAATGCAAGTTGAATATGATTGAATAATGGTTGAACATGCAAATATACATAAGATGCCTTGCTTATAAAGGAAAGGTGATAGATAGGATTACACAAGATCATGACAAGTGTCTTAATCCTATAACATGTGACAACTAACAACCTAAATACCTAGGAATCAAGCATTACAAGCTAGATAAGATTAGTTCTACAAAAGCCAACTAATACTTCTAGAAGAAATCTTATATCCTAAGTAAACTTAACATGTGGATATGTCCCATAATTACCTAGTGAGTGAATTAGCTAGGTATAAGACATTTATTCACACCAATAGAACACAATAGGATTCACACCCTTTCCTTTTTCATTCTTTTGAGTTAACATAGATGATAGGCTATGCTAACTCCCATAAGAATACATAAAAAAATCCTTAGTGAAGTAAGGATTAGTTAGCACAAGGGTGTTGGATATTGCCTCCTTGATTTTTTCGAATGCCTTTCTTCCTTCAGCAGTCCATTTGAAAGCTTGGTCTTTCTTCAACATTAAGGTAATTTCCCTTACCAATCCTAACAAGTCAAGGATGAACCTGCTCATGAACTCGATCTTTCCCAAGAAATACTGAACTCCCTTCTTATTCACTGGTAAGTTCAAGTCTCTGATAGCCTTTACTCTATTGAGGTTGATAGAAATATCTTCCTTGGACACCACATATCCTAACAACTTGTGTTATGGGATGTCAAAGATGGATTTCTTATGGTTGAGAGACACCCAAAACTCTTGGTATATTTGAAAAATATTCTCCAAATGGTCAAAATTGTCTTCTTTTTTCTTGGAGAACACTGTAAGAGCATCTAGATACATAAGGATGATTATATTAATCAAACCTTGAAAAACTATATCTATGGCCTGATGGAAAGTGGCTCCTACATTAGAGAGTCCGAAGGGAATTTTCACATAAGTGAAAGTTCCCCACTTTATTGTGAAAGTGGTCTTATCCCGATCTTCCTCTTTAACCCGTACCTAGTTATAACCTGAGAATTTGTCGAGTAGAGAAAACATTTTTGCACTTGCTACTATTTGGAGAGTTTGTTCTATGGAGGATTAACCTACAATACTATGCCCCATTTTTTGACCAAGTTGGACATTAATATCAGTTGTTTTTTAAAATCACTTTAATAATTTGGAGATGATGTGAATTAGTTACATGTGAGGATTTGTGTCTAGATTCTAAATATATATATATTTTAAAATAGAAATAAATTGTGAATATTTTTACGCAACTTTTAATAACTTATTTTTTTATAGTAAACAACGTTTTAAAAAAGTGGCGTTTATGTCTTCTTGTATAATTTTTTTTATTGAAATAATAAAATTATAATTGTAAAATGTAGAATTTGAATATCAATATCTAGTGCATTGATAATTTTTCATAATTTTTGTTGCATAGTTATTTTATTAATTTTTGAAGCTAAAGTAATTATAATCAGGAAATAGGTGTATGTCGGCAGGCACCACTTGTTTTGTATGTATTGAAATTAACTTTTTATTTTTTTGATGAAACAAGAACATCAATACCTAGTGCACACATTTTTTAAAGATTTTTTTCTCTATTTTTCTATTATCACATGTACAAAATACCTTGATGTTTAGTAAAAAAACATTCACAAGAAATAAAATATAAATATAATAATAAAATTAAAAATATTTAAAATTATAATTTTTGGAAAGCTTAAAATAAGAGCCACATACTTACAAAACAAATTTTCTAAATGACTTTATTTAATCCCTCAAAAGGTAAAGAAAAAGTGTTTTTTGCCAACATTTTGATAGGTGCAAAGGAGACTCCATTGTGGGTATTATTTAAGAATAGAGGGGTTCTATCCAAGGTGGTTTGATCTAAGGGGATCTTATCTAACCCTCTTCAATTAAAAACCTTCAAATCTAATTCCTCAAGGCTTAAATCATTAGTTTTTAAAAAAATAGGTAATTTCAAGAAAAAAATTGGATGTCCAATGTTTGGGACCCATTATTGTGGGATGACCCTAGAAGGAAGTGAATAATGATCCTTCAGAGACACTTTGTTTAAATCCTTGAAGTCCATGCAAAGTCTAATTTCCCCATTTTTCTTTCCTATTGGGACCAAATTGGATACCTAAGTCAAATTTTTGATCGAGTAAATGATCTTTGAATCAATTAATTTCTTCAGTTCTTGGGCCATGAGAGAATCAAGTTTTGGATTCACTAGTCTCTAATTCTATCAGACTGGCTTGGCTCCTTTGACCAGATCTATGGTATGTTGGATCACCTCGTGTTCGTATCCATTTACATCATCATAGGTCCAACCCATAGCCCCTTCATAATTGTTGTAGAAGGATGTCAATCGATCCTTATCTTTTTGAGAGACTTATTTCCCCACTTACAACTTTCATCCATCTCCCACATCAAGTTCAGAGTAATCACCTTTGTTTACGAAAAAATTCCTCTTGTCATTTCTTGCATCATTAGAATCAAGAAAATTCTCTAGAGTGATCAATCCCTTCAGCAGTTTATTAGATTCAATTGCATAATTTGGTCTCCATAGGATTCTTCAACCTTTGACTGCAACTATTTAGAACATTCACATGAATGTTGGAGAAACATGGAAGTTTGGGCATCACTTTCAAATACTTGTCATTTTTTACCATTATCTGGGATAGTGGATCTGATGATTACTCACACCGCCTACTCATTAGCTAGAAAATTAGTCATCGCATCAAACTGAGAGATGATCACTACCATTCAGTCTGCTTTCATGTTCATGGAACTTGGGATGATCTATATGTTGAAGGCTTAAAATGATTCAATTAAATTATGTACCCGATGGAAACAAGACCTCATATAGAGATTATTTGTGACTGTGGTTCCTCTTATTTGCTTAACTACTAACTTGGAATATTCAAGCACCTTTAACTAATTTATACCCATGCACTCGGTAAGGCTCAAGCAAGGTACCAAAGCTTCATATTTGACTTCATTGTTTATGAAGGAAAATTGGAAGTGGAAAGCCCTAAGGGTCTCTTTAATTTTTGGAGACACCAACTAGATATTGGCTCTAGAGTCAGTCTTTCTTTTCACACCATCAAAATGTAGAATCTATATACTTGACTCGTTTTTAGATTCATGACTCTGATCCTTTGATTTTTTAATGATCTTTGGGATATTTTTCTCCTCACCATAAATTAAATAAGTACTAAGGCTAGTGGTGTCAAAAAATTTGAATGGATCATTCCTCATGAATTCATCAATGAGGGCCTCCTCTTTCAAACTCCTATTATCTATCACTCTTCCTCGAGCATCTCCACATAATACACCTCTTTTTTTGAGAGGGAAGTGTGTGCTGCTATAAAATTTGTTATGTTATCATTAGATATATGTCTTGGATGTAGTGGCTCAAAGAGTACCTTCATCTTTGAACCATATTTGATCATTAGGATCAAGTGAGACCAATCTAAATATAGGTACCCATCTATCTTGGCTATGGAATCTCTTGACAAAAAAAATTTAAAGACTAATGGAATGTAGATCACAACCACTTCTTGTGGTACTATGATACTAGGGAAAGAGGACAAGGTTAGGGAAATAGCTTTGATGACACCTATGGCTTGAACATTCTTCCCATCTAGCTACATTACCCCTTTATCTAAAGGTTCATATTGAAGTTGCAGTGCATCCACAATCTATTTGGGAATTACAATGGTGTTAGCACATAAATCAATCATAGAATTGTGCAATAACTTGTCCCCCACAATGAGATTTAAATAAAATTGGGTAGGCTTTAGTTTACCTCTACTTTGTAGTTTATGAATGTGGATGGTGCATGAGGTTGTATATGCTTACTGCACCTCCTTTCTTTAGCTTGTCTTACCCTTGCAGTTGGATTACCTTGTGCAAAATTATCTTGGTCTTATAATTCCTTTCACAAAAGATATTTCTATTTAGGAATGAGCCATGGGCTCAACCTTTTATGGATCTTTGTGTGCAACAGTTTGGTAGATGAGTTGTTGATTATATGGATGGAGGTCGTTGGAAGAAGTTATATGAGGTCGAACCTAGTTTGGAGATCATGTATAAGGATATATCTCTAGTACATATTCCCTCTTCCCCTTCTCCTGACAAGTTTTTTTGGAAGCCTTCCTCTAATGGTATCTATTCTGTGGCTTCAACTTTTCATTCTAATGAGTCCTTTGTTGGCCTAGCTACGTTTTGGGCTTTTGTGTGGTCCTCTAAATTAATTCCTAAGGTCAATATTTTCTTTTGGATCTTTTTCCAAAATAAAATATTAACTACTGACAATTTGGTCAAAAGATGTTTTGTGATTCCTAAGAGGTGTTTTCTTTGTGAAGAGGAGGCTGAAAAATGCTTGTCATTTGCTAATTGGCTATAGTTTTGTGAGATTGGTTTGGGACCATGTGCTATCTCTTTGGAACTTAAGTTGGGTGTTCCCTGGCTCTATTAATGAGTTGTGGTCTCAATGGAATAGCCCTTCGTC
Source organism: Sequoia sempervirens (assembly GCA_007258455.2). Classification (NCBI taxonomy): domain Eukaryota; kingdom Viridiplantae; phylum Streptophyta; class Pinopsida; order Cupressales; family Cupressaceae; genus Sequoia; species Sequoia sempervirens. The sequence goes on along the minus strand of VDFB02058242.1, from coordinate 193,729,900 downwards.
CAATCTTTCTCTTCATTTATTTTGTTCTCTATCTCTTCCTCATATTGCTTGGGGAGTTTGGCTTGAGCGAAATAACATAATCTTCAGGAATTCTTCTCTCCCTGCTATTTCTATGGCTTTCAAAAATTTTGCTGCCATTAAAGAAAATTTCCAAGCCGGGATAACTTTTCATAATGGTCCGAAAATAAATCTTAGCTCCTATGATATTTCTATTTCTCAAAAGTGGAAGTTGTTTTGTGATATCTCCATGTTGGTTACCAAAGGAAAAACTTCTAGAGAAGATGTTGTTTGGAAAGCTCCTCCAAAAGGATGGGTGAAGATAAACTTTGATGGGGCTGCTAAAGGAAATCTGAGACCCGTTGGTTGTGGGGGAGTGATTATAAATTCTAATGGTAGGCTCATTTATGTTGTGGCAATCCCTTTGGGAACCCAGATAAACCACTACGTGGAATTTGATGCTTCCTATCATGGACTCAAATTGGCTCAAACAAAAGGTTATAAAAAAGTATCGCTGGAGGGGGATTCTTTGAATATCATAAATAATTTGAAAATTTGCACTCCTCCCTCTTGGACTATTGAGTCCTTGATAAAGGATTCAATAGATATTTTGAATTCTTTTGATGAGTTTTATATTTCACACATCCTAAGAGAAGGTCATGTGCTAGAAAATATTTTTTCTAACATTGGTGTAAAAGATTTTAGGGAGTGGGGTTAGAATGACCCTCTTCCTATAGAGGCTATTGCAACTATGAACAATGAGTGCTGATTTCAATTGGATGAACGTCTTATTATGGATGGCGATGTGCATTCTCTTCATTACGTGGCAGATTGTTATGAGAAAATATGGTTTGCAAGATTTGAATCAAGCGATTCATATGGGAGAAGGGTGTCATAGGCAACAAAAAGCTTTGGTCTTTATTATCCCTTGTCCCAAATCTGGTCTCACATGGATTTTGGATGGTTTTGGATTTTTTTCTATAGCCTTCTCAGTTTCGGGCTTAGTGTCTATAAGCTGGTTTATGTTGCTAATTGTGGCAAGATGGGTGGTGATAGAAATCATGTCAAACCCAAATCTTGTGATGCTACAAGGGAAAGGAAGGAGGTCTGGCAGGTGCTGGTTTAGGGAGGGTTAACACCCTATTTGGAGAAACTTCATGGTAATGATCCTCAGGTAATGAACCTTTTTTCTTATAGGATGGAATGACAGAGTGCTTAAGCTTTATGGGACTGATTTTGAGCTTAATGAAGAATTCATTACTGGAATTGCTGGCCTGCCTATGGATGGCAGGGAATTTTTCAGGGATAAAAAGGAGGCACAAACAACAATGAATTTTTTTTTCAAAGGTGATGAAGAGGAATTAAAGACTACTACGAGTGGTAGATATCAACGAAGTTCCCTTGAGGCTTTATGGGAGGATGTAGTAGAGGAATTAATGTGCTACATTACCCTAGAAGGCCATTTTTTGGTGGTGAGTAACTATCATTTCATTCTGCTTAATCACTTTTGACACAAGAAGAGGGTTTCTTTCCCATTTTATCTTCTTATGTCTCTTGACTTAGGTATCAAGGATCACAAGAAGAACCCGACAAATCCCATATTGCATGTTGAGTTAATTCTCCTGATCTTTGATTATGCAAAATTTTTTGAGGTTCCCAAACCTATGGTTACCCTGAAGGGTAAACAACCCAAACTTGTAGAAGGGTATGATACAACCTCTGATGATCAACCAGTTAGTAAAAAGGAAAAGATAAGGAAATTGATTTTGGAAAATGAGGATGAGTTGGAGGATTATGTGGATTTCATGCCTGATTCTCTCACTTCTTTGGAAGGGGGTCCACATTTCCCTCCCTTGGGAAAGAAGAAAAAAGGGGAAGCTTGTGCTATGGAGGTTATTTAACTTGTAGTGAAGAAGTTGCTACTGTGGTGCCGAGTAGGGGTCTAAAGATGAGGAATGACCTATATGGGGAGGCCTCCTTGCCACCTTCAGCTACCAAGAAGAAGGAATTGGGGGAAGTGAGCAAGAAGAAAAGGGTTTTGTGGTCTATGAGACAAATTCTGGAGCAGGGCCATCCTCTCACAATTGCGGGTGACCTCTTTTCTAATGATTCTTCGAGTGTTAAGTCGGTCTTGCAGGTGAAAGATAAGTATGGGGATGATGCTGGTTCTTTGGAGACCTAGGGTCTAGACTTGGAGAGGTTTATGAAGAGAAAGGCGGTGGCAGAGGAAATTGCAAGCTCCATCCACAAGCTTAAGTCTTCGGCTGTTGTGGAAAAAGGTAAGGACTCCCTTGCTGATAAGGATAGGATTAGCTCTTATGAGGAGGAGGACGACCTGGAGAAAGGGGTTTTTAATATTGATAGAGATGATTTGTCTGATGTTCTTGGTACTGCACATGAGGGGTCAATTGTTATGTTTAATCTTTTTAAGTGGTTTTTCCATGAACTCAATAAAATGAATGTCAGAGTGGGGAATAGTTAACAAGGCTAAGGGGTACTCTGTACAAAATCAGATTGGTGAGTTTTTTGACTCCTTAGACACTGTGGCAGACACTGTTGTGGAGGAAACCCTCAAAATGAAGCAGAATATGGAAGGAAGAATCCTCATTCTTGAGAAACAAATGGGAAAAATTTGGGATTCTATGATGAGAGGTGGGGAGGGTCATAAAATTGCTAGTAATTATGAGTCTACTACTGTTACTTCTCCTATGGTTAGTGCTAAGAAGCTAAAAGATATTTCCCATGATGGTGAGGGTGTTGTTGTTGGTAAGCAGATTGGGGAAGCTTTTGCTGCTGGGAAGGGTGGTGAGAAAGGTATTGTTTTGATTTTAGAGGTTAATATGGATGGTCCTGGAGCACGAACTAGGAACAAAACTAAAGCTCAGGGCAGGTCATTTGGGAAGGAAAGTTTTGATGATTTTGATGATGCATAGAAAGCTATATATTGCAGCATGGAGGCAACAAACATTCTGAAAAGCATGTAGTGTTGTTGGTTGGTCCTCCATTTTGGCTATTTTTTTGCTGATGGATCACTGCTATTGGGTTGTTTGTTGGTGTAATGTTGTTATCTTTTTGTTTAGCTGTTTTCTAATTTAAAGGGTTTCAGGCCCCTTCAAAACCTATTTTTTTCCTCTAATAAAAAACATGATAATTATCTATAATTAAAACAAGTGAGTCAAATATCTATAATTTAATTGAATTTGACAACATCCATACTGAGCAGTAAAGTAAAATCATCATACATAATAAATATCCATCCAAAAATCATCGACAACTTTTAATATATATAAATTGACAAGTCAATATTGATAAGATCATCATTATATATAACTAAAACAAGTGAAAGTCAAATATGCCAGTAGATCAATAACATGTCAAAATGATACATGTCCAATAGTCGACATAAGTGAAAATGATACATGTACAAATGATATAAGTAAAAATGATAAATTATTTAACTCAAATTGATATAAGTCAAGATGATACATGTCCAAATGATATAAATGAAAATGATAAATGTCAATATGATACAACTCAATAATATGGTATTGTATGCCATGAAAATGATACATATGATAGTAACCATGGAAAGAGGCATCATAATGATATATCAACAATGATCCATAATGCAGTCATATGATCATGAATGTCACTAGGTACTACTAGCAACTACCTCATCATCATCACCACCATTGTGATCATCATCATCATAATGATATATCGACAATGATCCATGATGTAATCTATATGATCATGAATGTCAGTGGGTACTACCAGCAACTACCTCATCATCATCATCACCATCATGATCATGATCGTCATCATCATCATTGTCATCGACCTCGGTGTCTTCCATATCTGCATCATCATCATCTTCCTTTTCCATGTGATCTATACCGGTAGAAACAATATTTTCTGGATCTATATCATGATGAGGATCATCTTGATATTTTGGAAGACCCATGTTCTACAAAAAAAAACATTTAAAATGAAAAGTTATTATTTATTTCATGTAATAATTTATTTTTCTATTATATATCTAATATTACAACATATGAGACAAAACCATAATCATTTTACATCATATCAAAGTGCACATACCATAATAAAATTTCAAAAAAGTTATAGCTAATATGTGATTCCAATGATGTAAAACATGCAACAATTCTAATAAATGTTAGTAAAGATCATAAAAAAAATTGTTATAGAATTTAACTATCAACTGTAAACTCTATAACATAACCTTAAGTGCCAACCCTCTACAAAATAATGAGGATAATGCAAGAAGATTGGATGTAGGGGGAATTGGTACAGGAGATGGACATGGCTCTTCCAAGCCATCCACTGAGATGGTTTCATACAAAAGTGTGGATGATATTCTCATTTCTAGAGATCTCATGATTCAGGTTGATACGAAAAATGATGTTGTTCTTGTACCCATATATGTCATCATGGTTCCATTTCATGTAGCCACCATCAAGAGTGTTACAAGCCAACAAGATGGAGGGAATTCATATATAAGGATAATTTTCAATGTTCCAGGTACCAGCTTTAATGCCAACTACATGCAAACATTAGAATTCCCTAGTAGTATTTATGTTAAGGAAATTTCCTTAGATACAAGGATTCAAAGCACATCAACGATGTGGTACAAATGATTAAATCCCTTAGAAAATTTGTAGCAATGAAAGAGTCTAAAAAGGTGAAGAGAGCTACACTGGTGACTCAGGAAAAACTTCAACTTTCGAAAACAAAGGCAATTAGGCTGGTAGACTTGTGGATTAGACCAACATTTGGTGGAAGAGGAAGAAAGATGACTGGAAATTTGGAGGCCCACCATAATGGATTTCGATATTCAACCATGAGAGCAGAAGAGAGAGTTGATATCATGTATCAAAAAATTAAGCATGCATTCTTCCATCTAGCAGAGGAGATGATTACTTTGCTTCATTTTCATTTGCATAACCTTATCATGGCGTGGGAACCAAGAAGACCAAGGATGTCTTGTTTTATGTGGAGGTAATGGATGTGGTCCAAAATTTAGGAGGGGCAAGAAGGTTAATGTATGATCCTGATGAAATTGAGGAAGAACAACAAGAGATGGATAGGAAAAATAAAATCAATGTAGAGTTTCAAGGATTTGTCAAGCGAGTAAGAGAGCTATGGGAGAGGCCTCATCTAAAATATTTTGAACTAGAGTTTGATATACCATTTAGAGAGCTTGGTTTTCATGGAGTTCCTTTCAAAGCCTCTGCTTTTATTTTTCCTAAAGTAAACTATTTGGTAGAGTTGGTGGAATTACCTTTCTTAGTAATCACTATTAGTGAGATTGAGATTGTTAATCAATTAGGCACTAATTTCCTGTAGCAATGAAAGAGTCTGAAAAGGTAGAGAGAGCTGCACTGGTGACTTAGGAGAAACTTTATCTTTCAAAAACAAAGGAAATTAGGTTGGCAGACTTGTGGATCAGGCCAACATTTGGTGGAAGAGGAAGAAAGATGACTAGAACTCTGGAGGCCCACCATAATGGATTTTGGTATTCAACCATGAGAGCAGAAGAGAGAGCTGATATCGTGTATCAAAACATTAAGCATGCATTGTTTCAACCAACAAAGAAGGAGATGATTACTTTCCTTCATTTTCATTTGCATAACCATATCATGGCATGGGAACCAAGAAGAACAAGGATTTCCAGTTTTATGTGGAGGTAATGGATGTGGTCCAAAATTTAGGAGGGGCAAGAAGGTTAATGTATGATCCTGATGAAATTGAGGAAGAACAGTAAGAGAGGAACAAGAAAAATAATATCAATGCAAAGTTTCAAGGATTTGTGAAGCGAGTAAGAGAGCTATGGGAGCAGCCTCATCTAAAATATTTTGAACTAGAGTTTGATGTACCATTTAGAGAGGTTGGTTTTCATGGAGTTCCTTTCAAAGCCTTTGCTTTTATTGTTGCTACAGTAAACTATTTGGTAGAGTTGGTGAAATTACCTTTCTTAGTAATCACTATTAGTAAGATTGAGATTGTTAATCAATTAGGCACTAATTTCCTGTAGCAATGAAAGAGTTTGGAAAGGCAGAGAGAGCTACACTGGTGACTCAGGAGAAACTTCAACTTTCAAAAACAAAGGAAATTAGGCTGGCTGACTTGTGGATTAGGCCAACATTTGGTGGAAGAGGAAGAAAGATGACTAGAACTCTGGAGACCCACCATAATGGATTTTAGTATTCAACCATGAGAGTAGAAGAGAGATTTGATATCATGTATCAAAACATTAAGCATGCATTCTTCTAGCCAGTGGAGAAGGAGATGATTACTTTGCTTCATTTTCATTTTCATAAACATATCATGGTGTGGGAACCAAGAAGACCAAGGATGTTCATTTTTATGTGGAGGTAATGGATGTGGTCTAAATTTAGGAGGGGAAAGAAGGTCAATGTATGATCTTGATGAAATTGAGGAAGAACAACAAGAGAGGGACATGAAAAATAATATCAATGCAAAGTTTCAAGGATTTGTCAAGTGGGTAAGAGAGCTATGGGAGAAACATCATCTAAAATATTTTGAACTAGAGTTTGATGTACCATTTAGAGAGCTTGGTTTTCATGGATTTCCTTTAAAGCATCTGATTTTATTGTTCCTACAGTAAACTGTTTGGTAGAGTTGGTGGAATTACCTTTCTTAGTAATCACTATTAGTGAGATTGTGATTGTTAACCTTGATAGAGTAGGACTTGGGAAAAAGGAATTTGATATGGCTATTTTTTTCAAAGACTTCAAGTAGGATGTACTCCACATTGACTCCATTCCTCAATTTTTGCTTGATGGCATCAAGGAATGGTTGAACTCCATGGATATAAAGTATTATGAAAGTAGAATGAACTTGAACTGGCAGCCAATTTTGAAGACTATTAGTGATGATCCAGATAAATTTATTGAAGATGGTGGTTGGGAATTTTTGCATATGGAAGCTAGTGATTCTAATTCTGATAATTCAGAAGATTTAGATCAAGGATATGAACCCTCTAATGTAGAAGAGGAATCAAAATTAGATGAGGAAGGTTCAAAAGATGAATCTCTTGTGGAGTCAGATGAGGATGGAGAAGAAGAAGAAGATTCTAAAGGGGAGGAAGGTAAAACATGGGATGAATTAGATGTTGAAGCCAAAAATGTAGATAAGGAAAAAGGAGACGAGTTTGATAGTGAAGAGGAAAGGCGGCGATGAAAGGTAAAAGCTACAGGGAAATCTCAGGCACCTGATATAAGAGATTCAAGAGGAATTCCTTCCAAGAGGCGTAAATTCAGATGAATTGAGTTCATCTACATCCTTCTTCTATTTATTCATTCACATAAATGGTTCAACTATTTATGCAAATGATGCATATATGTTAACTTGATTAGTATATTACTTCAGTAATTTGACTTCTATGACAACTAGCCATTAGGCCATTGTGTGCGAGAGCACGTTTGTGTTTTTAGTTAGCCTTTTTGGATAGCTCTATTTGGTGTTAAGGACATTCCACTTATCTTTTGAATGTTAAGAAGTCTAGTATTACACGCTTCTCTATGTTGATCAAATTAGGTTGCAGGTTTTTTACTGCTGATTTCTTTATTTATGGAGTTTTTTTAACTTGGCAGATAGGAATTTACTGCCTTTTCTTAAATTAGATGGAAAAATTAAGTGGTTGGTTAGCTATGCCAAGTGATGTATACTACAAGGATGTGTTAGATCTATAGGATTCCTATCAAGATGCATCAAAACATTCTTACATGTTAAAAGAATGGTAGCATCATAAGGAAGGATGGAAAAGATGCATGTGGATCACTTAGTAGAATGGAAACATGAATTCAAGGAAGCACTCCTTGAGATACCAAGGAAGCACTCCTTGAGATACCATATTTGAGAGAAAAGAAGATAAATCAAACCAACATGGGACTGCGTTACTCAAATGATACAAATCATAAGTTAAATGAGAACACTTAAGAGATATTAAAAGACCATGGTTATTAATTAAAAGATGTGATGAAAATAAGGCATGAATGTCACCCACTACTGTTTAAGGAAAACAATATTTTTTTCCTCAACATGAAATAATAGGACAATTGAGTGGGATCTAGGGCCAACAGAGAAGCACTTTAGAACTCATCCTACACATCAATAAACAACTCAACACAAGAAATTAAAATTGACATATTAACACATCAATATACAACTAAGTTATTGAAAGTCAAATATTGATACCTCGTTCTCCATCCAGATTACAAAATCAGCCCACTTTTTGCTTTGTAACTTTTCCTTTTCAAATTGCTTTGGATACTGGCCATATTTCCCCTCATGTCAAAACATGGCACATGGACTAGTTAAACTAATTAATATGCAATCATTTATTTTTTCCTAGGAAATTAAAAAATATATCATTTAACATATGAAATATACTTACAAATGTACAGATCAAGGCCTGTAAACCTTTCTAGCCACTATGATGTGTGGCACAAAGTTTTTGAAGCCTAGCCTTGGAGGCCTTATCCTGAAACATATACTAATTCAATTTAACTATGCACAAATAAAATTTAAAAATCATTTAATAAATTTGATATAATTTTATGAGAAAATTAAAATACCTGTGTACTCTCCTCACTGAACTTCCTCCATGCATTAGACTTCTCATATTATTTTACAATCTCTTTCCATACTTTGAAACTTACATCAATTGGCCTTTTTTTGAGCCTTAGCTCAGGACCTGGATTTTTTTATCTTCTTTGTTTGGTTGCACCAAAATCTCTTGCAATTTTGAGACATTCATAGCTTTACCTTCTTCACAGACCAACTTGTTCCAAATTTAATCTCCATGTCATTGATAACTAATTTTTGTAGGTGTATGGGTATCTTTGAGAATGAAAAATGTAGATGGTCTTTGAACAATTGAAGGCATGATTCCTTCAACCTATTCACAAATGCTTTTCCAACATCTATCATTTAGACTTTCCCTGAAACCACACCATATTCTATCTTGGTATCATAGCTACTAATGCAAGATTGAAAACATGGCATGGTGGAAGAAGTCTGTGTACTAGAAGTGGCTGGGATAGTGGAAGCCTCTACTCCCTATTCTACATTCCTAGAGTTTATTGTTATTGATTCCCTCCTGGATCTTTTGCTCAATCCAAGACTGCTTGGGGAATCAATTGATTTCCTTTGACATGGTTGATTTGGTTGCAATGTTTGAGGGGCTTCACTAGATCATTTTTCTATGTATCTCGAAAGCATTGTCTAGTGCACAACATCCAATTTGTTCACTGCCTCTACCTCCAATATGGAAGCCAATGCTCTTTACCTTTGTGAGTCACATGTCGCTATATATATATAAAATAAATTTCTTCTTTTAAATTTAAAAATAAAAAACTAAAAACTAAAAATGAAAGAAACAATGGAAACTTACAAATCTATAAATTGAAAATGAATTACCTCATTATGGCCAGAGTTTTCTCCCTTTGTTCTCTTCTCTCTATTGCTTGACATTTTGAGGCGGCCTAGGGTAAATTATTTTCGTCCAGTCTGTGGAGGCAAATGAAGTACACATTGTCAGGCATGAAAGTTTTCATCCAGTTTGCAGTATGAAATTTTTACCTTGAATGACTCTCTAACTGGATTTAAATTCCTATGAATCAATTGCTTGCACACCTATATAGAATATAAATATATTTGAAAGGATATAAATATATGCAAAATGAAAAAAATGAATTGTAAAAAATCAACGCTTGCACACCTGTATAGAATGGTAATCTTTGGGGGATAAAAAGGGTGTAGAGTGTGGTTTTATTGAGAGTTAACATAGATAGGTCCCATGCTCGAGTCACATCCGCTGATTAGAAAGAAAATGAATGTGTGTGCACAATCAATTTGAAACCATGAGCTCATTGTTCTGTAAAAGAATAAGTGAAAATTAGTATTAGCTAATTTAAGCCTGAAGGTTTTACAAATTTAAGGAAATGATCTATTATTCAGCTATCATCTCAAAATCCCTATCTCCTCGTATTTTCTTGACCAACCTCTATTCCCATGGGACCTGCCTGAAGTGGGGCAAATGCAGTTTAATGACTTGTCTTGAAAGCACTCGACTATTTTTTTAGGAAGGGAGTGAGAAAGTTGTCTTCAGAGAAAGGTATGGAAGGAAGGTCCAAGAAATCAAACCAAAAACCAAAATCTTGGGATGGGAATGATAAGAAAACTGAGGCATTGGGGTTTCAAAACCATGTTCACTGCTCTCATATGTAGAGGAAATAATGCAATGTCTACAATTTTACCCTCCTCCTTTGCAACCACATGAGACTTGAACGATTCGCGTGTAAACAAAACAATATTCACAACACTTTCTTCACAATCCTCTCCATTTAATCCAAACAAAAATTATTTGTGGGAATGAAAAAAAAAATTGTAACCTTACCTATGGTGTCGCAAACTAAATCAAATTTATGATCTACTTGCTTGTAGCCCTCCTTCACGTTGTTTTTCCCTTTTTTATCCTCTCTTCCTTTGCGCGAATTTTTTCTCTTGTCATCTCTTCCTTGATGCGGGAAGTTTTAAATTTGTGTTCTTCATTCAGTAGTTGATGCTATAGTCATCATTGTTAATGTTGACTTTAGCGCCACCTTTTAGCCCTAAATGTAATCTGTTTGGGGTGCAAAATGCGATGCAAAGTGCACCTAATTTAGCGCCTCCTTTCAGCCCTAAATGTAATTTGTTTGGGGTGCAAAAGGCGGTGCAAAGTATGCCTAATTTAGCACCTAGTAGTGCAAAATGATGTATTTTTCTTGGAAGTTGATAAATAAATTGATCCTAAATTGACTTCATCTTCATATGTTCCAAGGGAGCAATCATGGTTCCCTATTTTATCTATTCCTTATCCCATGTCAATTTTGTGGGTGCAAAACTAATAGAGGTTAGATTTGTGAACTCAGAAATGACCCCTATACAACTAGATGAGTCGTCTAAAGTGTGAAATATATGTGAAATATATGTCTAAAGTGAGGTTTTGTGTTGGATAGCATATTCGTTGGAATGATATAATTAGTGTACTAAACATTATTTACTATGTTGTGTATTATAGGGGCGAGACGAGGCCATGGCAACAGATCATGTCATGTCAAATGAGGAAACAATGGATGAAGTGGGACATCAGGTACTCAAATTTTTACTTAACTTAGGAAAAAATGATCTGATGGAATTTTTTGATACACCCATCTTTTTTCACAGTATTATTGAAATTTATAATGTATTATCCAATCTTGACATAAATTAATGCATGTTGTTGATTATTTTAGATGGAGATTGGAGCCAATGCAGAGCCTGAGTTTTCAACTAGAAAAAGAGGAAGATATGTATATGGACGTGGACCTAAACATGCTAAATCACGTAGATGTAAATGGGTGGAAGAGGATATGACAATGGATCTTGTAGAGACAACAAATGATTGCACTAAACAAGAGGTTGGTCAGGACTATAATACATGGGATGACTACTTTGAGAAAATATATGACTAAAGTGAGGCTTTGTGCTAGACATTATTTACTATGTTGTATATTATAGGGGTGAGACAAGGCCATGGTAATAGATCATGTCATATCAAATGAGGACAAAAAATATGAAGCGGGACATCAGGTACTCAAATTTTGACTTAACTTAGGAAAAAATGATCAGATGTCATTTTGTGATACGTCCATCTTTTTTCACAGTATTATTGAAATTTATAATGTATTATCCAATCTTGACATAAATTAATGTATGTTGTTGATTATTTTAGATGGAGATTGGAGCAAATGCAAAGCCTGAGCATTCAACTAGCAAAAGAAGAAGATATGTACATGGACGTGGACCTAAAACTGTTAAATCACATAGATGGTAGTGGGTGGAAGAGGATATGACAATGGATCTTCTAGACACAATAAATGATTACACTGAACAAGAGGTTGGTTAAGACTATAGTACATGGGATGAATACTTTGAGAAAATTGTAGTTTGTGGATGTTCTATATGTCATGGAAAGAAACAATTCAAATGAGCAATTGTACAAAGACATTACATAAATGATGAGCTTCCAGTCAGTAGTATGCCTCCTATAATCGATTCAAATCCAATAGGAATTTTGGTAAGGAATTTTCCAATTTGATATATAAATAACATGTATCTTTCGTTTAAACATTATTTTATATTATTTAAATAGCTAATTTTTTTCTTAATGGATACTTGCAAGATAAATTTCTTGGTTTAAATTTTCCTAGATCACTGACTTACAACCTAGAGGGCAATTATCATTTATCAAATGATACATATAACAAAAATATGTGCCAATATAATAGCTTAGAAGATGAGGAATTGATGAAAACAAGTCATAGAACAAGAATCGGTTTAAAGATGCATAATTTGCTTAAAGACAGGGGGAAGGTCGACTACATACCCTATGAGAATGAATTTGATGGAGATGATGACTTGTCCCTGAGTTTGAGATCAATTTACAAAGAGAGATTTGATCATCGACTATATTGCACTTGGCCTAGTGATCAACAACTACCTAGAGTGTACGAGGTGTTTTAATTTTGGGGATACAACTACATGATACGACCCTCCAATATTCATGGAAAGAATCTAGGCCTCTTTATTGTCCAAAATGTACATGTGGGATCTAAACATAGAAACAATTCAGAACAAACCACTAGGAGATTAATGCCATATTATGGTCCATCATATTATAGTGGTGAATGGAGAAGGCTAGCAAAATATAAGCCTAGCATGTCAGCATATGGTCTAAATTTGAATATGTATACACATCGTCTCCAATTGGAAAGTGGAAAAGAAATTAATAAAGGCCACCTTATGTATATAGATGGATGTGCATACACACACAAAAATATTGTAGGATTTATAAATAGTAGTAAGGGAAGGGACCCTAATGTAAGACCGAATTATCAATTTATTGAGGTTATAAATGATAAAGGTGGAAATATGGAAAGAGAGATTGATATATTGATAATGGTTGAGGCTATTAAGGACCTTACTATTGGGGATGAGTTATTGATTGATTACCCCTTCTTAAAACACACTCCTGCATGAAAGAAAAGGGAAGAACAATGTCTTCCTAAGGATGTTCTTAAGGGTAGAAAACCAAAGAATAATAAATGAGTGTGGACTGATGTTTTATAAACTATGTTGTCAAAATTGTGTTTTATTTAAATTTTTGTATAAAAAAGGTAGTATATAAAATAATGTTCCTTTATTCAATTGATGTATATATGTTCATATAATTTTTATTTTTATTTTTTAAGCCATATTTGATTATATTTCTTTGAAATTGATACATTTATGATTTATCAAATTGTTGGAAAACATTAAATAATGCTTGCATTTGTTGATAGGTAGAAGATTCTAATGAAACACATACTAATACCCATGATCCAACTAGGTTATTAAGATTTGGATGCGATGATCCAAACCATCCTTTAAAAAATACCAGGGCAAAAAGAGCAAGTTTGAAGAGATTACTACCAGTTGAGAAATTTGAAGAACTGATGAGATCCACATACACTGATGGCATGCCACCTATCCTTAATGATGATGATCATGATAGTGAAAATGAAGTGCATGAAGAAGGATTGAATGAAATACTTACAAATTTCTTTGGGGATGGAAACAATGATGACAATAATGATCATATGGTTGATAGTAATGATGATAGCAGAGGTAATTACCACCAACGTAATGTTGATGATAACAACCTGAAAGACTCCATCAAGCAAGCAACGAAGACACCCGTGTTCAAATTGGGTGCAAGTAGAACCTCAAAACTGGCATGCACATTAATATTATTAGAAATCAAGTCACTATTTGGTTGGTCAAACAAAGGATTCACTGCCCTACTGAAGTGATTTGAAATCTATTTCTTACTTTGCATTGTCAATTGGTGTACACAATTCATAACATTCATCGACTTTGTTTATATTTATTTAAGGGGATTTTAAAACCATATATTGTATATAAACAGTCCTAGTATAGATTGGCATATCAAACATGTTCACCATAAGTCAAACATTCAATTGATTTAATCTCTAGAAATCTTATAGGGCACTAAAAACTAAAATATTCCCTAAAGAGAATGTGTTGCCATCAACAGAGAGGCGAGTCTATTGTTGGTTGAGCTGGGGATTGAATATAAGTAAATTCATTCATGTAAAAATGATTGCATTTTATACATAGATGAATATCAAAACAGGTAGAATGCCTTGTATGCAAAGAGTAGAGATATCGTACAGATGTACAAGGTCCTACAATTCCAAAGAAGGTTTTACATCACATGCCAATTATACCTAGACTTCAATGAATGTTTCGTTGCAAGTCACTTGCACAATTGATGGACTGGCATGCAAATAACAAGAGTAAAGATGGATTCATGTGAATTCTGGCTGACTCCAAAGCAATGAAACATATAGAGGAAAAATGGCTAAGAAAATTCAAAGATGAACCCCATAGTATCAGGTTTGGTCTTGCAATTGATGGAGTGTGCCCATTCTCTTTCCTGAGCTTAAATTATAGTGTTTGTCCAGTCAGATTGATAGTATAAAATATTCCCCCATGGATGAGTGTTAGAAAGGAGCATGTTATATTGACTCTAATTGTTCCAAGAAAACATCAAGTTAAAAACATGGATGTTTATCTTGCGCCTTTTATTGATGAGATGCAACTGCTATGGAAAGGCATAAGAATGTATGAAATATCACATCCTCCATCAAATAGGTCCTTCATGTTTTATGGTGTGCTATGTTGGACTATTCATGATTTCCCATGACTTGGTGTTTGTTCTAGTAAGATAAAATATTTATGTATTTACACTCATAATTTATTTTCATCCCAACTTTTATACTTAGTTTTATACTATTTTTTTGATGTTATTAACATTACTTATTGAATTGCAAGGCTTCAAACAAAGGGGATATTTGCATGTCCAAGATGTGTAAAACAATTTCAAGGGTGGTATTCTAAAGATCTACATAAATTTATTTGATGCAAACAACAGGGTTTTTCTACCACTAGATCATAAGTTTAGAAATTGCCTGAAGAATCAATTTGATGGAAAAGTTGAAAATAGAGGCCCTCCCATGATTATAGGTCTAGGTGATTGGCTTAAGAAGTATGAGGATGCTGAATTGAAAGCTTGGGATGATTTTTTTGATTGGGGTGACTCAATTGAAGAACCAGAACAAGTTGTAGTTAATATTCCAAAAGGAATGAAAAGGAAATCCATATTTTATGAGCTCCCTTACTAGAAGGATCTATTAATATCTCACCTTTTAGATCCTATGCACATCTTTTAAAATGTCCCAGATTCTATATTTTGACATATATCAGGAAAGGGAAGGACACCTTTCCTTCAAGGAGAGATATTGCTCTTTTGCGTACCAAATTTGATAGAAAACATTTGTGGCCAAACAAGGAAAATGAAACGTATGCAGAAGCTCCATGTATTTTGAAATAAAAAGAGCTAGACCAACTAAAAAATGTCTTCCGTTCAATAAGGCCACCTACTAGCTATGGGTCATCATTGGCTAAAGCTTTTACAGTTGATGGACATATCACAGGATTTAAAACACATGATTTTCAAAATTTTATGAAGGTATTATATATCATCATTTAACATTTACTGGTAACATTGATTAAGTACTAAATATATTTTTATATTTTGTTGTGTGAGAAAAAATTACTAATGACCTTTTCATAAATGTGTTTGATAGAATATCATGCCATTAGAAATTAGCGGGGATTCCTATCTTACATTTGACTTAAGGAATGCCATAAGTCGATTGTCAACATTTACAAAGTATGTGGTTATATTGAATGTTCATGTGTGAGAGACATAGAGATATTATATTGCATTTTAATTTTTGACTAAAGGTTCATACTAATTTACTATTCTTATATTAGGTGGGTGACCTCAAAGGAGATCCATGTATGTGAAGTGACAAAGTGGAAGAAGGAAATTACATAAATTGTATGTGTATTTGAGAAGGAGCTCCCTACAAGTTTCATGGACCTACAAGTCCATTTACTTATACACCTAGTCGATGATATTGAATTGGCAAGTGTCGTATCAATGAGGTGGATGTTTTTCTTTGAGAGGTAGATGAAAACTCTAAAAAGATATGTTTAACAAAAGGCACATCCAAAGGGTTGCATGGCTGAAGGGTATGTATTGAATGAAGCATTTTTCTTCTTGTGTGAATTCCTTGGTAAGGATTTTGAAGATGGGCCATGTGTCTGAGATGAAGAACGAGCATCAAATATTATTGATGGAGGAAAACCATAATCTAATGGTGTTCAAGTAGAAATTATTAAGTAAATTCATGATCAATGTGGTTGTTTTTCTTGCAATCATTAATTTACTCTATAATTTATCTGTCAAATTAACAACATGACATTTGGAGTTTGAAATAAACATGTTGACATGTAATAGGTGTAGACGAAAGTGCAATACTCGACAAGTTCATTCTATACCACATGGAATTTATGAACAAATGGATTGATCTGTATGATAAAAAGAGAGAAGAAGTGTTAAAAGCAAGGAGACAGTTTAAGAGATCAAACCCAAGGAATAATCCACTTGCCATTGATCTATTTGGGGAATGGGTCAAAGATTACACACTAGAATGGGTTACTAAACAAATTCAAAATCAAATAGAAGATGCAGGTATAGATTCAAACATAGCAGAAGATGAAATCAACATGTCTAGAGGATGTGAAAGAAAGGTACAGTTGGAATTTTACAAAATGTCATTTTCTTACAGTTTTGACACTATTAACTATTTTAATATTCATCATTATATTTGTTTTCACTAAAATAAATGGTCTTTCACAGGCGAGGAAATATCTAGCAATGTGGGCATATGGTCGACATTATCGTGTAGAAAGTGTAGATGTAAAGAGACGATCCTTCGATTGTGGCATCATGGTTGACTTCAAGCAATCCAGTTGATCAAGCTCAAAAGATAAGAATATAATTGAAGGGAATCTACAATATGTTGGGAAAATACAAGAAATTATTTATTTGGATTACCACTCTTTTAAATGTTGTATTTTTAAGTGTAGATGGTATGAAGCATTTGAGAAGAGACAAAGAAATGATACCCATAGTGGATTGTTTCCTATAGATTCCTCATGCTTCCTACCAGAAGACAAGGAGCTTTATGTTCTACTAATTCATTGTGAGCAGGTATTTCTTTAAATCAAACAAGAAGCGGTAGTGATCATTAATCTATTAATTCATAGTTTATTGTGAATATATACATGTGTTTATTAATCAATAAAATTGTTATAACATGCGTCTAATATATGTATGTCTTTCATGTGCAGGTATTTTTCTACGAAGATATTTTGGACCTGAAATGGATGTTTTTCATACATTATGATCCAAGATTAAGGCATGTATTTGATGAAACATTAGTGGATATTGAGTAAAACAATGATGGCGAACAAACTGAGAGAGAGGGATTAGAGAACATTGAAGAAATTGACATCCATGATGATGTTGAAGATGGTTATGTTCGGGCACAAGAAGACAACAATCCAGAGTTAGATGATGTTATGGAAGACAACAATATGGATATGGTATAGAAAATGATGACCCAAATACATTGTGAACAATATAGATGGTCTACAGTCAAATTTCAATGATGATGAAGATGATGTAGTCAAGTTGAGGATGATGATAATATGAAATACTTGAAAGAACATATGAACATTCACAATGATACATTGGATGAGATTGTAGTAGACAATAATGTTAATGACCAAGAATTCTAAATTTTTAGAAATATTTTCAATCCCTGTTTAAAAAAGGATGATTCTTATGGCCTAAACTTTAAAATACTTCAATAATATTAATTCAAATGTTAAACTATAGAACCGCCACTCTCCATTTTGATGGTATATAACTTGTTTATTAGAAATATTTTATTAACTATAGATTTAGCTTGATATGTATCTCCCAATTTCTTTAAAATAAGTGCTATAATGGTCTCTTCATGTACATTCAACAATATTGAATTAGCCAAATAGAGTCTAATGAGACTCTTATCTTTTTTTCCATTTTTTTTCCTTATTATGACATTCCGATAGGTTTTCATCTAGCTACTATAAAATTAAATCTAAAGCATCATATAAATATAAGTAGTGATTACAAAACCATTATCTAAAACCACCAAAAAAAGTGGTACCCAAAAACCTAGTTAGAAAATAAACACCCAAATCCCAAGATGAGCTCGTTGGATAAAAGTGCCATATTAATTCCACATGTCATAATTGCATCATAAAATAATCATCGAATTAAGAATTCCATTATGGATTCATGACACATTCACCATTCTTGTGGGTCTATATGTGATAATGGGTCTAATAATTTTATGATGAAGTATGTAGAAAAAAATATACATGGTCATAAAATAACCTCTTTAAAAGGATTTTAACCTTGGGCAGGGACCAATTAAAGTAAACTATTTGAAAGGATTTTTAATTCACATCAACCAGAAACCAATCAAAGCATCCACACAATAACAAAAAATGTGTTCTGATAAGTCTTGAAGACTTAAATAACTTGAAAAGACCACTTTGGAGATAACAAAGTAATAGATAAGCAATGAAAATTGACACAGTAATTGAACACTGAAAATGGATTGTGAATTATATTAAGCATTTGTAACAAAAGTCTTTTAATATGATATAGATGGGAGAATTATGCAACCTATCT
This sequence comes from Sequoia sempervirens, assembly GCA_007258455.2. NCBI lineage: Eukaryota > Viridiplantae > Streptophyta > Pinopsida > Cupressales > Cupressaceae > Sequoia > Sequoia sempervirens. The sequence goes on along the minus strand of VDFB02058242.1, from coordinate 193,711,116 downwards.
TCTTACTAATGTCTACTCTAATGGAATATGATATGATGAGGATGATTTCAAAATCGGGCCCTGGTTTCCCTATTTGTATGGGAAGCAACAAGCTTTAGGCCCATTTACAAAAAGTCACATCACTTCATAACTAAAACATAATTAACATAAACATAAAAATATTGAGAGTTTTTTGGTGGATGCACTACAATCCATTAATCTCCAGCAAGCGCCCGTGATCACCTAAGACCTATTCAAGGGTCATGCACCATGATTGTGTATCAAAACCATCAAACTCCAGTCCCTATTACTCCTCTCTTACTTGGCCTATGCAATGAATGAGTTAATCTTTAAACCAGACCTAAAATCAAAGATGCATTAAAGTACAATAACAATGATGATTAATGAAATGATCTTTAATCAAGGTTTTCATTTACAATTCAGGTACAAATTAAAATTGGAGAGACTACAGACTCTGAAAACTTGCATTATCATTTAGATATGCTCAGGAACCATAAATTTGACAAAATTTACTAACTAGACTCAAAGCATAAGATAAGGACTTCTAACATATTCGCTCTATGTTTTTCAATTGCACCATTCGATTCTAGAATTCAATAAGAGACCTGCACTAATGGCCTTGAATTCCCTTTTATGGAAACAAGGGAGAAAAATAAGCTTCAGGCCAAAAGTACACATGTCACATCCCAATTGGATTGCTACAAGAAAAATTCCCATTCTAGTTATATTTACATTTTCCATTGGAGGGAATACATATGAGACAAAGATCGTTACTCTTTGTAGTGAGAAGAAACTCACCCTTCAAAAGGCACATGTTAGAAAGAATAATCTTCAAGTTTTTGTCACTCATTTGTTACATCAGGAAAAATGACAAAATGACAAGGCCAAAAAGTGAGTCAGCATCCCCGTTAGCACTCATATCATCAACAATTAACATTTATTTGTAATACTTGCTATCAAGAAACATATATTTGTTACACATTATTCTTTCAAAGGCCAAACCTGTGTTATACTTGACCAATCACATATGTTTCCCTTTCTATACTTACAGACCCACTTGATCAATAAATATTCTCTTCCATTATATTCAACATCAAATAACTAATTGAAATCAATGATTTCATCCATCTTCTTCCTGTATGGAGAATATTTTGTCATTACTGAATTGGATTCCTTATCAAAATCCTCCAAAAAGCTGATGATAAAAGACAATTTCTCCAAAGTGTTATTCAGAATATTAATATCAACTTTTTCACAAATGAGATTTTCTTGAGAGGCAATGGTGTTGTCCATCTGGTTCTTCCACATCTGCAGGGGTTTCACTTCATCATAAGTTTTTTTTATGCCTGGAAACAATGAAAAATCTTCCTGGTCAATTAGTTTTCAAATCCCTTATTTTCTGTTCCAGTGTAGCAATATACCCTTGAAACCCTTGTTCATTAATTTCATTGAAAAATCTATAAGTTGGGATAACCTTTGGGTATCTGTCTTCCTGTTGATTTGCCCCAACTGCCATGAGCTTCAACTTCTCAACTCTAGGAATCCATTTATCAAGGAGTGGGGTGGCCAACTCCTTATCCCTCTGAGATAACCTTATTGCTCCCAGTATCAATGAGTAATTGGCATGAACACTATCCAATTTACTTTGAATCTTTCTATTCAGGTGTTTCAAGATAGTATGAACAATCCTTGAATTGTTCTCATACATTGTTTCCTGCGTCTACTCAAGTAATTTCCTATACACTTGAATTTTTGTGAGGAGTTGTTCCCTTGTAGGATCATTTCATGGGATGGTACCTGATGTTCTTGGCCTCTCAATTGTGAGTTGCTCCTACCCCAAATTATACAACACTATTGCCAAATATTGATTCAGTGAGGGGGATTGAGAATGTGCAGCTGGAGAAGTTGGTGATGCATGACTTGAACTAGTTTGACCCTTCTTTCTTAATACTTCTACTTGTTGCTTATACAATTCTACCTCAGTTCCTCACATGGCCATGTTTTGCTGACTCTTATCATATTCACCTATAAGACTATTATATTTGTTCATATGCTCATCTTTTTCAAGAGTGAGGTATTCCACTATTGCCTTAGTAAACTTCACAACATTCACAACCATATCAGCTACTTCTAAAGCTAGGGTGTCAATGACTCTCTTTATCAACAATTGTCCACTAAAATCTGATGGTTCAACCACTACCAACTTCTTGGATCCTAGAGATAATGACCAAATTGATAATGCATCCCATTCTTCACTAAATGCTAATCCTCGAAGTGCCATCTTTTCTTCTTTAGTTTGCAACAAGGGCATTTTAGACCTCCTTATAGTATCAAGCACTATAGAGTCAACAATGTCCTGTTTAGGTAACAACAATATACCACTCTTCTTCACAAGTTCTCTTTCCTCTTTAGTAGTCATATTCTAGAATTTATCCCTCATAGCCTTCCTTACATTTGCATGAATGATAGCTTTGGCGAGTTTCGAATGTAATCTCCTCTCAGTAGCAACCTTCTCTGCATATTATGGAGCTTTAGCTCTCCATACAAAATCTTTGAATGCACTTGTTTCAACAAAGGAGTCATCTTCCATAAATGATTTGGAGGCCTCAATCCTCAAATCATCTACACTATTTAGAACTCTAAGGTTAGCCTTTCCTAGTCTAAGTCTATCCTCCCTTGATCTTGAAGAAAATTCCCTTATGGGAGAGGGCATTCCCTGCTGCATCTCCTCAGAAGTGACAAGGATATCATCATCCTCTATATCAGAATAATCCACTACTCCTCTTACCTTAGTATTTTTCCTTTAAAGGGGTGGTGACTCCAATGGAGCAGGACTTCTTGGAGGTGAGTCAACATCAATCAAAATAGTAGGGACCCATTTTGGAGGTGATGGCACTAATATCTTAGGAGAAGCTTCCCTCATTTCCCCAAAAGTGGTAGGGGATGGAAATGTTTTCTCCTTGTCTATTGTCTTATTTGCTTGGGTGGATGATAAGTAGGCCTCTCTTCTAGTACCACAATAGTGTCTTCTTCATTTTCCACTACTTTCCCTTTATCTGTGACAACTCATTGTCTTCTCATTATACCCACTATATCCTCAAAATTATTCAAAACATGTATAATCCTATTGAATGTACTTTGTATATTGGGCATAGGGTCATACTTAGGATAATTGATTTGAGCCCTCTCAATCATCTTATTGAAATCAAGATATTTAGAATTCCTTTCATCTTGCTCTAGGAAGTCAAAAATGTTCCTGATTACATCCTGGGGGTAGTAGAAATTATGCATAAAAGTACCAAGCCTTTTATTCATCTTCAATGCATTAATGAAACCTTCTGGATCATGATTCCTTGGGCACATACGATCCAATTTGTATGGTGCTAGTAGATGTAACTGTGATCAAGGGAAAATTCCAAATTTGTTAGTGGGGTTAGCACAATAACAATAAAATTCCTTTGAAATAACAAAGCACAAAGGAAGTGATGTGAAGACAAAAGGGACAATGTTACCCTAAGTCTCCACCTTCCATGATTGACCTTTGTTACACCTCCTAGCTTGCAGTAAATAAAAATGCCCTCAGATTTATGTGAGCAACTATGCCTAAAGACTAAGCCCTATGCAAGTTTTGAAGGATTTTATTGAAAGAAATGACTTGACAATAGACTAAAATGACAATGACTGCAAATGACAATGATCATAACCTAAATTGACAGAATGAGCATGAGATGGAGAGAGAGAGAGAGCTAAGAGAAAGAAAGAGCCAGAGAGAGACAAAATGAGAACAAAATTGCCATTTTATAAAAACTGCAATTTTGAATGTGTGGCCAGGATGAGAAGATGACAAAAAACCCTAGAATCAATGATCAAGATTGAATGTTGCAATAAGAATTAGGGTTAGGTCAAAATTAGGGCAAATGATAAGGATGAAGGGCCAAGATTGAATTATAAGATAATTCAATCAAGGGTCAAAATTAAATGAGATGTCAAAAGATAAGAATAAATTTGGAAGATAAGAGGCATGAACAAAGAGGTTGCTGGAGAAATTATATAATAAAATTATTTAATTTAGGTGACCAATGAATAATTAAATAATAAAGATATTATTTAATTATGGAGGAATGTGACAAAAGGAATCATTTTGAATTAAATAATGATTTAATTCAAAACTCAAGAGAATTGACTAAATTAAATAAATCAAATTTATTTTATTTTAATGAGAGAAAAGGCTAATGAATAATTAAATAATTAAAATAATTATTTAATTATAGTGGAAGTGGACAAAAATTAAATAAATAAGAATTTATTTAATTTTAGAAGGGGACCTAATTAGTGACGTAATTAAATAAATAAAATTTATTTAATTAATCAAGGAGAATAAAGATAAAATGAATTAATTAAATAATTAAAATTATTTAATTAATAGAAGAATTATGATTTAGAAAATAATTAAATAATTACAAATTATTTAATTATTAAGAATGAAAGGGGCAATGTTGAATAATCTAAAAGTTGCAAGCCTAGGACAATTTTATGTGTCTACATTTTGCCCCTCTTTGTCATAATGTAGCATGTCGCATTGTGACAAAGAAAATAAGTCAAAGATATGCCCTGGTGCAAAATAAGATGAGGAAGAATGACGAGGAGGGTTGTGGTATGCCCCCTCGAGAGGACAGACAGGTTCCTAGAACATGGGTGTGCTCTCGAAATGGATGAGAAGACTAGACTATGAAGAGACAAAGAAATGTTAATGAAAATGATATGGATGATTATATGGATGCAATGCCTATATGAGATGAGCGAGAGAAGATGACAAGACTAAAGGAGATGCATGTAAGTTCCTAGACCAAATCCTTCAAAACATTGCCATAAGACTAATATTTATTGCTCTTAATCATCATTGGGTGGTAAAAATGACACAAATGGACAACAAACACAATGGTATGACGTAGACCAAGGTGTGCAAGGTCATCCACTTGAAAAAATAGACAGTCACAAACAAGGAATGTCCTAACTCATACTAAGGGCGAAGTTGCCCCAGTATTTTTGTCAAGATAACCCACAGACAGCAGTCAGAGAAAATAAAATAGGCTAGGAGACGTCATCGCACCTCTAAATCCTTCATGGGACATCCTCGAGGTAGCTAGTAACATGACCAAAAGACAAGACAATAAATATATAAGACAAAATAGCCAAGATAGTCAAAAGATAAGAAAGATTAACAGCCATGTAATTTTGTTTGCCAATGTTTGTTTGCCAAAGATTGAATTCTTGTTTGATTTGACAGTTTTGACAGTTTAAGAGTTTTGCCAATTTGACGGTGTTGACGGTTTGACGGGGCCTATTGTCAGGAAGGACACATCCTGAAAAAGGAAAAGGACATTTTGATGAGGTCTAACTCCAAGAAGGACACATCTTGAAGAGGACCAAAGAGTGATGAGATTGACATTGTTTTGACTAATGTGTTTTGGCAAGTTGACTGATGTTGACTGTATGATTGATTGGCTTATGTTGTCTAATTTTGACCAATTTTGACATTGACGTTTCAAATGACTGTCTTGTGTTTGATTTTGACTGTCTGACTTATTTGACCGATGTGACGATTGTGACAAATGCCATGATTTTATTTGGACCAACCTAAAAGGACTGACCTAATGTCTCGGGGACTCATCGACTGATGGCCTTGCCTACGTAGCAAATGCGCAGAGACAACGTAGTTCGACTATGATATGGACTGACTGACATCACTGACTTTGACTCCATGTGATTGACTTTGATATTGATTTGGATGTTTTTGTGTTTTTTGGATTTTGAAATTTTATGATTTTTTTGGCTTTTTGACATTTTGTGATGTTTTTTTTTTTTCCGTTTTATGATTTTTTTGGGATTTTGAAATTTTTATTTTTTGATTTTTGATTTTTTTGGCTTTTTTGGCTTTTTGAATATTTTGAGGTGTCAATGGATGAAAATTTGGGTAGCCTTTGTGCTAGATACCAATGACAAAGGGAAAACCAAGTCTAGGTGCAAGGAGATAAATGGGATTAATGGATGAATTGGATGTATGCATAAGAGAGCAAGGATGTGATCTCCAAAGACTATGTCGCATAGGAATGACATGCCCCATTCTAGGTACAAGATTTAGGATTTTTCATGACAAAGCTGATGACAATAGGATAATGATATGATTGGTTTAGATAGGATGAGGTATGTCAAGAGATACCCAAAAAGACATGTGTCGACAGTTTTCCCCTATATCTTCATCAAGATCGAAAGGAGAAGGGTGGATAAGTGGACCCAATATGATAGGTAGGTATGATGGCTAAGATGGTAGGTAGGATGGAAATGATATGACATAAAAATGATAGGTTGGATAGATAAGACATTGTGCCCCCAAGTGTAAGTGACATAGAAGATCAAACTACACATGATGCCTGTTTGCCAGGTTTTCATCATGGTACTTATCCAAGGCGCCTGTTTACCAAGGTTTTCACCATTGGATGAAGGGATTTCTCTTTACTTTTTTTTTGACTTTTTGACTTTTTGACTTTTGGATAGGAGGGACTCAAGTGTCTAGTTGCATGAAAGGTGATAGTCCCACTAGAAATGGATATCATTGCATGGACTATGTCAAATGTCATTATGCTCATAGATGTTGGTAAGGGATGACATGAAATGGAGATAGAGTAGGTAGATGATGGATTATGATGGATTATGTAGGGAAGATATAGGACTTATATGGGACTTATGAAAAATATGAATGGGGAGGCTTAGCCAAAAGCATGGACCATAGGGATATGATAGGGAAGATATGTAGGATAATGGGTGAAGGGCGAGGAGATGGAGGTATGTGGAATTTTTGTGAATTGGAAGGGAACCATGACCAATGATTGCACACATTGTGATAAACGTTGAAGCTTTTGATGTGGATGAGGTGTAGGAAGCAATGGAGATGTTTGCTTAGGATATGGGTGATGAAGTGCTTTAGGTACCCACATAGACTTAGTATTTTTATCGCTTTTATTTGTCTTGTGGGATTTTTGTAATTTTTGAATGGAATGTGTATTTTGGATGGAAGTGGATGGTTGGGATTTTTGTGACGTAGATGCCTCATTTGACTTGATTTCTTTTTGCTTAGGTACCCAAACCATTTTGTTTTTAGACTTTTCTTTTGGAGGCATGGGCTTATATAACTTTTTGGATGCACTTGGCTTTGACTTTTTGCAATTGTATGCTAAGGCATTAGGACCATTAGAATTTTTGACTTTATAAATAGAGGCATCTAAATTTTTATTTTTGAATCCCATGGGGTGGATGGATTGAGTGGAAGCTTTATGTTTACACAATGTGTGCATTTGTTGGTCATGACTAGGATATTTAGGATATTTATGAATGATTGGAATATTAGGTGTTGGAAGTAATGGTGGCAGAGCAGATGGAGGGAGATTAGGAGTTGGAAGCAATGGTGGTAGAGTGGATGGAGGGAAGTGTATGGTCGCATGCTTTTGACACTTGTAGGATGATGGAGAGGGGATGGCCATGTATGCTTTGGGGGTATGATAGGGCTTATGGTGGAAAGTGGACTTAGAATGCATGGAGGAAGTACCAACATCTTGAGATTGGTGTCCTTGGGGTATGCAATGGAAATGGAACTAGGTGTAGGTGGAACACTAGACACGAGTTCCTTATGGGAAAGACCAAGTGGATATGATGGAGGACTTGCAATGGGGTCGATAGTGGATGATGGAGGATTTAAAGGATCTTGAATATGTTCATTTAGATCCACATTATTGGTTTGATCTTCTATACTAGCTTGGTAGGTACTTGTGTCATCAAGGGAAGTGGATGTCGATGGATCATGGATAGTGCTAGGTGGAGGTGAATTTGGAATATCTTGGTCATGGATAGGTATAGGATCAAGTTTCTCATGGATAGGCTCTTCATCATTATGGATATCATCTTGATCATAACAAAGATATAGATTATGGACAGGTTGGATGACAATGATTTCATCTTGATTAGGACTAGGGCTTGATGTTTCCACATGCTTAGGATTAGGCTCTTGACATACATCTTGGGTTGCTTGAATGGAAGTAGAAGGGGATGACTCTTGGAGAGACTTGACATGTTCAAGATGGTCAACAACATAGGAGCATGATGGAGGTTGACTTGGACTTATGAGGGGAGAATCTTGACTTGGCTCAAGGGGTTGTGGATAGCATGGTTGACTTGAAGGACTTGGCATGATGTTTGAGGACTCTCTTGTATATTCAAGTATATGAGTTGAATGACATGGTGGCAATTGATTCCTTTCTTGTAGCCCTTGGGTCACATCCTTTGTAGGTGGATTGGTGGATTTATGTAATGCCATTAATTTATGTTTTAAATATCTAAATGTAAGGCATTGATTTGAAGGAGGATTAGATGATGGTGGGGGAAATGAAGAGTTTGATTGGTTAGAAGGTGGAGAGGCCAATGGATTAGGACTAGGACATGGTGGCTTAGGGATAGACATTTGATTGGATGGTGGTAAGGGTGCATGGACTAGATTGGTGTTCCCCTTGTCAAAGGTGGCATTAAGACTTAAAGGATCTTGATGTTGTTGCCAAGGTGGACTTGGGATCCTATATTCTTGTTGTGATATGGGTGGACATGTTGATGTGGCATTGTCATAATAGATAGATGTGTTAGGTTGGCATGATGATGAAAGTGACACATAGGATTGGGGTTGAATGTCTTGTGGTTGGAATGGCGTTTGGACTTGTGATATGATTTGTTGTTGTGATGATGATGAAGGGGTTGAATAGGACAATGACTGTTGAAAGGTTGACTGATGTGGATAAGAGTTGAAATTAGAAGAGTTGTGATAGGTTGACGAAGGGGTAACATGATATGTGGATGGATGAGGTTGATATGATGATGTAAGTGACACATAGGGTTGATGTGAAATGTGTTGATGTGGTGATTGTTGGATTTGACAAGTGGCAATGAAATGATTGGCTTGAGCTAGGAGGTGTTGGATTTGAGGTGATTTAATTTGTTGACAATCTTGGAATAGGGTTTGAAGGCTTTGTATAGTTTGATGGTCTAGGGGTTTGGGTATTTGGTGAAGTGTTTGAAGGAGGTTTTGGAGTTGGGATGCTAGGGCTTTGTGTTCGAATGTGGGCATGGTGTCACACATGTGTGTAATCTCTTGGGCATCAATTTGTTCCTCAAAGTATGCAACATCATTCATGTCATTATTAGAAGTGGTAGGAGAAGCCCCTCGAAGTCTGAATTTATGTTTTGGTTTTGTTTCATGATTTGAACTAGAGAAAGAGACTCCTTGAATTATGACTTCAGGCTTAGGTTTTGTCTCATGATTTGTCTTAGATGGATAGCCCCCTTGGATTATGATTTTGGGCTTATGATTAGGATTTGGCTTGTTTATGATTATGACCATTTTGACAAGTGGTGACCAAGACTAGGTTGGTGATGGTGATGATGTGGAATGATGAGATTGGATGACTTGGATGATGTGGAAAAATTTTATTGGAAGTTTGACTTGGGCAATATCAAACACAATATTTTACATGCAAATGCATAAACACACACACCAAGCACAATGATAAGTTTGTCTTCCAAGATTAAATGCTATGATTAATCAAGCACATGAATACACAACAACAAGCCCTATGACTAGTCAAATGGGGTATGGCCAATTAGGTCTCTAGCTAGATTGCACAAGGTTGACTAAGGAATGATTTGAAAGAAAAATCCTGCCACACAGCCGGGAGAAAGGGGTAACCCACCCTTCACCTTCACTTCCCAAAGGTATAAAGTTCTTTGGGGCTTAGCCAAGAGTGACAAGATTTTAACTTCCAAACAAGCGTGTCTTTCGATTCACACTTCGATTGAGGTCATCCCTAGGGGTGATGAAATCCCCTAGCAGGCCTCCTATGAAGGGTTTGACAAAAGCAAATCAAGTGAGGTGTTTGTGATCACACACGCACTTGATTCACACTCACAATGATTAATTTCCCTTAGAAATGAAATGTTTGTATGCAAACAATAGAAGCACATGTTCTTTTTAACCCCAATTCAAATGTGTAGGAAGACAATGGTTAATTTTAGACCCAATTTTGATATGTGATTGAAGACAAAATTCATTTTTAAGAGCCCAAATCCAAATGTGTTTGCAAACAAGGATTAATTTTATGCCCCAAATTGAAATGTGTGACAAACAAGATTAAGAAATGGAAGATGGGATATGTGCACCTGATTATTCGCTTTCCAATTTGTTGTGTATGAATGAGATTTCTGCCACTAAAACCCCTTATGATCACCTTTGTTACACCTCCTAGCTTGCAGTAAATAAAAATGCCCTCAGATTTATGTGAGCAACTATGCCTAAAGACTAAGCCCTATGCAAGTTTTGAAGGATTTTATTGAAAGAAATGACTTGACAATAGACTAAAATGACAATGACTGCAAATGACAATGATCATAACCTAAATTGACAGAATGAGCATGAGATGGAGAGAGAGAGAGAGAGGTGAGAGAAAGAAAGAGCCAGAGAGAGACAAAATGAGAACAAAATTGCCATTTTATAAAAACTGCAATTTTGAATGTGTGGCCAGGATGAGAAGATGACAAAAAACCCTAGAATCAATGATCAAGATTGAATGTTGCAATAAGAATTAGGGTTAGGTCAAAATTAGGGCAAATGATAAGGATGAAGGGCCAAGATTGAATTATAAGATAATTCAATCAAGGGTCGAAATTAAATGAGATGTCAAAAGATAAGAATAAATTTGGAAGATAAGACTGGCACGGACAAAGAGGTTGCTGGAGAAATTATAATAAAATTATTTAATTTAGGTGACCAATGAATAATTAAATAATAAAGATATTATTTAATTATGGAGGAATGTGACAAAAGGAATCATTTTGAATTAAATAATGATTTAATTCAAAACTCAAGAGAATTGACTAAATTAAATAAATCAAATTTATTTATTTTAATGAGAGAAAAGGCTAATGAATAATTAAATAATTAAAATAATTATTTAATTATAGTGGAAAGTGGACAAAAATTAAATAAATAAGAATTTATTTAATTTTAGAAAGAAGGGGACCTAATTAGTGACGTAATTAAATAAATAAAAATTTATTTAATTAATCAAAGAGGAGAATAAAGATAAAAATGAATTAATTAAATAATTAAAATTATTTAATTAATAGAAGAATTATGACTTTAGAAAATAATTAAATAATTACAAATTATTTAATTATTAAGAATGAAAGGGGCAATGTTGAATAATCTAAAAGTTGCAAGCCTAGGACAATTTTATGTGTCTACAGTAACAACTCTCTCCATGCTCCCTTTACTATAAAAAAGTCAGCAAACACAATCCATTCTAGGAAAAATGAGCCCTTCTTTGCTATATTAGGCAGGTGTGTTGCTTGGGAGGCTCCCAATTTCCTTATGACTTCAAGAAACCTAATCCTCAATGGAACATCTCTTGGCAAGACAAATGGGTCTATGTTAGTGCCATAAACTTTGAAGATTGTGGAATTTGGGTATAAGATTAAATCTCCCCAATTATGACCCAAATTAAGATCATTTCTCTTCTCCATAGGCCTCAAGAACTCATGTATTTCCTTGGGAATCCTTGGTGGGTCATAAACTAGATATCTTCTCAATTTTGATGTGAAAGCATTTTGGAACACCACATAGTTATATTTCTAGTCATCCTTATCAAGAATCTGAGTCCAGCATTGGATAGGAAAATCAATACCATCCTCCTTCTTTCTCAATGTCATATCCCTCTCAAAATTATTTTCCCCTTTAAATAAAAATATATGCATCAACAATGAATACCACCAGAATTTCACCCAATTCTTTCCTCCTTTCAACTCAACCAGGCCTTTATGGATATTCTCTGTCAAATATGTGGCGTAGTCATAGACAATGTTGAAGGCTAGATGTTGTATATGTGTTGACAAGTAACTATATTCCCTTCACAATGTGTCAAGTGGAGAGGAACCAATAATTTGGTAGAAGGAACATATAGTCTTCTTGAAGTAACTTGTAAAATACCTCATTGGGAAAGGTTCTAACTCATCTTTACCAATCCTTTTTTTTTTTTCTATTTTTCCCAATGCCTGCGCTAGTAGTATGTGTAGGTAACATTCTCGTCTTGATCAACACTTTGGTGTTCTCATACTCCTTTCTAATGACATCCATATCAAGAGGCACCATATTAGTGTTCCATTCCTACAACTGGAAAACTCCTACAATTTCTTCTCTGGTTATCCTCACCATATCCTTCCCATCAAATGTTTTGATTACCCTTGAAATTGGGTCATACCTTGAAGCAATTTCCTTCAACAAATCAACATCCATATACACATTAGGGACATTTAATTTTCCCATGTCTAATCTCCAAGGGTTGCAAAGGGGAATCCCAAGATTTCTATTCCTGAACCAATGCTGAAATAACTACCATCCACTATAAGGTACTTTAGCATCTTTGATAAAACATTGTTTGTCAAGTACCCCCTCCCTGATTGTTGAGCCATGAAACAACATTCTTCCCTCGACCTTTTTATTTGTGGAGGGTTTTAGTAAATCTATTACATCCTTAGATAGTACTCTAGATTGAGTTGCAAAGGTGACGGTTTGTGCTTTGGGTGCCATTGGTAGCAGGGAAAACTTAGGCCAAGGTAGGGTTTTCAACACAAAAGGTTTCAATAACTAGATTCACAATTCAAACCTAGGGCTCGAATCAAATGAAAATTCTAAAAGGTCCCACAAAATTATAAAGAATGGAAGCTCATTTGACAAGAAACACAATGAGAACCAACTTGAGTACAATGGATTTGAATAAAGTATAAAAACTGTGTTTACTTTACTTACATCTTTTACCTATGAGAAACCCTAATACCGACCATGTCAAACTTTGCAAATAGCCTCTCTCAATTTCTCATACACTCTAGATGTATTTGTAACTATTAATTATGCAAAAACCGATCATCTAAATCTAGTTTGGGAAAAAATGAAGTAGTTTTAGAAGTCACTTATGCCATTACTGCTCGCTTGTGCGAAGCAAGAATGGTTGCAATAGTCAAACTTCTCAGTTTTGAATATTCATAATTGATCTGTCGAGATGGCCTTTTGGATGACTCAGATTGAGTCAATTAAGTTTGAATTCCAATCATTGTCACACGTCATTCCAAATGCCAATTAAACCTTTCCAACTAGGTACTCATTCATCTATCTGTGGGCTTCACCTTGTTTGCCTATGACTGAAGAAAACACAAGGCAACTTCTTGTAGACTTGACATCTTTTAACCAACCCACAAATGAATCATGCGAGATGGCGGGGAAAGGCAATGATTAACCCTACCATCACATCATAATCATTGATTACAGTAATGAGGATGTCAGATGGATGGAGTGGAGACCGGGCCCCACACTCACATATGTACACACATCAACATCTCACAGACCACACGACATTTAACAAGCCACCCTTTGAAACTTGCAAGCTATCGGGGAAAGACCCAAATCAATGCTCATGATCAAAGTATCTCCCAACCTGCACACACAATAAAATTAGTCCAAACAGGGCCATGAATAGGCTGAGGAAAATTTGACCCTCAAGAAGATGAATTAATACATAAGTCAATTGAAAAATATTATGGCTCGAATATAGGGAGCATTTAAACAATTAACCATATGTGATGACCGACTAACTTAGGACTCAGGGCTAGTACAAAGAACAATTTTAATGGCTCAACTCATTACTTAAATGACCAATAATCAGATGCAGTAGGTTAGCACAAAATTATAAGGATGGAGGTTTAAGATTAATTAGTATGAAGCGAGGGTTTTTGAACTAAAACCTTAAACCCTACTCATGGACGTAGAAGGAAGAAAACCTCAAGAGGTAAAATTTTGCTAGGATTTTTTCACAATTTTAGTAGCACTACCAGATGGGACATGTTATATTTTCTCCCTGGCATGTCCAAGTATCTTAGACATATCATTCTTTAGGCTGGCAAGAAGACATTTGAATATGTCTCTTAGACATTTGGGAGTCTCATCTACATTTCATAGTAGTGTTGCTATGGGAACACTTCAGACAGGGAATTCACTTTAGTGTTATGACCAAGGGCCTTATTTTGTGGTTTATATTAGTGTTAGCCATTATGAAATGGAGATGGGACATATGGTGAGTGTGGGAAGATGGGTGAAAATGGAAGTATACAAAATAACCAAGGTGGATTTTTGGCTTATGGACAACATTCAGTTTTGAATTTAAGAAAACATTGTAGCTGTTGTGAACATAGAGAGTCTTTCTCATGAAGCTGAAGCAAGTGATACTTTATCTCATCCAAGTGGTTGCTGATTTTCACCTGTTCTTTGGGCACCCCCTACAATTGAGAGCACAATACAACAATTTGGAATATAGCATGCCTTGAGCTTATGGTTGCCAGTTGTATGAGGTGTATCTGGCTGTTTACTATGTAATTATTCTCTTGGCAACCTTTGTGTTGCCTTATTCTTATTGTACTCTTTTTGCATTATTTCAATACAAAAAAAAGGTGGATTTTTTGGCTCCAACAAGACCTTTAATATTATGAAACATTAGTGGTACTTACTTAGTTATCAAATTAAAGGATAATTTTTATTAATTTTAATCATTATGTATGTAAATAATGTTATGAATATTTTGGTCAAATAATGTTGTTCCTATTGTTCAGTTTAACTTGAATTACTAGGAACTTGAGATGTCTACACCTTGTGCAAACATGCAAGTATGTTTATCACAATGTTCTTCTTTAATAATCCCAATGATATCTCCTCAAGCTACTGTGAAAGTATGAAAGGATTTTTAATTCTTGAGTTAATGGAAACCAGTCAAAACAACTTCTTTAAAAGGATTTTAACCCTGGGTAGAGACTAATTAAATTAAACTATCAGAAAGGATTTTAATTCACATCAACGTAGAAACCAATCAATTCTTTCACATAGTAACATCAAATGTGCTCTGATAAATCAGATAGATTTAAATAACTTGAACATACCACTTTGGAAACAAAAAATTAATAAATGAGCATTAAAATCAACATAGTAATTCAACACTGAAAATGAATTATGATTTACAAATAGTCTACTCCATTGTATTACTTCAAAATATAAGTATTATAACAGAAGTCTTTGAAATATGGTATGGATGGGAAAATTATGCAATATTTTTTCTTAGTAATGCCTAATCTAATGGAATGGAATGTGATGATGATGATATGATATCTCAAAATTAGGCCTTGGTCTCCCTATTTGTATGGGAAGCAACAAGCTTCAAGCCTATTACAAAAAGTCGCATTGTTTCATAACTAAAACATAAAGAGAATAAACATAAAAATATTAAGAGTTTTCTAGTGGATGCATTGTATTCCATTAATCTCCAACAAGTTCCCGTGGTCATCTAAGACTTGTTCAAGGCTCGTGCACCATGATTGTGTATCCAAAACAATCAAACTCGATCCCCTGTCACTCCTCTCTTACTTGGCCCATGAAATCAACAAGTTCACCTTTGAAAAATGCCCCATGTACCCACTTTTAGCATGAGTGTTTGCATTATGTATGATTTCTTTCATAACATACTCCAATTTGAAGATTCTCCTAAGTTTTTGGTGCATCCTTTTAAGCATTTCCTCTTCATCATTAATCACATCAAGAATAGGTGGTAGATAGTTGGAAATTTTGTCCTTCCATGTATCCTGATCTTTCAATTTTGTTTCTTCAAATAAATTGGTATTCTTGTAGCATAGAAAAGTTATCTTCTTTCTTTGTAATGATCCGAGACTCTACTTCCTTCATACTATCACTCAATCTAGTGTTTTCCAGTAATGTTGCATATGTTTTATCATGACTTTACCAAACTTGTTCTGCATGTTTGTACATGTCCTCGAATCTCATGCAAACTATTTATGTTGCCATCTCAAAGGTATTGGTTTTGAGTTTTCCCTTTAACTCTTCCTATTCCTTCTACACTTTCTTATGCATTCTTTTCCAATATGTTGTTTCTAACATTGGCTCAAGCACTTTCCTTTTATGTTCAATCAATGGAGAATAGAGGCCTAATGAAGAAGAAGGTAGTCTATCCCTATAGCTGATCAACTCTTGTTTCAACCTTTCATTTGCTTCTATCAACCCCTGGTTATCCCTTACCAGTTTCTAAATCTGAGCCTTTGTGAATTTGGCGACATTCACATTCAAATTGGCAGTTTCTATGGGAATTGTTTCTCCTAGTCTCTACACCAAAAGATGTCCAAAAATCTAATCATGATCAACTAGGGAAGGATTTTTCCCTAGTGGATAGCGTGCCCATATTTTCAAGGTAGTATTGTCAGGATTAAATCCCGATTCAGTGTAGATCTTGTCACCAACTTTTTCTGTTAAGTGCAATGTTTTATTTTTTCTTTTCAAAAAACTATCAAATACAATGGCTGAGCCGATATCCCATCCTGGAAGGAGCGTAACCCCAACCTCTTTCAACAATTCCCTTCCTCTCTCAATAGTCATATGTTTCATTTCTCTATTAATTTCATGTTGAAGTTCTTTTAAAGCAGATGCTTCCTTCTCAAGGTCAATATCCTTCAAGCTTTCCCTTACCACCTTTCCTTTATATTCATATATGAAAGCTTTAAATTTAGGATTTTTGACAAAGGCATAATTGGCAATGAACTCTTGACTAGATCGATGCCTCACATCATCAAATAGCTCATCAGAAGCTTCAAAGTTTACTACACTCCTTTACAGTGGAATTTCATATGGAGGAATGAAAGGAGTATTGATATTTTTGACTTCATCCTCCTCTTCAACATCATCTTCTACCATGATTGGTGTATTAACTAAAAATATTACCTCTAGAGTAGGGTGAGGTGACAAATGGTCTAATGGTGCTACATTTTCTACTTGCCTTGAATAGCCAACATTTCTTCTTCTCTCAAATTCCACCAAAGGTACATCCTTTATTATCTCTTCTTCATGCATAAGCAATTGTTCAACTCTCTCCATGGGGTCCTAAATTTCATAAATTTTTTTTACATAAGATGCTTTAGTTTTCAATCTTCAGGCCTTAGCCAAAACAATCCTATTGTATGTATTTCCTCTCATGATCACCTGACTATCCTCACAATTCCTGACAACATCATCAACATCAAACTTATGCTTGTATCCTTTCAGATTCTGAGAAATTTTGGCATCACTTATAAGGTGCTCAGGGCTAAAACTCTTCCTCTTATTTCCAACTGACAAGCCATAATAATTTAACTTGCTTCCAACCAAGTCATACCCTGATTCAGCAATACTGGTGATATCACCAAAGCACAAAGTAGAAGGCATGAATGCCTTCCTTCCAAATCTTTTCAAATGCATAAAGACTAAATAAGACAATTGTATTATAATCTCAATATAAGCAACTCTATTTGGCACAGTATTAGGAAACAAATATGGTTCTACCTCAAATCCATACACCCTAATGATAGTACAATCTAAAAAAGTGTACCAATCTCCCCAATTTTGGTTTATCTTTCCATTATTTCCTTTCTCCTTTGGTTTAAGAAACCTCTGTACTTAGGCGGATAGATTATAATCACATTTACAGCCAAGCAATTTATACAAGGGTTTGAAAAGATGCTCCTTAAACTACAAGTAGTGGGATCTCCCACATCTACTATCCCAGACTAATGTCCACATTTACACTAGTCTTGAATTACCATCGCTATCTAGATATTTTACTCTTAATTCTGCTCCCAAAATTCCCATCACCTAGCCCTCGTACAATATCATATGCATAAGAAGTGAATAGTGCTTGAAATTGATAGCTTCATTGTTATTCTTAATATCATTAAGAGAATTATTAATGGCCTCTGACAGATACTATGCATAATCATAGGGCCTAGAATCTTGAATCTAAATGTCCACAGCAAGAACCATGGGAGCTATACTCATGTTGGCAGGGGCCTCAATTCCCAACACTTGGCTAGTTGAATAGTATGTGTACTGATAATATTCTTCAAACAATTCTATAGAAAATGGAGGCTTTTTATTGCTAGAAAACCTCATAGGTTTATTTCCTAGACCCTTAGGTCTTTGTAGAGGCAACTTCTGCCTCTTGCAACTCATATCCATAAAGTGATTGAATACATAAACATCAGTGTCAATAGCTTCTCTCCAATAAAATTCTGGTAAACCAACCTCAATAATCATTGATCTAGTAGCCTCTTGATTTGTTTTGTTCTTTCTTTCAACAACTCCATTCTGCCGAGGAGTTCTTAGAGCAGATAACTATCTCTTTATTCCATGCACTTCACAAAATATATTAAACTCATGGGAGGTGAATTCACCACCTTTGTTAGACCTTAAGCATTTTATCCTCAAATTTACTTCATTTTCAACCATAGCTTTGAATGTCTTGAATCTATCTAATGCATTATAATTCTCTCTAAGAAATATAACCCACGTATATCTAGAATAATCATCAATCAAAAGAATAAATTAACTTTCACCTTGTAGACTTCTCAATCTTGTAGGACCCCAAAGATCTATATGAATTAAATCTAGTAGCTCGGTAGTAGATTGTTCCTTTGATTTGTAATGGCTTCTTTCTTGCTTTCCAAACTAAAAATTCTTGCAAATAGCATTAACAGGCTTTGTAATCCTTGGTAAATCTCTCATGGCCTAAACTACACTAATCCTCACCAAGTTATCAAAATTCATATGACACATTCACCGATGCCACAACCAACTGTCATTAATCTAATTCATAAAGCATCATCCATCAACACCCTTAAGTTGATAGATATTTCCTTTAGATTTCTTTCCTGCAACAATCATTGTTCGAGATCCTTTTCTGATCTCACATCTCTCATCCTCAAAATACAAGATTATATCCTTTATTGCACATCTATCCAACACTGAAGAGATTATACCTTAAACCCTTAACATAGTAGACATCATCAGTAATATGCTTTCCATCAAAACTTACTAAACCTATCCCATAAATCTTAGCACCAGTGTCATCTCCAAACATAGCTAAGCCCCCATCATATCTTTCAAGTTTAACAAACTTACTCTTATCACTAGTCATGTGATGTGAACAAGCACTATCAACAACCCAATAGTTATTTTCCTATTTAGCATGTAGGGAAGAGATTATCGTACCTTCATTTTTCTCCTTCTCTGGAGGGAATTCCTTCACACATTTTTTAGAATTAGCAGTAGGTTCATCTTTTATCTCCAAGAAAAAGCGTTTATTATCATTAGGATCTCCATAATCATATTCCTCATCAAATATACTAGCATCCCCATTCACATAATATTCTCTATTGATCTTCTTACCTTTCTTTCCTTTCTCATATCTTTATTTATTCCTCTTAGCTCTTTTCGGGCACCTCAAAGCATAATGTCATATTCCTCCACAACTAAAGCATTTAAAGGGTAACTTACCTTCACAATTTCCTGAGCCTTTCTTCATTCTTCTCAAAAATTTAGCTTCTACTTCATCAAGATTTTCTTCATCTGGATCTTTAACTTTTGTAGCCTTAAAAGTAGTCTCTGATTAGAATCCATTTCTCAATTCCATCTTTATCATCTCATAAGATGTCAGAGTTCCCAACAACTGATCTTTAGTGTAAGTCTTATAATATATATGTTCTTCAATAACACACACCTTTCACTATATGCATCAAGGAGAGTTATAATAATCTTCATTACAATCCTAGTTTCATCTATAGTAGCACCAAGTATTTGCATTCTAGCTACTACCTCATCCAGTCTCTGTACATAAGCTTGAAAATTATCATCTTTAGACATATGTAGGAGCTCAAACATTGTTTCCAAATTCTACAACTTTTCCTCTTTGACCCTTTCATAACCTTCATGTGCCTTTTTGAAAGCATCAAATACTTCCTTAGCAATCCTCAGATTCTGAACTTTAATCAACTCAGAATGTACAAGACTATTCTTCAAAATGTACTTCTCCTTATTGTTCGCTTCATGTTCC
This sequence comes from Sequoia sempervirens, assembly GCA_007258455.2. Taxonomy (NCBI): domain Eukaryota; kingdom Viridiplantae; phylum Streptophyta; class Pinopsida; order Cupressales; family Cupressaceae; genus Sequoia; species Sequoia sempervirens. The sequence continues at coordinate 193,691,059 of VDFB02058242.1, read as the reverse complement.
TTGATCTCATCAACCGTACTCAGACCATTAGCAGGAGGAGTGTAAGGATTCTTGTAAGCTTTCTCCACATCATATCCACAATACTCTAGATATTCTTCCATCAATATTTTCCAGATAGCATAATTAGTTCCATTGAACCTTGGATAATCATGAATAACTTTTCAAACCATCCCAAACCTTCCTTAAGCGGTTAATATCTTCTCCAAGGAACCAAACTATGATACCAATTGTTGAACAAGACAACTAAGAGGGGGGTGAATCAATTGTAACAAATTTAAAATTTTAAGTCATTCACTGAAACTTAGATCAATCACAAATCCTTAACACTGCTAAAATGATTAAACATTATGTGCAAATGTATAAACTCAAAACCATCACACAAACACAACAACACTAGATTTATGTGGAAAACCCAATGAGGGAAAAACCATGGTGAGGATTAACTCACACTATAGAGAATATCAAAACTGATTATAAAGGATTACTGCTTTAGAAAAAGGCTCACTACCAAAATAAGGACTCACTGTCCAATAAGGTTAACCACCTAGAGGGCTCACTGCCTCAAAGATACAAAGAATATAGAAGAGATATGTTATAGAGAGGATACAATCTTAATGCAATAGATATTTCCACAATAATTTACTCAACTACTTGCAGACATTCCTGAATGATAGAGTACACCTTCAACTCAATGTATCTAAAAACTCAAAATTTTGACCTCGCACTAATCTGCCACACTCACATCACACATACCCACTGATTCACATGTATTTTGCATCTATCTACTCTATTTCTTTGCACTTATCTCTTGTAATTCTTTCACCACTAACTCATCCTATATTTATACCATCTTCAACTTTGAAACATATCCAAAGTCAGTCATCCATCATTAAATTCAAATTAGGTTGGTGCCAAAACATCCTAGGGTGGAATTAGAATGAGGGTGACCCAAACCAAATAGGTCCCAACATGATTCATCAACTTTGAAAGTAGTGTTCAACATGAGGTCAGCCAAACTATTTTAACACAAAATAATTAAGAACACACAACTCTTAGCACGATCAAATCCTTCTAGATACCAAATTTATCTTCAATATGATCATAAAAACTTAACTTTGGAATGTCAAGTCATAAGACTTAGCTAAAAATAAATTTAGACCAACAAAATTTCTCTCAGACCTCAGCTAGATACACAAAAAAACCATAGTTCACAACTAGTGAACATAACTTGCACTGTATAATGAATCAGAAGCCAAGACTATCAATAGAGCAGCTTCCAACAACCATGATCAACATATCTAAACCATACAAACATAGGAGAAAATCCTAGAGAAAAACTTAGAGAAACCACTGAACACCTTCAACCCTTATTCATTACAATTTTCTCATTAACCTTGACATGTATAGCCAATAAATTGCATCCATTACATTAATGACAACAACAACCAGCTGATAACCAATTGACTAGTTGAAATCAATGGCAACATCTTCATTCTTGAAATAAAGAAATTATTTCTCTTTGTGTTGAAGCATATGATGCCAATAATGGTGTCATTCAAGGTCACCATTTGAGTGTGGAGATCAATAAAGAAGCGGTGTGAGAGATTTTTTAAATCCCCAATGACCCTAGTGTAGATGTTCATAATATTGAGAGCCTACAAATTGTATGGGACACCAATGCCCAAACATTGAGGTTCCTCAACTTGGCACTTCACTGAAGTTACACCAAAGTGTTGAATTTTCCCATCTCTCTCTCAAGATTTGTGGCATAGGACATGAAATATACCCTCTCCATATTGGCACTCATCTTCAGGCTAGATTCTAAAACCAATTTATATGATTTATAGTTGGGCGTAGTCTTCCACTTGAAGTTGGTAAGTAGAGAGAAGGCCTGTAAATGGAATTTGTAGATGCCATTTTTGATGGAATCCATGCTTAGCAAGTAAATTTTTTAGCTAAGAATACATTCAGGTATTCTTATTTTCTTTTACACATGATCCTCTTCTAGAGCACTAAATTATTTTCACCATACTCCACCATCAACACGATCAAGATGAGATCAAACCCACATATAGTGATCTCTATTTTCTCATGGACCCACATCCTCTCAGTTACTCAAGACTACCATGAGTTTGAAGAGTGCTTCATGTCTTCAGCCATAATCAACCTTAGTTAGGAAGCGATCACCTTCTGAATGACAAATAGAAAAAGAGAATGGCTCACTGGCTATAAAATCCCATGCGACTAGTTCTTTAGATCCCACTTCACATTCATCCATGTTCATTGGTTTAAGGAGGAGCCATTCAGGCTTCCACAGATGCTTACAGACAAGACCTTATCCCTAGAGTTGGTTCACCAACTTGATGTGGTGGACTTAATTTTTGGCTTAGGCTGAAAGAAGAATTCCCTTTATGACATCCCATTTTCAAGGGGAGGCATTAAAGTGATGAAGAGATACCAAGAACAGTTGCTCACACTCAAGCTGGCAGAGCTCACCTTGGACCAAATCAATAATCAATGGAACTACGACCTAGTCAGCCACATGACTAATTTAAGAAAACCTTCTCTTTCATCCCCCAACTGTACTTTGAGGAGAAAAAGTCTCCCATGAAGGGTAATATTAAATATTACATTGATTTATCAAAGATCCCCTCAACCACCCAACAACCATGGGAGTCTTTCTATAAACTAGTCTAATATTTTGATCCCACAAGGCTCATGACTAAGGGTATAAGAGAACAACTCATCCAAAGGGACTAGACTAAGGAAAAAATGGAAGAATATTAGAAGTATAGGTAGGAGATCCACCAGATGGAGCTCAATTTTGAAGACATAGAAACTAATGAGTAGTGGGAGAGAATCTAGGATGAGCACCACAAAGAATAATCTTAGGTGGAAGAAGAAGTTTTGGTAGAAGAAGAAGAGGACACCCACTCATGAAAGGAGGAGGAAATTTCTGAAATTTAGAGGCATGTGACATTTCCCCCTTCTCTCTTTGCAAAAACCCAATAATAGGAGGAAATAGCTTCAGGGAAACAAGAAGTAGGGGCACTTAGCCCAACACCAAAGCTTAATCATCTAGCTATCCCTCTGAGACTAGAAAGAAAAAGAGGAGAGTGTTTAAAAAAGTAGGGGGAGGTGAAGAAGAAGAATAGATAGATGAATTAGGTGTTGGCACCACTTAGCCATCCCCAGTTTCTGTGCAATAGGTAAGTTTTACTCCACCCTCCTTTCTACTACTTCCTCGTTCTTTTCTTCTTCTCCTTCCACTACATTTTCCCCATTTTTCACCCAACCATCCACCATAGTTGCACCAATTTCCACTCCTCCACCTAAATCCACTATAGATACATCAATTGTGGTGTATTCACCTATCATTTCACTCTGTGGTTTTCCACACTTTTCAACTTCCACATTTCTCATCCACCCCCTCATCCCTGAGGGAATATCTACTACCTCATAATATAAAGTGACTATTTTCTTCGGATTTCCACAAGGATCCCTCTTTATGGGGAAAATTATTTAGTCACAAGATTAATTTCGCCAGTAGTTGGAGACTATAAGAAAGGATTGAGAAGCTCAGATAGAGAAAAGAAGAGGAAAGCGATGAAGGACATGGAATACCACACATGAGGTCCTTTTTCAACCCTACCCAACAATCTCTGATGATTGAGCATATGGCTCTAACAATAATCAAGCCCTAAGAGTAGATGCAACTAATGGATTACGTAATTCATGTCATTGGACAAAAAATTAACCAAGCGAGACCACATGATAGGGTCAAGCTCATGGAAGAGACCCAAAATTCCATTACTATGGACTATCTCAAGGTCAATGAACATTTGGAAAACAAAGAACAAGAACTCATAAGAGTCAAGGCCACCATTGATCACTTGAATGTAGAAGCCAAAGTGAAAGATGTGAAGCTCACTAGAATGAGATTTGATTTGCAGAGTCATGTCACCGTCGAGAGATTCAAATTAGAAGTGAGATAGAGGTCACAACCATATGTACAAGTGATGGAACTAAATCCTCAAGTGGAGAGCCTTAAAATGGAAAAAGAGGTCTTAGAAAATAAGCTGCAATAAAATGATATTGAGCTAGCATAGGCTCAAAAGAGTCTCTTAGATTCTATTTGCTTGCAACAATATATGCAATAAGAGACCCAAGCCAAGGGCCAAGAAATCTAGCAGCTCAAGGATGACCTCGTTGTTCACTCCTAGACTGAAAACATCCTCGCAATGGTCCAACAACTATATACCTCCTATTGGGAATGATTGAGAATGTGGCCTAACACTTGAAGCATGTACTTGGGTTCATCATCGAATCACAATGACTCAACACAAAATTGAGCATGTCTATGGAATAGGTCCTCACCTCTATGTCCCCAAGGTCCAAGAAACACAACTTCTAGTAAAAAAGTTATATATTGCATTTGATGACACTTCAGGTAGCAGAGGTTGCCAACAAAAGGTAGGTGGTAATAAAAGTCAATGGATTTTTGAGTTGTAACAAGGATGCATCAAAGTACAAGGAATACTTGAATTCCTTAGAGTAGGTGGTTCAGATGATGGACACATTGAACAACTGGTTTAGTTAGGACTCCCTTCCCTGTTCCTTGCTGACAGCATGGTCCTTTCAGAGGACTAGACCAAAGAGTTGTTGATCGTAAAGAAGAATATCCAAACCATTTTTGCATGTATGAGTCAAGAAACAAGTTTTTTTGAGGTGGAGATTATTCTATAGCCACTTTCCTAGCTAGAGTTCAAATGCGAGTAGTAGTACAGGGAATGAGCAACTTGTTCTTTAAGGAGATAATTGATCTACACAAAAATTTTGAAGCTTTGGAAAATAAATCTCAACCCTTAGAGGAGGAGTGGACCCCTTTGAAGTTTTCTCTTCAAAAATTTTAAGTTTTATGGGCATGCTCCATTTTTTAGTTTATCTTCTTTCTAGGTCGAGGCTAGAGTTTCTTTGGGTTCTTCCATCCATGAGTGAATTCCCTTGTGAGTTGCTAGGACTATGGATCAAATCCATGTTTTTGAGTTTTGGGAAGGTGGTTATTCATCATAAGAATGTGTTTAGGTGGCCTTTATATCTACCTCCTCTTTTCCTTCTATGGTGCTCATTATTCATAAGAGAACTATCAACATCCTTCAGTAGCTGCGCTAGCTCACCACATGGTAGCTCCACGTGCTCTCAGTAAATGTAAAAGATGGAAGAGATTGTAAGGAGTTCTTTCTCCTAAGTCTACCATGTGTTTCCTAATACTCATTTTGTAAGCTACTGAAGCCTTGGTGAGTCTCAGATTACATTATTAGTTGAAGGGATAATAAACAAGGCCCATAATGTAGATATTTATAAAAAGAAGTTTAGATTCCATGTGTTAGCTCAACACTCCTCAAGAGCAAAGGGGATTACTTTATTGTAAAAAGATGCACCATTGGCCATTTTGATGAGCAAAACCCATGAATGGAGGTATCCTTGAAGGTATTTTCTTATTTCCATGTGTCATCATGGCACTCCTCTAAGGTAGGTTTTTTCTTGTTAGATCTGGAGTTGCACCATTGGTCAAAGTAGGTGGGCCTTGTTTCTAGTAGGAACTTTAGGATTAGTTCAAGGATGGATACACATTGTCACAATGCTTTATTAAGATAATTATGAGGAATTAAGGTTGTGCCATTTCTAGGATTGAAGATCTTCTGAATGTATGAGCCAAAGCACTTCCCTTTTAGTTAGATGGTTATAATTGCATCATCATGAGGAAGAGAACCAAGTTATAGGTGGTGATTATTTCATATTTTAAATTCTATCACATCAAGGCTATTGTGCCTATATATTCAAGAATTTTATCTTTTGTAAAAAGGGGGTTAGATTCACAATTTTACTAGTGAAAAATTAGTGTTGTAATAGTTTTATATTTGAATATAAATAGCATAAGTTTTTATTTTTCTTTTCTCAAACCTTAGTAGCTACACCTCATGAGAAAGATTGAATATTATATACTATTCATTTTAGCCTTGTAATTTGTTCTCCACCCAAAAATGAAGAGGATGTGGTGTTATGTGTTTAAATGTGTGGAATCAATTATTGTTTTTGGTTTATATTCTTCACTTCTATAGTGCTTGAATTTTATTTATATTGTAGACATTAAACCATGCATATGATCTTGTTAAATTTTTGTAATGCCTAAGAGGTCTAGGCTATATTATGAAATGTTAAGAATGAACCACATGAATGATTTGGTAGATCGTCTTAGGGTATATTTTATTCAATTTTCTTCTTGTATTTCTTTCTTCCCTTTTTCTTCCATAATATTCAAAGAGCCAACTTCTAAAATCTTGGAGGTAGTTTCACTGAAAAGTTCAGTCCCACATCTATGAAACATCCCATAGGATGTTGTTTGTCCAAGAATGATAGTTTTAGGAGTCAACAAAAATAATACAATCTAATTATACTTTGGATGAAGAATATATTGAAGATCTAATCAACAACAATGATGAAGAATCGAAAATTGATTTTGAGAATACAACTACAAAGACTCTAGCTAGGTATGATAAAAAAAATCATTTCAAAGATCAAATCATAGGAGATATAGATAGTGGGGTTCAGACATAGAGAAGAATTGATAAAGTAAATGAACAATACACTTTGCATTATTATCAAAAATCGAACCAAGATCCCATGTAGAGGCAAGCAAAGAGAAAATTTGGTTGGATGCTATGGAGGAAGAATTGACTTAGATTAATAAAAATGAAACTTAGAGTTGTTTCTGAGACCTAAAGACAAAAATGTCATTGGTACCAAATGGGTCTTTAGAGATAAGTTGAATGAAGATGAAAAAGTGATCCAGAACAAGGCTAGACTTCTATGTAAAGGATACACTTAGGTTGAAGGAATTTATTTTGAAGAGATATTTTCTCCAGCAGCAAGGTTGGAAGCAATCAAAATGTTTTTTAGACTTAACATCCAAGTAATTTAAGGTATATTAGATAGATTTTAAGTCTTATTTTTTGAATGGAAAATTAGAAGAAGTCTACATTGAGAAACTAGAAGGATTCCAATGTTCAGATTCTCCATATTGTATATGTAGATTAAAGAAATCACTTTATGGAATCAAATATCCTCTTAGAGCATGATACTCTAGATTGGATAAACATCTGCAACAAAAAAGATCTAGGAGAGGTAGTGCAGATAGTAACTTATGTATTAAAATTGAAGTTGATCAATTATTGATTGTTGTTGTTTATATTGATGACATTATTTTTGGTGGTAATAGTGATGTTATGTGTAAAGAGTTCCAAGGCGTTATGTAGAGTGAGTTTGAAATTTCAATGCTTAGTGAATTATATTTCTTTCTTGGCTTACAAATTTCTCTATCAGACAAAGGAATATTCATTTCTCAAAAAAATTACATAAAATAAATGTTGATCAGGTTTAAAATGGAAGAATGCAAATCAGTGAGCACACTTATGGTTACTGGGTGTAATTTGAGTAAGGATGATGAATCTTCTCTGAAATACTATACTTTATATATGACAATGATTTGTAGTTTTTTTATGTAACTACATCTAGATTAGATATAACTAAAGTAGTTGGGATGGTAGCTAGATTTCAAGAAGCACCTTAGGAAACTCATGTCAAGGCAGTAAAGAGGATATTCAAATATTTGAAGACTACAATAGATTTTGGTTTGTGGTATTCTAAGAGTGAAAAATTCACACTAGCTACATGTTGAATGAACAAGAAAACTGAGAGGGGGGTGAATCAGTTGTATCTAATCAAAAAATCAAAACCATCAATTGTAATAAGATCCACATGCATTCATTAAATCCTTATTATGTTATGATTTTTAAGCATGAAAAGTAGATAATAGAGAACTAAAATAACAACACCATACACAAGAGAACACTAAATTTACATGGAAAACCCAATGAGGGAAAACCATGGTGAGGATTAGCTCATAATATAAGTAATAGCGAAAATGGTACAAAAAGGGATCACTACCAGAATATGATACACTATCCAAAAAAGGCTCACAACCAGGGCTCTCTACCACAAAAATAAATACAAGAAGATAGAAGAGAAAAGTTACACAGAGAACACTTTCTCAATGCAACAAGGAATCCACCACAAATTTTCCAACACTTTCATAGTCTTACATGAATGATTTCAAATACCTTCAATTCATTGCTTATAAGAACCCTAAAATTGAAATTCACAATGCTCTTCTCTAATTCTCATCACACACATCACTCGCATTGATCCCACATATATCTTAATTCTCTCTTGATTCTTTCTTGCATCTCACAACAATACCACACTTATTTATATCAACCTCATCCTCAAAATTCTTCTCTAAAGTCAACAACTATCCATTACACTTACAAATTCATATTAGATCGACACCTAAACATTGCCACGATGGATATGAAAAAAGGCAACCTACATAACTCCTTAAGTAGGACCCAAATAGATTCTAACATACCTTAACACACTCCATAAACTTCGCATGTAGTGCTAACACAAGGTCAGCCAACACCCATGCTAAACACCATAATAATTAAGTACACACTTCCTTAAATCAATCTAATAGTTTCAAACAACATAATTCACTTGAACACAATCTATAATAATCAACGAACTACTTGAGATTCATAAAAAACTTCATCCAAAATTGCATCATAAAAATACCTCAACTCAGAACAACTGGTAAACCTTATAAACACATTGACATATGAAACTCACTCTGTACTACACTAAATCAAGTAAAATCTTGAATACAAAAAAATACAAGCATTATAAGAAACTTCCCAAATTTGCACAAACTAAAGCCAAACAATGGAGAAACATGGAGAAAATACATTTCTCCCAAGCCATAGAAAACATCACTAAAAATTGGTTCACACACCAATGAAAATATCTCACACTGCACAACGATCCAAAAACCCAAATTCTAAATATAGAAACCTCTAGCAACCTTGAATAACCTGTTAGATTGCACAGGCATAACATCAACACAAAAGAAATGCAAAGCACAATATTGGACCACATTTTGACCATTTGCACAACACTGTTTACTCTATTTATCAAATTTTCTCAAAAGCACTTGGAAACAAAGTACTAGAGACATCATCTCAGTTCATTACTTCATCCCAAATAGTCTTTAGGCACTGCAACAAAGGATAGCTCCATGTACTCACAACACTTCCTCAATATCTCAACTATACATGCACAACTTGTAACAACTTGTTCTTCTCTTTTCACAAATTTCTTAATATCATCAACAACTTCATCATGCAACAACTTCCTTAACACATAGTTGACATAAATGAAAACACTGGTCAATAGACTTCCTATTGACATCAATGACAACACCTTCATACTTGCAACACTACATACGCAAATGTAGATTGGGAAAGAAGCATAGATAATTAGAAGAGTACAAGTGGTGGAGATTTATTTCTTGGTGATAGTCTTGTATCCTAGTTAAGAAAGAAGCAAGATTTAGTATATTTATCTACAATATAAGCATACTACATTGCAATATCTTCCTATTGCACTCAAGTATTATGGATGACATAGAACTTGAAGGAGTGAAGATAGAGTTTTATGAACCTATTTCCATTCTTTGTGACAATACCAATGCTATAAAAATTTCCAAGAATTTGGTGATGCATTCAAAAAAAAAAAAAATTACCATTAAGTATCATTTTCTAAGAGAGAAGGTTACAAACAAAGAGGTGAATCTAGATTATGTTGAAACTAAGGAACACATAGTATATGTTTTCACAAAACCTCTTCCTAATGAGACCTTTGAGTTTCTCTACTAGAATTTGGGAGTTGTTGTGCCATCCTCTTGAATCAAGAGGAAGCATAGGTTGAGGGGGAGTATCCTTTCCCTAAGAAGGCTTGAAAATATTACATAATGTTTTTGAATCTGGTTGTGCAAAAGTAGAGGGCTCAAATGATCTAGTTGCATCATGGACTCAAGGTAAGTCTATCCAAGAAACAAATTTTCATTTTGTGTAGTAAGTAGTTGACCTTTGCCATTGATGTCAAAGAGGGACAAATGGAACTCAAAATGATAAATTATTTAAGGGAAGGAATTGGAACTCAATGTGAAGTGGTTTCAACTATCGAGAGTTCCTAATCCTGACACATTGTCTTCATGTGGTAGCAACATTTTGTTGTTTTCCATCAATGATAAAGGGGGAGATTATTGAACATATGTTTTCATTAATTTCAAAGGATTATTGCTCACTAATATCAAAGGAGTGATGTCTATAAAATTAGTGAGAATTAAATGTAATCATATTTTCATATTAGAGAATTTTGAGAGAAGCATAGAAGATTGCTTGTTGTATGCTTGAAAGATCATGTCTGTATCTACTTATGTTGATAAAAGTAATCCAAGAGTTTGATCCCAAATTATTGAAGTAAGTTACCTAGGAAGTGATATTTTTTTGGTAACATGTTTCAATTTGTACTTTTTCATGATGTGAGTTATGGTCTATGGTTTGAAAGGAGACTATATGGTGCAGGGGCACCATGATGTTAGATTTTGTTAAATAAGGTCTTTTGTTTAGTTTTATGTGTTGAGTCTTGGTTTTTGTTAAATAAGGTCTTATTAGACCATTTTATAATGTAATGAGTCTTTTTAGGGGTCCTTAGGTGGTAGTGGAGTTCAAGTTGTAAAATTCACAAAATTTGCAAAATGTTGTCATTGTAAAATGCAAGAGAAGTTACAAAAATTGCATTAAGTGGGAATACCAACGGTCAGTTGGAACTCAAAAAGTGGTTAGTCAGTTTGATGGTTAGTTTTTGGTTGTGGGAGGTTAAATACAATCTCTTGGGTCGAAAAGAAAGTTTTGTTGTTTAATTTTGGTGAAGAAATCAATTGAAACTCTCACTTTTCTATGTTATTTTCTACAAATATTCTGCTCCCAGCACCTGTATAGTTCTATATAGAGGTTTTGTGTTCTAATATTCATTGGATTTGTTGAATATAGGATTTAAGAGAATTTTGGTTTTTATTTGAGAAAATTTCATAAGGTTTCAAGCTTTTTACAACCTTTTGATTGAAGACGGGTTTGTACCCTGTTTGAGGGTTTGAACTCATTTAAAATGTAATATTGGCTCATTCCACCTATTGTATCTACTGTGGCTCATTGAAATGGGCACCAATAAAGTAGTATTAGATTTAGGAATGAGATTTAGGAACAGGGGAAGGTAAATGGTGGAGTTTTAGGTGTTTCCCCAGTGGTATTTGAAATAATTTAGTCTTCAAAAATGGTGGTTTTGAGAGGTAGGTTGGTGAAATTGCTTTAGGTAAGGCTAGGAGGCAATGTAATTAGCATGTGTAGGCATAAATCAAATTGTTTGAAGCATTTTCAAAGTGAGAAAAGGTTTGCAATGGTGTTTTTCATTAAACCCTATTAGGAAAAGGTTTAAAGTGAGGGTTTCATGGTTTGCTATCATAGAGGCCTTTGCTCTGACAAGGAGTGTTGGAATTTGGGGTTTTTTTATTCTAGTTAATGACTTCCCATAGAGATCTAGGGTTGTTGGATTGTATTAAGGGGTGTTGCTCTTGTTAAATTGGCCTAGTTGAGGTAGCGTGGTAACAATAAGTTAAGAGTGTTAGTCCAAGGTGACCCATATGGATTTTGAGATATGTTTAGTATTGGAGTAATGGGTGCCTGAAAATACAATTGGTTAGTGGGTTTGAAATGGGGTTTGTGAGATAGGTCCAAGAAACCAAGTTGGCAAACCTACAAGACAAGCAGAGTGATTGTGAGAGAAAACAGTGAAATAGAATTTTGATGGTTGAAAAGTTGTTTCTAAGGAATTAAATTGTGATTGGAAATTGGAAGCCTCCCTGCTTTGCATCACTATATCTACACATGTTTTATCTTATTGTAGATTTTTTAGAATGTATGTTTAGTAGAAAGAAAGTTTGGAGTGATAGAAGGGCCACTGTGTTGGTTAATTAACTAGGTTGATGTTATGAATCGATGCAAAAATGGTTTATAGTATGTTCCCTCAAGTGGTAGCATGTGTATGATTGTTGGGACTAGATAATTCTACATTGGGAATTGCTTCACAGTTTCTATCTTTTGGTGTAACATGTGGGCTATTGGACCTAACATATTTACACATTTGGAAATTCTTGGTTAATAAGTGTTTGTGTGGCTAAATTTCAAATTTTATTTTTATGTTTTTGGATGACACATGAATGTAATTGTAAATATAATTCATATATAGATATCTAGGGTGTATCCTAATATGCATGAGATGTGTGAATCCTAAGTAATTAGGGCTTTAATGTGAATATCAGAGTGATGCAATGTGGTTTTCATCTCAATCATTATGAACCATTACCAAAGGATCATAAGTTGTATAGGAGTGCTTTTGAAGGAAGATCAGATCATGTCTAATCTATGTGATCAACATTGAAGGTCCAAAAATCTTATCTATGTAATCTGGTAGGACTGGTGTTCTACTTATTGAGCTGGTTCTCAAATATTTGTATTAGGGATTGGTGTCTGTAGTAGGTTGTGGCCTACAAATACAATAGGAGATTAGTATCTCCAATAGGTTGATTCCTACTTCATGATTATAAGTAATTCATTATTCTTGTGAGGATATATTTGGACATTAGATCCAAACAACTCTTCTCATCATGGTTTATCCCATTTTGAGTTTTCATGTATATCTGGTGTTCATTGTGTAAATTTATGCCTTTGTATTAATAACTATTTTGATTCATTTTTGAAGAAGTAACTCATGTTGAATTAAAGAGTTTTAAATAGATTTTTTATACTGATTCACCCCCCTAAGTATATTTTGTGCCCTTCACATTATGAAAAAAATTCGAGGACAATGCAAACATGATGCAAAAATAATGAAAACATGATGCAATCAAAATGAAAACATGATGCAAACATAATGTAAGAATGAAAAAAATGGTATGACATCACATACTATTAAGCTCTAGAATCTTTTCTATGATCCATACCCAAGGCATTCATGAATCATAGGATAACAAAGTCTTATATTTGCTTGGTGACCCATGAATGAAAGAATCACAAGCTAGTAAAGTCAGATATTCATTATGTGATCTTGATAACAAAAAAACATAGGCTAGTGAAGTCTTATATTCACCAAATGAGTTTCTGCAATGATAATTATGGATCAAATCCACATTTTGAAGATGCTAGGAAGTCAACTTTTCATCGTGCGTGTGCTTGAAGAGTCAAGAAGATTATGTATCAGCTACCTCTTTTTCTATGGGCCCCTTTATTAAAATTTGTTAAGTATCAGCTCCTCCCGCTCATGTCACATGGCACCCTCATGCTCATCCTTCATAAGAGAATCCCCAACTCCTTGCAAGCCAAGACACCACATAGTGCCTCTGACACTATCAAAAAATAAAAATACAAATAACTATAAAGAGAGTGAGCCCTCATGTGGTGTCACTACACACCTTGATAGCAAAGGTGTCTCCTTTTTTGAGGGAAGGGTGTGCCATTGGCTGATTTTATTGATGAGCCCCATTTCCAAAAGGAATTTGAGGGGCAGTTTGGAGAGAGGCATCCTGCAATAGTGCTTCCTTTAAGTGTCATGGGAATTATGAGGTGTTAAGTTTGCACCATCTCTAGGACTTTGAATGTCATCTACACGCATGAGATAAAGCACTCCCTTTTAGTTACAATGGCCTCATCATGAGCATAAGTGCTAGGCTCCAAATTTAATTTTATTTTCCCTTGTAAATTTCATCATGCCAAAGTCATTGTTCCTCTATATTCTGGGATTCTTTCTTTTGTAGAGGGTTGGTTGGAAAAAAAATATTTTTAGAACTATCATTGGAGAAAATAGTATTATAGCAATTTTAGTTTCAAATAGAAATAGTATTAGTTGTTGTCTTTCATTCTAAGACCTTAACAGGTGCCCCTCGTAGGAAGGGTTGAATAGTAAATACTATGACTTTGGGCCTTTGTATTTTGTTCTCCACGCAACAATGAAGAGGATGTGGTGTTCTATGCTAAATTGTGCGGAATCAATTTTTGTCTATTATTCCTATTATTTTCTTCTATATTGTTGGTTTTTGTTTATATTACAAACTTTCAACCATGTATATGCTCTTTTAAATTGTCTGTAATGTTTTAAAGACTCTAAACTATGTTATGCAATTTTAAGAGTGAATTAAACTAATAACCTTGGCACATTGCCTTAGATAGTTTAATTTTAGTTTCTTTTGTATTTCCTCCTTGCCTTTTCTCCCCCTAAATATTTGAAGAGTCGGCATCTAAAATCCAAAAGGTCACTTTACGAATATAAATTTTAGTCCCACATCTGTAAAGCTTTCCATAGGATGTTGCTTGCTGAGAGTGAAAATTTTAAGCATCAACAGTCCTTTTTTGACACACCCAGTGGGACCATAGCTAGATTAGAAGCAGGTTTATGAGATAGATTCCCATCACAAGATCACTGACAATTCAAAATTTGGGCCTACTACTACCACCTTTGGTGGTTGTAACCTGCTAGAAAGCTTTAGGGTCTAACATGTTGCAACAACCACAATGAATGGATTCCCAAGGAGCATTGAGGAACTTTTAAGCCTAGAATAGTGGTATCCCACTCATCCCTCAAGTATCCTCAGGTATGTGGGACCCTATTCCTACTAGTGCATTCAAAGCACTCCCTAAATTCAAAGTGGAATACTTTAAAACTATCATGAAACATCTTTAGGATTATACAGATTGTATAGTGCACCACATCACAAAACAAAATGTATCTTTAAGATTACTAGTCACCTTTTTCAAGGGAAGAGCTCTTGACTAGTGTTGGTCCTTTTCCACCCAATTCAAGCACCACCTGGGATGACTTGGGTAACATATTCTTCAACCAATTTAATGAGAAAGGGGATTGGTAATCTCTTCTATAGTAGTTGATTACTATCAAAAGAGCCCCAGAAGAAGCTATTATTAATTTCAAAAGGCAGTTTTATAAAACTTGGCAAAGAATCTTGATAATGGTCTGACCACCTAAAGGTATGGTTATAGTCTTCTACACTAAGGCTTCAACTTAGATATACCCATAATGATTCAGTCCCTTGGAGACTAGATGATTTTAGATGTGTATGAATTGGTTGTCAAGGCAGAAAAGAATTTGATAGATGTCAAAAAGCTTCTCTTGTGACCGCTAATGCCCATGTTTTTGGAACTACCAATGCTATCTCAAGAGGAATTTCCAAGTACCTCACAATCATCTTCTTCCGTGTATGTATACTCTACAACCCAGGTGAGTATGTCCACACCTTCGATATTGGCCATAAAAATGAACTATATGAAAAGTGTTCTATAGGACTTCTCAAATGAGATTATAAATCTCAAAAGGCAGCAAACTATGCCTCCCAAGCCCCCTTTCCAAAATTATCAAGGTGGAAGACCACCTTATTAGAATAACTAGTACTAGGGAGGGAAAAGGTCAAATCATCAAACCCATCTCGTAAACTAGATTGTCTTGATTACCACTCTATAAATGATCTTGTGAAAACCACATAAGGAATTGGTCACTAGCAAAAATAATAGGGTAGATGACTCAAACTCATGGTTCTTTTTATGTAGTTATGCACATGTACCCTGTAATTGTCTAAGAGGTAATCTATAGTAAAAGGTTTCCAAACAACAAAGATAACGGTGATCATCCCACAATATTGGGTTTGAAACTTTGGACATCTTGGTTTTTTCTTGAAATCGCATACTTTTGGAAAAAAACAATGATTTAATCCTTAAAGGATTCCATCAAAAGGGTTTTAATTGATGATGCTTAAATAAGATCCTGTTAGTTAGAACCCCCTTGGATATAACCCCTTTAGTATTAAAACATACCCATAATGGAGTCTCCTTCACATGACCTATCAAAATGTTGGTAAAAAAACACTTTTGCTTTACCTTTTGAGGGATTAGGTAAACTCATTTAGAATTTATATTTTTAAGTATATAGCTTTTATTATAAGCTTTCCAAAAAGTATAACTGTAAATATTTTTAATTTTATTAGTAGATTTATATTTTATTTCTTGTGAATGTTGCTTTTCACTAAACATCAATGTATTTGTTTCACACATGTGAAAAAATAGAAAAATAGAAAAAAAAATTCTAAAAAATATGTGTGCACTAGGTATTGATATTCTTGTTTCATAAAAAAATCAATACATACAAAATAAGTTATGCATGACGACATACACCTATGTCATGGTTATAATTACTTTGACTTCAAAAATTAGTTAAAAAACTATGTAATAAAAATTATGAAAAAATATCCATCAAACTAGATATTGATATTAAAAATTTATATCTTAAAAATTATAATTTTATCCTTTCAATATAAAATTTGTGCATGATGACATAAACATCACTTTTTAAAAATGTTGTTTACTATAAAAAATAATTTACTAATAGTTACATAAAAAATTTACAATTTATTTCTATTTTTTAAAAATATATATTTATAATCTACACACAAATCCTCACAATTCACTAGTTCATATCATCTCCAAATTATTAATGGTTTAGTCGCTATTGTTTGTAAGTGTGAATTCCTACTCTAAGATGCAAAAACTAAACTAATGCAACAAAGGAAAACACAAAAAAAAACACTCGGATTAGGCCTAGTTAAATCCAAACAAAACATAAGAAATTGAAACCTTTTACCTTGTTTAGATTGATGGTCTTGGTTGGCCCTTTGTTTGCTTGAAATGTATGCTCCTTGATGGAAAAATAGCTCAAAATGGTGCTCTAAATGATCATGGAGAGATGAGGATTCTAATGATGCAAATGGGTATTGAGGTGGATGCAATATGGAAGCTCAAATGCTACAACAAATGGTGGATGGAAAGCTTGAATGCAAGTGATGGCTTCAGTGCTAAGTGTGCTTGATTATGGATAGTGCAAATAGGGGCATTTCCAAAAAATTTAGAGGAAGTGCCTCTAAAGGAACGAGGGGTCAGGATTAAGTGATGATGGAAAAGATCAAGGGTTAGGGTGAGTTGAGAACTCGCAAGCCCTCACATCTTGACCAATGGTGGATGAGATGGAAAGAAGGGGATGATGTAGAGGTGACATGGAGGTACTAGGTTGTACCTTGGGAAGCGAAAAAATATCCTCATAAAGGAGGTCCTGTCCACATATGCTTGAAAGGATATGTGTGGAATTAAAAATTCCTCAAAAAACCTCATGGGGATGGGAGAAGGAATTTTAAATTCCTTAAAATGCATTGGATAAATAAATGTGAATTAAAAATTCACATAGGGAAGGGAGGTTCCTTCTCCAAAAGGAGAAAGAATTTAATATGGTTGACTTAAGACATATGTCATAAATGGTATGGAGATTAGGTTGAGTTAATCAGGTGATTAAGGTTGTGAAAATGCATGATTAAACGGATTAATGACATATTAGAGGCAATTGGGAGATTATTGAGGATGTGACCCTAATGATGATTAGGGGTGTGCACATTCTAATCACAGATTAATTAGATTAAAGAGGATTAAAGAGGACTATCGAGGATGTGATATGAGGGAAGATAAAAAGGTGAATCAATAATTGGTTTAATTCATTTGGGCTAAAGTGACCAAATTAAATAAATTGGGGTATTTATTTAATTTAGAGATGAAAAAGCTAAGGTATTTAATTGATTTATTAAATACCTTAGGGGACATTAGGTTGTAGAGCAATATTATTCAAATAATAAATTATTTAATTAATGTGGATGAGGGATGTAGGATAGAGGAATACAAGGGTGAATTTGACCATATGGGAGTGGTCAAATTTAGGTGTCTACTTTTTTCCCCTCTTCGAAATATTGTTATAATAACAGTGTTTTGCAGAAAAATAAAATACAAATGACTTGATAGAACAAAAGAATGTTAGATGATGCCCCAGTATCACAAGGAAGTGGATAGAAGAGAATAATGAAGAAATATGGTAGGGTATGCCCCCTCAAGAGGGTAGATGGGGAAGAAAAGGGACCTCGGGCGATTTCTAGATATGGAGAAACGAAGGGTACCACGTGATAGAGAAAAAAAACTATGAAGAATGGAATTTGAACAGAGGAAAATGGAGAAACGGGGTGTGAATGGCAGCCCGCAGAAGAAAAGGGGGTGAATGAATTAATAAAGGGTTAATTAAAGGGTAAAAATTACCCAAAAATTAAAATGCTAATTAGGTGCAATAATGAAAATTATAAATAGTAAATTTGAAAAATTACTATTCACCTAATTCTCATTTGCACACTTGGCAACTGACTAGATGAAAGAGAGAGAGAGAGAGAGAGAGAGAGAGAGAGAGAAAGAGTGACGAGGATGGTTGGCGGATCGAGCAGTGATGAGACATTCATGGATGACAAGCTGATCCACTAAGGCGAGAAGGTGCGACAGTTCTACTATGAGCGCGTGGTACTCCACCAGGTAGGCGCTTGACCACTAGCTTGTGATTTTGATTATGATCTTATGCATATTTTTTATTTTCGGTTGGGTAGATTAGGTATGCGGACTTGCCACACAAGGGCGGATTCACCTTTCTAGAAGGAACAATCACCCATCTTGAGGGATCGGTGAAGAAAAGGGTGAACACATGCTCCAAAAGGTTGGACACGCTAGGGGAGGGGCGATTGTGAAATTGCCTCTCCACAAAAAGGGTGTTCCCACACAATGCAGGGGCAGGAGTGATAATGGACAAGCGATTGTGAAATCACCAAACCTGGGAAAGCACGAATGTGAATTCACCCAAAAGGAGATTAGGAGGATGTTTATCCACCCTCTAGAGAAAAGGGCGAATGAAAATTTACCACTTGGGGAGGAAAATCCATAGGGGTGAATGCAAAATCGCCGCTTGGGGAAAAGGGTGAATGTGAATTTGCCTCTGAGGACAAGACTGGCTGATCCATGCCTAAACAAGAAAGGGGGGAGTTTGCATGTGAAATAGGAAAACCTACAAAATGAAGACAGAAGGGCGAGTGGACTAGCTAGATAGGAGAATGCGTAGGGAAGGAAAATGGGTGAACTTAGAGAAAAAAAAAATTGAACCAGGGCAAGGAGAAAAATAATAGAAAAGGAATACAATTTTGAAAAAACTAAAAAAGTTTATACATGGATGTAGAACTTTGATATACTGAGGACATGTGAGAGGCACTTGGTGGTACTGGAGGTGATAGTTAGGGTGATGAATTCCCATGATCATGGATTGCTAGTGTAGACACGTAAAATATACCGATTGACATTGTGCACCTGATCCCGACTACTAACATCATTTCATCATGAATCATCCTTTTATCTAATTATTTAATCAAATACCCCTATCTGATTAAATTCATCAATATTCCTCTCTTAATTAAATAAACCAGTTATCTAATTAAGTCACCTCTTCTTGATAATTAAATTAATCATCTTGATCTAATTATCCTATTTAATTAAATAATTAATTTTATTTGATTAAATCTCTAAATTCTATCTATTAAATTAAATAAATTAAAACCTTATTTAATTTAATCTAACATCATCTCTTTTAATTAAATAAATCAAAATATTTATTTAATTAATCTCTTATCACATTCCTCTCATATTTGATTTAAATAAATTTACAAATCTAAGTCAAATTTGTCACATCACTTAATCTCTTTATTAAATTAATTAACTTTGTTTAATTTAATCTCCTTTCATGTCCCATCCTCTAGCTTTTACCACTTGCACATGAAAATAGATTTAATTGATTTATTTAATCTCTATTTCCTCAACAAGGCATCTTTTGGAATATTCTCCAAGTTTGAATTCAAAAATCCAAATTGACATGTACATCCAACAAGGCATTTACTCTATCTTACATGTCCTTTGCCTTGAGCCAAGTGGCATTTAATGAAATCTTTCTTCCCTCTTGCAAGTCATTTCAACAAATTCAAAATTCAAAAATAGGCATTTATTGGCACAATCCTCAAAACTTGCACATCCTCCATCCACTCATAGGTTGACAAGTGGCATCTTGCCATTGGATGAATGTTAGTCCCACATTGCTCAATTTTGGACATTCATCCTTCAATCTCATCTATAAATAAAAGGCTTCATTCCTCATTTCATCATCCACAAATTATACAAAGTTACTATGCTCAAATATTTAGCCATTTCCATCCAATATCATTGAATCATAGCTAGGTTATGCAGGTTTTTCCATTGGAGAACTCATCAACATTCATCAACATACATCAATCTTGCATCATAGGAATTGGGAAAGGGCCAATTTTCACATCAAATTGGCACCAATTCCCCCATGGGATCACGAGTTTTCTAGTCTAATTAGGATTCAATCTCTATTTTGTTATTTTCATTGTGTTCTTCATTTCTTTTTTCCTAATTTGAACTTTGTGAATGGATTCATGGGGAATTGTTGTTCTTTCTTGCATTACCTAATCTAATGTGTTTGTTCTTATTGTTTTACAGGTATTGGGATTGGGGTTCACATAGCTAGCATAGGTAGGATTGCTACATATGTTGGGGTATCCCAACATTAGAGTGCATAGAGGACTACTAACTGCATTTATGGAGCGATGGAGCTCTGAGACCTTTACCTTCCATCTCTTGACAGGGGAGATGATAGTGACTCTGGAGGATGTCTAGAGGATTGTACAGTTGCCCATTTGAGAACTTGATTAGTTGGACACAACCAAGTAGCGAATAGGATCCTATGGGTTGTATTTGGACTAGTTGAGATGCCCATCCAAGGCAGGGAGCTAGATCTTGACGCTTGCTTGGGGCTAGAGATTCCAACCCTACCATTATACCTCTACAACCTGATTAATGGGATTTTGTTACCAAAAAAGAGTGGAAATTTTTACAGCCTTAAGGTAATTGAGGTGGTCAAGAATATTGTGGAGAGACAGGAGGGAGAGTTCATGTGGGGAGCACACATCCTAGCATAGTTGTACCAACATATGCACATCATCTATTATAGATGAGTACTCAACATCACCCATGTGACCCTACTCCAGGTATGGGCCTAGGAGCATATTAGTGTTGCGAGACCAAAAAATTTGATTGTCGGGACACAAGATGAGACACTTCCAATGGCATACTGGTGGGGGATGGAGTATGGCTGGAGGTTGCACTATTAGAATGTGAGTGATTTGGAGGCTTGGCAGTGCAGGCTGGATGGGTTGAGAGGAGAGGACATCACCTAGAGTCCATACATGGCATGACAGTTTGTAGGACGGAGAGATGATGAGAGAATGTGGAGGGGCTACTTCTTCTCAATTTTCTATTTGATTGGCTAGGACCCCTACATGATTGAGCTCCATAGAACAAACAGGATCACCCATTAGTTCAGGATACAATAGGACATTCTTGTAGGGGCCCAAATATTTCTTCAGATTAGCTGAGAGCTAGCAGTGGTGTGGGGTGAGAAGATTACGATAGATTTTTCTTGATAGATGTGGGAGGGAGTCTAGATGACACAGTACCTATGGAGGGTAGGACTGGTGGACATAGGTACTACAGTATGGTACTTTGCATGGTGGGTGAAGAGGAGGCTAGGGTGGATGATGATAGTGAACCTGATTGTAGGGGATTTTGGGTTCATATCTGATGATGAGAGAGAGTTGGCGAGACCACAAAGGAGGAGGAGTAGGGTTGGCCAATAGAGGAGAGGGGGAGATGGTGACATTGAGATGCAAGATGCAGGGGGAAGATTAGGCAATGGACATGGATGCCCCAAAGGTGCATCCATTGGTGACCATACCATATGTACCACTACCACCAGAGGATAACATTGTGTTGCTTATAGGGTCCCTGGCCTGACTGAGGATAGCGGAGCATCGGTTGAGAGAGTCAGAGGAAGATCGAGATAGGCTGCAGAGAGATGGAGATAGGGATTATGGGGCCCTAGAAGATAGAGCAGGGGATGAGATGTTGGAGATGGAGAGGGAGAGAGATGAGCTCTAGAGGTAGCTAGAGGAGATGAGGGGAGAGAGGGATGAGGCTCGGGATAGAGCCGAATGTGCAAAGATAGCCCTGGGTGATGTAAGAGGATTGTTGGAGAGGGTAGAGGCAGCAAAAGCACAGGTGCAGGCCTTGTAGGGTGAGTGGGATGTAGGAGCATAAAGGATATCCCAGATGCAAACATAGGCATAGATTAGATGTGGCTAGCCTAGGAGGCTTGCGAGAGTGAGAAGTGGCACATTAGTGGGCTGCGGGACAAGTACTGGATAGATCTGGAATTGTTGAGAACATAGGCAACAAAGGTGGCCAATGCTAGGAGAGAGGCCGAATATTACATTTTTTCCTATCATCAGGCCATCCTAGATCCAACATGGAGGGTATCACCATATGTTAGAGAAGTCCCACAGATGCTAGTGTCATCACACTTAGGGGCTACTCATACACGAGGATACAACAGTTTCTGTGAGACACCACCCAAGGTAGAGGGTTAGTGCCAAACTCCCCCCAGAAGTTAGATGGAGCAAACATAGGGTAGAGAGGAGATGGAGAGACATGATTCAAATTTTGACAGGTGTAGAGTGGATGGGTAGCATGTAGAGATGGAGGCTATATATTCATTATATAGATTCTAGAGATTGATTGATTCATTCATTTATTCTTTATTCTTCAAGGAGATGTAGTCTTTGTACTTGATTAGAGATTTGTACCTGTATGTTATTTGATGGGTTTCGATGGAATCATTATGTTATTATGGACTATGGTAGGGTTTTATGATCTTTTATGATGGACTATGATGGAGATGTGATGGACACTATATATTTTTTAATATTTATATAGTATGCGATGGACATTAATGACACTATGTGGTTATTACATGATGTCATGGATGTTTATTATGCTTATGTGATTACGATGGTCATGATTATGATGTATGCATTGAATTATGATGGTTTATGCTTATGTGTATGGGAATGTTATGGATTATATGCACTATGTTTGACATTTTGTGATGCAGGATGTATGCTATGGATGTGATACTAATGGTATGTGATACAAGTGACAATGCAATTGTGATTTATTACGTATGAGTATGAGATATGACATGATGAGGAATGTGTTATGGATAACCATGGATATATGATGTGATATGAAAATGCAATGTGATGTAATGGATAAAAATATGTGATTATGCATATGTGATCATGTTACATATGGATGAAATAAATGTAATGTAATGCAATGTATGTGGTGAAATGAACTAGTATGTTTAGAAGAATAACTCCAAACAACCTAAAATGATAATGCAATAAAATGATAATGGAATGGAAGGAACTTAAGATTCTTAGAACAACCAATCTAGATTAGTCTAAACAACTTAAAATGAATATGAAAAGGATAATGAAATGAGATGAAATGAACTTAAGATGCTTAGAATAACCAATCTGGATTAATCCAAACAACTTAAAATGGATATGAAAAGGATAATGCAATGGGATGAATGATATGAAATGAACTTAAAATGCTTAGAATAACCAATCTAGATTAATCTAAACAACTTAAAATGAATATGAAAATGATAATGCAATGAGATGAAATTATATGAAATGAACTTAAGATGCTTAGAATTACCAATATAGATTCATCTAAACAACTTAAAATGGATATGAAAAACTATGACACAATGAGGTGAAATGATATGAAATGAACTTAAGATTCTTAGAATAACAAATCTAGATTAATCTAAATATCTTAAAATGGATGAAAATGGTAATGCAATAGCTAATGAACCTAAGTGAACAATGATAGGTGTGACAATGTACCACATAGAGAGATGAAAGTCGATGGGTGTGATACCGCACCTATCAAAACCATAAGAATCCTAATAGGAAGAAAATATGAGGGAAGAGCATTTGCAAAACCAAAATGACTAACCACAAGCTAGGGAAAGAATGGATGGAGGTAAATGCAATGCAATGGGATGATAAATGAAATGCAATCCTAATGCCATTTTTCCATTTCTAGAGCACTGATTTTTGCTATAGCATAAAACATGATACACTAGGGTATGAGGAACACAGGTAGACTAGTGTCAAATGCATAATACAAACACAACAAACAAGAAGGCTATCCCAACACCCCAAAGCTGCAAGGGCTTTGGTCGGGCCAGGTATTGGAATAACCACAAACACAAAGGATTCCCCAACATAACACAAGACCATAGGGATCTTGGTGGGTGCTACATGGGACAAATAATAAGACAAAAATAGATAAAAGATCAAGATATGCCCCTATGTTTACTAGTCAAAGCACACCATGATATGATGGATTGTGGCGACCCTGATAAGGTATAATAGGAAGCTCAAATGATAAACAAATGCCAAAAGCATCAAAATATCACAACAAATTTAAAATGTCCTTTACCATAGGATCAAAAGGGGGGATAGGATTGATGTGGTCTAATTTAGGAAGGATACATCCTATTGAGACCAAAGATGGAGGATAGATTAGATGATTGACATGACTCAGGACACTCAAAACTGATTGGACCTCAAGATACTACAAATTTTGCTTGTTTAAGCACTACCTAAATAAGGAAATACTTGACAACATGACATGATGACAAGACACACCCTAAAGACCTAGGGGCTCGGTGGTTGATCAAAGATTAGCCTTTCCTACATGAAAGTGCAAAGCCCTCGTAGTTCGATAAAAGACCAATGACCGACCATGGATAAAATTGTAAAGAGGACAATGGAGACCCCAATGGATGATGGAGATAGAATGAACAAATTCCCTGGGGGCTAATCAAATGGTTAGCCTTGCCTACCTAAAAGCATAGGGGAAATGTAGTTTGAAAAAAGGACAAAAGATGAAACCAAATGATGACCGACATGATGAGAGATCCTAGATGAGGATGTGAGACCAACAAATGACACCGATATAGAAGCAAATAAAATATCATATGTAGGATAAAAGCTCAAGATTTAGGATAGTCAATTTGAATCATCTAATGCTCAACCAAAAGATACCAAGTGACAGATAAGCAAATACTAATGGGAGGATGGGAGTGATAGGATGTGCGGATAGGATATGTGGATAGGATGGAGGGAAGCATAAAGTAACTAGGAGGCAAGGTAGATAATTATTGATCCTTCTACGAATAGCGCTTGTCGCCAAGTTTTCACCAAACATACTTATCCAAGGTGCCAACAAGGGTGGTTTTCACCATAGGATGGATTATTTCTCTACTATTTTTGGATTTTTTGACTTTTTTTATTTTTATTTTTATTTTTGTTGTTTTTTTAATTTTTTTGGTATTTTTAGGATAGAATAACCTAGCTGACTTAGGTATAAAACCTCTTTAGGTGCATGATGTTGATAGGCTCCTCTAAAGGTTCCCCCTTATGTGTAGCAAGCTGATATTCCCCAAAATGATATTTGATAATGACAACATAAGGACCTAACCAATTTGCTTCAAACTTTCCTTTCTTGTCTCGATCTTGCTAGGTGCACTGATTCTCCTTAAGGACTAGATCACCAACACTGAATTGGCATGGATGAACCTTCTTATTGTAGCTTCTCCTAAGATGATGTCGGTATGCTTGTAGATGATTGTAGGCCTTGATATGCTTTTTTTCTAAGAGTTCTAGTTGACTTAACCATGCAACTCAAGCATCTTCATCATTGATAGGATTCTTCAGAGAGATTCGAAGTGATGGGATCTCGACCTCAATTGGTAAGATAACATTGACATCATAAATGAGGGAGTATGGGGTAGTGCTAGTGGGTGTGCGGATGGATGTGTGGTAGGCCCAAAGGGTAGGATGAAAATGAAGGTTCCAATCTCGAACAATATTGTTGACCACCTTTTTAAGGATTTTGATAAGTGTTTTGTTAGTCGCTTCTGCTTGGCCATTACCTTGAGGGTAATAGGGTGTGGACCAAAAATGTTGGATATGATATGTCTCATAAAGGGCTTTCATGTACTATTTTTTGAATGGCTTACCATTGTCAGTGATGATGGATAGAATTCCATATCTATAGAAAATATGGAAAAGAATGAATTTGGAGATTTGAATACCTGTGATTTGGGAGAGTGGAATTGCTTCTACCCACTTAGTAAAGTATTCAATAGTAGTGATGATGAATGTATGGCCATTAGATGATGGAGGATAAATCATGTTGATTAGATAGAAACCCCATTGTGAAAAATGCCATGGAGCAATGATAAGCAACAAGTCTTGCACAATATCATGGATTAAATCTGCATGTTGTTGGCATGGTAGAAATTTCTTTACAAAATCACAAGAATCATGTTCCATAGTGGGACAATAGTATCTTTCTCTTAGAATCTTCTTGGAAAAGACCATTCCATTAGAAAGATACCCACAGACACCACTATGTACCTCATTTAATGCAACATGGGATTCTGACTCAATGAGACACTATAGGAGAGTGCCATCATACCCTCGACGATAAAGTGAATCTCCTACAATGAAATAGAAGAAAGTGTGTTGGATAAATTATTTGTGTTGATTTTAGGTAAGGCCAGGTGGTAAGATGTTATCATGGAGGTAGATATAAATGTCATGGTACTAGGGTGATTCGGGACCTATGATATCACACACCATCTCACTATGAGGGACATCATGTGTTGGGATTAGAATTTTTTCAATGAGAAACTCATAGTTCGTTCGATCTCTAGGAATGTGGATGTGGGAACCAATTGTAGCCATTGCATCTGCTGCCTTGTTCTAGAATCTAGGAATCTATTCAAACTGTATGAAGGTGAAATATTTCTTAAAGTTATCTACCATGCATTTATAGGGTAATAGCTTGTCATATTTTGTCTGAAACTCATCATTGACCTATTTAATAATTAGTTGAGAATCACCAGAGACACCTAGATGGGTGCTATTCCATTGGATGGCAATTCTGAGGCAAGTGATTAGAGCTTCATACTTTGTGATGTTAGTATATGGAAATTCTAACTTGAATGACTTTGTTATATAATCACCTTGAGAAGTGACAAATAGGACACCTGCACCAGCTCCATTATGTGTATATGAACCATCAAATTAGAGTGTCCATGTATCTATTTTTGCAACTGTAAGGACACCTTCATCAGAAAAATTTTCTACTAAGGGATATGCATCCACCAAGGGGGCATCAACCAACTAATCTGGTATTATTTTTCCCTTGATTTCTTTACGATCCACATAATCTATGTCAAACTCACTCAATAACATGACCCACTTGGGCATGCAACCAATCAAAGAAGTTCTAGATAATAGATACTTTAGTGGATCAAATTTTGATATTAGCTTGATGGGTTGGTTGAGCATGTAATGACAAAGCTTTTGTGAACTGAAGACCACTGCTAGACAAGCATTTTCCATTGGGGAATAGTTGAGTTCATAACCCACTAGTGTTTGGTTGATGTAATAGATTGCATGCTCTCTAGAGGCCTCATCATGCTACACTAGTAATGCCCCTAGTCCAATTGATGTAGCTGAGATGTACATCAGGAGTGTTTTTCCTAGAATGGGAGGCATTAGAATGGGTGGATGAGACAAGTGCTCCTTAATCTTTTTGAAGCCTTGTTGACATTTTGGATCCCACTTGAAGGTGGTGTTTTTGGCAAGGAGATGTGTGAATGATTGACACTTGTCAGCAAGCTTGGCTATGAAGTGTCTGATGGACTATAGCTTCCCTTGAATAGTTCTTAATTGCTTAATATTACATGGTGGGGGAATTTCCATAATTTCCTTGACCTTGGCTAGATATACTTCAATACCCCTTCTAGAGACTATGAAGCCCAATAACTTTCTAGATGTGACATTGAACACACATTTTTTTGGATTGAGATGTAGCTTGTATTGCTCTAGCCATTCAAAGATTTTCTTCAAGATCATGGGATGCTCTTCTATGGTTTTGGTCTCTCTTATCAAATCATCAACATAATCTTCCATTATGATATGGATAAGGTCATGGAAGATAACAGTCATTGCACATTGATAAGTTGCCCCTGCATTTTTGAGACCAAAGGGCATGATGTTATAGTAGAAGGTGCTCCAAGGGGTAGTGAAGGTAGTTTTATCATGATATTCTGGTGCAATTCTTATCAAATTATAACCAGAAAATCCATCCATAAGAGATAACAGGGCATGCCCTACTGTGAGATAAACCAACATGTCAATATTTGAAAGTGAGAAATCATCCTTTGGGAAAGCTTGTTAAGATCTTGAAAGTCTATACAAACCCTGATATTCCCATTTGGTTTGGCAACATGCACTATATTGGATATCCAGTTAGAATAATCAATAGGTCTTATGAACCTAGCTTCGAACAATTTCTCTAGTTATTTCTTGACGAGCAAAGCCACTTAGAGATGAATTTTTCTTAGCATTTGTTTAATAGGTTTGGCATCCAAATGAACATCCAAATGGTGTACAACTAATGTAGGATCTAATCTTAACATGTATGAATAGTTCCATGCAAAGTTGATGATTCCTTCCTTCAATAGGTTGATGATGATAGAATTCTCTTCCTCTAACAATGGTTTGGCTATGTAAGTGATTTTAGGGTCTTCTTTTATTCCCAAATTGATTTCTTGTGTCTCTTCGATCAGGATGGAAGAGCGTTTAGACAAGTGAGCTCCAACAAGGGGAAGATGAACATCCCCATCCTCTAGTGCCTCATCGAGATTTTCACTATTGCATACACCCTTTATTTTTACTTTTGATGAGTTAGGAAGTTCCTCAGAGAGGTTTTCACTAGATAACCCTTTTTTATTTTCCTTCTTTTTACTTTTGTAGTTAGGGTGTTCATCTTCCCCCAATCGCATGAGATGCACATAAGTTTCCATTGAAGGAAATGTGTCTATAGGTACACTACTCTGTAAGTCCCAATCAATAAGGTCAAGATGGCAGAGGGAGAGGCTGATGGTAAAGATGGATGTGGATTCAAATAGGGAAGGGATATCTACATCATCATAGGAGAGTATGATGGCCTCTTCTTCTAGTATGTCATCAAGGAAATCATTTTCTGCATTGACATTATTAGAGGTACTAGTTGATGGTACGATACCCTTTTTCTTTTTATCATAGCCTAAGCCAAAATTTCTAGGTTGCATAGGTGTTTCAATAGGCTACAATATTCCTTGTTCCTCTACACCAAGACCTCCCCCTGATAATTGTATTTTTTAACTAACTTGGATGCACAAGGATAAGTCTCTTGGAAATACTCAATAAGAGGGGGCGAAGGTTTGGGTTCTTCCTTGTATACCCACTGACTGATGTCATCATCTGGCTGATCTTGGCATGTTCCTTGGGATTAGAAAGTGTTAGACCCCATGTTCTTAGAGCTGAGTGTTATTATCTTCTCTTCTACCTTTGGTGCAGATTGAGAAGGTTGGCCATAGGTACGAAGAGATGGAGGCATGGTTGCCACATTTAGAGTCGTACACATCTCATATTCTCCACAAAATTTATCTATGATCTTGACCTTGGTGATGGTGGATTGAGATGTAGTGGATGGAATGGATGATGTGGTAGATGATGGATTGGAAGATGATGCCTGAGGTGCCCCCACTTCAACTTCTAGACAATAGTGGGAGTGGGTGAAGGAAGCTACTAAAGCATGGCAATACTTAAAGGGTTGAGGGTTTTCATGTATGGTTACTTCCATCTCATTAAATGGGAACTTTAGACATTGATGGTAAGTGGATAAAGTGGCCTACATGGTGTGAATCCATGGGCAACCAAGAAGAAGGTTGTATGGGAGGTCTAGGTCAAGTACATGGAATGTGGTGTACTGCACAATAGGGCCAACCTGAATGGGAAGACAAATAATTCCTTCAGAGTCTCTTTCTACATTGTCATAGGCTTTGATGGTGATGGTCTAATTATTCAAGTCAGCATGGGTATATCCTACCTATTTTATGAACTTTAGAGTACATAGCTTAAGGGCAGAGCCATTATCTACCAGGACCCTTTTCACTTTATGAAGAGTTACAAGGACTTTGATGTGTAGGGGGCAGTTATGTTTTGAATTGATGAATGACATATCATTTTGACTAAATCCCAGTTGGTATGTGGATGACAGTTGTCTTACTAAGGCTTGAAATTGAGTAGGATCTATATCATTAGGCATATGTGTATCCTAAAGATCTTTGGTGAGGATTTCTTGATGGATGGGGAAGACTTAAGAAAATCCAAGATGGATATTTGAGCGGGAGTCTTTCCAAGATGATAAAAAATATTATATTGGGAGCCCACAGGAGCTAGTTGGGATAATGTAGAAGGTCTAGGAATGGATATGTGGGTGTGGCGCATAGTAACAACACATTGTGGGTCTTTTCCTTTAACACAAATCATGGAAACACGTGGCTCTACCTGGCTAATGCACATAGCTATGCCATCATAGTTATAGGGTACATTCTTGTAGCTAATATTGTTGGTGTTGTTATTTTGGTTATTGTTATTGTTAAGCCCAGGATTAGCATTGGAGGTACTGGGACCTTGATTGTGCTTGGGGAAAGAATTTTGATATATTTGTAGTTGGGCATTGGACGAGGTCACCTGATTCACATCCACTACTATATCTCCTTGATCTATAAGATCTTGGATATATGTTTTAAGCCCCTGACACTTGTTAGTGGAACGACCTTTAATTTTGTGGAAGTCACAATACTCATTTTCCCTATACTAGGAGGGTTTTTGTTTTGACTTGTCAAAAGGCTTAGTCACAAGATAAGTGACTGGATAACTCACTTGCAAGAGCCTCTTGAAAATGGTTTCTAAGGATTATCCCAAAGGAGTGAATGTACGCTTGTTATTCCTCGGTTATACTAATTGGACTATGGAGGAGGACGTGGTGCACCCTGTCACACAAATATGATGTTAGAAACTAATGGTTGATTGGAGACGTATTGCGACCTTTGTGAGGTATTGGCTACTTGGACATGCTTGGTGTCAGTGACACCATCATTGAAAACATTCTTGTTCTTATTCTAGTAGTGGGACTTTTCTCCAAATGACTTATCCTTGTTTGGGTTATAAATTTTTATTTTCCCTTGGCAATGAGGGCCCTCTCAATGATAGTGCCTTTTTCTATGACCTATGAAAAGGTTGTGACACAATGAAGGTTGATATTATGTGCCATATCAGGATGGGAATTTATAACAAAAATGGTCAATATGTCCTTCTCAGTGAGAGGGGATTTTAGATGACTAGCCAGGGCACACCACCTTTGTAGGTAGCTTGCAAAATTTTATCCCTCATGTTTTTTTTCTTTTAGGAGATCTAGAGTAATGATGTCCTTCTCCAAGTTGAAGGTGAAGTGTGTAATAATTTTTTTTGACATATTTACGAAAGAAGAGATGGACCCCTTTAGAAGACCCATAAACTAGTCTAGAGTTATCCCCGTTAGACTCGTAGGGAATAAACGCAAGAGATAGTTGTCATTGTGCAAGACTTCTTGGAAATGTGTGTAAAATTTGTGTAGATGGTTTCTTGAGTCACTCTTTCCTTTGTATTTATCAATTTTTTTAATTTCAAAGTACTTAGAAAAGGGGACTAGCAAGATGGAGGGATCAAATGGATAGGGACAAATTTCTTCAAATTTGAAAGACATTTTAGATGTCCCTACTTCCAAGTCTTTTAAGGCACCTTTTATTTCTTCCCACTCCTTATTGATAGGTGTGGATGATGAAGGATTTGTCAAATTGGATTGACTGAAAGGAGCATATTGTTGATATGATGAGGATGGATTTGGGATGGTTTGATCATAAGATGGTGGAGGTGGATATGAAGGGGTTTGTTGATGTTGATTGGGATATGTGGATTGGGGATTGGCATAAGATTGTGGGTAGGATGATGGGGTTTGATAATATGAAGAGGAGACAACCTACTGATATGATGGTTGGGCTTGGTAATATGAGGAGGAGGCACCCTATTGATATGATGGCTATTGTTGTGAGTAATACATATTGGATTGGTAATTATAGGCAGTCTATTTTTGGGAAGCATACAGAGGCTGTTACGGATTAGACTGTTGATAGTAGGGATTTTATTGCGGTTGTTGGGGATTTTTGTAAGACGACTGCTACTAGGATTGTTTGGGATTGTGATAAGAATAATTGGGATTAGGATTGGATGTGGAGGGTTGCACATAGTAAGTGCTTTGTGGGTGGTATAGATATTGGGCAGTAGGGTTGCTTAGCATTTGTTGGAAGTACTATTGTGATTGTGTCAGGATTTTTTTATATTGAGGGGGTTGTTGATAGGATGGTAATTGTTGATATAGAGGTCAAGATGGGATTTGGGGTTGTTGAGGGACTTGTGGTTGGTGAGGAGGTAGCTGATAGGATGATGTTGGCTGGTGAGTAGGCACCTACGATTATTGAGGGGGTTATAACGAGACACCTTACAGTTGGTGTGGAGGTTGTTGTTGATGTTGTGACGTAATTTTTGTATGATGCAAAGGTTGCGAAGGAATTGAGATAAGCTATGGAGGTTTTGATGGGGCTTGTTGTGGTGGTTGTTGATGAGGTGGTTGCAATGGTGGTTCATACTATGGGTTACCCTGAGGCTGATACAAGGATGGGATATTGCCTTGAGGCAGTTGTTGGGAAGTGAATGGCGGTGGCAGTAGGTTTGATGCGGGTGTAGATCCAGGAGGTGGAGGTGGCATAGTGAAATTATTTCCCCTAGTACTCCCTGGTAGTTGATCTAGTTGGTTCAGTGGAAGAGGTGTTGCAGATAGTATGGGAATTGAGCTTTTTGAGATGTTCGCACTTGGTGGATTGGGAAGACTTTACGGCATACCAAGACTAAGAGGATTGTTAAGATCAGGGCCTTGAGGAATGTTTGGATTAGGTGCACCCATAATCAAAATTGGAACTTGAGGAGGTGGTATAGGAGGTGTTACTTAATAGAGAACAACATTTCGAAATCCTAGTTGATACCAACCCTTTTGTGGTGGACCTTGGGGGATGTATGAATTTCCTGGATCATTTTGAAAATTCTAGGCATCTTGCGGCACCGAGGGCACATGAGGTGTAACGTTGACATATTTAGATAAGTCGAATCCTGATGGTGGCTTGATACCTTTCAGGAGTAATGTGGTGAGGATCTTATCCCCATGCTCATTAAGGAGACAATCAATCATTTGGACATTGGTGATATTACTGAGGTATTCACCGAATGTGACCTTAGGTTGGTTGACCATGCTTTCATCGAGAGGGGATGAATTGTGAACCTCAGTATCAGATTATAATGAACCACCGTTGGTGGGTTGGTCATGAGGAATGTGAGGCTGAGCACCTTGGGAATGTTTTTCTGCCATGAGTTTCTTTTCTTGCAATCAGGTAATGGGCATGAAAATGAAAAACTACTAGGTGGACTAAGAAGACACTAAGCCCTAAGATACAATTAAATGATGACCTAAAGGATGACTAAAGAATTGATTGAATTAATTGATTGATTGATTGATTGGATTGGTTGAGATGAGAAGATTTGGATAAGTGATTGGATTGGATTCAACTAAGTTGATTGATTGGATTGGATGATTGATAGGATTAGATGATTGATTTGATTAGATTGATATGATTGACTCTAAACCAAGTTTAGGGTTTTGACTAGATGACGTATGATGCTGATGATCGGATTAGATTACGAAAAGGATGATTAGGACACATAATCCACCTCAAGATGGAAGTAGATTGATTGGGTCGTGAGTGATTACTGACTCAAGATGGATAACAATCCTAATGAAGCATGAATGATGACAATAAGGATCAAAAATTTAAGCCAACTTGGATAAAAACCCCTAAAATGAAGTTTAAGAGATTGGGGTTGATGAACCAATGATGGATATGCACTCTAGGGATGTCCTAAGATGCACCTATATAATTTGATTGACGAATTGATGAATTTTGAAAAAATTAGATGAACTAAAATGATGATTACGGGTGGATGGATGGTGATAAAAAGTTTTTGATCACAGGAACAGACTCGAAAAACAACATGATTTCAGTGGCCAAAAGTATTAAATCTCTAGAGTTATGTATGGAGCGCACATATTCCTCTGTATTTGACAGGATCACCCCCCTAGGTGACAAGATTGCTTATCTAAAGGTCAACAAATTCGCCTCTATGTATAGAAACTTCACCTATCTAGTTTGCAAGATCACCTTTCTAAGACACATGATCGCATAAAAATTTGGATGCTCCAAAGGAACAGGTGGAATCAAGAAACAAAATAACCTATCTAGGGATTAGGATCACCTATCTAAGACACAAGATCACCTAAATCTTTGGATGCTCATAAGAAACAGGCAAACACAAGACACAAAAATTCCTATCTATGGTTCAGGATTGCCCCTTTATTGGGATTTCAAAAGGAAATAAGCGGACATGACACACAAAATCGCCTATCTAAGGATCAGGATCCCCCCTTTCTTGATATGTACGGACATGGGAAAATATCCTATCAAAGTGACAAGTTTTCCTATATCCTTGGATGTACGGATGGGGAACATAAATGCCTATGATAGGATCGCCTATGTCTGAAGCTATAGAGCTAAGGATGGTACAGACTGATGCAGGATCGCCCCTATGGAAAATAGGTTTTCCTATCCCAAGGGATGTACAGACAAGGGATGACTCAGATTAGACTCAAGATTTCCCCTGCGGATAACAGGTTCACCCAAGAAGCTGACAAGATTGCATATGCTAAGGGAATAGGCAGACTTGAGAGGTATAGACTAGATACAAACTCACCTAAAAGGATGGTAGGATCACCTATTTAGGGAATAGACAGATGTGGGGTCACCTAACTAAGGGACCCACAGGAAAATTCACCCTTGACAAGGATGAGTTCACCTAAAGGATGATCTAGACTAGACTCAAGACATGGAAACGCCCCTTTCAGGGAAGGATTGCCTATCCACAATGTAAATTCCCCTCTATGAGAAGAAAAATCACCACTAAGGGTACAAATAGACTATGACAAAGGACAAAAATACAACAGATAGAAAGTACAATGGCTGGACTGACTCAGACTAACGACAAGCATTAGTATCGCACAAAGAAAACATGCCAGGTAGCACAATCCTAGAATTAGTGATAAGGGTTTACAAACTTGATGTAGGTCCATCATCTTGAGGGGACACCCCAAGGTTAATACTCTATGATACTGGGGTGGTTCTCTAGATCACCCTTTCTTGTGAACGAAAATAGCTAGCAATTTAGTGGCATAGGGTCATCAACAGATGCCACAGGCTCACCTTCACGCTCTCTTAGAGACTATCATAGTCCACCATGAGTATTTCTATCTCAACCCAAGGGAATACGTGGTGAGTAACTTCGGGGTACGATGTGCATCCCCTGCACTACACCAAGCCATGGCTAAAACATGGGTCTCTATCTAGGATAAACAGGCTATCTCATGCGCCCTCAATATATGCTAGGTACATGAGGCACAAGCATGAACAATAGCCCATCACAAGCATGGATCGGGAGCCCCAACGAGGTACTGGAAACTCAAACCAACCATGCACGTCTTATCTAGGTATCACCCTAGCTTCGATGCTTCACTAGACATGACATGACTAGATTGGGGTCCAACTTTAGTACTCCCCCCTTTATATACCCCACCGATAATACGTGGTTGGAATCATCCCTCGAGTGATGAAATCCCAGGCATGTCCCGCTAAAGGAAGGAAATAATAGATGCTTTGACTGGTCGCCAAGCTCCCATGTAGAACAAGGGGAGAACTTAGACGCACTATCACTTCCTAGGTAGATTAGGCTGGATTGGAATGAATTATGATTTCTCGTCACCCAGGATCACTGAAAGGTGCAAGAGGAGTGGATACATCAACAATTCACTCTCAAACACATCAAACAAGTTAATTGACCCTTTAATTAAATCTACGTGTGCCTAAATTAGAGAGAAAAAATAATAAACATAGATAACTAAAGACTTCGACCACTCATCCTATAACACATGTGTTAGTAGTTATGACCTTCGATCTTGGAAAAATGTGGGGGAACAACTGCACAAACTATTAGTTCAAATACCACAAATCACTGATAAATAAGTTAGCTGGTCAATACCCAAAACCACAATCAAATTGTAGCTCAAATTAAATAATTAAATTTTTTGGATTGTTACCAATTCACCTCTATGTGAGATGAGTTTTCCCTTGTCTTTGGGGAAAAATCACCTATTTAAGGGGTAGGCGAAGTCACAATTTCCTATCGGGTGGAGGGGTGTATACGTTTTCACCCCTGTAGCTAGATCAAGTTCACCTCTGTATGCAACATTCTCGCCTATTCAGGTAGTCTAAGGTAGATTCACCTTTGTGATTGGTGATTTGGCTGGTTAGATGCAAGTTTTCCTCATTTTACAAAAGGGAAGAATCGAATTTTCCTATTTGCAAATCACTTTCACCCCTCTATCAAGCAAACCCACCCGTCAGGGGCAGATTCGCCCCTGCATGTGAAATCTGAACCTGTAAAATTTAAAACAATAGGCAAACATAAAATAGACCCGTGAAATGGGTCCCACTGAGTGTGCCAAAAATGTGTGCAAGTGTGAATTCCTACTCTAAGATGAAAAAACTAAACTAATGCAACAAATGAAAACACAAAAACAAACACTCAGATTAGGCCTAGTTAAATCCAAACAAAACACAAGAAATTGAAACCTTTTACCTTGTTTAGATTGATGGTCTTGGTTGGCCCTTCAATTACTTGAAATGTATGCTCCTTGATGGAAAAATAGCTCTAAATGGTGCTCTAAATGATCATGGAGAGATGAGGATTCTAATGATGCAAATTGGTATTGAGGTGGATGCAATATGGAAGCTCAAATGCTACAAAAAATGGTGGATGGAAAGCTTGAATGCAAGTGATGGCTTGAGTGCTAAGTGTGCTTGATTGTGGATAATTCAAATGGGGGAATTTCCACCTTTTTTAGGGGAAGTGCCTCTAAAGGAACGAAGGATTAATCCATGATGGAAAAGATCAAGGGCCAAGGTGAGTTAAGAACTCACAAGCCCTCACATCTTGACCTATGGCAGATGAGATGGAAAGAAAGGCATGATGTGCAGGTGACATGAAGGTACTAGGTTGTACCTTGGGAAGGGACAAAATCTCCTCATAAAGGAGGTCCTTGTCCACATATGCTTGAAAGGATATGTGAGGAATTAAAAATTCCTCAAAATTCCTCATGGGGATGGGAGAAGGAATTTAAAATTCCTTAAAATGCATTGGATAAATAAATGTGAATTAAAAATTCACAAAGGGAAAGGGGGTGCCTTCTCCAAACAGAGAAATCATTTAATATGGTTGACTTAGGACATATGCCATAAATGGCATGGAGATTAGGTTGGGTTAATCAGGTGATTAAGGTTGTGCAAATGCATGATTAAATGGATTAATGACATAGTAGAGGCAAGTGAGAGATTATAGAGGATGTGACCCTTATGATGATTAGGGATGTGCACATCCTAATAATAGATTAATTAGATTAATATGGATTAAAGAGGATTATGGAGGATGTGACATGAGGAGAGAGAAAAAGGTGAATGAATAATTGGTTTAATTCATTTGTGCTAAAGTGACCAAATTAAATAAATTGGGGTATTTATTTAATTTAGGGATGAAAGGGGTAAGGTATTTAATTGATTTATTAAATACCTTAGGGGACATTAGGTTGCAGGGCAATATTAATCAAATAATAAATTATTTAATTAATGTGGATGAGGGATGTAGGACAAAGGAATACAAGGGTGAATTTTACCATATGGGAGTGGTCAAATTTAGGTGTCTACAACTATAGGCTTCATAAAGTGAAAATTTGTAAAAAATTATTGATATTAATGTCCAATTTTGCCAAAAATGGGACGTAGTATTGTGGGCTAACCCAAGGACAACACTTTATCCAACTCCTTATGGATATCAATCCCCAAGCATTAAAACCACCATTCTGATGGATCAAGTACAATGTATGTCTTTAGAGCAAGAGGAGGAAATAGCATTAGATCATATGTTGTTCTCCTAGGTGGAAGAAAAAGAAACAATCTACATAAATGAGACTCCTATGTCAAAATCCCCATAAGTCCAATTGAACTATTACACCTGATCCAAGAAGAACACAATTGAGATCCAAGAGGCTATTGCAAGGCCTAAAGTGACTTTCAAAAAGAGTTCAAGGTCACAACCATCACCCCCATCATATCAAAAACAAAGTGAAATAGCTTAGAATAAAACAAAAGATACCTAAGTCCAACTTGAAGGTTCACTAGATGTGGTTGAGTAGTTGAAGAAGGACCCAACCAATGTCTCTCTCTAGAAATCCTATCAATTCCTAAATAGAAATATCTTTTGTGAAAGGAATTATAAGACCAAGATAATTTTGCACAAGGTAATCCAACTGCAAGGGTAAGACAAGCTAAAGAAAGGAGGTGCAGTAAGCATATACAACCTCATGCACCATCCACATTCATAAACTACAAAGTAGAGGTAAACTAAAGCCTACCCAATTTTATTTAAATCTCATTGTGGGGGACAAGTTATTGCACAATTCTATGATTGATTTATGTGCTAACACCATTGTAATTCCCAAATAGATTGTGGATGCACTGCAACTTCAATATGAACCTTTAGATAAAGGGGTAATGTAGCTAGATGGGAAGAATGTTCAAGCCATAGGTGTCATCAAAGCTATTTCCCTAACCTTGTCCTCTTTCCCTAGTATCATAGTACCACAAGAAGTGGTTGTGATCTACATTCCATTAGTCTTTAAATTTTTTTTGTCAAGAGATTCCATAGCCAAGATAGATGGGTACCTATATTTAGATTGGTCTCACTTGATCCTAATGATCAAATATGGTTCAAAGATGAAGGTACTCTTTGAGCCACTACATCCAAGACATATATCTAATGATAACATAACAAATTTTATAGCAGCACACACTTCCCTCTCAAAAAAAGAGGTGTATTATGTGGAGATGCTCGAGGAAGAGTGATAGATAATAGGAGTTTGAAAGAGGAGGCCCTCATTGATGAATTCATGAGGAATGATCCATTCAAATTTTTTGACACCACTAGCCTTAGTACTTATTTAATTTATGGTGAGGAGAAAAATATCCCAAAGATCATTAAAAAATCAAAGGATCAGAGTCATGAATCTAAAAACGAGTCAAGTATATAGATTCTACATTTTGATGGTGTGAAAAGAAAGACTGACTCTAGAGCCAATATCTAGTTGGTGTCTCCAAAAATTAAAGAGACCCTTAGGGCTTTCCACTTCCAATTTTCCTTCATAAACAATGAAGTCAAATATGAAGCTTTGGTACCTTGCTTGAGCCTTACCGAGTGCATGGGTATAAATTAGTTAAAGGTGCTTGAATATTCCAAGTTAGTAGTTAAGCAAATAAGAGGAACCACAGTCACAAATAATCTCTATATGAGGTCTTGTTTCCATCGGGTACATAATTTAATTGAATCATTTTAAGCCTTCAACATATAGATCATCCCAAGTTCCATGAACATGAAAGCAGACTGAATGGTAGTGATCATCTCTCAGTTTGATGCGATGACTAATTTTCTAGCTAATGAGTAGGCGGTGTGAGTAATCATCAGATCCACTATCCCAGATAATGGTAAAAAATGACAAGTATTTGAAAGTGATGCCCAAACTTCCATGTTTCTCCAACATTCATGTGAATGTTCTAAATAGTTGCAGTCAAAGGTTGAAGAATCCTATGGAGACCAAATTATGCAATTGAATCTAATAAACTGCTGAAGGGATTGATCACTCTAGAGAATTTTCTTGATTCTAATGATGCAAGAAATGACAAGAGGAATTTTTTCGTAAACAAAGGTGATTACTCTGAACTTGATGTGGGAGATGGATGAAAGTTGTAAGTGGGGAAATAAGTCTCTCAAAAAGATAAGGATCGATTGACATCCTTCTACAACAATTATGAAGGGGCTATGGGTTGGACCTATGATGATGTAAATGGATACGAACACGAGGTGATCCAACATACCATAGATCTGGTCAAAGGAGCCAAGCCAGTCTGATAGAATTAGAGACTAGTGAATCCAAAACTTGATTCTCTCATGGCCCAAGAACTGAAGAAATTAATTGATTCAAAGATCATTTACTCGATCAAAAATTTGACTTAGGTATCCAATTTGGTCCCAATAGGAAAGAAAAATGGGGAAATTAGACTTTGCATGGACTTCAAGGATTTAAACAAAGTGTCTCTGAAGGATCATTATTCACTTCCTTCTAGGGTCATCCCACAATAATGGGTCCCAAACATTGGACATCCAATTTTTTTCTTGAAATTACCTATTTTTTTAAAAACTAATGATTTAAGCCTTGAGGAATTAGATTTGAAGGTTTTTAATTGAAGAGGGTTAGATAAGATCCCCTTAGATCAAACCACCTTGGATAGAACCCCTCTATTCTTAAATAATACCCACAATGGAGTCTCCTTTGCACCTATCAAAATGTTGGCAAAAAACACTTTTTCTTTACCTTTTGAGGGATTAAATAAAGTCATTTAGAAAATTTGTTTTGTAAGTATGTGGCTCTTATTTTAAGCTTTCCAAAAATTATAATTTTAAATATTTTTAATTTT
Source organism: Sequoia sempervirens (assembly GCA_007258455.2). Classification (NCBI taxonomy): domain Eukaryota; kingdom Viridiplantae; phylum Streptophyta; class Pinopsida; order Cupressales; family Cupressaceae; genus Sequoia; species Sequoia sempervirens. The sequence continues at coordinate 193,650,409 of VDFB02058242.1, read as the reverse complement.
ATTATTATATTTATATTTTATTTCTTGTGAATGTTTTTTTACTAAACATCAAGGTATTTTGTACATGTGATAATAGAAAAATAGAGAAAAAAATCTTTAAAAAATGTGTGCACTAGGTATTGATGTTCTTGTTTCATCAAAAAAATAAAAAGTTAATTTCAATACATACAAAACAAGTGGTGCCTGCCGACATACACCTATTTCCTGATTATAATTACTTTAGCTTCAAAAATTAATAAAATAACTATGCAACAAAAATTATGAAAAATTATCAATGCACTAGATATTGATATTCAAATTCTACATTTTACAATTATAATTTTATTATTTCAATAAAAAAAATTATACATGAAGACATAAATGCCACTTTTTTAAAACGTTGTTTACTATAAAAAAATAAGTTATTAAAAGTTACGTAAAATATTCACAATTTATTTCTATTTTTTTAAAATACATATTTAGAATCTACACACAAATCCTCACATGTAACTAATTCACATCATCTCCAAATTATTAAAGTGATTTAAAAAACAACTGATATTAATGTCCAACTTGGTCAAAAAATGGGGCATAGTATTGTAGGTTAATCCTCCATAGAACAAACTCTCCAAATAGTAGCAAGTGCAAAATGTTTTCTCTACTCGACAAATTCTTCAGGTTATAACTAGGTACGGGTTAAAGAGGAAGATCAAGATAAGACCACTTTCACAATAAAGTGGGGAACTTTCACTTATGTGAAAATTCCCTTGGACTCTCTAATGTAGGAGCCACTTTCCATCGGCCATAGATATAGTTTTTCAAGGTTTGATTAATATAATCATCCTTATGTATCTAGATGCTCTTACAGTGTTCTCCAAGAAAAAAGAAGACAATTTTGACCATTTGGAGAAGATTTTTCAAATATGCCAAGAGTTTTGGGTGTCTCTCAACCATAATAAATCCATCTTTGACATCCCATAACACAAGTTGTTAGGATATGTGGTGTCCAAGGAAGATATTTCTATCAACCTCAATAGAGTAAAGGCTATCAGAGACTTGAACTTACCAGTGAATAAGAAGGGAGTTCAATATTTCTTGGGAAAGATCAAGTTCATGAGCAGGTTTGATCGAGAGGGTATGGGAACTTTTGGAAAACAACACAATGATTTCAAAAATCTCAATAGTGCACTCTCAAACACCCTTATAGAAATAAGGCTCAATGGCTCACTTACAACTTATATGCTTCCTTATGGACCTAAACCCTAGGAGTACTTTTGATAGACTCATACAAACTTGTCTTGAATGTTTACAAAGCCCCAACCCTCTGTCTTAAGCAAAACTCTCTTTTTGCACCTTGACTAAGCTTCTAGCCCAACTAGGCCTCCAACGGTGAATTCTTGAACTTCCACTCAATGTTCCCAAAGGACCCTCTAAACCAATGATTGAACCAAATGTGGTTTGTGATGATACATAGCATACTAGATTCTTGATGGCACTTGTTTTGGAGCACACCAATCAAAATTTGTTGTTTCCTCCAATTTATGGCCTAATTAGCCCTCTTTTTCAAAGCAACCCCTAACTATGAGACTTTCAACAGTCCCTTAAAATGTTCCCAAACCAAGGATTTTCAAGCTTTTAGTCTTCTATGACACCCTTAATATGCTCAAACACAAAACACTCAATAAATTGCCTTAAAACTAGGGCCTTTTGAAATCTAGCCTTCCCAACACTTCTAGAACCTCTTTTTGGACTTTTCACCAATAATTCAACATGTTTCAACTATTCCAACTCAAAAAGATACCCCTTGTTAAGGCAGATCTCTTGCTGCTACACTTTAGCCCCCATTTTCATGCACTTTTTCCTTTGACAACTCGGTGTACACCTTGATATTATTCCTTCATGCACATTAGTTTGTTAGGTTTGTATTATACATGTTATAAGTGATCCATTTCAAAGGTTACAACATCATTCTACCTTGAAATGGATCAATCATCCATAAAAACCCTCAAAATCAATGAAAATTTGCACTTTCTTGAGGACAGTCAGTTATAAAATACAAAGAATTGATTGTTGTTGCTTATAAAAGCATAAAAATGCCTTAAAACATGTAAATACAGGTTCCTAAAGCATCCAACCAGACATATCTTCAATGGAAATCAAGTTTTCATCAAATGAACACAAGAAAAATGCAAGAAATTGCTATTTTTTTGCTTTTCCTGTAGCAGTCCGTACAAAATCCGTACCAGCAACCCAACCTCCATAAAAATGACTTCTATGGCCTTGAATAACCTTTCCCCAACTTCTCAAACCGTTTTGGATTGATTAGTTTACATTAAAGTGATTAAAACATCAAAAAACTACTTTCCCGCCCAATGTTGGAATTCAAAAATTTGAATTTCCAATTTACAATTTATTAAACTCTACTATCCAAAAACTATTGGATCCTTACTATCCAATCTTATTTGACAAAATTAAATCATAATAAACCTATCTAACCTCCTAGAACATTATTTTTCCATTTACAAAGCATTTTGGTCCTAGGGTCCTTATCAGGACCCTTAGGACTTTTGATCTTCCAATTACTCTCATCCATGCCAAATGCCATTATAGGCTTCAAGACATCATAATTGATGCTTTGGAATGATGGAAAAACCTTCATGTCTCCTGCACTCTCCTGACTCTTCAACTGACTCCTAATGAGCTTGGGTGCTCCTGCAAAGGTTCATCCTTGACTTCTCAGGATTGGTAAGGGAAATTACCTTAATGTTGAAGAAAGACCAAGCTTTCAAATGGACTATTGAAGGAAGAAAGGCATTCAAAAAAATCAAGGAGGCAATATCCAACACCCTTGTGCTAACTAATCCTTACTTCACTAAGGATTTTTTTATGTATTCTTATGGGAGTTAGCATATCCTATCATCTATGTTAACTCAAAAGGATGACAAAGGAAAGGGTGAGCATCCTGTTGTGTTCTATTGGTGTGAATAAATGTCCATTACCTAGCTAATTCACTCACTAGGTAATTATGGGACATTATTCACATGTTAAGTTTACTTAGGATATAAGATTTCTTCTAGAAGTATTAGTTGGATTTTGTAGAACTAATCTTATCTAGCTTGTAATGCTTGATTCCTAGGTAGTTAGGTTGTTAGTTGTCACATGTTATAGGATTAAGACACTTGTCATAATTTTGTGTAATCCTATCTATCACCTTTCCTTTATAAGCAAGGCATCTTATGTATATTTTCATGTTCAACCATTATTCAATCATATTCAACTTGCATTGATGAAGCAAGTATTCTTGCCATTTTCTCTCTTGTGGAAGATATTTTTGTCTAGAAACTGCTCTTGGGGGTGCTGGGGAGTCGCCATTAACTCCCTCATGGCATCAAAGCTCTAGTGTTGCATATTCCTTCCAAGATTTAAGGGTTTCATGTTGGCTTGAATATTTTGTTGGGTGCATTTTGGGGTTTCAAGGACCTCATGGTTGAATCCAGGGTGTCAAAGAAAGTCAGGTTTTCCTTCCATTTAGTCAAATTTGGTTATGTTTTTCCTAATCTATGAAGGTTTGAAAAAGTGTGAAGAGTAGTTGATCTAGGTCATTATTTTTTCAAAGCACTTTGAGCCCAAATCGACATCACCATTGTGTTGAAGAGGTCGATCAGAGGAATTTTGACTATAAATTCATCCATTTTTGGTAAAGTTGTTTCAAGGAATTTTTTTTGCCTAGACAAGTCGTACGGGCCCCCAAGTCATCATAATTATTTTCATAGAAAAAAAAATTAAGAATTCTATATGTTTAATTTTATTATCGAGATTTTTTTTTAATAATATCGGGCTAAAGAAATATATTGTTTGGGTTTTATAAAAAAATTGGAGAAATTATTTTTGGTCGACATATATCCACTATCAAATCGGCTGACATAATCATACATTGTTTGCATCATATTTTTTCAATCAACTTTTTACCATAGGTTTTTTCAGCTTTTATCTGTGGGGTTTTATTTAATAAAAATTTTGTTTTAAATTTTTTGGCTCATGGTTTTCTCTAAGCCCCAAGTCAAGGCTTTTACTCCAGCCCACAATTTCCTTTAAGCTCTTGATCACCACCTCTTATCATCACCATTCTCGCACCACCCACCTGCCCCTAGCGGTGGTGGCAAGATTTTAGTTTGATAGCCCTACATGGTTCGATCACATGGTGGACCATAACTCAGCCCTTGATTGCTTAAATATTTCACCTTTATAGCCTTTAAACTTTAGAATTTTCCCCCCAAATGCCCTAAACTAGGGATTTTTTTCAATTTTTCATAACTTTCACATATAGAGGTAAATTTTTTCAAATGAGATATTGCCAGAAAGCTGGAAATCCCAGTTTTCCAGTGGTGTAGTTATTTTTTAGAAATTTTTCTATTTGGTGGTACTTTTTTCTAATTGAAGTATGATCTTGATTTTTGGCTCCTAAGATCATAAATTTTTGCCACTATCTTTGATTTTCATGACTTTTGCAGCATTGGAAAGGTATTGAGGAGCTTTATCTAGCCATACATGCATTTTTTCCTATTTTTGTCCCAAGTACATTGTGGTTTCAAATTTTTACTAGTGGGTATACTAGAGGGTACTTAGATATTTTGGCAATTGGGAGGGTGTGGCTTTGATCATTGTACTTCATTTCATATGTATTGTTATGTTGATCTTATGTTTTTTTCATTTGAGAAGTGTATTATCATTATAATCATTGGTTATGCAACTCATCCTTTTGTAATAGTTCTAACTAGGGACAATTATGAGTCATGGAAAAAAGGAATCATTACACATTATAGGTGGCTAAATCATTTTCCTCATCTTTATGGACTAATTTTTGAACCATAAACAACATATAAGAAATCAGTTTGGGGTAATATGAATGATCATATCAAAGGATTGATTGGTTGTAATTTCAATGCAAGCATATTCAAAGAGACCCAACATGCAATTTCAAGAATCCCATGCCTATGCATAGTTTGAACCAAATTTTGGGAGATTTTTTGAGATCCAAATAAGCCTTCATTCCTAGATGATCCTACTTCAAATTGCCTCATTCCACTTGATGATGTTGATAACATACCCTATGATGATGACACCTAAGAGGAGATTGAATATTTTGTATAAATTGAGTGTCTTGATGATCTAGAGACTTCTCCTATAGCTCCTACTTCTCTAGTTGATATCACACATTCATTTCTATTGATGATTCATTGAGTACATCCAACGATTCATTGCAATAGGTATTTGTTTGTCTTCATGATTGGGATTCCTACTTGTCATACATTGCTTCCTTGTTTGTGGAGTCTCACATTTTAGATTTGGAAGACCAATTTGAGGGTTTATCTCTCCTATTTGATGATAGTCATGGATCAACTATTGTCACTTTATGTTTTTCTTCAGAGTTGGTTTAAGATTAGTTTCTATTTGTTCCTAGTTTGTCACAGTTTATAGTGATTGGGAATGTATTTGATTGGATTGTGGAATTATCTTCATCATCCAAGAACTTGGTGTTGCAAGTATGAAGGTGTTTTAATTGATGCCAACAATCTTTTGTTGTCATTGGTATCAATTGTGTAGTGGTTGAGAGAGATTGTTGATTTGATAAGTTTCTAGCTATGGCTCTGGTAGTGTTAAAGATGTCAAGGATATTGAGAAAATTGATAAAAGAGGAAATAGGGTGTTGTAGATCAATGTGCATAGGAAGTTAGGTTCACTAGTGTGTGAACTAGATTATCAGTGTTGCTTATAGAGTTGTCTGGGAGAAATTTTTATGCTCCACGTTTCTTTGCAGTTGTGCTTTAGGTCTTGTGATTTTGAAGGTATGTTTATGGTTTTGATCTCTTTCCTATGTCAATAGGATTCATAGTTTGGTGGTCTAGAAGATGATTTTTAGAGTTATAGTGTTTGACAGAGTGGTCCAAGTGTACAATCTATGTACATTCTAAATGTGTGAGTTGGTGTGAAGAATTTTTTGGATCTCAGGTGGTTCGTGGATTATTCTAGATTGTCTAGAAGCATGGTGTGTGTTTTTCAAGTCATCCTTGGTTTTGAGGAAGCATGTACTTCAAATTTTAATCATGTTTGCATAGGTAATGGTCGACCTAGTTTTTACACTACAATTGAATATGTTTAACTATTGGTGAAGGTGTAGCATGGCATGCGATTGTTGATTTGGGTCCCAATTAAGTTTTTTTTTGGTCCACTTTCATTCTTATCCATTGCAGGAACACTTAGTACCGACCTATTTTTGAATTTGTGAAGTGTAAGTTGTGTGTAGCTGACTTGAAGATGCTTTTCAAGTGGTGGATGTTATAAATTCAAAGTGAATTGATGCAAGATGAAGTGTGTGTAGATTTGAGTGTTGTGGTGTGAAATTAAGTGTAGAGATGTAAAATGGAGTCTGAGTTATAATGCAAGATTGTTGAATACAATGAGCTGAAGATATCTTGATCTCTTGAAGGATGCGAGTATTGTTGGAGTTATTGTAGTGGATTCTCTATTGCATTGAGATCATGTTCTTTGTGTAACATTCTATCTTCTTTATTCTTTCTATTATGGTAGTGATCCTGGGTTGTGAGCCTTTCTGAACAGTGTGTCATATTCTGATAGTGAGCCTTTTTGTACTAGTTTTGCAATTACTTATATTGTGAGCTAATGCTTACTATGGTTTTTCCCTCCTAGTTTTTTCCATGTAAATATGGTGTTATCTTGTGTATGGTGTTGTTATTTTAGTTTTTGTTATCTGCATTTCATGTTTAAACATAATAACAAAACAAAGGTTTAATGAATGCATGTGGATGTAATTACCGTTGAGGGTTTTGATATTTTAATTAGATAAAATTGATTCACCCCCCACTTAGTTGTCTTGTTCATTTAACAATTGGTATTAGAGTGAGGTTCCTTGGAGAAAATCTTGGCCACTTGAGGTAGATTTGGGAAGGTGAACAAAAAGGAGATCCCTATGTTTGATGACACAAACTATACATTTTGAAGGTTAAAATGGAAGCTTATCTGGTTTACCTTGGATTTGATGTTGCACAAGCAATGGAGACTATATATTCCATACCTACAAAAGGATCAAGCACAAGTGTTGAAATCAAGGCCTATGAAACAAATGGTAAATAAAGGTTTGTTCTTTTGAGTAGTCTTGCAAATTTTGAGTTAGTGAAAGTTATAGATATAAAAAATACTAAATAAATTTGGGATAAGCTAGAAAGTATTTATGACATATTCTTACATTTGAAGCCTGCAGAGGCATTACACTTCCCATTGGGGTCAATTTTTAATGCCCCTCTTCGACCAACCGACCCGAATATGGTCATTTTTCTCATTCTCCCTTCAAATTCACTCTTCATTTATTCATTTCATCCTCTACACAATCTCTTCAAGCACTCTCCAAGCATTCCAGCATTCACTTATTGCACTCTTAGCCTTCAAGCAACACTTTTCACTCCATAGCAGCAACAAAAACACTCTATCATCTCTGTAGAGTAAGTGTGGAATAACACCATTGTAGCAGGGGCTTGAGTCCTCTCATTTTCTACTCTATTAGCTAGTGAGCTCTTGGTGGAGGTGGTAATCTTTCTACTCCTCTCCTCTATGATTTGGTTGAGTAGCACATCAATGTTTTGTAGTGTTATTGTGTTCTTTACTTTCATTCTTCCTTTATCATATTTCTTTCTATAGTTGCTATCTTGGCTATCTGTGGAGGTGGAAACACCAAAATGAGGGTCTGACTAAGGTAGGCCCCTATACAGCCACCCAACAATTTTCTTCTTTCTTGTGTGTAGGTGGAAGTGTACTTGTAGCTAGATGGCGAGCAGGCTCTTTTGTGAGATCATTCTTGTCACCCTAACTTTAATCTACTTGCTTTATCACATTCATTTATAAATTTCTTACTTCATAGTGTTATTTTGTTCCCTTAAAAATCATTAGCTAGGCCATCAGTCTATTTTTTGGCTGTTCACATTGTCTTTTTGGTCCTCTGGTTGTATGAACGTCAATGCACTTGAGAGATGCCAGCGTGTCGCGCTGTCATCCCATAACCATGCTTTTGTCCTTAGGAAGAGAGCTACCTGCGACATAGTATTGAACCCAAAAACTAGTTCACCTAGCCCCACTTTGAGTTTTGGGTTTGTAGAGTGATTGAAGGACCTTATAGCCCTCATCATTCTCATCCCTCATTTAAAAACATGCCTTTAGGTTGAGGTAAGTTAGGGTAGCCTTTTTCTCTTGGCTCTCCATGACTTGGGGCCTTGAATGTGGTTGGTCCCCCTCTCTTACAATCTGAAATGAGAAAAATTAGTCTGAATAAAGGTGAAAAAGTGAAGACTGCTTTCAAGAATGGAAAATAAAAAAAATGAAGATTCAGATTGAGATGATCTTGATGATGTAGAAGTTAACTTTGTAAGAAGGATGAAAAAGGGTACTAGTAAGTACAAAGGTAAATTACCTTTCAAATATTTCAGTTGTGGAAATATAGGTCACTATGCTTCAAGATGTCTAAATAGATTGTGAACAATAAGAACAAGGAAAACAAATGAAAGATGATCAAGAAAAGCTATTATGTAAGTGTTATCACTCAATATTGTGCCCCTTGCTAAGTTGTAGAACTTAGCTTATCAGTGAAACATGGGGACTTTTCAAGGTTGTGGGTCACCTAAATAGAAAAGAACCTCCAGAGAGGGCTAGTTCCCTTGGTCCTCACTTATCCTAACTTAAACTACTGCTTTATTGAGGAAAAGAGTAGAAAGAAACTGAAATCTAACTATGTGAGGTGATGCACCTAAATGTTTATAAATTGCTTCTACTATTTTTTTAGCTAGTTTTCACACAACTCAAAGATCCAACATGTTGATGCATAAGTATTTCACAAGAACGTTGCAATGTTTACAGATTTAAGAAGGAAAATTGAGTATGTTTTCACA
>VDFB02058242.1:193589164-193641376 GCA_007258455.2 Sequoia sempervirens | reverse complement strand
TTCTCCAATCTGACACTATAGAATTCAAGCAATTTTAGTATGTCTATGGATCAGAGTGTTGAAAAAGAAAAGAATACTCTTAGGCATGCTAATCTTCTGCCTCAAAGAAGCTTCATACCTCTATAATATTGACTTGATAGCCTTAGCCTCCTTAATGGATGACTTCCCAAGCATAAGAGAATCATCCACAAACTGCCGATGTGAGAAAATAAGGTTACTAGAAGAAGGGGAAAGTCTAGAAATAACCACAAAAATTGATAGATCTCTAAATGAGATGACACAAGGATTCCACCATAATAATAAACATAAACATAGAAATAGGATCCCCTTACCGCAAACCTCTCAAACAGTCAAAAAGAGGAGATGGATACCCATTAATGAGAATAGAGAATCTCATAGTAGATATAAGATGAAGCACAAGGGCCGCCCCTTTCTCCCTAACACCAAAAGAAATTAAAATCTTAGCCAAAAACCCCCAGTCGACCCTATCATAAAATTTAAGTAAGTCAAGTTTCGGGATAAAACCATCTTTCTTATTAACAGATAGAGAGTCGATATTCTCATGAATAGAAAGAATAGAGTCCAAGATTTTCCTTCCAGCCACAAACCCATTTTGTTGAGGTGAGATGATAAGGGGCATAATTCTTTGCAATCGAATCGCCAGAACCTGGAGAAAATATTATAAACTGAATTACATAAGCTGATAGGATGTAACTCATCAAAAGAAGAATCTCCCAGCTTCTTAGGAACCAAGATAATAAAAGAGGAGTTCAATTCCTTAAGAAGGGATCCAAACCTAAAAAACTCCTTAGTAGCCGCAACATCTCTAGTAATAATTTCCTGAAAGGATTGAAAGAAGAACATCGAGAAACCATCTGGGCCTGGTGCCTTATTACCTTCAAAATAAAAAATAGCACTTTGGACTTCATCCACTAAGGGAATGCAAACCAATTATCTATTCATATCATCATCCAAAATACAAGGGATATCCCTTAAGAGGTCCTCTTGACAAGCCAAATCAAGCTCCCCTCCATCGATGACAACTGAGAAAAGCATGAGGAAGTAGCAAGCCTCAAGTCAGCATCCTTTTCCAACACTTTATCATTGAAGTTAATCAAGTTAATTTGGTTATTAGCCCTATGTTTCAGAGTGGAAAGGTGAAAAAACTTGGTATTCCTATCTCCACTTTTAAGCCACATTATCCTCGACCGTTGTTTCCAGAATTGCTCCTCCTTGACTACAATGTTGTGCAATCTGGAAACCAAGATATTTTCCTTCTGCATCAAAGCCTGATCATACCTGGTCACTTGGATTGAGTGTTGCACATCTTGAATTTCCTTAGTCATTCCCTCCTTTTCCGTAAAAATATGACCAAAGGAGGTGTGATTCCACTTTCTAACATTATCCTTAACATTGGCAAGCTTTTTAACAACTCTAAACATAGCCGATCCATCCACCTAGATGTTCCACCACTCATTAATCAAATTCCCCAGGTCAAGGTGACACATCCACATTTTTTCAAATCTAAATAGAAAATTCTTCTTGCCCCCCAACAAATCCATCGACAGAGCCAGAGGGAAGTGATCAGATCCTAGTCTAGTAATAGCAAAAAGTGAGCATGAATAATGAACCAACCACTCAGGGGAGATAAGAGCACTATCAAGCTTCACCTGGATCAGGGCATTCCCCACTCTCCTATTCGACCAAGTAAAATATGCACCTTTCAAATCCAAATCAAGGAGTGCAGAGTCATTGATGAGACTCATAAGATCATATCTGCTCTCATCCACCAACTGCGAACCACCCAACTTTTCACGATCATGCAAAGGAGTGTTAAAATCTCCCATAACTAGCTAATTCTCAATATGGTTCACAACTTTAAAAGAGGGCAAATTATCCCATAGTATTTTTCTAGAACTCTTAAAATTCAGAGAATAAATATTAGACAGAGTCCAAGAGAATCTATCACACAAGTGAGTAAAGGAAGTAGCCACATGATTACAATCTTTAAAAGACTCAGCTCCCTAGATCACTCTAAGATTCCAAAAAGTAACAATCCCTCCCGATGCCCCCATCACATTAGAACAATGCATACCACAATCCTTTAAAAGATTATTCTTTAGCCTAGACAATTTATCCAATCCCATTTTAGTTTCTTGGATTAACACAACATCAGGGAGATGATCTCTTACCAAATTAGCAAGAAGATCATGCTTGTGAGGGTGGTTTAATCCCCTCATATTCTAGGAGATGATCTTCATAATAACTTATTGGATGTGCTCTTTGAGCACATAGCCAATAGGGTTCTCTACATCCCATTAGCAATGTCCATTCGACTCTCCTTTTCCCTAGTAACATTTGCAGGAGGCCTTCCTCTTCCGCGTAGCTCAAATCCACAATTTGACCTTTGTCGGTTCCTTGTCACTACTCCTAGAGGAGAGTGTATTTTCCTATTACATCCACGAACTTGAATGTATAGAGGATTATCTTGATCCTCTTGTTCCCCAAAATACTTAGATTCGGGCATTACCTCCAATCCCTCAACCTTCAATCCATCTCCTTGCACCACCCCTAAGGGTAGAGATCTAACCTCATCACATATAGGGACCTTAACAACCTGAGCAACCTCCAACCTCACTGCTTCTATAGATACCACTGAATCACTAGCAGGGGGAGACTTGACATCTTCACCCTAACCCAAAGCCTTGTTCTCTTTTCCCAAAATCTCTAGGCCTTTTGAAAAATCATCCTTATCCTCCAATACAGGATCCTTTTCAACATGATCAACCACCCCATTCTCGCATAGGGCCAACTCCCCTTTCTCCACACGCCCCACAACCTGTTCCGGGTCTTTCTCCTTCTCTCTCCATTGCTACTTAGACACCTTAAGAGGACACTTTTTGGCCCAATGGCCAAATTTTTTATAGTGGAAGCAAGCAAAGGGATTCGATTCAAATTCAACCGCTTGCTCCCAAACCCCAAATTTAGAGTTGATTTTTATGACAGATGGCAGATCAGTTGATTGTTCCACATTTACATAGAATATGGCATAAACAACCCTCTTTCTAGAGGTCGTCATTTGGTCAATTGATATCAGACAACAGAAGGTGCTTCCAATCCCTTTGAATACTTCCTCATCCCAGAATTCCATCAGGAGACCTAGAAGACAAACCCACACTGGAGCAGTCGAGAAAGAGCACAAATTTGGGTTGAAGCCTGGTTCCCACCTTTTAAGCATCAGAGATGACTTTCCAATAAACCATGGGCCAGCCATCAACACCAAAACCAAATCATCTTCACAGTTAAAGGTGAAAGAAAATAAAAATTTGGCCATAGTCGCAACATCAATCTATCCCTTAGGTTTCCATCGATTTAAAGAAAACTTGTGCACCAACTCAATATGGGGTCGAGGACCAAAAAATTTACCCAATAGAGACATATCCATATTGGACATACTTTTATCAACAATACAGTCTAGAATAGAAATAGAGTACTCTGCATTTTTCGCATTAGCAATAAATGACACCAGAGGAGAAGTACTCTTACCTTTAGGCTTCACTCCAAACAGATTCTTCCACTTAAGAGTAGAGCTCGACAAGAAGTTGGACTTGGATTTGTCAACCCTAAGGCCAACCACATCAGAAGTCCCATCACAACCACCAAAAGACAATTCTGGCCCCAGCTTTTCAGCCCCCAAAATCTCTTTTTCAAAGGACACCAGGGAGTACGTAGGACACACAACCACTGATGCCCTATGCCCAACAGAACAATCATTATCAACTAAAGGGGACCCACAATTCTTACTTGTCATAAAGGACCCGCCTAGCATCACCCTCCCATCAGCAAACAGTATGTCATTAACGCATGCAGTATCCTCAAGGAATCCTACCTTTTCAAAATTTAAAAATCCACCACCACCATTGCCACTACCCAAGGAGCTCTCAATTTTTTTTATTCTAGGTATTGTAGGCATGGGTATATTGAAATGTGATGATGATCATGTTATAATAATTATCTTTTTATTTAATCATACGACTTAAATAATTAAATTACTCTCTATAATCATATGAGTTATTTAAGAGGCATCATATATTTAACTAAATAAATTGAAATAAAACATATTAAATTAATAAATGGAAGCAAAACAAGAAGCATTTTTAGAAGAAAAAAATGAAGCAACAATGGAAGCCAAACTAGAAGAAATCTTGGAAGCAAAATTGGTAGCAAAACCAAAAGCAAACCTAGAAGCAAAATTGGAAGCAAAACTAGAAGCAAAACAAGAAGCATTTTTAGAAGCAAAAAAGGAAGCAAAACAAGAAGCATTTTTAGAAGCAAAAAAGGAAGCAACAATGGAAGACAAACTAGAATCAAACCAAAAGCAATTTTGGAAGCAAAATTAGAAGAAAAACCGGAAGCAAACCTAGAAAAAAAATAGAAGAAAAATTGGAAGCAAAATTGGAAGCAAAACTACAAGCAAAAATAGAAGCAAAATTGGAAGCAAACCTGGAAGCAAACCTGGAAGCAAACTTGGAAGCAAAACTGGAAGAAAATTTGGAAGAAAAACTAGAAGAAAACCTGGAAGAAAAACTAGGAAGCAAACCTGGAAGCAAAACCAAAAGAAAAACTTGAAGAAAACTTGGAAGAAAAACTAGAAGCAAAACTAGAAGCAAATTCGGAAGCAAACCTAGAAGCAAAATTGGAAGCAAAACTAGAAGCAAAATTGGAAGCAAAACAGGAAGCAATTTTGGAAGCAAAACTGGAAGCAAAACTGGAAGAAAAACCAGAAGCAAACTTGGAAGAAAAAATTGAAGCAAAATTGGAAGCACAATCGGAAGAAAACCTAGAAGCAAAATCGGAAGCAAAACTAGAAGAAAAACTGGAAGCAAACCTGGAAGCAAACCTAGATGCAAAACTAGAAGCAAAAGTCGAAGTAAAAATGGAAGCAAAATTGGAAGCAAACTTGGAAGAAAACTTGGAAGAAAAATTGGAAGCAAAATTGGAAGCAAAACTAGAAGCAAAACTAGAAGCAAAATTGGAAGCACAACGGGAAGCAAACCTGGAAGCAAAAATGGAAGCAAAACTGGAAGAAAAATTGGAAGCAAAACTAGGAGCAAAACTAGAAGCAAAAATGGGAGCATACATGGAAGCAAAACTAGAAGCCAAATTGGGTGCTAATTATGCACTATTTCCAATGTTATTTCCCACCGCTAAAGCAAATGCTATTACTAGCACCACATTTCTGGCACAAAAGTGGGTGCTAAATTTGGCACAAAACATGGTGCAAAAATTGACGAAGAAAAGAAGAAAAAATTTCGCCGACTTTTGTGTCATGAGATGATTCCAATTGATGGACTTAAATACACTAAAATCCAACATAAAAGCCGGCGCTAATTGCCTGTTGTGTTGTTGTGTGGCTGCTATTACATGGTATCACAAGCAAAATGAGATACCCATGTTTTATAAAATCACCAAAAAAAAAAGATGGAGTCGCGGCCATGATTGAAAGGAATTTCTTCTATGTCTTATACAATTTTTCTATGAAATATATAGAATTTTCTGAATTATATAGAAATTTTATGAAATATACAAAAATTTTGAGAAAAATAGAGCTCGAAGTGAGCACTTTTCCTATAGAAATGACAAAAGAAATGTGGAAATTTTGGTTCAAGGAGCTCACCTGAGCTATTTCAGTTGATTTTGCACATGAATCTATTGGAGGAGCCTCATTTTGCTTCAGAATTCACCAGGGAAAACATCTACAGGAAGCCATCAAACCTTATGTCAGTGCAATCAAGGAGTTCTCTAGAAGCTTGCAAGGTAAAATGAAATTAAATGAATGCTTTTCCATCGGTTTTACCTTTAGAGTTTCAACCCTAGCTTGTGTTGATAAGTAAAATGTATTTTTACCTTTTATTTTAAAATTTTACAATGTGAATTAATACCCATGGTGAGTTCATTTCTAATGAACTTTATATATCTCTTTGTAAATGCTAGAGTGTAGGAGCCCTTTAAGACTTAGTATTTTGTATTTGATTTTCCACATTGGCCGAGTCATATGAGTTTTTGCATTTGGAGAAAATGTAAATCATTTGATTAAGATAAATCACTTAATCAAATTGCTATTTTAAATGCCACAATGATGTATTCTTTGTAAATGCCTTAAAGAGAATTTAGTTAGCTTTGATACTTTTGCAAGCATACAGGGAGGTTGAATGAGGCTAGTCAACATATGGAGAGAATATAGGAGTGCTTACTCACCTTTTTGGAGGGAATGAGGGTATTTAGGAATCAGTTTTTTATGCCTTCATGATGGACATGGTCAAACTTGACCTTTTCAACATTTTGGAGCTCTTTTGGTGGGGATTTGGTTGCTATATTTTTGGCTTTTTGGAAGCATATGACCAAGAAGCTTCTAGTCCCTATTTTGGTGGAGCCCCTTGGTGAAGCTTATATTCACTTCACTTTTCATTTGTGAAGTTAGTTCAGACTATGCTTTTGTTCTTCTTTGTGACTTTTTGGAGTCCTTGGCAAAAAAGACTGTATTTTTTGTACCTCTTTTGACATGTATGATAGTGGATACCTTGGATATCAATGTAGTTAAGTTATTTGTCCTTCTTAGTTTTTTTGTTCTACTGTGTGCAAGATTATGATTGATGAAATTACCTGTGAAGATATCTATTTCATTGTAGTTTTTTATCTCATTGTTAGCACCTCTTGCAAAAAATTGTGTTTGTTGCAGGTTATGAGTTATGTTTAAATGAAAATTCTTCTAGTTGTGAAAATATATTTCCTTCGAAGAGTTTTTAGCATTAAAGCCTTCTTATGAAACACTTATGTAGAAACATATCAAAACTGAGTTGTGTATGTCAATATTTTCCTTTGATTGAACTGTGTGTTTGAGTTGTTTTACAGGTCCTAGTTAATGTTTATGTGACCCACAACCTAGGAGTGTTCCCATGTTACTCCAAAATGCTAAGTTTACAACTTAGCAAGGGTGCAGTTTTGAGAGTTAACATGTATAATGATCCTATTTCTATCTTTTGTGATAACACAAGTGCAATTAACATTTCAAAGAATCCAGTGATGTACTCAAGGAAAAAGCATATATCTATCAGGTATCATTTCTTGAGAGAGAAGGTTGTGGAGAATGAATTAAAGCTTGAGTATGTTCCTATGAAGCATTAGATTACTGATATATTTACAAAGGCTCTTCTTAAAAATATTTTTGAGTATCTCTGGGAGAAGTTAGGGGTTATTTCCCCTCCTTTCTTGAACTAGATGCATCAGTCTGGTGGGACTATGAATTTATCTTTCTTCTGGACTGATGTTTTGGTGGCTACCTCTTAGGGGGAGCAAGTAGTGTCATGTGTTCTCATTATATGAGTATCTTGTTTTTAATGTCAAAGGGGAAATCAATGTAAAATATCTTTTTCATTTTCCATTTATGTCAAAGGTGGAGAGGAAGAATGTGAAAAAGAGAAGAGTATCATGTGAAAAATATTATCTACTAAGGGGGAGAAACAAAAAAGAAAAATCATGTGAAGTGTGTTCAAAGCTAATATGTTGTCTTTGATGGTTTTTCACATCATGTGTTTCCATCAATGAAAAAGGTGGAGATTGTTACAAGAATGAAGGTGTTGTCATTAATGTCAACTAGTTAATTTTTTATCAACTAGTTGTTTTCATTGATGTCATGGATGCAGGTTATTGACTATACATGTCGAGGATATTGAGAAAATTGTAATGAAGAAAAGTTGTAGGTGTTTAGTGGTTGCTCTAGGTTTTGCTTCAATATTTTTTCCTATGTTTGTGTGGTTTAGATATGTTGATCATGGTTGTTGGAAGATGTTTTATCTATATTCTTGGCTTTTGATTCATTACACAATGCGAGTTATGTTCACCAGTTGTGAACTATAGTTTTTTGTGTATCTGGCTGAGGTCTGAGAGAAATGTTGTTGGTCCAAATTTCCTTTTAGCTAAGTCTTATGACTTGTGGTTCTAGATTTAAGTTGTTATGATTGTGTTGAAGATAATTTTGGTGTCTAGAAGGATTTGATTATGCTAAGAGTTGTGTGTGATTAATTTTTCTATGTGTTTTACACTGGTTTGGCCGACCTCATATTGAACACTACTTTTGAAGTTGATGAAGCATGTGTTTGGGTCGCTCTCATTCTAATTCCACCCTAGGATGTTTTGGTACCAACCTAATTCAAATTTAATGATGGATGGCTGACTTTGGATATGTTTCAAATTTGAAGATTATATAAATATAGGATGAGTTAGTGGTGAAAGAAGTACAAGAGATAAGTGCAAATAAATAGAGAAGATAGTTGTGAAATAGATGTGAATTAGTAGGTGTGTGTGATGTGAGTGTGAAAGATCAATGCGAGGTCTAAATGTTGAGTTTTTGGATGCAAGGAGTTGAATGTGTACTTTATCATTCAGGCATGTCTGCAAGTGGTTGAGTAAATTGTGGTGGAAATATTTGTTGTGCATTGATATTTTCTTCTCTTTGTAACATATCTCTTCTATCTTCTTTGTATCTCTATGGCAGTGAA
The DNA here is from genome assembly GCA_007258455.2 of Sequoia sempervirens. NCBI lineage: Eukaryota > Viridiplantae > Streptophyta > Pinopsida > Cupressales > Cupressaceae > Sequoia > Sequoia sempervirens. Next base: position 193,632,818 of record VDFB02058242.1, on the reverse strand, counting down.
CCCTCCAGGTGGTTAACCATGTTGGACAGTGATTCTTGATCCAGATAGTGAGTCCTTGTTTTGGTAGTGAGCATTTTTCTCAAGCAGTGAGCCTTTGTAATCAATTTTGATACTCTCTATAGTGTGATTTAATCCTCACCATTGTTTTTCCCTCGTTGGGTTTTCCATGGAAATCTGGTGTTGTTGTGTTTGTGTGATGGTTTTTAGTTTCTGCAATTGCGCTTAATGTTTAATCATTTTAGTAGTGTTAAGGACTTGTGATTGATCTAAGTTTTGGTGAATCATTTAGAAGTTTAAATTTGTTACAACAAATTCACCCCCCTCTCATTTGTCTTTTTCAACACTCTGGGCATGGGTATATGAGAGGCACCATGTATTATGCCATGGTATAGCTCCACAACCTAAAGCTAAAAAATTCATAGTTGCTATTTTTGAACCTTTTTGAGTTTGTGGGCATGGGCTCCCTCCCTTAGGTTCTTTGGGTTCTTGGCTAATTTGGGATCAAAGATCCCACTTAAAAAGTCTAGGACTAGAGAAGGGTTCTTGCAGCATCCCTTTGCAACACTTGTTGCATTGATGATTGTGGACTTAGGTTGCATGGGGACCAAGGGATATGATTTGCTTCAGTGGAACTGAGGAGGAATCTCTTCGCACCAACCTAATCCTTGAGATCTTATTCTTCTATGATTTCCACTAAAAAATGAGGATACAAAAGACTCCATCTAAAAATCTCCTTAAATTAACTTTCTCTTGTTCTCGAAAAATACTAATTATTAAATTCTACTCACAATTTTGCACACAATTCTTCACCGAATACTCTTATCTTAACTCGGTACTCTCAAAAACTCTAAAATGTTCTTTTTGATCAAGAAATGGGTATTTATCAACCAAAACTCCTAATGTATTCATTATGCAATTTTTTTGGTTTAGTGCTCATAAATGGAAAGGATGCTACACATGCTTGAGGAGCCAATTGTGAAAGATATGGGAATTTTTATGGGAGGTCATGTAATTGGAAGTGCCTGAGCATTAATTGCAGGGGGAGTGGGGTAGATAACAATCTTTCAAAGAGGGTTTTCAAACAAGGAAATATGAGGAAGGAACACTTGGAAACAACCAAGGGATGATGACAACTTGTGCCAACAACACTTTTTAGAAAAATGAAACAACAACCGAAAGGGAAACTAACTAACTAAGTACAAGGAAAGATTGGTACATTAGTTAAAGTGCTTCAATTGGATTTTTTTAACCATAATTTCTAAAGGGTTTCCTTATTCATCTGCTAATTCAAACACATTACCCTTTAAAATCTATTACGCATTACCTCTAAGTTTGGTGAGAATTTTGGCAGTTTGATAAAATTGGTAGAGATTTGCATTTATCTAGAGGACCTCCAATTCTACTAGAGACTCTAATTTATATGGAAAAATTTTATTTTGGTGGATCGCTAAGTTTGGTGATAGTTCCAATATTTGGTGGAAGGATTTTTCGCAATTTTTACCCCCTCTCCATTGGTGTTTTCAAAATTGTAGTTCAACTTTGAAGACTCATAACTTTGACTCTTGGCCTTCATTTTTAGATCTTTTCTTATTTGGGATAATTTTTCACACTGTACGCATTGGTGTAGATGGTTTCAGATTTTGATGCACGTTTTTTTCATAAAATTCAATTTGTCACAAGTGTTGATGAGTAGTTCCCATTTTTGGAACTTATGGGGCTCCTTTTAGGCTCAAACAGATTCCTTTTTAGGTGCAATTTTTTAAAAGTGCATAATTTTTTGAGAACTTCACATTGGTGCTATTATTTTATATTTATTGTGCACAAAAATTGTACTTTCATCATATAGAATTATTTGACACATTTTGGCAATTGTAATGCATAGATCGCAGTTTGATCTTTTTCATATTGATCACAGTTTGATCTAGTCTTATTGTGGTAATTGTTAAGCATTGAAATCAAAATATCACTTATCTTTCTCTTGCAAGTGGAAAATATGATTGTAGTAAGTATAAAGTACCAAATCATTTTCATGGGGGGTCCTTTGATTGAGTGAATTTTGGGGGGTTGTGTTGTGTGATTGTGCTTTGAGTTCTCTCTTGTACTCTTCAAATTTCAGCCATGGGACATCCTAAGTTTCCTCTTTTAACTCCACATAACTATGCAACATGGAAAATAAATGCATTGAGTAAAGTAATGGAAAAAGGATTAATTCACTACATTGATGGATCTATTCCAAAGCCAAATGATCCAATTTTAAAAAATGAATGGATCATTAAAAGTACTATGGCTTTTGGACTCTAAGGAAATATGTTTTTGTTGATCTCTTATTTTCATATTGATGAGTGTAAAATAGCTAAGGATGCTTGGGATAAACTTGCTCAATTGTATGGAAAAACTAATGAGATTAGGGGATACAAACTTGATAATGATCTCACTAATCTAGATCTAAAGAATTTTGATGTGATCCAAGACTGTTTAATTGAGGCTAATGAACTAAGACCACAACTCTAAGATTGTGGTATTGATAAGAAGGATGCATATTTGGTCTTCAATTTGTTGGAAAAGCTTGATTCAAAATGTGTAGCTTTTGCTTCTAGTTTCCAGACTCATCGGTTGACTATGGGAAGTGCCTATGCTACACCTTCATTTGATTCATTTACAAATATGTTGATGCTTGAAAAAAAGAATTTGATCACTATGGGTATTCTCAAGTCATCCGAGTCACAAGCTTTGGTGACAGGTCATGGGACAAGATCTATCAAGAAACAAAAGCAATCAAAGAACAAGCCACACAAATATCAAGCACAATCCTCTTATCCTCAACAAGGAGACTCTTCATCATCTTCCAAGAAGGGGAATTTGCAAAAGAAGGAGAAATAATTTTGTGCATATTGCAAGAAAATTGGTCATGATGAGTGTCATTTCCATACTAAGTAATTGATGAATTGACTAATCTCCTTAAGAAGAATCACATCAATTTTCCATCTTCCTACAAAAAGGAATTGTCTCCTTCCACTTCTTTACAATCAAAGAAAGGAAAAGGATAGGAACTTTTTGCAGCCAAAGGATCATCATAGCAATGGATACTTGACCTGGGTGCTAAATATCACATGGGTTTTGATAGAGAAATAGTTTTCTTTGTTGGAGCCTTATATAGTACCACACATTCTTACAGGTAATGATACTCAAGTGGAAGTTGTTGGAAAAGGTTTGGTTGAAATGTATGATGGATCATTTGAGAATTTTCTTTGTGTTCCTAACTTGTGTGCCAACCTTCTTTCAGTCTAACAGATCACTCATCTTGGGAATGGAAAGAAATTTGAGTTTTCTCTAGATACAATTGTGATCAAAGATATTGAGGATAATGATTTGGTTGCTGTGGGGAAGGCTGATCATGAGTCTTGGCTATATCAATTTTCTCACTTTGTGCCATGCCCTCTTTCTATAGCATTTCTCACTCATTCAGATTCAGTGAGTAAGCTATAGCATGAATGGTTTGGTCATCTTAACTACCGCTATCTTTAGTAGCTTAGCTCATAGGATATGGTCAAAATTATCTTGTGCATCAACTTTTCATATGGTGTATTTCTAGGTTGTACTATGGGTAAGCATCCACAAGAAAATTTTGATAAGGGGAAGTCTTTGAGGGATTTAGAAGTTCTTCAATTGGTTCATAATGATCTAGTGTGACCATTTCTAGTTTTTTCCTTCAACAAGGCTCTCTATGCACTCACCTTTATTAAAGACTACTCTAGATTCATTTGGGTCTACTTTCTTTGACAAAAGAATGAAGTATTTGATAATTTTCAAGCTTTCAAGGCTCATGTTGAGAAGCAATCTTGAAAGTATATCAATATTTTTTGTACTAACAATGGTCAAGAATATGTGAACCATAATCTTGTGTAATTTTATACTCTCCAAGGGATAGATATTTAGCATTTAGTTGCATACACACCACAAAATAATGGTGTTGTTGAAAGGAAAAGTAGGACCCTCAAGGAAATGGATAACTACATGATTCATGCTCATTCTCTTGGTCTAGAATTTTGGGTTGAAGCCATTTATTGTGCTACACATTTAAAATCAAGTTCCCCACAAGAAATTGAAAGGCATGACTCTTTCTAAGGCTTGTTGTGGTAGGAAACCAATTGTGTGGAATTTTAGAATGTTTGGCTCTCCAAATTGGGCATGCATTCCTTGAGAGAAGCATAAGGCTTTGGAACCTCAAAGAAGGCCTTGCATCTTTGTTAGATAACTAGATGGTTTCAAAGGGTATCGACTCTTAGATCTAGAGACACATGAGCTCTTCATTGAGAGGAGTGTTCATGTTGAGGAAATCTCTCCTAGCTTGACCTTTGATCCTCCTCATCCTTCATCCATAATTTACTCAAATGATTCTACCTCACCTCCAACTCGCAAGGTAAAACCTTCATAGGGTTCACATTCTGAGGTTGAGGATTCTCATCCTTCATCCCCATCTTCTTCATGACCTTGTTGGGCTCAATAGCCTCTCAAGTCAGCAAGTACTCTTGTTGTGGATCCTACAGACACTCAAAGGACTCAATCATGACATCAACATCTTCCACGTGTCTACATTTCTACTGCTTCAAATCCGCAATCATTTAAATAAGTATCAAGAATTCCTAAGTGGGATTCAACAATAGAGGAAGAGTATAGTTCCTTGATGAGGAACCACACATGGGACTTAGTCCCTCTTCCTAAAGGAAGAAAAATGGTTTGATGTAAGTGGATCTATTAGACCAAATATGCAGTGAATGTAACTGTGGAAAAGTTAAAATCATGACTTGTGGCCAAAGGTTTCTCATAGATTCCTAGTATTGATTACATAGAAACATTTTCGCCTATTGTTAAGATGAACTCCATTCGCTTGACTCTTGCCATTGTTGTAGCTAATGGATGGGTTGCCTATTAGATGGATGTGAAGAGTGAATTTCTTCATGGAGATCTTGTAGAGGATATTTACATGGAGCAACCACATGGATTTTTTCAATATTATTCTTTGATTTGCATGTTATGGAAGTCTATTTGTGGCCTCAAGCAGGCCCCTCAGGCTTGGTATGCCAAGATGGACTCCTCTCTTCTCTCAACAAGATTCTCTAAGTGCCACTTAGATCCAAATGTCTATATTTTGTGATAGGATGACTCTCATTTGCTTCTTTTTCTCTGTGTTGATGATTTGATCATTACAGGGAGTTCATCCTCCATCATTAGCAAAGTCAAATCTTCTCTACTGATAGATTTTCTATGACTGACTTGGGACCTTTGCACTACTTTCTCAGGATTGAGATCACATAGTCTTCTTCCAGGATCACTCTTTCTGAGCCCAAGTATTCTCTTGATCTTCTAGCTCTATTCCACATGTCTGATTGTAAGCTTGCACCTACTCCCTTTCTTTAAGGAATCAAGCTTGAGGGAAAGTGTTCTACTCCACTAGTTGATGTCTCTTTGTATCGTCAGCTTGTTGGGAGCCTCATCTACTTGAATCACACATTCCCTGACATTTATTTTGTGGTTGGTATGGTTTCACACTTTACGCAAGAATCACATGAGCTTCACTAGAAAGCAGCCAAACGCGTCTTGCATTGCATACAGGGTACTCAACATTTTGGGATTCACTATGCAACATGTACATGACTCAACTTGGTTAGATATATATATTTTGATTGGTCTGGAAATCTTGATGATTGTAAGTCCACTTCTGGCTATAGTTTTTATCTTGGTTCTGGCCCCATTTATTGGCAAAGTAAGAAGCGGCATGCCATTGTTCTCTCTTTGATTGAGGTTGAATATCTAGGAGTTGTTAATGCCACTACTGAGGCCATTTGGCTTCAAAATATTCCAAGTTTGAATTCACTATTCCATGGCCCATAGTACTTCATTATGAAAATCAAAGTGCCATCCAAATCTTGAAGAACCTAGTTTAACATCTATGGACCAAACACATCGAGATCCATATGTACTACATCAGGGAGCTAATACAATAGTAGGTCATTGATTTGCAGTATTGTCCTACAATAGAGTAAGTTGTTAATATCTTCACCAAACTCTTCACTGAGAGTAAGTATCACCATTTTCAAGCTCTCTTGGGGGTGCAATATGTTTCTTCAGTGGGGTCACACAAACTTTTTTCCTTCTCATTTTTTAGATTAGTTTCTTGTTTCTTCTCTCTTTTGGGGAGGAGCTTTTTCCCACTAGTTTTTCTCCTTTTTCCCCATTTGTGAGGGATTGCATTGAATTTTTATATGGGTTCCTTGTCTTTCCTAGTAGTCGGGATCCATCTTTTCATGTTTTTTTTTCCCCCTAAGTTGCACTTAAGAGGGGGTGTTGGTGTGAATAGTGATATTACCTAACTAGTTTCACTACTAGGTCCCTTACACATCCTATCACTTAGGTTTTCTTAGGTTTCACATAGGATCTTATCACTTTATGTCTCATATCATAAGATTAAGAAACTTGTCAAAATATTATGTTGAATTTTGTCTAGTATCCTAGGTGATTCATGATTAGTTGTTTCATGTCATAGGATTAAGACACTTGTCATGATCTTGTCTAATCCTATGTTTTACCTTAGTAACCAAGGGTCTCTCACATTGCACATTTATTCTATTTGCATTCATTGATAAGAATATAGTCTATTGTTTTCATATTGATCTTCCAAGTATTGTGTTCTTTTCACAGGCCTTTAGATCTTGGGTGGCTATTTGCATAGCAAAATATTACAGGCTTGACAATCTTTGGCAAGCATCTCACTGCTTGCATGGAGCTGAACTTCACAAGATTATCAAATTTAATGTGTCCCATACTTTTGTGCCATAGCCAACCTTCACTTGTCTTTCCTAAAAGAAAACATCCATTAGCACTCTTGAGATTGTACAAGTTTTCTTCTATTTTGGAGCCTTCTACCACAAGTCTACTAGATTTTTCTTTTTTGATTTCACATCCTTGATCATGAAGTAAGAGATTGTATCATTTTCCACACATTTTTCTTACAATGAGAAGGTTATACTTGAGAACATCAACATAAATAACGTCTTCAATTTTAGATTTTTCATCAACGCTTATGGTACCCTTTCCACAAATCTTTGTTGATGAATTATCTCCAAATTTTACTAATATGTCATTCCATTTGACCAACTTGATGAATTTTCTTTTGTCACTAGTCATGTGACTTGAACACCCACTACCTATTAGCCAGAGATTTGATTGTCTTTGAGCATGAAGTGCTATTTGGACAACCATAGGATTTTCATTGCTTGTTTCCTTGACTTGCTCAACACCATCTACTTTTTGGATTTTTGATTTTGAAAAATCACTTTTGCAAGATTTTTCTATATGTCCAATATTGTTGCACATGTGACATGTCACATTGACATCATTAGAGAAGCATGAGAATTTCTACTTACAAAATTCATTTTATTCATTTCAGATTTGTACTCCATAGACTTATGTCCATACTTATTGCAAATGAAATAATAACCAAAAAATGCATGATTGAACTTGTTTGCAGAGGGTCTTCTTACATGATGGGATCTTTCTTTAGGTCTAATATCAATTTTTTGGCTTTCAAACACAAGTTTCTCCAATTCCTTTTTGAGTAAAAGAATCTCATTTTAAAGCTTTTTACATTCACTTATTTTGGCTTCAATCAGGGCCTTTTTCCTTTTGTTCTCTTTCCTTGCACATTCTAGATATTCAAGAGCAGAGACAAGTTCACCTTCAAAATCAACTTCAACTATAGCTTTACTTGAACTTTCAGAGACCACAGTGGCCATAAAAAGGGATTCATTTGTATCATCATCTAATGTGCAGTGATCTCCTTCATCTGAGGAGCAATATTCTTATTTAGAGAGAAGATTCTTATTGAAATTATTTCTCTTAAAACCCTTGCTAATATTTTCATTTTATCCAAAGGGAAATTTAGAAGAATAATGACCAATTCTACCACTATTAAAACATTTGAATGGTAAATTACCTTTGTATTTTCCTAATCCTTTCTTCAGCTTTCTCACAAATTTTGCTTCTTCCTTAGAATCACTAAGTGTGCTAGATGCATCTTCTTTCTTTACAAATTTGAATGCAATTTCTCTTTTATGTGTACTTTTAACTTCATTCCTCATTTCATAAGTTGTGAGAGATCCAAACAAATCTTCCATGGTAAGATTTGGAATATCCTTTGCTTCTTTAATTGTAGAAACTTTTGAGTCAAACCGATGAGGGAGAGTACTCTAAAATTTCTTCACCACCGCAAAGTTAGTTATGTCTTCTGTAAGACCTTTGATTCTAATTACAAATTCATCTACCTAGAGAAGATAGCTAGCTCTATTCTCATATTCCTTCATCTTTAGGTTTTCAAACAATGTTCTATAAAATTGTAACTTTGCTTGCTTCACACTATCATTCCCTTCATATATATTCTTGAGCTTATCCCATATCTTCTTTGTGGTCTTGCATTACACCACCTTGATAAATTCAAAATAGCATTTTTTTATTTTTCATTGTTCTCATGAGCCCTTTTTACATTTGGATTAGTGATTAAATGAGCAAGTTCAACATAAACATTTTTGACAACTCTCCAAACATCATAACCTAGTCATGTGAGATAGGCATCCACTCGCACATGACTCCAAAAGGCATAGTTATTTCCATCAAATAGTGGTTCCTTAGAAGAGGACTCATCCTAAGCCATGTGTTCTAAACTAAGATCTACCTTCAACTGTTAGGTTGCACCAAGGAACTCAGCTTTGATACCAATTGTTAGAACACATAGATATACTGAGAGGGGGGTGAATCTATATATCCTCAAATTAATTCAATTTAACTTATCAACCAAAACTTACTACTATCTTAACCAGATAAAATATTCAAAGAAATAGCATAGAACCACAACACCAGATTTATGTGGAAAACCCAAGGGGAAAACCATGGTGAGAAAGTTGTTTGGAGCTACTATCCAAATCCAGCCTCACAAAAATGAAACAACAACTACAATAGGTTTTAAGGTCTTTAACCTAAGGAAGTTTACAAATCCCTTCTTAACACTTACATAATGAAGTTGCAACCTCAAAATATAATACTTTGATGCATCAAATTCTCAAACACTACTGTAACACTTTTGCTGCCTTTGGCTCACTACCTTCAACACTTATGCTTTTTTATCTTTGGCTCGTGCCCTCTAGCATTCACACTTTTCATTTTTTCCTTTGGCTTACTACCTCCAACACTCACTTAAACACTTTGGTCAGCTCACTACCTTATGCACTTTACTTTACTCTTCTTCTTTTGGCTCATTATGTCTGGCATGCATCAAATACTTCTTTGCAAATTTACTCACATTCCTTTGCTTTTAGTGCACTGCTTTCAAAAAATTTCATTAATCACTCATTGAACACTTGTACACCTTGATCACACACTTGATCTTTCATTTGTACCTTCTATAAGCATCATTTTTTCTCCTTGTTAGACACACTAAAGCGTATAAACATGAAATATGCAATGCATATATTGAGTTGAATTCAAAACATCTATGAGAAAGAGAAATTCAATGCAATCCAAACCAGGAGATAATAAGGGCCTAAATTAACTTTGGACACATTACCATGTTGGCACGCACCATAGAAACTTGGCACAAACAACTTAAAGAATTAAGTCAACCCAACAAGCACTTAGGCCTCAAAATATTAACTCCAAACCACAAGTGGTATCAAAGGTATAAGATAGCATCATGAATATTATATCACAAGCATCAAATGATATTCAATAATATTTCCATACCCTTCTTTCACAAATCCATGCATCAATATGGTGGCACAAGAAAAAAGATACAACCAAAATCTATTGCAAACCTAGACAACACAGTCTAGAGATATAACTTTGACAAATCAAGTTGTGGTACACTTCATCAACTTAAACTTGTGAGAACCCTTTTCCTAGTACCTGCAAAACAACATGAATGAATGAGTTAAACAAGGAATTACAAGCTAAAAGAAGGATTCCCCATGAAATCCATTTACAAACTCAAAATAGGAAAGAAATTGATGAAGAACACAATACAAAAGATAAAACTAGATTTAATCCTAATTAGAGAAGCAAACACTTGATCCCATGGGGGAATTGGTGCCAATTTGATGTGAAAATTGGCCCTTTCCCAATTCCTATGATAAAATCTTGATATGTTGAAGATGATATTGATCCACTTTTGATGAAAGATGAGAACTCCTAAGCCAAATCTGCAAAAATCCTAGCTAAGAATTTGAATGATGGATGAAAATGGATAAGTATTTTAGCATGGTAACTTTGCTTGGATTGTGGATGATAAAATGAGGAGAGGAGCTCTTCATTTATAGGATTTCAAGATGGATGAATGTCCAAATTTGAGCAATGTGGGACTAACATTCATCCAATGATATGGTGAGACTTGTCAAGCTATGAATGGATGATGGATGTGCAAGATTTGGGGTTTGTGCCAATAAATGCCAATATTTGAAATTCAAATTTGTTGAAATGACATGCAAGAGGGAAGGGAAAATGCAATAAATGCCACTTGGCTCAAGGAAAAGGACATGTAAGATGAATTTATTGCCTTGTTGGATGTACATGTTGACTTGGAATTTTTGAATTCAAATTGAGAGAATATTCCAAAAGATGCCTTGTGAGGAAAATAGAGATTTAATAAATGAATTAAATCTATTTTCATGTGCAACTTGCATTATCTAGAGGATGTGACATGAGATGAGGTTAAATTAATCTAGGGTTTAATTAATTTAAAGGAGATTAGATGATGTGACTTATTTTGACTTAGATTTATGGATTTATTTAAATCAAATAAGAGAGGAATATGATAAGAGGCTAATTAAATAATGATTTTGATTTATTTAATTAAAAGGGATAGTGTTAGATTAAATCAAATAAGGTTTTAATTTATTTAATTTAATGGATAGACTTTAGAGATTTAATCAAATAAATTGATTATTTAATTAAATAGGGATAATTAGATCAGGTGGATTGATTTAATTAACATGAGATTGACTTAATTAGACAAAATGATTTATTTAATTAAGAGACGAATATTGATGAATTTAATCAGATAGGGGAATTTGGTTAAATGGTTAGACTGAGGAATGATTTAAGAAGAAATGATGTTAGTAAGTCAGGATCGAATGCACGATGTTAATTAGTATATTTTTGATGTCTACATTTTGCCCCTCTTTGAAACAATGCACTCATTGTGTTGGTTCAAAGAATAACCGATCTCGATCAAAGCCAAAAATTTTTGATATTTAAAAACTTGCCTCACTGCTACATGGTGAGAGAAAACATGCCATTATAATGCCCCCCTTGAGAGATCAGACAAAAATTTCAATTTTTTGGGTGATCTCGCAAAAAAAGGTAATGAAGTGCCCGACAGGTCTGAAAAGAGTCTGGGAGGCTAAAAACGTGTCTAAACACAATAAAATGATGAAAAAAAAGCCTCAAATGGATGAAAACAGGTTCGGGGGACCGAAACCCTAGCAGGACAGCCCTAGAGGGTCAAAAAACCCTAATTTTTAGGCTTAAAAGGGGCCCGAGGGGTCACTTTCAAGTCATTTTCACACACCTCCACTAGCAAACTTTGAGATTCGAGCTCTGATCCTCTGACGATATGGTGCAATGACAGCTTCCTCTACACATTTTGGACTGAGTTCGGACCTACCAGCGGCCACCTGGCATCGGGGCACTGGTATGTGATCCTTACCAAAGCTTAATTTTTTCATTTAATGCATTTATTACATGTTTAAAAGAGAGCTCATGTCCAGCGGCGCTATTATAGCGCCGCTTGGTGTTTAAAGTGCGTCGCTAATCACCTCTTTGCATCGTAGCGGTGCTATTCAGAGTTTAGAAACTCCGACACTGGGCTCGGGCTCGGTGGGTTGATTTAGTTAAAGTGCGTCGCAACGATGGCCTTTTCATGAAAATTGCGATGCTAGGGAGAAATTGCGCCATGGCGGCACTATTTGGTTCATTTTGGGCTCACGGGCGGAGTTTGAGAAAACTCAAATTGCAATGCCTTTACAAACTATGCCGCTGGAAACAAGTTTGGAGCATTAGGCCAGGATTTCCAAAAATTTTAACATGCTGACTTTCTTTGATGCAGGATGGGCCTAGGGAGCTTTATTCTCGGGAGCACCGGTCGCAGGATTTGGCGAGCGTCCTATAGGACTTGAGCGACAGAGACCAGGACTGACTGGGAGTTGTTGGCGTATGGCATATTGCCTATGCAGCGCCTATGTGCACACACTTAGGGATGCTATCAACCCTAGCTAAGAGGTGGCATAATGAGACATCATCGTTTCATCTCCCTACTGGTGAGGTGACCGTCACTTTGGAGGACGTTTGGCACATTCTTCAATTTCCCATTCATGGTGGACGGGTGATTCATGACATGGAGGAGGGATGCGAGTGCTGCATCTAAGTCCTCGCCACTTGGGACATTATCTACTGCAAGGGACATATCGAGCTAGAGCGGTACAGAGTTATAGCGCCCCCTTCCATTGGGCGATTGTAACGATTATTTTAGGTTTGGTTTCCCTAGATAGATGAGGGAGATATTTCAGTCTAGGATGGGGATACTACTGGGAGAGGATGGTCTGGGACAGACCAGTTCGATTTGCATGGGGACCCGTCCTTCTGGCTTCACTGTACAGGGATCTCCATGAGTACACATATGTGGATGGCAGAGCACTGGGAGATGGAGTGACACTTCATGTATAGGCATGGGAGAAAATTTTTGTGCTATGTCCATAGGTGGATCCAATTTCGATGGGGGTAGTGGATTCCCTGGTGGCACGATACAGAGGTAGTGTGTCCTTCACACACACTAGAGAGCATGGGATCCCCTAGTGGAGGTGGGTCCTAGATGAGATGATGGTGTTTACTTGGAGACCATACCTTGGTCAGCCTGGATGGGCTGACGATGCAGATTAACTCTTCTACTATTGTCAGGATTGATACATGCAGGGGCGAGAGCATACGATGATTGAGAGGTATCTACCTGGGCATATGCAGCGTCAGTTCAGAGAGCCACAGGATTGTCCTGATGACAGCTACATGGTAGTCTTTGCATGCAGCATGACACAGGTGTCATGGGGGCCTGGTATTCCTACTGCGGAGGTAGTTGACGGCTTTCGACATTTGGTAATCTGACCATGGGCTTATGATCAGGGCTTGGCGAATTTGGGTACCACAGAGGCCTACAGAGACTGGTTCATACCTCATCTTTGGTTGACTGTTCTAGGTGAGGATCTAGAGGTGCACAGGGTCAGAAGCAGAGGTAGAGGAAGAGCACAAGGGCGAGGACTGAGGGTCGAGATCTGACAGGATCCACCAGGGGTGCCCCCAATTCTGCCAAGTCACGAGGACATCCACATGCAAGACCAGCAGCAGGATCCGCCAGTCCCACCACCACGAGCCAAGGGTGAGGGTCAGGTTCATGTATAGCCATGGGTATAGCTAGCAGGGCAGGGAGACGCACGAGATGCCTTGATTTTACAGTTACAGGGACATGTTCAGGTAGTGATGGCCAAGAGGGACCAGGCATGGGCTGAGAGGGAGTAGCTTAGAGCAAAGAGGGATCAGGCTGTGTAGCAGAGACAGGCCGCAGAGCTACAAGTAGCCACAGAGCTAGGCCGCAGGCAGTAGATTGAGAGTATGATAACCTCCTCATCTCAGGGTACAGTGTTGGTTCGATCTTACAAGGATGCTATCCAAGAGATAGAGTACTACCGCTGAGCTTACCACGACACTATACCTAGGGAAGACTGGGTCCCAAAGTACTCAAAGCGGGCCAGCTAGAGACCACCAGAGGGTCACGGTGATAGGGGCGAGGGCAACATTCATGGAGATCAGGCCTGATCGAGATATTATGATGTATTTTTTGTGCCTTATGGGATCGTTTTTGATAGCCCAATGGGTGTTTTGTACCGATTGACATATATGTACAGTGATCCGATTATTATTCTTTATACTATGATAGTGATATGATTGATGATATCTATGAGCTGATTTTTGATGTGATACAATGTGTACCTTTATTTATGCATGGATGGTTTATTTCTATATGCTTTGCAATGATGTTCCTATGGATGCATTTATTTCTAATGATGTATGTGATGCAATGATGTGCAATGATGTTATCTATATGATGATTTATTTTATGCCAATGCAATATGTGATATGATTGCAATGATGTGTAGAAAATGCTTATAGATGAGATGATTTACGAATGGATGTTATATGATGCGATGGTTGTGATATGATGCAAATGAAATGATTTTATGAGATGCTTAGAATAACAAATGTTATTATCTTGAATGATGTATGTGATGTAATAATATGTTAATGTAAAGTGATATGCTGATGCATAATGTGAACGTAATCTGATGATATGATGTCATGATGTTATGCAAGTATGTATGCCTAATGAATTAAATGCTTATATACCTATTGCTTATGATTATGCAAAAATGATTATGGAATTATTTTATAGATGTTATTTGATGATTTAGATGGTAATATGAAATGATTATGAAATGTAAAAATGAATGCTATGTGATGCAATGCAATGGGTGAAATGCAATGTCATGGATGCACCTATTTATGGAGAATGTTAACCTATTTATATGATGATAAGGATGCAATGTTTCCTATATGATATGCTTATGCAATGTGTATGATTTCTATATGATATGCTTATGCAATATGCTAATGATTTCTATATGATATGCCTATGCAATATGCTAATGATTTGTGGATGCAGGATCGATGATGATGATGGTGATGATGATCAACTGTCATAGTACTTTATTAGTGCGGTTAGTAAGAAAAGAAGAAGTCATTTCAACAAGATGGAAGATGACACAAATGCAAATGATGATGATGATGATGATGATGATTACTTTCTGAGGAATTGGGATTTTCAAAGGGCCATATTTTCTTATGTTTGATAACACATGTGGTACGATGCATCAAGGTATAGAAAACTAGGATGGCATTGTACCTAGTGTGATGGACTTTAACTCGACAATCAGATAGGAGTATTCTTGTTCACACCTGACATACAGAAACCTTGCTAGGATGAACTTCAAAAGTTTCAAACACCTCAGACCAAAACATGGAAAGGTAAATCTATCCCTGTAATAGTCAACAAGTTGCCCTTGACCTCTTCCATACATACCTAACAAAGCAAGTATTTGCCGAGGTTATTTTGCAAGAACGTCCAACAAGCACAACAGGCAAAAGATAATGATCATTGCCCCATTCCTATTTCTATTAATTCGCTATTTTGGGATATCATTGAGACGTCCTTGGAATGAGTGCAAAATAAGATAAGTGAAAAGATAAAGACGAAGTAAATAAACAAACTGATGCTCTTCAATACCGCTAACGGAAAGAGGATGTGTTTTCTAAGGATGATAAATGAAACTTATTGCCAAAAGATAATTCCCATTGTAGGAAGGATTCATCCTAGGACATGTTAGTGGATGGTGGCACATCATTTCATTTATAAGGGATGATTGATATGGGACCATTTCAGATGATGTGTTATCGATAGGAAGAGATAACCAACTTGCTTATGCACTGACTTAGACTTAAGACTTGACGTTTTGAGTTTTCACTTTTTAATCTGCTAGACTTATTTCTGATTGTTTCACCAAAGGTTGACAATGACGATTAGTTTATTATGAGTGGTGTTATTGCGGGTGCATGTGAGATGAGGCAGATGGATTTTTTCAAATATTTGGATGTTTTTGATGTTTTGCAATGTTTTGAGGTTGTTTTTGGTATTTTTTCAAGATTTTGCAAATGTTTTGATTTTCGATTTTTCGATGTTTTGGGATTTTCTGAGATTTTGACCAAGAAACTAACCTAAAGACCTATCCTAGGGGTCTCGAGGGCTGATCAATAGTTTAGCCTTGCCTGCGTTATACACGTAGAGACCACGTAGTTCGACTAACGATTTGACTGATTTATAGATGACGATATACATGATGAGATGTTAGTTTATTATGACGGACTCCTATAGGATTGACCTAAATGTTTCGGGGGATGATCAAAGATCAACCTTGCCTACGTTCAAGCTCAGAGATGACGTAGCTTGACAAGATGACCCTATTTTTGACTTTTTGATATGTTTTGATGTTTTTTGGATTTTCTGATGCGAGGATTTTAAGATCATACATGAATCCGATCCGATGAGAACGTGCCCCCAGTGCGATGCAGTAGACTACTCCGATAAAGGCAGGACAAGCTTACCTTGAGGATGGGCCGAGTAGTACTAGGAGGGATCATGATACAAACACAAGACCAAGCTATGGTGCAAATGCGAGTGGATGAGTGATGGACGGAGACCTGAATGCGATGGATGATGGAAGCGAAATGGAGGGATGATGTAGATCAAGCCATAAAGATCTTGGTGGATGGAAAGTGCTTATTTACACAAGGTGCCTGTTTGCTAGGTTTCCACCAAGGTACTTGCCCAAAGTGCCACTGAAGTGGTTTTCACTAGAGGACGATTTTTTTTATCCATTTTCTTTTTTTTTTTGGATTTTTTGCTTTTTTGATTATTTTGCTTGTTACGAAGACACCTGTTTGCCAATTTTTCACCTAAGTAACCATTTTTTTAGGACTTTTTCTAATTTTTTGGATTTTTTGGTTTTATACCCTGAAAGAATTAGGCATAAAACTTTTTGAGATGGGAGTTATTCATTGTCTCCTGCAGAGGTTCCCCTTTAGGTGTTGATAGTTGATATGCCCCTAATTTATAGCTTGTTGTGATGATGAAAGGTCCTAACCAATTAGGTTCAAACTTTCCTTTGCTGCTGGGATTTTGGACATTCTTCTGATTTTCTTTTAAGACCAATTCTCTGACTTGGAAAGTCCTGCTTTTGATTTTCTTGTTGTAGCTTTCTTTGAGTCTATTTTGATAGACTTGCAAATGATTCAAAGCATCTATGCGTCTCTCATCCAATAGCTCTAGCTTGTTTAGTCTTGATACCCAGTAGTCATCATTAGTGATGAGGTTTTGCAATGATATTCTGAGGGATGGGAGCTCGATCTCAATGGGGAGTACAGCTTCTGATCTGTAGACCAAGGAGAATGGGGTGGCTCCAATGGGTGTGCGGATGCTGGTTTGATAAGCCCAGAGGGCAGGATTAAGCTACAAATTCCAGTCACGACCTGCATCATTGACTATTTTCTTAAGGATTTTGAGGATGGTTTTGTTCATAGCTTCTACTTGGTCATTGCCTTGGGGATAGTACGGGATGGAGAAGCGATGCTGGATTTTGAATTTCTCGCATAAATTGTGAACCTCCTACTTCTTGAATGGTGTCCCATTATCTAAGATGATGGCTTGTGGGACCCCGTAACGACAGATGAGATAGTTCAAGATAAATTTTGAGATCTGCTTCCTAGTGATATACATCATGGGTATGGCTTCCACCTATTTAGTGAAGTACTCAATTGTAGTTATGATGAACTTATGGCCATTGGATGAGGTGGGTGTGATTTTTCCAATGAGATCGAGTATGTTCGGACTATAAAAATCTGATGTTTTTACACGTTGTTCATTCTCATATCTTCCAGATTTGGTCCTACCATGTGCATATTCTGCCCATTATTTTCCATATTACCCTTTGAGTCCATCAAGTTATGCATTTTTCATGTCATGGTCCATATCGGCATAGATTTGTCTAGGTCTCCCCAACCTATGTTGCTTGTCTATTAACATTTGTTTGTTGCAGGAATCGACAGGACTTGTTCATTGTTGTAGCGACTAGCATTTACCTGTGGGTGGCTATCGGCATGACTTTCATGTTGTTTCAGCGACTGAGGATGAACTTATCGGTGTGAGATCTTTCATTGGTATTGGTCTCAGCGAGTGACCTTCGGTCTCACCAACACCACACATGGGGTTTCTATCGATTAGCTTTTGGTAAGAGTTTATCTTTGATACAACCTCATGGTGAAACTCCCTTGTCTTGCTGACTGATACGATGGATGAGCTTTTCAGCAGGAGTTACGATATCAATATAAGTCTTGGCGATCCCGTCGGGTCTTGCCAACAATACAAAATGGTTTTCTTTCGATGAAGGGTTGGCATTCTCTTGATGAACAAGTGTGGGCTCAGGTGTTTCGGTATGACACAAAATAATCTACAAGACGTCTCACCGATAGTTGGAGGTTATAGCGACATACATGGGGCAGCTCGATGAGAGATGGAGATATCGATAGGAGGTCTCGGTGAGTGACCTTCGGTCTTTCCAATGGAAAACAAGAGGACCCTTGTCAGCGTAAGAATTTCCTTGTCTTGACGACTAGGAAATAACATTATGGAAGCTTTTCGGCATAACAATGGAATTCTCTATATGGTCTCCCTGATACGGTGACTGTGAATGAAGCGGATGGAGCACGTCGGTATGAGAAATTCTTGTGTCCCAACAATAGGTTTGATTATGAAGGCTATTGATAACATTTTGGGATTCTCTATGAGATGTCTCACCGACATCACAGAGGTCAAGGCGAAGCAGAAAGAGCATGGGAAGCGATTAACGAGTGAATTTCCTTCAGCATAGCTACTGCATTATCTCGCCGACTGTTTCACTGGTGAACAATAGAAATACAAATCATGTGGCTGACATGCAAATTCATATAGCCATTGTTGGCCAACTTGATTGGAGCCCGAATTCTGTGGAGGGCTGACTTGATATCTCAATATGATTTATTTTCTCAAGCTAGTGTATATATTGGCATTTTGTAATTGTAAAAGCACCAGTTATTAAATATTCGATACAGTGCAAGTAGATACAATAGAATAAAGTTATCAGATCAAGGACTATTGTTGCATGATTTCAGAATGGAGGTATTTATGAAAATCAGTTGATGTTGTGTTTTTCTGGTGCCAATTATTTGTTGAATCTAATGAAAATATTGCTAAGTTGTCTCCAAGATGGATTCTTTCTAATTGTTTAAATTGATACAACAAGTTTGTATTTAATTTATCAATGTGCATTTGATATACTTGTGTGATTGATTGATTGGTTCTTTCAATTAAAGACTAAATCCTTTCAGTTAATCACAGTAATCAGAGAGATTCATTTGGATTATTTAAGTAGAACTTAGTAATTACATAGTTGCATGTTTATACAAGTTGTAAACAAAATATATGCCAGATAATTTGAGTTTTCTCCAGAGAAGTGTTGTTCATCTTGGTCTCAATTGACTCTGCATACCCAATAAGGCATTGATTTTGAACTTATTCAATTTATTTATATTTGTTAATTCAGTGATTTAGGATTTAGAACATAATAGTGTTACTGCTTTCAAGCTTGATTTCATTTGTTCACTTCCATCTACCATTGTGGACAAACCATTGTGCAAGAAAGATAATCATAAGTCAAGTCTGCTTTATTCAAAAAGGTACACTCACCTAGGTCTAGCAGCACTTGAAGAGTAGAGGGTTGAGTTCTCTTGACCTTGTCTATTACCCTAAAATGTATCAAGAGATTGGCAGCCTCTTGAGGTAACTTGCCTACATTTTTGAGAGCTAACAAATTGGCGACTCTGCTGGGGAACACATTCATAATCAAGGCCTTTCATAGAGTTAGGAACTATATACAAACTCCGCTGGGAATAAGAAACATTAAGTATTTTGTCATTTTTTGACAAAAGTGAGTGGCGACTCTGACAACAATTTTGCAGTTGTTCATTATGAATGGAAGAAGATCTCAGTACAAGGGAGGTCATACTGGAGCTCCTACTGGCAGCAGTAAGTGGACACACAAAGATGACAGAGCTGATAAAGGAAAGACGATCAATGAGGACATGTGCATAACAGACAAAGGCAAAGCACCAAGAGCACATTGTGAAACATATAATTGATATGATACATGGAGAGATGATTCAAGTGCAGAGCCTTGTACCCCAGAAGATCAAAGAAATCCTTTCCCTTCTCTCGATCCTCAGAAACAGGTTGAGTTTGAAGCTAGAAAGAGGTAGGAATATGATCTAGAAATGCAAGGTTATCAAAATGAACCTATTGATCATGCATCTCCTCAAGAAGATTATGAATCTTTAAGTTTTGAAGAAATCAAGGCGTTGTTTGAATCCCAAGAAAAGGAAAGAAAAGAACATGAAAAGGCTCAGATGATACAAGCAATAAAAGAATCCAAATTGCAGAAAGCACAAGTTACTGATCAGACAGCTAATTGCCCCCCAAAGTACATACCACCTCATAAGTAGGGTAGTCATGGTGCAGGGTTATCTAATCAATCGAATTCTCATAACCATCAGACTGGGAATTACTATAAACAACCAAATCATCCACCTCATATTCCCACACAACATACAACTATGCATCCACCTCCTGGTCATTCTTTTATCCCACAGTATAATGCACAGTACAATAATCCCATGTATTAGCATCAATGTCCACCCATTCCTCCCCCTCATCAGCATACAACCATGATCAGACAGTTTGATTTAGCAGGGTTTCAATTATACCCTTATCCTATGGATGGCAATTGGAGGGGTATGGTGCCCAAATTTATAGGGAATAATGCAATCACTATTGAAGATAATTTATAGAATTTCAATGTTTTCATCCAAGACATAGATGTGTCATATGAAGATTTACACATGAAGTTGTTTATGATGTCACTTATTGAAGATGTTAGGGATTGGTTTAACAGCTTGCCTACATTTTCAATCAATTCTCTGCAAGTATTTGAAGATCGATTCTTAGAACAATATGGGAATCTAAATGCACCAGATGCAGCTCTTCATGAACTGATGCGAATTCAAAAAAATCAAAATGATTCAATTTATTATTTCAATCGAAGATTCAATAAGTTGCAAACTAAGGTGCCTCCTAGATGAAGGCTACCAGATTTTGTAGCTTTGAGTGTTTATTTAAATGCATTTGATCCTAAAACAGGGTATGAATTGAGGAATAGATTCCCAAGAGATCTGGCTGAAGCTCAAAAGATAGCATTAACAATTGAAAACAACAGGAAGGCTACTGGTATAGTCAATAAAAGAGATAACTCGAGGCCTCCTCCGCAAAGCAATAATTATTAGTACAGATAGGAGAACACATACAAAATGAAAGGCCGAGGTTGCATGATATGCCTTATGATACAAACTGGAAAGATGGAAAACCTACAATAGCTAGGCCTAGAAACAAAGAGACTCCAGATCCATTGAGCAAGAAGGGAACTTACATGGTGAGTAATAATTACTTTTGTGAAGTTTGTGATAAACCACATTCTCCAAATTATTGTGTTGTAGCTCAAAGGATGCAAGAGGAGGGAATGTTAATAGAAAATAATGGAGAGGATCACAAGGTTTATTTGACTTCAAATTTCTTTTACCATGCCGAGGAAGGATACTCATCTTTAGAGGATGAGGGTTACAAATATGATGTTTCAAATCAGAAATATAATGTCCATATGGCTGAACAACTGGTCTTTTCTGATTCTGAGGAAGATTACACAGAGCCACATTTTGTTGAGGCGCCTGCTTCATGCAGTATGAGGAGACTCACCAAAGATGAGATAGAGAGACTGACTGTTGCTACAGTTGAGGAAGCAAGGAGTAAATACTGGTTGAAAAATAGAACAATAAATGAGAAGGCATTCCTAGGGGAATCTTTATGAAAGATCAGAAGATGGCACACGGAACTGTGAAGAAATTATAAAATAAGCAGCATGATAAAGGTGAATAGAATCCTGTCCAAAAATAGGAAGTTAAAGAGGAAGTGAAGGAATTAAATAAAGAGACACAAGCGCCTGGCCAGCCTAATAAAAAATAAAAGGAAGAAAACAAAGGAGATGTGCCAGAACTGAAAAAGACTGTTAAGGTGGAGAGCTCTTCTTTTGACTTCACTTAGGCATTATCCCAGGTAAAAATGTCTATCCCACTACTTGAAATGATGAAAATAAAAGAATATAGGGACACTGTTGTTCAATTGATAATGAATGGAAATGAAAAACATGGAAATTTTGAGAATAGGGTAGCAATTAAAGTAGTCAATAGGCAAGAGAAAGTAAATAACCCAGAGGTCTGCTTGAGTGATGTATTAACAACTCCCCCTCAAGTGGATCCTTTTTCACTACATTACTCATAAATAACAAACTGCTTAGAAATTGCATGATAGACTCTGGTGCTGCTATAAATATCATGCCAGTAGGAGTTATGAAGTAGCTTGGCATGTGGGTTGATACATGTGAAGGCAAGTGTTATGCAATGGATAACAGACATGTCCCTGTGGTAGGCATTATGAGAGGAGTTGAAGTCAAGCTGGCTACTTATCCACAGGTGGCTTATAATATAGATATAATAGTGATTGATACTCCTCCACAGTTTGGTATGCTCTTGTCAAGACAATGGACAACAACAGTTGGGGGAAACGTCCAGTTTGATTTGTCTTATGCTACTATTCCAGTGAATAGTCAGGAGGTCAAATTGTATAGAGAGCCAAGAATGAACTAAATTGTTGACTGTGTACCTCAAGATTAGATCAATTATTTTTGTGATGTTGATCTTGTAAGTTTTAAGATTGAATCAGCCCAGCTAGAATTAACCAATAGTGATCCAATTGAAAAACATGTGGCACAAAGCTGCAATGAAGTGTGGAAGATGTATTTTGATGGAGCATGCAGCCAAGAAGGTAATGGTGCTAGGATTTTTTTTGTTTCACCTGAAGGTATTACATTTAAATATTCATTTATGTTAGCATTTGAATGTACAAACAATGTGGCAGAGTATGAAGCGTTGTTGATAGGTCTGAACATAGATGTGAAACACAAGATTAAATTGCTGGTTGTTTTGGGTGATTCTGAGTTGGTTGTTTCACAAATTAAATCCAAGTATGTAGAAAAGCACAAAACATTAAAGCAATATAGAAATGCTGCATGGGACACAATTGAATTATTTGATGCCTTCTCAATTGAGTGGATTGACAGGTCAAAGAATATAATGGCTAATTTTTTAGCAAATGTGGCGCTCAAAAGAGATGATATCACATTGGCTGGGGTTTCACAGATTGAGTTCAAGACAAGGCATGTTGTTCCTGATAACATTTATAGTTGGAAAGTATTTAATGATGATACTGACCTTTTGAAATTCCTCAATTGTATTGATCAATATAAAGCTCAGGAAATTGACTTCAATGCTTTTGTTGAAAAGGTAGATGGGAAGCAAACAGTGTTTGGAAAGGAGATCTTGCAGCTCAAAACAAATAAGCTTCCTAAGGGCTTAGTGGCATTGGAGAGGCTGTATGATGGAAATGATTGATCCCTCATGAAGAAAACACCAGTTAGAAGAGAAGATATTGAAGAAGTTCATTTGGGGACTGAGATAGCACCAAGAAAGGTGTACAGAGGAAAGAAAATCAGCCCTATAATTAAAAGAATGATGATAGAGCTGTTGAGAAAGTATAAGCATTTGTTTTCTTGGTCTTATGAAGATCTAAAAGCATACAGGGAAGATTTGTTTCAACATGAAATACCATTGAAGCCAGATGCTAAGCTATTCAAGCAAAAGCAAAGACCCATAAATCCAACACTGGAGCCTAAAATGCAAGAAGAGTTGACAAAGCTCAGAGATGGAGGAATTATCAAACCAATCAGGCACTCAACCTGGGTTTCAAATTTGGTTCCTGTGAGAAAGAAGAATGGTGATATCAGATTGTGTTTGGACTTTAGAAATCTGAACATGGCATCTCTCAAATATAATTATCCTCTACCCAATATGGAGGCTATATTGCATAAGGTGACAGGATGTGAACTGTTGTCTATGATGGGTGGATTTTTAGGGTATAACCAGGTTAAAGTCAAAGAATCTGAGCAATACAAAACAACATTCACAACTCCTTGGGGAAAATATGTATATATAAGAATGCCATTTGATCTCACTAATGTTGGAGCAACTTTCCAAAGAGCCATGGATGTGGCATTTGCAGACTTGATCAATGTTATCATGGTAGTGTACCAGGATGACCTGACTGCTTATTCAAGGAAGGCTGAAGACCATGTGCAACATTTGGAGAAGGTATTTATTAAAGCCCTTGAATATGGTATTAGTTTAAATCCAAAGAAGTGTCATTTTGCAATCATAGAAGGTAAGCTCTTAGGACATATTGTTTCAAAGGAGGGAGTTAGAATAGATCCTGAGAGGGTCGAAGCTATTGATAAAGTTCATGTTCCCAAAACTGTCAAGGCTATATAGTCGTTCTTTGGGAAAATTAATTTTGTTAGGAGATTTGTTTCTAATTTTGCTAAGATCATTAAGCCCAATGCAAAAATGTTGAAGAAAGGACAGAAGATGGAATGGACTACTGAGGCCTTGGAAGCTTTTATATCTATCAAAAGGGCCATAAAGGAAGCTCCTGTCCTTAAATCTCTAGACTTTATGAGCCCTTTTCAGATATTTTATTTTACTTCAATGCATACTATTGTTGTTGTTATGTTACAGAAGAATGAGGATGGTCATGAACAGCCTATGTCCTTCTTTAGTAAATCATTACAAGGGTCTGAGCTGAAGTATGATATAATGGAAAAACAAGCATTTGCACTAGTGAAAGCTGTAAAACCTTTCAAGCCATATCTTGTTGGAGCAAAGGTGGTTGCTTATGTTCCTCATGCAGCTGTCAAGGATATTCTGACACAGTCAGAAGTAACAAGAAAAAGATGTAAATGGATTAACAAAATCCAAGAATTTGACATGGAGATACAAATTACTAAACTGGTAAGAGGTCAGGGCTTAGCTAGGTTGATGGCAAAATCGAATATTGAAGCAAGTCAAGTCTGTAATGTAGAAGAAGGGATTGCAATTGCAAGCATTGAGCATACTCCTTGGTATACTTATATCATGCATTATCTTAAATACATGAAGTGTCCAGATGGATTGAGTGACAGCCAAAGGATAACTTTGAAGTTGCAAGCATCAAAATATGTTTTCATGGATGGAGATCTATTTTGGAAGAACAGGGATGGTATACTGTTGTTATGTCTTGATAAATCTCAAGCCAAACATGTCCTAGGTGAAATGCATGAGGGAGTGTGTGGAAAACATTATTCAGCAAAGACAACTACACACAAGATTCTCAGGGCAGGTTATTATTGGCCAAAGGTTTTTAATGACTCTTTTACATATGTGAGAAAACGCGAAGCCTGCCAGAAATTCTCTGGAAAACTAGAGTATCAGGGAGCTTTGCCACTTCGACCCATGCAGGCTAATGCCCCTTTTCATCAATGGGGAATTGATTTCATTGGAGAGATACAAGAAAATTCAAGTGGTGGACATAGATGGATACTGGTGGCCACTGATTATTTTACTAAATGGGTAGAAGCAATCCCAACTAAACAGGCTACAAGTAGAGTTGTGACAAATTTTCTAATGGATAACATCATCACTAGATTTGGAACGCCAATAAGATTGATCATTGACAACGGGATGTGTTTCAAATCAGATGAATTCAAAAAAATTTGTAGTTCAAATGGTATTACTATTTCTTATGCAGCCCCTTACCATCCACAGGCTAATGGTCAAGCTGAGTCTAGTAATAAAAGTCTTCTGAAGATTATAAGGAGGATGTTAGGTCAGAACAAGAAAGCTTGGGATGCAAAAAAAATAATACTAGTTGTTTGGGTTGATAGGATTATAGTGAAAAAGGCAATTGGGAAATCTCCATTTGAATTAGTGTATGAAACACAGGCTAGGATGCCTCTGCAGAATTTGTTACCAGTCTACAAGTTTGTCCTTCAAGAAGATTTGGATATTCCTGAACCTATGAAGGAAAGAATGGAGCAACTAGCTAAACTTGATGAAATAAGGAGATTTGTCCAAAATCAAAACATAAAGTTACAGACACAGATGAAATATCCATTTGACAAAAAAGCAAAAGATAGGAAATTTGGAGAAAGTGATCTAGTATTGATGTGGAACGCAAGGTGCCAGGAGAAGGGAAAACATGGGAAGTTTGAAGCCTTGTGGCTAGGACCTTTTGTGGTGGTTGGAAAGAAAGGCAAAGACTCATACTATCTACAGAATATGGCTGGTGAAGATCAAGAATTGCCTATACATGGGCAATTTCTGAAACATTTTTTCTCGTGAGTAACACAGAGGATTAAGGGTTGCCAGTGCATGGACAACTCTTGATGATCATCTTTAAAATTATTTTCCATGCATAGTAGTTTAGGAAATAAAAGGAACAGGACTTGCTAGTACATGGACAATCCTGATTTTCCTTTTTTCATAATAATTTTTCCATGTACAGTAGTGTAGGGTCACTTGCATTCCCATTCATCCTGCCTTGCTTGCATAATCCATCACCTTGAGTTTGGTCTGCTCACCTAGAAATCTAGATCCTTTCAATGATCTTACTATCATTCATCCCCAGACAGAGCCATTATTGGGACTGTAAAAAATTAATGTTTTTACATGTTGTTCATTCTCATATCTTCCAGATTTGGTCCTACCGTGTGCATATTCTACCCATATTTTGCCATATTACCCTTTGAGTCCTTCGAGTTATGTATTTTTCATGTCATGGTCCATATCGGCATAGGTCTGTCTAGGTCTCCCCAACCTATGTTGCTTGTTTGTTAACATTTGTTTGTTGCAGGAATTGGCAGGACTTTTTCATTGTTGCAGCGACTGGCATTTACCTGTGGGTGGCTATCGGCATGACTTTCCTGTTGTTTCGGCGACTGAGGATGAACTTATCAGTGTGAGATCTTTCATCGGTATTGGTCTCGGTGAGTGACCTTCGGTCTCGCCAACACCACACATGGGGTTTCTATTGATTAGCTTTTGGTGAGAGTTTATCTTCGATACAACGTCATGGTGAAACTCCCTTGTCTTGCCGACTGATATGATGGATGAGATTTTTGGCAAGAGTTACGATATCAATATAAGTCTTGGCGAGCCCATCAGGTCTTTCTGACAATACAAAATGGTTTTCTTTCGATGAAGGGTTGGCATTCTCTTGACGAACAGGTGTGGGCTTGGGTGTTTTGGTATGACACAAAATAATCTACAAGACGTCTTGCCGATAGTTGGAGGCTATAGCGACATACATGGGGCAGCTCGGTGAGAGATGGAGATATCGGTAGGAGGTCTCAGTGAGTGACCTTCGGTCTCACCAATGGAAAACAAGAGGACCCTTTTCTGCGTAAGAATTTCCTTGTCTCGGCGACTAGGAAATAACATTATGGAAGCTTTTCGGCATAACAATGGAATTCTCTATATGGTTTCCTCGATATTTGAAGGTTACGGTGACTGTGAATGAAGTAGATGGAGCACGTCGGTATGAGATATTCTTGTGTCCCAATGATAGGTTTGATTACGAAGGCTATCGATAACATTTTGGGATTCTCTATGAGATGTCTCACCGACATCACAGAGGTCAAGGCGAAGTAGAAAGAGTAGGGGAAGCGATTAATGAGTGAATTTCCTTCTACATAGCTGCTACATTATCTCACTAACTATTTCACTGGTGAACAGAAATAAAAATCCTATGGCTGACATATGAATTCATATAACCGTTGTTGGCCGACTTGATTGGAGCCCGAATTATGTGGAGGGCCGACTTGATATCTCAATATGATTTATTTTCTCAAGCTGGTGTATATATTGGCATTTTTTAATTGTAAAAGCACTAGTTATTAAATATTCGATACACTGCAAGTAGATACAGTAGAATAAAGTTATCAGATCAAGGACTATTGTTGCATGATTTTAGAATGGAGGTATTTATGAAAATTAGTTGATGTTGTTGTGTTTTTCTGGTGCCAATTATTTGTTGAATCTAATGAAAATATTGCTAAGTTGTCTCCAAGATGGATTCTTTCTAATTGTTTAAATTGATACAACAACTTTGTATTCAATTTATCAATGTGCATTTTCTATACTTGTGTGATTGATTGATAGGTTCTTTCAAGTAAAGACTAAATCCTTTCAGTTAATCATAGTAATCAGAGAGATTCATTTGGATTATTTAAGTAGAACTTAGTAATTACAGAATTGCATGTTTATACAAGTTGTAAGCAGAATATATGCTAGATAATTTGAGTTTTCTCCAAAGAAGTGTTGTTCATCCTGATCTCATTTGACTTCGCATACCCAATAAGGCACTGATTTTAAACTTATTCAATTTCTTTATATTTGTTAATTCAGCGATTTAGGATTTAGAACATAATAGCGTTACTTCTTTCAAGCTCGATTTCATTTGTTCACTTCCATCTGCCATTGTGGACAAACCATTGTGCAAGAAAGATAATCATAAATCAAGTCTTCTTTATTCAAAAAGGTACACTTACCTAGGTCTAGCAGCACCTGAAGAGTAGAGGATTGAGTTCTCTTGACCTTGTCTGTTACCCTAAAATGTATCAAGAGTTTGGCAGCCTCTTGAGGTATCTTTCCTGCATTTTTGAGAGCTAATAGAGTCCCCACTAGGAAAAGGGCCATGGTGTGATGATCGGGTGAAGCTCTTGAGCTGGAGCATGGATGAGGTCCCCATGCTGCTGACATTGTAAACACCTTTTAGCATGATCATGCGCTTCTCTTTCCATTATGGGCCAATAATACCCCATCCTCAGCAGTTTCTTGGCGATGGTCATTCCACTTGAGTGTGAGCCACAAATACCGTTATGAACCTCGGTTAGAGCGGTTAATTCCTCCTCAGCGTTTAAACAGGGTAGAAAAGTACCTTCTATGCCTCTACGGTATAAGGTATCACCTAGGATCACAAATCTAGATGTTTTTTTGATAAAGGTTCATTTTAGGCTCGATGGAAGGTCAGTGGCTATGACTCCTATGCGAAGATATGTGTAGATGTCATGGTACCAAGGATCACGTGGACCAAAAATTTCACACATGAATTATGATTCTGGTACCTCGAATGGGGGGATGAGAAGTTTCTCGATCAGAAATTCATATTTCGGCATGTTATGAGGGATGTCTAATAGAGACCCAATTGTAGCCATGGCGTCTGCTGTTCTGTTGTTGGTTCTTGGGATCTGCTCAAATGTTATGTCAATGAAGGATTCCTTTAGAGTCTCCACCAATTTCTTGTATGGAGTGAGCTTATCATCCTTAGTCTAATATTCATTATTGACCTGGTTTATGATCAACTAAGAGTCTCCATACACCTTGAGAGCTATGATGTTCCATTGCACTGCTATCCTAAGGCCTATAGTCAAAGCCTCGTATTTCACTATGTTTTTAGTGCAAGGAAATGCCAGTTTTTATGACTTCGGTATGCAATCTCCTTGTGCAGTGATGAAGAAGGCACCAACTCCTGATCCATGTTGTGTGTATGAACCATCGAAGTATAGTTTCCAATGGTCAGTTACATTGAGTTTAAAGATAGATTCATCTGGGAATTCTGAGACAAGAGGGTTCTCAGAATAAATGGGTGCTTCTACTAGTTGATCTCCAATAACTTGTCCCTTAATGGCTTTCTGCTCTACATACTCGATGTCATACTCTGATAATATCATTACCCACTTTACCATTCTGCCTGTGAGGATTGCCTTTGATAGGAGATACTTGAGGGGATCAATTTTTGCAATGAGCTTTATTTTGTGTGCCAACATGTAATGTCTAAATTTTTGGGATGCAAACACTACTGTGAGGCAAGCTTTCTCGATGAATGGGTAATTTAGCTCGTGACCGACCATTTTCCTACTAATATAGTAGATGGCCCTCTCCATTCTATTTTCATCATGTTGAGCTAGGAGAGCTCCAAGGGTTACTGTTGTTGCTGAAACATATGAGATCAATGGATTTCTTGGGATAGGTGGCATTAAAACTGGTGGTGTCGTTAGATATTCCTTGATTTTGTTAAATGCCTCTTCACATTTTGTATCCCATTTGTATGCTACCCCCTTGTGGAGTAGGTGAGAATATGGGTTCTGCTTGTCTGCTAGTTGTGCTATGAACCATCAAATGGATTGAAGTCGGCCTTGGAGGCCTCTTAGTTGTTTTAATGTCTTTGGTGCTTCCATCTCAAGGATTTCCTTCACTTTCATCAGATCCACCTCGATACCCCTCATGGAGATTATGTATCCTAGAAATTTACCTAATTGTACATTGAAGACACACTTCTTGGGATTTAGTCTGACTTTGTATTCCTCTAGTCTATCAAAGATAGCACTTAGGGTTGCTATATGATCTTGTCTTTTTCTTGACTTAGCTAAAATGTCATCGACATAGTCTTCGACTATTTTATGAATCATATCATGGAATATCAATGTCATGGCCCTTTGATAGGTTGCTCCTGCATTCTTTAGGTCGAATGGTATCATGTTCCAACAGTAGGTCCCCCATGGACAAGTGAAAGTTGTCTTATGTTGATCTTCTTTTTCTCTCATGATTTGGTTGTATCCTAAAAATCCACCCATTAGTGATAGCATCTCATGCCCTGCTGTCATGTCTACTATCATGTCGATGTTAGGAAGTGGGAAATCATCCTTGGGACATGCTTTGTTCAAATCTCTAAAGTTCGTACAGATTCTGATGGCTCCGTCGGGTTTTGAAACAGGTACCAAGTTTGATACCCATTCTGGATAATCAATTGGTCATATGAATCCTGCATCTAGCAACTTTTTGAGCTCCATTTTGACTAACAAAGCAATTTGAGGATGCATTTTTCGAAGCTTTTGTTTGACCAGTTTTGCTTCTGGGTACACTGCTAAATGATGAACCACTATCTCTGGAACTAGCCCTGGCATGTCAGCATAACTCCATGTAAATTTTATCTTTCTTTCATTTAGGAATGCTGCTAGGAGTTCTTGCTCTTCTGTTAATAGTGATTTCGCATAGAATGTGATATGCGGGGCCTCCTCTATTCCTATGTTGACAGGATTGCATTTTTTGGCCAAGACTGCTGACTTCTCCTAATGAATAGCTCTTAGAGGAAGATTGAATCCTTCATCCTCGGGTTCCTTAGAGAGGTTTTCATCGTTGGATACGTTCTTTCTTTTTACTATTTTCTTGTTAGAGAGTGCCACAGTGTGGTTTTCACTCAAGGACTTGGATATGATTCTTAGTTTCTCACTTTTGCGACTGAAGGATTCAATCATTTCCCCATAATAGGCATGTGTGTCCAACTCTATTATAAAGCCTGCTTTATGATCTCCATCTGGAATGTTGTCCCTTAATCCCATGAATTCTAAGAGCCCCTCATCGTTTTTGAATGTATCGAGAACCGGTGGTCCTCGTTGGTCATAGTCGATCAGTTGGGGGTACACTAAACTAATCTCATGATTTTGATGGTCTGGTTCAAAGGAGATAGTGCTAATCATACACAAGGTGGTATCTTTGAATAACGTAGGTAGATTTTTCAAAGTATCCTCATCATCGCTACTAATATAGGGCTCAGTTATGAAGTTATGTGTGTCTCTACCTGTGACTATTGGTGAGTGTAGTTGTACTAGTACTGGCTGAGGAGAGATATTAACCGTTCTAACTGGAGGACTTCGGCCACATATGGTTATTCTCAGAATGGTACATCCAAGACCAAGATTTGTTATGGGTCACATCTCTGGTATGATAGGTATTATGAGCCCATTGTCATTTTGTCCCAGTCTTTTATTTTTGTCGTACCCCACTGTGAACATCATTTGTAGGCCCTTGCTTCTTTCATCCATTGGTAAATTAGTTGTCGGTCTTTCATGTTGATACAACATGTGAGATGGATCTACTTCAATAACCTCATGGCCAAGGTCTTCCCATCTTGTGAATTCGGGATAGTCTTCAGGAGACGTTTGTGATGTGGAAGCCTAATTTTCTTGTGGGTGTCCCCATGATCTAGGAGATTGTGGTAACTCTCCTATCACAAAAGCATTGTTAGGTATTTTTTAGCTTCCACAACTGTCCTCTTGGATGATGAGCTTGATATCGAAGATGGTGGGGATGGTGGGGATGGTGGGTGTCTCTTTCGCAGAAGTGGAAGCAAGAGTGGCGGGGTCGATGTATGGTGTGGATGGGCCCTCATCATTCTTTAGCACTTGGGGGATTTTGTAATACTTGGCCTCAATATTTTTGCAATATGAAAACGGTTCGGGATCTCCATGGATGGTGACCTCTTGTCCATTATGTGTAAATTTCACACATTAGTGGAAGGTTGATGCTATAGCTTTCATCGCATGTATCCATGGGTGTCCTAGGAGGATATTATATGGTAATTCGAGGTCCAAGACCTGACATGTGGTTTCCATGAGCGTTGGTCCTACTTGAATAGGGAGTTTAATCATGCCTTGAGACACTCTTTCTTAGTCATCATATGCTCTTATCGTGATGCCCTTTCCTTTGTCGATGGAATCTTCTGATATTTCAACTGCTTGATGAGGCTAAGAGAACAGATGTTCAAACCAGCACCTCCATCCACCAAGACCCTTTTGATTTTGCTCTTGTGTACAATGGCTTCCAAGTGAAGTGCACGGTTGTGAGATGGTTGGGCAGGGAAATCTCGGTTAGAGAATGTAAGGAGATTAGGTGTTATGATATTTCTTACCATAGCTTGGAATTGCTCTGCATCAAGATCTGCGGGGACAGTGGATGAGGCTAATGCTTGATCAAGGATATTCTTATGTGCTGATGAGATTTTTAACAACTCCATGATGGAGATGTGTGCTGGCATTCTCTTGAGTTGTTCTACAACATTGTAGCTATGCGGAATAGCTCTAGATGAAGGGATTCTATTAGATTGGGATGATCCTACAATGGTGACTTTGCCACCTCTTGTGGTGACTCAATAATCTTTGGCATGGGCACCCTTGATGGTGATGACCATGCAGTCCTCATTTAGGGAGGCAATGACCATTTCGTACACATGATTTACACTGCACTTCCCTTTATCATTTTTATTCCCTTTGTTGCCATGATTCGGCATCGGATTCATGTAGATTTTAAGATCCTGATTTCTGGTAGGTTGTTCCACATTTATGATTTTCTTGTCAATGAGATCTTGAATGATATTTTTGAGTCTCATGCAATTGTTTGTGGTATGACCTTTGATTTTATGAAATTCACACAGTTGATTTTCGTTATACCAAGGGGGTTTGACATCGGGTTCTTGGTAATTCTCGAATGTAGGAGGCTTGATGAGTTTTTCGTCGATCAATTTTTTCATTATGTCCTCCAATGGTTCCCCTAAAATAGCGTACTTTCGTTTGGGGTAACTTTTGCGTTGGGGTGGTCCTCTTTGATCATTGAGGTTATTGATGGTTGGATTTTTGTTGGGTTGGTATGTTGTGTGATGATTGTTTTGGCGTTGAATTTGGATTTGTGATGTGGGTGTATGTTGGCGAGGACCACTAATGACCACCTTGGCATCAACGACACCATCATTAGTAACGTTCTTGTTTCTTACCCATGTATGAGGTTTATCATTGTAATTAGATAGTGGGTGATTGTTTTGTTGTTCATGATATGATGTTGATTCGGCGAGTTGAGTCACAAGGGCTCTTTCGATGCTAAGCGCCTTGGAGATGAATTGTTCATATGTAGTGATACCCTAAACCTTGAGATGAAATGCTAAGCAACTTTCAAGGTTGGCTATAATGGTGCACACTTGTTTTTCTTCTGGCATGGTCCACTTACTCTGATTGGCCTTAGATCGCCATCATTGAAGGAATGAAGCAAAAGATTCATTCTTTCCTTGTTTTAGAGCATATAGTTCTTCGAGACTAAAATCCATTGCAATGTTACATGCATAGTTCCTAATGAATGCATCCCTGATTTCTTGGAATGTTCTAATGCCTAAAGGTAAGCGAGAGAACCATTCTATAGCGGGACTTGCCAAGCTCCTAGGAAATAGCCGCATCAGATAAGTATCATCATATGCGACCTCCATGCAATGAACTTGGAATTCCCTGATGTGATCTTCAGGGTTTCCCATCCCTCGATATTTGTCAAATTTTGGGATTTCAAATACCTTGGGGGATGCTTTCATCTCTAAGCTCCTATCAAATGGATACGGACACAAGTTGCTTGGTGTTTTGGTTGTTTGCCCTGATTGAAGGTCGAGCACTTGTTGCGAAAGCAACCTGAGTTGTGTCGTTACATCACTTTGCAGATCAAGGGGTGGGATGAAAGTGTTTTGAGGTGTTTGAATTGTGGGTTGGATGGGTGGATTGGTTGGTGTGTTGTTTGATGGTATCGGCATGTTCTAGCGGGTGAATTAGGCTTCTACTTACTTTTATATAAACAACGCTTGTTGTTGATCTTGTTGTTGTTGCACTAGGATTTGTGCTTGTTGTTGCGCTTGTTGCTGTTCCAACAACACTTGTTGTTGTGCTTGTTGTTGTTCCCACAACACTTGTTGTTGGGCTGCCAATTCTACTACTTCTTGCTACTCTTGGTATTGCTTTAGTGCTTGCTGATATGCTTGCGCTTGCGCTACTTGTGCAAGAAGTTGTGCTTGAGCTTGTGCTTGTTGTGCTTGATATTGAGATTGCACTTGAGCTTGGGCTTGTGCTTGTGCGGCTTGTTGCTATAATAATAGTTGTGCTTGAGTGACCCTTTGTGCTTGCAATGCTTGTTCAGCTTGGGTGGCTTGTTGTTGTTGCTGTTGTAATAAAGCTTGGGCTTGTTGTGCTTATTGCGCTTGTAATGCGGCTTATGCAGCTTGGGCAACTTGTGCAACTTGAGCGGCTTGTTGCATGGCTTTTTGTTTTTGAACTTGTTGATATCCTCTTTGAAAAGCAGCTTGCAATGTTGCGTCATATTGGCTTGATGTGGTGAAAGTTGGTGGTGGT
The DNA here is from genome assembly GCA_007258455.2 of Sequoia sempervirens. Classification (NCBI taxonomy): domain Eukaryota; kingdom Viridiplantae; phylum Streptophyta; class Pinopsida; order Cupressales; family Cupressaceae; genus Sequoia; species Sequoia sempervirens. The sequence goes on along the minus strand of VDFB02058242.1, from coordinate 193,597,998 downwards.
TGGGGTGGTGGTGGATTTGGAATGGTGGTAGGTGATGATGTTGTGTTGATGTTTTGGGTGTTGGATCGTGCTATTGATGTGATTGGTCCTTGAGAGACCATGCTTTGTGATGTTAGGGGTGTGTTTTCCATTGCTTGTGTGTTTGTCGTTTGTTGTTGTAATATCAACGACAAATTTTGTGTGTTTGGTGCAATGCTTTTATTGATGGTTGGGATATAGGTTTGATTGATTCTTGGTAGAGGAGGGAGCCCTAAACCAAGGAGTGGTGTGGATGATAATGGTAATGGCAGAAGAGGTGGAAATGTAAGGGGTGTGAGTCCTTGTGAAAATGTTGTGGTGTCAAATAGGCCCCCCAGTCCGAATATATCTCCCTCTTCTTGTGAATTTGTGAGAAGAGGTGTTTGTGGTGTTGCGTGAAAAAATGATGATGATGAATTGTGATGGAATGTGAGATGAACATTTTTGTGCAATGGGCTTTCGGGTATATTTTGTTCCAATGTGGTGTTTGCGTCCAAGTTTTGATTATTGACAAGGGGATGTGATTGAAGAGCGTTGATAAATGTGTTTCCCTTGTTGACATTGGGTTGGTTTGGAGCAAATGATGTTGTGATTTGTGGAATGTTTTGTGTGATGTTTTGAGATGGGGATGTAGATGAAATGGGGATGGTGGATGAGATTGGTGGAAAGGATGTCTCCACTATAGTACTCACATCAAAATCTGAAGGCAACTTATCCCCTTGTTTTGCTAGTTCAAGCATATATAACGAAGGGTTGAGTCTCATCATGATGTTGATGATTTTGTGATTCTCTAGATTTTGAAGCATTTCTATCATTTCCTCGTGAGACATTCCAAAAGTAAGGTCCTCTCCTTGGTTTTCTTCTTGCGGATTTTGCGATGATGAGAGGGTCAATGGATTACTTGATTCAGCTGGATTCATTTCTACATTTGTTTGGCTAAGATCACTCTAAGCGGGTGTTTCTTTGTTGGCTTCCATATTATTCTTGTATTGAGATCTCGTTTGAACCATAAAACAAGGATCAAGAATATGGGAGATGAATCTCTTGATTCTTTGGATCGATCGTTATTTTATGTCCCAAAGTATATAAAGTTTTAGGATGCCTTGAGGATCAAAGGTGATGATATGATGATGATGTTTATGGATGGATGAGATGGATGTTCTTGGCTTTTGATAGATCTTGAATGAGACACTAGGATTTTAGGACTTGTGGATTTTGATTCTTGATTTTGGATTTTGAGATTTGAGATTTTGTCCTTGATTTTGATTTTTTATTTTGATTTGGATTTTGAACAAAAAGACCCTAAGATTTTGGATGATGATCTAAGGGATAGCTTTGTTCAAAGGATGATAATTTGAATATGTGTGAGGAGAAGGATTCATCTACCCACACCTATTCAAACAAGATGATTGTTTCACTAAGCATATGAAGAAGGATTCATCTTCATATACTAAGCTAGACAAGATGATTTTGATAACTTTGACTAAGTATATGCAAAAGGATGCATCTACACATACCTAGCCAAAGGTGTTTTTGCTAATGTTCTCAAGGATTTTGTCTCAATGATATTTATGATTTTGATTTTTCCATAAAGCCTAGTATCAAGGATGATATTAAGATTTTCCAAAAGGTGATTGTGAGATGGGTTTTGGTTTGATGTTTTGGAGAATGGATGAAAAAGATTTTGATATGTTTTGATCCTAAGATGAGCCTAAAAAGGTACACTTTGTTTTCTTAGACCTAGGTATTGAAGAGTATGCAAATGCTTCCTAATGTCCTTTGTAACCAAGACATGATTTCATTTGAACATTCATTTTCGTATTTCCAATCAATGATTTGTGCTTTGGGATTTGGAGTCTTCAACACATATGAAAGTTTATTTTGCTTAGCTTTGCTTAATGTCTTTATTTTACCAAAAACACTTTCTTCAATTAGGTTTTCAAATTAAGATGTCCAATGTCTTAATTTCTTCAAACCCCACAAGATATGTTATGTGGAAATTCAATGAACTTAAGGCAAGGGTTTTCCTATTATTTACTTAAGAAGACAAATTGAGATATAATCCAATGCTTAGAAACCTCTAAGGACGTGAATCCCAAGGGAAAACAATAACATATGGATTGAGTCAATTGTATTTGTCCTCAAAAGGGTTTGAAATTTGGATGATGTTAAGTGTTTGATTTTTAGATGTTTTCGATCAAGCAATGCATTTTGTAACCCAAGAATAAGTACAATCCTATGGATGTGTAGGAGAATATTTGTTGGATTCCCACTTGGACAAGTCCAGCCACGCTTATCTCTAGCGAATGGTTAGATGCTTGACCCCACTGGATCCCCTCCACGGCACTCACTTATATGGGGCAGCCAAGCATCAACACCCATGAAACTCCCATGGCATGTTTTCCATTTCTACTAGAAGACTGTAAAAGTGTGGGGTGGCTTCAGAACGACCGTTCTTGCACCAACAAATAGATAAAGGATTTTAGAAAATTCTAGCACATGGGTTTTAGTAAGGACTTTCTGTTCGTAGGAGTTGACCCAACGTGGCAAGATTCCCCTTTCGGATCCATCTTGTCGGAGTCAACCGCATGATATTGGAATTTATTCCAATATCCACATTTATATCCCGACTAGAAATACTTTTGGCTTTAGAGTGTTACTAGTTGAGTCATTCCCTTGGGTGAGTACTTTTTCCCCAAGGCAGGCCCTCTAGGATAAACAAAAGTGAATGAAGAACAATATTCGTAACTCGATCAATCCTTGTTGGCAAAAAGGAGAGAGAATGTACACAACAAAGCCCCCACTCACACTCGCACAAGATTTTTTTCAATTTTAAAGCCCAAATCGAAGTGTGGAGGTGATTGCTTTATCTTAACCCAAAGTCATGAAAAAGGCCTTTTGATTCTCAAGATCACTATAAAGTGTGAGAGAAGCGCATACATCCTTTTTCAATGGCTTTAGTCTAAGTAAGCCCTCACAAAAATAAAGCTACACTTGTTCTTTTTAGATCCTCAAAGCAATATGTGAGTTCATTTTAGAGCACCAAATCACAAGTGAAAGACATTTGTTCAATTTGTTAATCCCATAAACAAAATCTAGTAAGTTGTTGATCCTATTGTTCGTTTTAACCTTTGCAAGAAGAAATTGAAAGGTTCTTTTTAAGCCCAAATGAAAGCTAGTGTTCTAAGGATAAAAAAGATGATAAATTCCTAAGGAAGTGTTAAACAGACACTTAAGTGTTTAAAAACACTCTGATTGGACAAAATATCATCACCATACTCCTCATTCCTTTGTTTTCGATTTCCAACCTACAAAGAAGAAAAACAGTCAGATTCTGGAAAAGCACAAAAATTAAAAAGCAGAAAATAGAGGAAGAAGCAATCATAAATTAAAAGCACGTGCTAAAAAATCAAATTTTCCCTTTTACTGTCTCCCAGTGTCGCAACTCATGAAGGCATCGCAATTTTTTCCTCCCAGCGTCGCTCTTATAGCGCCACTTACCAGTCAGCGGTGCTCTGTGTCAGGACAAAGAGCACGATTGTGTCGCACTTTTCACCCAATGTCACAGTTTTTGAAAGCGTTGTTGTTTAATTATTTTTTTTGAAAACTTCTGCAGATCGGCGAGTCCAGCAGTGGAGTTTAAAATTCAAAAATTCTTGGTGGGATGAGTCCAGTGGCGCAGTTTATGTTCACACGGTGCTATATAGTGACGCTGACGAGCTCGTGGTGCTAAAATAGCGACGCTGATGAGCCCGCAGTGCTAAAACAGTGACACTGACGAGCCCGTGTTGGAATTTCTTGTGTATGAACAAAAAATGCAGAAATTTCAAGAAAAAGTTAGAATTAATGATGTCAAGTCCTCCTTCTTGCACCAAATGTGCAAACCCTTTTCCTAGTACCTGCAAAACAACATGAATAAATAAGTTAAACAAGGAATTACAAGCTAAAAGAAGGATTCCCCATGAAATCCATTTGCAAACTCAAAATATGAAAGAAATTGATGAAGAACACAATACAAAAGATAAAACTAGATTTAATCCTAATTAGAGAAGCAAACACTTGATCCCATGGGGGAATTGGTGCCAATTTGATGTGAAAATTGGCCCTTTTCCCGATTCCTATGATGAAATCTTGATATGTTGAAAATGATATTGATCCACTTTTGATGAAAGATGAGAACTCCTAAGCCAAATCTGCAAAAAGCCTAGCTAAGAATTCGAATGATGGATGAAAATGGCTAAGTATTTTAGCATGGTAACTTTGCTTGGATTGTGGATGATAAAATGAGGAGAGGAGCTCTTCATTTATAGGATTTCAAGATGGATGAATGTCCAAATTTGAGCAATGTGGGACTAACATTCATCCAATGATATGGTGCCACTTGTCAACTATGAATGGATGATGATGCAAGATTTGGGGTTTGCCATAATAAATGCCAACATTTGAAATTCAAATTTGTTGAAATGACATGCAAGAGGGAAGGGAAAATGCAATAAATGCCACTTGGCTCAAGGAAAGGGACATGTAAGATGAATTTATTGCCTTGTTGGATCTACATGTTGACTTGGAATTTTTGAATTCAAATTGAGAGAATATTCCAAAAGATGCCTTGTGAGGAAAATAGAGATTTAATAAATGAATTAAATCTATTTTCATGTACAACTTGCATTATCGAGACGTGACATGAGATGAGGTTAAATTAATCAAGGGTTTAATTAATTTAATAGGAGATTAGATGATGTGACTTATTTTGACTTAGATTTATGGATTTATTTAAATCAAATAAGAGAGGAATATGATAAGAGGCTAATTAAATAATGATTTTTATTTATTTAATTAAAAGGGATGGTCATAGATGAAATCAAATAAGATTTTAATTTATTTAATTTAATGGATAGACTTTAGAGATTTAATCAAATAAATTGATTATTTAATTAAATAGGGATAATTAGATCAGGTGGATTGATTTAATTAATAGGAGATTGACTTAATTAGACAAAATGATTTATTTAATTAAGAGACGAATATTGATGAATTTAATCAGATAGGGGAATTTGATTAAATGGTTAGACCGATGAATGATCTAAGAAGAAACGATGTTAGTAAGTCAGGATCAAATGCACGATGTCAATCAGTATATTTTCGATGTCTACAAAAATCAAGGAGAGACAACAAATAGACATGAGAGATACATCCTACAAACTGCAAGACCACAACAACTATAGAGAAATGTGGAGCATTTCTTGGAACCTTCCATGACTACAACAATACAGTCTTCACTTTGCATACTCAGGAAACTTCTACAGTAACTTCTATGACCTAAAAACTAGAAAACATGTGCTTCACACTTGACTCTGCCTATTCTTCAAACCACAAGACCATATCTTAAAATACGAAGGAATACAGAGCATTCTCCAGAGCATTTCAGAGTAACCTCCTAAGCTACTGACTGCAAGAGACTCTTTTATACAATTTTACATCAATAGACAGTGAATACAACATTCACATAATCATACACTTGTTCATGAGAAACAAGAAACAACTATTATAGCAACTAATGACATCTAACCACATAAATTATACTTTAACATCTTGATTGCAGCATTTGCAACCATCCACACTACCACTTTGTTGACATCAAACACAACATCATCAACAACCTCCATACTATTGACATTAATGACAACCAACAAACTCCATACTGTTGACGTCAATGACAACACCTACAACATACTTGCAACAATCCCAAGTATCATTTTTCTTAAATGTAGCCATATCTTCATACATGGATTTCATCGAGTAATTTCAAACAATCATACCCATAGCCTCCCTAAAAATTGTAGGCTCATCAGTGTTAGCAATCAAAGAAAAAAATCAACTGGAATCCAATAGTGAATAGCCAAACCTTTTCAGTTGTTTCCTAACATGTGTAAACCTCCTTAGTTGTTGAGGTAGAGGTTCTTCTTCTTCTAAATAGTACTCAAATATTGTAGATCTCTCCTCATCATCAATTTTAATAGGAGTATGTAGTTTACCTCTCCAAAAAGTAGGTGGCACCTAAACTATCTCCTTATTTTATTTCTCCTCTTTCTCTAGTTGTAGCTCAACTGTGGAAGATTCCATCTCTCAAAAAATCACACATGTTATACAAAACCTTCTAGGATATCATATCCCAAAGCTTTTACACCTTAACACCCACACCATAGCTAATAAAGATACACTTCACTTCCTTATTCTCCAACTTAGACCTCTTCTTAATCAAAACATGAGTGTAAGAATGATAACTAAATACTATGAGATGTCTCATCAAAGTATTTTTACCAAACCATGCCTCCATAAGTGTCTTTTCAACAAGTGATAACGTAGGTGATGTGTTGATCAAGTAACATGTAGTGGCTATGGATTCAACCCAAAAAAAATTCAAGGCATGCACCACTCAACATACTTATAGCCCTTTCCATCAACATCCTATTTTTCCTCTTCACAACTCTATTTTTTTGTGGAGTTTACGAATTTATCTTGTATCTCTCAATCACATGGTTCTTAAAAAACTTGTTGAATTATTTCAAACAAAACTCACCACCATTACCAATCCTCAAGCACATAATATTTCTACTAGTTTAATTTTCAACAAGAGCCTTAAACTCCTTAAACTAACTAGAGACTTCAGCTTTACTTATGAGAAAATAAACAATTTTCCTTATATTGTATTCATCTATGAATGAGACAAAGTACACATATCTAGATAATGAAGGATAATTCATAGGACCAAACACATTTGCATGCACATAGTCCAACAACCCAAAGACTTATGGGAACTGGAATAAAATGAAATAGTTTGTTTCCATATACACAATGTTTGCAAAAGTCAAACTCAAGAATACAATCATCAAGGCCTTCAACAAGGCTTTTATTTTTTAGGTCTATAAGACCCTTCTCACCAATTTGACCAAGTCTTTAGTGCCATAACATTGTTTTCTTCGCAAGAAGTTTTATTTCCAAAGAATGATCACCCTTAAGTGCCCAAAATGTGTGACAAATAGATGTAGTTGATACAAACTTCTTCTCTAATTGATCTAATGGTGAGGATGAAGATTCCAAAGATTTCTTATTTGGTTTGTTGAGAGGAATATTGCACTTAACTATGTGTGCATCCAACTTGTACAAGATGCCAATTTGAACACTCTTATCCATCACCATAGATCCTCTAGTGATCTTGTATCCTCTTTTCAAGAAAACAAATTCACACTCGAATCATTCAATTTACTCATTGATAGTAGGTTTTCTACCAAACTCGGGATATGTAATACACCATCAAACCCCTTCACTTTTCCCAAGTTAGGGAATCTAATCTTGACTCTTCCATGACCAACAATCTTCAGATGAGTATCATCGCCCAAATATAGTTTTGGACACCTTCATATTATTTGTACTTTGAGAACCAACCCATGTGAGAGGTCATGTGGAAAGCACTTGAGTCTATCAACCATATATCTTCTTATGTGTGTTTTTCCAAGGCTACAATAAAATCATTTGCATCATCATGAGAGGATTTTTCAGAGTCAAAATTAGAGAAATTATTTATACCTTTATTTTTCTTCTCCTCCTTATACTTTTTATGGATATGACTAGTTTTACCATAGTTCCAACATTTGACCTTGGACTTTCCAAGAGACTTAGATCTCGTTGAAGACTTAGATTTAGAATTCTTGTCATTTTTCTTGCTTTTCTCTTTCTATTTTTCATGTATGGTAAGAGCTTCCTTGGCCATCTCAGAAGATTTTCTCCACATTTATTTAGTTAACAACGATGTAAGCACATCATCCATCTTGAACTTGGTACTAGTACTTCCAATAGCCATCACCAGGGGATCCCATGATTTTGGCAAAGAATATAATAGAAGCATGCAATGGTCCTCATTTTTAATTTAACCCCAACTGTGCAACAAGAATAATAAATGCATGTATATGATTAGCAACGAATCCTCCATATTTCATCTTCAAATAATAATTTCTTTCATAGGAATTTAACTTGTTTACCAAGGATTTAGCTTGATAAACATCTCCAAGTTTCTTCCATAGATATTTTGCACTCTTTCCTTCATGGACATTTAGAAGCACTATATTAGACAAATGAAGTCTTATCAAACCCTTGGATTTTCAATCCCTCAAATCTCAATCTTCCTGAGAGGTGCTTGTTTGTTTTATATCAAATATTGCATCCTATAGATCTCTATCCACAAGCATATCTTCCAACTTGAGTTTCCACAACTAAAAACTACCGCCATTAAACTTCTCCATCTTAATTCTATTGAATGTGCTTGCCATATTTTTCCTATATAAAGGTTACTAAATATTCCTCTACAAAACTCCCACTCAAAATAGATTAGTATGAAGAAAAATTCAACCCACCAATAGAATCAAGGATGGCTAGCTTTGGCACTAGCTGAAAGGAAGTCAAGTATGTGAAAACAACTCCCTCCGCTAATCAAACATAAGAGAGGGTTGCAAATAATTCTTTCAACCCTCTAACTATTGCAACAATAGAAATATTACACATACAAATTTAATCAAGGAATTAAACAATGAAACCATAACACATAGATTTTACGTGTGGAAAACCCTTTTGGAAAAACCCAATCCAAACACTCAACTCAATTGTATTATTTAGTAAATATGGATTTTAATACAATAACAGGGCTTATACTCTTCAAGAGTTTTCAACACTATATTTATAATCTAAAATAATTATGGCAGCATAATTGTAGATCAAGAAATAATTAACCTATCATATAAAATAAGCTAACACAACAAGTA
>VDFB02058242.1:193297613-193589064 GCA_007258455.2 Sequoia sempervirens | reverse complement strand
GTATATTTCAAATGAATAGAACCATTGCTAGTCAGCAAGACATCTGGAGGGTCTCATTGAATTTATCCTTAGAGGAATTGTATGCCAAACTTGATTGAGGTATGCTTTCCAACTGAGTTCCTTGAGAAATATCATCAGGTGCATGATTTAATCCTACAACACAAATGCCTCCATTAGTCCTCAAAGCATATAAAATACACTATTGTTCATCATGCCTTCAATTTTAACAAAAAGAAACCCAACTCTGGCTGAGGCAGAACCAAAATTTGACAGAACAAAAGAAAAACTTAGGAGGAAAGCAAGAGAACTCCTAAGACCCAAACCCGATCAACCCAAGGTAAAACAAGAGGGACCCATTTTGTTCGAGAACAAATGGAATTGGAGTTAATACAAGGCATACAACATTTAGTTCAAATGGTTAGGGAGAAATAAATTAACTATGAACTTTTTGTCAAGGAGCAACTAGGCCAACATCTAATATTTTCCTAGTATTTAGAGCACCTTTCTAATGGGTAATTTCATCAATAGTAGGCTTAGGATCTTGCCTAACTTCTAGGCCAAGAGGGGGAGAGTAGTCTTGGTTCATCTAGTTATGAATAGAAAATCCAAGTACTAGTAGAGGACTTAGAGGTTGAGCATCTTTCAGATCCACATAGACCTCAATATTCTAATTCAATAGATATATATCTAATTTGTAAATATTGGAATTATTTCCATAATAATGGTAGTGCATGCACATTGAATCTATTCCTTCCACTAAAATGTTCTGAACCCACTTTCTTATTTTTTGAAGAAAGGGAAAAATATTTTGGGCAACCTTTTGACACAATGAGAAGGACACAAAAATAGACTAATTTTTTAGGGTTTTTAAAAGAGTTCAAATCATGGGATAGGAAAGAACCAAGGATGTTCCCCATAAGATCCAAAATCTTGAGGTATTTGTATTCTAGTGGGAGGTTTTTAAGATGAAACCATATTGAAGCAAAATTAACCCTAGTGGAGGTAGTGTCAAAATTCAGCTTCCATGGTTGGAGATAAAGACAATAACCATTCATAAACCATGATTTTTTCCTCAAAATGATATCTCCCTCTAGAATATTCAAGAAAGTTCTTACAAAAAAATCATTTGTCCTTCAAAATAAAGAAAACATTTGTAACTCCTTTCTAATTTTTAACAACACATTTAAGAAAAGAGTCTTTTGAGGGAGTAAGGTTAAAATGTTAGCAATCACCACCTTTTCTTCAAGTTTTTGAAATTATGGAAGGATGAAATAATCTAGGATATTAATGTGTATTGATAGGTTTTGAGTTCTTTGGTCTTGATTCATCATATTGTCCTTTGAATCAAATGACACTAGACTTCCTTTCTTCATCCACATGAGATTTGGTTGTGGGATTCTTTTTGGTGATGATAGACATGCAAAATTCCTTCCTTTCTCTAAATTAATTGAGGCCTATCATGGGGACCAAATTACCTTGATGAATATCCTAAAAGTATCCCTTCTAGGGCCTTAGATTCACATGCCACCTATCATCCAAAAAGGCATACAGTGAGGAAATTTATGCCCTTATTTTATCAACCTCTACAAATTAGCACCTGTGATTTCTACATAGGATTTATTCCTTGTAAACCTGAAATTGAGTTGATTATTCCATAATCCAACATTATTTATGTGACCATTGAGGTTACTAGCATGGTGGTCAAAATATTTAGCCCAAAATACGGATGGGGTAATGTTAGGCATGCATAATTTATTTTTATATCATGTAAGATGTTGTCTAGATTATTAGTACAAAGATTATTTTTCTTTTAATGACTCATTGGGAGTTACATTTGTAATTCTTAGAAGAGACTCTTCATTTTGGACATGGAGGATTTTTCATTTTACCATAGTTTGATGGTATATTATTTTTTTTAACTATTTTTGGTATTCCTCTCTCATTTATTTATAAATTGGAGGTATATCCATCTAGAAAAGGGACATCCAATCTCTCCCACCACCTCTAATGGAAGTTAATATATCAACCATCATATCACATGGGATAAATCAAGTGTCGAGAAGCTCTGGGATAATTCCCATAAATGACATACTCATATAACCACCTTAGAACCAACTAGATTAAACTCTCCAATGGAGACAATGTATTACCAACCAAAGTTATATTTACATAAATATAGTCGAGATTAACTTACTCCAAATTTATAATCAAAGAAATCATTTGTATAGAAAATTATGATAACTTTAAACCATTCTGTGAAACCCAATCCTAGATCTGCACAAACATAGCAAACAAACACCATATTAGATCCATATGCAAGTTAGAACTAAGATTCCCCATGAAATTCATCTACAATTATCAAAATAGGAAAGAAATGAAGAACAAAACAAGAAAAACAATTAAATCCTATTTAAGCATGCAAACTCTCAATCCCATGGGGGAATTGGTGTCAATTTGATGTGGAAATTGGCCCTTTACCAACTCCTTTGCAAGCTTGGTGAAGATTGATCCACTTGATGATGATGAACAATGTGCTTCCTTGATAAAACCTGCAATAACCTAGCTATGATGGTGGAAAATGCTATGGAAATGGATGAATTTTCTCTAAATGTGAAGATAGTAGCTTTGCTCTAAGTTGTGGATCCAAAATACAAAGGAAAGCCTCTTATTTATAGATGAGAATGTTGAAGAATGAGGAAAAATGGATGAATGTGGGATCATTCAACATCCAATGGCCAAGTGCCACTTGTCAGGATGTGAATGAGGGAAGCTTGAGCACATTTTGATGAAGTGCACAATAATGATATTAGGTGGAATTTGAAATTGTGAAATGACATGTTGGAGGGAGAAAATAATGAATTGAATGCCACTTGGTTCAATGCACAAGGACATGTAAGAGGAAATGAATGCCTTGTTGGAAGGACAAATCCATTTGGAGGGATTTTCAAACTTGGAGGAATATTCCCTTTTGATGCCATTTAGAAAGTAATTAGGGATTTTATTAAATCAAATAAATGATTTATTGGTGCAAGTTGCAAAATCTAGAGGATTTAGGTGATTAGGATTAAATTAATCTAGATTTGATTAATTTAATAGGAGATTAGCTGGTGTGATCATTTGATTTAGATTTTTGGATTGATTTAAATAAAAAATGAGAGGAATATGATTTAGACTTAATTAAATAAGGATTTTGATTTAATTAAGAGGGAAATGATGTTAGATTAAATCAAGAAAAGATTAATTTATTTAATTTAATGGAAGGACTTTAGAACCTGATTAAATAAAATGAATTATTTAATCAAAAGAGGGACTTTAGAAGCTAATTAAAAAAAATTGATTTATTTAATTAAGAGATGAAGTGTGATGAATCTAATCAAATATAGATTATTTGATTAAATGGTTAGTAAAGGAGTGATTCAAGATGAACTGGTGTTAGTAAATCAGGATCAAGTGCATGAGATCAATCGGTATATTTTACGTGTCTACACATTCATATAGTAAAAATATGATAATATAGATACTTAAAATATTGAATATTGGATGTCAATGCACTTTTAACACTACATTGCAACTATTGGAAGTTAGTGCACATAGAATAGTAGACCATCTCATTGGATAACAACACACCTTTTAGACTCTAGTACACTTACACTATTGTCCCATGCTAGAATCCTAATCATATAGTTGATAGAAAGTACTACCTAGAATCCTTAGCCTACTCCAAACCTTCTAATTCAATTAGATCATATAAAGGAAACACTTTCATAAAATAAAACAAGTAAAACAAGGTTCATACAAACTTGTGAGAATAAATACTAAGCGATATTCATGTTTATATTTTGATCAAGAATTTATTTGGATTCCAAGATCATGCTAGATCACTCAAACTAGAATTTTCCATAATTAAATTATTGCAATAGTTGATTCACAAAAAAAGCTATTTTCTCCACTGTTTTAATACATTTTTTCTTGCACAAGAAACTATATCTTCCATCCTCTAATACTAAATTTATATTTAACAACTTATCTAGAATTAGCCTAACAATTTTTCATTAAACCCAATACAATCTCAATTCACCGAAATCTTCACAAACATCTAATTCCACAAATCTACAATTTTTTTGTAATTTTCTTTTTTTTCACATCAAATAAAAATTATATTCTTTTTTACAAATAACTTAAGTTTATTTTTAAACTAAAGTAAATCTTTATTAAAGCATTCCACAATAAGAATCCTACCTCAATCCCTATAACGAATTAAAAAATAAATAGAAATGAGAAAAAATGCTTTAAATTTTTTAAAAAGAACTTCCAAAATATTTAAGCTTCAAAACCTATATATTTCTTTCTCTCTAGATTGTAATAATAATGAAATAAAAATAAGTTCTCTTATTTCAATATCTCTCTCCTTTTCTTCCAAATCTTAAATTTAATGACTAAAAGTAAAATATAATATTTGTATTCCTCATAAAAGAAAATAATATTAAAATATTATATTCCTCTTCATGCACATTTTTTAAAACTAATTAATACTCAAATGTTAGCTTTTCCTGTCCAATTTAATAAAAAAATCACTTAAAATTCAATATTAGGAATTATATTATAGGTCTAAGTTAATAAATTAAGTCCAAAAAATGTCATCGTTGTTGTTGTCTTTTGAAGTTACAACTCCCATCTCCCTTTCTGTGTCTCTATTGGATGGTGCGCTTGGATCTCTGACAAGGCGTTTCAAAGAAGACTTTGATTGAACATTCCCTTGTCCAAGGACCATTCTAGCTTACAACATAATTTTTCCTATATGGAGGTTGCTTCTACCCCTATTGAGAGAAAAATTTGCAATGGATCTCAAGCTTTGGGGGCACCTATTGGCATAATATTGTCATTGATGTCAAAAGGTGTCATTGATGTCAAAGGGAATATTTGTGGTGTCCTTGGATGTCATGGAGATTAAAGGATCAATGTTTGAAAGAGTTGGCGCAGAATGATGAAAATAAGAGAATGTTTTGCAATTGTTGCAAAGTTTCTCAAAAATTTGTAATGTTGACATGAAATGTTGTCACAATGTTATAAAAGTTACTTCTAGAAGTCAAATGCAAATTCAATATGCAGATTCGATATGGGTTTTTTGAGAGCTTCTCAAAAATGTGATTTATAGGTCCAGAGGGTGTATAATGGATTCATAAATGATTTATTTGTGCTATCGATCAAATCTAGGGTTTTTAGATAAACCCTAAGGTTTGTAGTCATAGTGGAATAAATAGAGTTTATATTTTTGTGTTGACTACTAATTGGCTATTGTAGGTCACATAAGTTATAAATTGTATTTAAAATCATTCAGTGACTAGCCCCTCATCCTAGTGGTTACTTGCTTTGTTGATGGCACGTGCATCGCATAAACCCTTCACATCATTGTTTTCATTCTCATGACCAAAGCCTTAACCATGATGTCTGGTGTTCCCATGATGAAGATTTGATAGTGTGCATTCATGGTTAAAGATCATACGAATATCACCTTATTCCTTCACATCATGATTTATATGTTCACTGGGAAGTGTTTTTGCGTGATATGTGTTAAACGGTGGAGACTAAGTGATGGTGATCCAATAGATATCATGTGATGTCTTTGCATCATGTTTTGAAGGTCAGCTTAACAAGTGCTTTTGGCGATATGTGATGAAAGTTGAAAAATGGCAACAATCAACCTTATTGATCGAATGGTCCCCACTAGCCCACAGAGCATGTGGTGTGGTCCTCGTATGGCCATGTGGTATAGTGTTGAGGACACGTGTATTGTAGGACCAGTATAGAAATGGGAGAAGATGATGATGTGTGAAGATAGGTGGTGATGTGTGATTACCTGATATGTCAATTCACATTAGTGTTGTGAATTGCATGACATTGATGAAGACAATAGATGGTGTTAGCCCGCTAACCCGCTGAGATATGGTGGGTCCGTGTTTGGCCCTGCGGTATAGTGGGATAAGGACAAGTATCTAGTGGTACCAATTAAAGGTAGAATTTTCTAGTGGATTGTGACGTCATCAGTGACACATGGTAGGATATCGTACCCTTGTTTCACATTGCTATTGTGAAGCCAAGAGGAGTTATGCTTTGCGTGCTGAGTGATGGAAGTGGAATGTGACATCAATAGTGGACAGGTGGTTGTTGCATGCTATCCTGCTAAAGATTCAGTGGGTCCCAATTTGGCTTTACGATATGGTGGGCTTGTGACATGTGTGCGTGAAGATAGGTAGAGGCTAGTGATTGCATTGCACACTCAATTCACATTGTTGTTGTAAATTGAATGGTAAAGAAAGAATAGCAATGTGGGATGAAAAGGAAATGGTGCATCTCCTAGTCTATATGTGCAATGGAGCGATAAGGTGGACAAGTGTCCTAGTAGATAGGTGGAAATGAATGATTGCATCACCTTGTTTATTCACATCGTTGTTGTGAATAAACTAGTTTCAAGTGAAGCAGTGATGAATGAGAGGTAATGGAAGATGACATCAATAGTTATAGGTGGTAGTTGTACATTTTCTCATTGAAGACTCAGTGGGTCCATGGCTCAACCCTATGGTATGGCATGCTTGTGACATGTGGACTCAAAGATAGGTGAAGTGTCATGATTGCATCACAAGTGTTCTTCACATCACGATTTATATGTTCATTTCCTGAAGCATTTGAGCAATAAGTGATGAACAACAGGAGTTAGTAGAATATGATGATAGCCAGGATAGGTGGCAAAGCTCTATTGCATTACATAAATCTTTCTTTTCCTACAAACAAAGTTGTGATAAGAAAAGAGGAAGTGTTGTGGAGTCAATGACAGAGATTGAGTGAATGAGATCTAATAGATATCACTACACCTCTTCACATCACACAAATGGAGTATGAAATATTTTCCTAAGATGTGATACATTATGAAGACATGATGGGTATGAATACAAAGGAAGATAGATCAACAATGCTAGTTAAAAGATAATATATCTGACAGTCATGATTCAAAGATGATGAGATTAAATAATGGCCAGAGGATCATGGCACGAAGACAAGAGATCGATTGTCCATATTTGAATTTGAAGAACACAAATGGCTAAGTCTGTATGAACGCAAGATTTGACTAGTAACCGACAACAAGGATGAAATTAAATAATCTACTTGCTCTTGCGTCCAGTTGATTGAATATTTAATTTGCATGGTGGTGGCACAAATTTCCAAGGCAACAAAGATCAAAATCAAATCGATAAAACAAAGAAATTCATTTAATACATATCAGGCATTAAGGTTTTACAAATCCTCATACTAACTAAAATCTAATGAATGAGAATTTGAATTTGATGGCATGTGGCTCAATGAATTGGTAGCTTCCTCCAGAAGATAGCGAGAAAAACTTAACAAAAGCTTCTAGATGTGTTGGATAGTGGTGTAGAGCTCGATATAGTAAGTGTAGTTCGGTAGGGTTGAGCAAAAAGAAGATAATTAGTCTAAGTGTTGGTGTGTGCATGATGCAGCAGTGAGAGTGAGAGAGAGCCAAGTTGCAGATAGAGAATGCACTAATTTTGAATTAGTATAACCCAAAAAAAAATCAGAGATCTTTATCAAGGTTAACATTCAAGGTATAGCAAAGAAAGAGGTGCAGAGATTGCAACAAAGTATTGTGTAGTTGCAAATAAAGTTGCAACATTGAATTGTATACAAAAATATTATAATATCTTGAGTTGTGAATCTAATTGGTGGGTGCCATCAAATATTTGGGTAGGCACTCAGATTAGGAAGTGGATGCTTCCTTGGAGTGGGTGCTCCTAAAACCAAGGGATTGGTGTCTCCTTAGGGTTGGTTCCCTTAAATATTGTAATCTAAACTTTTGATTGTGAGGTTGGATTAGGATAGTAGATCCTAGCAGTATTTCTCACCGTGGTTTTTCCCATCTTTGGTTTTCCACGTATATTTTGTGTTGTGTGATTCTTTTTGTGCGTGTATGTGTTTCTGTATATTAAGTTTTAATCTACACTAAGTTTGTGCTCAAAAGGAATTGATTTTCATAAAAGTTCTAAGGGCTAAATTTTAAAGTGATCTATTGATTCACCCCCCTCTCAGTAGATTGTCGTGTTCCAACAATTGGTATTAGAGCCTAGGTTCCCTAGGAGAATCTTAATCAGCTTGGGTAGATCTTGGATAAGTGAACACAAAAATGGCTAGTCAAGAAGGCTTATCTATAAATGAAGCACCTCTCTTTGATGGATTGGACTACTTATTTTGGAGCATTAGAATGGAAACATATTTGTCTTCATTGGGGTATGATGTGTGGATTTCAGTAGTGAATGGATATATGGCTCCTGCTACATCTCCAACTAATAAGGATACAAAGAAGGCATATGAGGACAATGTTAAGGCAAAGGATGAAATTTTTTGTGGGTTGTCAAGTTTGGTACTTGTCAAAGTTATGCATTGTCAAACTGTACATGATGTTTGGAACAAGTTAAAGAGGATATATGAAGGTGATGATAATGAGGACCAAGACAAGATTTGGGCATATAGAGGCAAGTCTAAAAGTCTAAAGATGGGTGAAGATGAGAAGACTATAGATCCATCCATGTGAGAAGTTACAACTAGAAGGGAGATGGTAGAAACATCTACTTCCAGATCTGAGGAGACTAATAAGGAGGAAGCTGATTTCATCAGAAGGTTGAGAAGAGGCGTTGGGAGATACAGAGGGAAGCTACACCTTAAAGGTATTAACTTTGGTAGAATTGGCCATCTTGCTTCTGAATTCCCTTATGATGAAAATAATAACTTTGAGAAAGAAAATATTAGTAAAAAGAAGAATAAGAATCTGCACACAAGAAAAGAAAGTGGTTAATCTGATGCTAGTAATTTCTCAAATGAGGGATATGATTGTGCCTTGATGATTAAGGGAAATGAATCCATGTTCATGGAAAAAGGCTCCATAGTTCAAGAAAATTGTAAGGTTGAAGACCATGATGAAGAAGAAGTGGATTTAGAAGGTGAACTCATATGTGCTTTGGATGAGATTGATAATTTGAGGTTGGAAAATAAAGAATGGAAAATGCATGCACAAAAAGAGATAGAAAGACTAACCAAGATTCTTGAAGAGTCTGTTTCTATGGTGATCAGCTTGAAGGCACAAATTGAAGAAGCAAAGAGGGTAGAAGTAGTTAATATTGAACTATAGTCTAAATTAGATGAGTGTATGAACTTAGAGGTTGAAGCAGTTACTCTAAGAAGAGAATTAGAAAATGCTAAGGAGCAGATTGACAAAGGCCTAAAGTTGAAAGGTGGCTCTGAAATACTTGATGAATTGATTAATTTACAAAATCCATCAAAACCAAAAGAAAATTCTAGCCTTGGTTTTGAAAAAGGAAAGTGTCCCTCTACCAATGCTTCTACAAAATTATATGATAGATTTAAAGTAGAAGAAAGATGTTGCAGAAAGGATGAAAATGTTTGCATAAAGAATGCCACTGAGAATGGAAAATTAGACAAGGATTCTAGTGATAAGAAGAAGGGTGAAGAAGAAAAGAGACCTATTGTAGTCAAGAAGAAGAGCGACCAATCAGTTTCTAATCACCTAAGGAAGAAGAAGAACATAAGGATAACTATTTGAAATGGATTTACAAGGATGAGATACGTCAAGAAGCAAAAGCAAAGATCACCTCATCTTGCACAAAGAGATAATATGACCAAGTATTCCCTATTTTTCTATGGTTATTGTTATTCATGTAATCAATTTGGCCATAGGGCTTGTGTGTAGAGTTGCACCTAAAAGAAGTACAAAATATATGAATAGAAATTCATTTACTTTTGCATTGGATATGAATGTAATATGCTTTAGCTACAACAATTTTGTCACATAGCTAGACATTGTAAGATAAATTATGTAAGACCAAAATTACAGAGTAAAAAGAAGAATACATTCACTAGAGTGAACAATGGTTCATGTCCCTGAAAAGAAGGTTGACAAGACAGAGAAGAAGCCCAAGAAGGTGTGGAGAGTGAATGGCTAGCAAGCAACACTCAAAGTGGCTACTTTTGCCTCATATCACTAAATCTTAGTGATAGGGCATGAGTCCAGGGGGAGCTTCGTAGAAATGTCATTCATCCCTAGTAGAAAAGGAGAGATCAAGTCAAATAAAATTGGTTTTACAAACTTTTATTGAATTGATGGTTGCAAATTTATGAACACATTATTTCTCCTTGTATGTATTTTCAAAGAGGAAGAATATATGTAATTGGGAGAGAGAAGTTGTGAAGGTGGTTTTCTAAGAGAAAATGTACAAATGTTCTTTTTCTGCAAGAAGGGGAGATATCTTTGAGGGGGAGTTGTTTTGTATATGCACTCACAATTACTTTTGCTATAATTGGTATAGAGTGGTTCCAATTGGTATCAAACCATTGTGAATTGGTAGAGAGAAATTTAGTTGGTACAGATCTTAAAGTTGTAAGGAAAGCAAAGGTGTGGAAACACTTTCCTAATGCTAATTCTAAGAAGATAATGCAGACATATGGTTCAATTTTGAATTATAGTTCATTAGAGATGCACATTAACAAAATAATAGAGAAAAACAAATTTTGCACAACCACAGAATGGAAACCAGATTTAACGTGGGAAAACCCTTAGGGGAGAAAAACCCACCACACCAACCAAAAACACTTTGTATTATAGTGAAAAAAGTCCACATACAGAGTTACAGTTTGTTGTTTCTAGATGCTAATTCACCATATACCATTTAGGCAGCATAAAATTCTAAATAATCTTGTTCTCACTCATCAGAATCATGACACAACTCTCAAACACTATTACAATGCATTACAAATTATAGCATTTTCCTTCGTGAGAGAATTCAATCAATCTGCATCACCAAACCCATATGAGATCATACCAATTCGGTTCCCATTCGTAACAGAAAACCAACCATCACATAGCAGTTACCATATCAGGCCATGTCGAAGAGACAACCATTTATCTCTCACCAATCTGCTCGAGTCACACCAATACATGCTTCTTATGCTACACAGACAACCAAGTCCATCGCCATGTCGATGAGAGATTTCAGTTTCTCCCACCAATACATAAATGTCTCATCGATGTCCACTTTACCACTCAAGAGGTTCACCAACTTGTCAAAGAGACATTGTTCAAAGTCACAATGAACAACCGAGGTCACATCAACAAGAGCATTCAAGACTTCTATCCACATGTCGAAGAGACATTTCACAATGTCTTAGTGAACTCACAAAGTCACATCAACAAGAGTCTTCCATCCTACCATTAGATTGTCTAAGAGACATTTCACAATGTCTGAGCGATGATGCAACCTCCTGCCAACAAGATACTCCATCGAGTTTCATAATGTCGAAGAGGCATCTCAAAAACTCCTGCCGAAGTGAGCTACTCTTGTCGACAATGTAAACATAATGCCACAACAAGGGATAATGGTTTGTCGAGGAGAAAAAGGGTGAAGTTTCACCAATGGAGCACAACCTAGCTGACGAAGAGCTAGGTGAAACATGAAATCTTATTGGTCCATCGAAGAGACTATGAACAAAGTCCCTTCAATGGTATGTTGTCTTGCCAACAAAGAGAGAAAAGAACAAAATGTTGCCAATGTCAAGCCAGTAAGTTGAGACATGGTTTTCAACATGCTCCCACTTGACGAAGACTTATTGGATTCTCTAATACTCAAGATTACTAAAAGTCATAGGCCCCAAGGCCCATTGAATTGGAACACCACCTAAACTTGTATGTGCTCACTGGTTTCACTAACGCATCTACAACATTCTCCATAGTATCCACTTTTTCAAGATTGCCTTTCATCCTCCACCATATCCCATACAAAATGATACTGCACATCAATATGTTTCATCTTGGCATGGAAAGTTGGATTTTTGCCAAAAATAGCACTCTAAGCGGACCTCAAATGTTGATGGATCTATGTGACCCAACCGAAGTTACCATGATAGCACAAAGTGTATTGAGAGGCACCTTTTAAATATCTAAATACTCTTTTCACAACATCCCAATGTGGTCTACCTGGATTTTCCATAAAATGACTAAGAAATCCCACTGCTTGTGCAATGTCTAGCCTTGTACAGACCATTGCATACATTAAACTTCCAACTGCACTTGCATAAGGCACTTTGGTCATGTCTTCCATTTTGGTAGGAGATTTTGGACAATCTTCAATAGATATCTTTGTTCCCTACAACACTGGAACAACTAGTTGCTTGCAATTAGTCATACCAAATCTCTCTAGGACAATATTGATATACTTACTCTAGCTAACCCAAAGCTTTCTACTTCCTCTATCCCTTTTGATTTCCATCCCCAGAATATACCTTGCTACACCTAGATCTTTCATTTCAAAATTTGCTAACAATTGATATTTTAGATCAGAAATCATAGTCTTACTATTTCCTATGAACAACATGTCATCAACATACAGAGAAATAATAAGAACTTGATCATTTTCAATTTTTTAGTACACACAATGATCAACTTTTGACCTTACAAATCCCAATAACAACACAAAGGTGTCAAACTTCTAGTACCACATTTTAGGCGATTGTTTTAAACCATACAGAGATTTCTTTAACTTGCAAACCAAATTTTCTTTACCTTTTCCACAAAGTGCTCAAGATAGGACATATAAATTTCTTCTTCAAGATCTCCATGAATAAAAGTTGTCTTCACATCCATCTGTTCAATCTCTAAGTCATACGTTGCTACAAGTGACAAAATAAATTTGATAGATGTCAGCTTAGCTATGGGAGAAAATATTTCACCATAATCGATTCCCTCTACCTGGGAATAAGCTTTCACAACCAACCTAGCTTTATACTTTTCCACACTACCATCCAGACCGATTTTCTTCTTAAATACCCATTTACAACTAACAGGTTTCTACCTTCAGGCAAGGGCACCAGACTCCAAGTTTCATTATTTTTCAATGATGCCATTCTTTCATTCATGGCTTCCAACTAGGAATCTAAATCAAACATTTCAATTGCCTCTTTCACAGTCCTAGGTTCATTAGTGCTTGTAATTAAAGCATAGGCACAATTTACATCCAACATGGAAAAACAATACCTTTCAAATTGTTTCCTTTGATGTGTAGACCTCCTCAAAGGTTGAGGCTGAGATTGTGGTTCTTCTTCTTCAGAACTCTCAGAGCTGCTAGAACTCTCCTCAGTTTTAGGTACACTTCGTAGTTCCCTTTTATCTAGAGTTTGAGGAATTTCAACTACTTCATTCTTATTTCATCTCTGATTGCAGATCCACTAAAGAAGGTTCCAACTCATGAAAGGTTACACTTCTGCTATATACAACCTTTTCAGTCACAGGATTCCAAAGCTTGTATCCTTTCACACCAATGGTGTAGCCAATGAAGATACATTTATCAGCCTTGTTCTCCAACTTAGATCTTTTCTCATTTGGCACATAAACATATGCTCCGCAGCCAAAGACTCTTATATGTCTTAAAGAGGGCTTCTTACCAGACCAAGCTTCCATAGGTGTTTTGTCAACAAGTGCTAAAGAAGAAGATTGATTTATTAGATAACATGTTGTAGCCACAACCTCAACCTAGAACTTCTACTCCGTACCAACATTGCTCAACATACTTATCACCCTTTCCATCAGTGTCATGTTCAACCTTTTAGAAAATCCATCTTGTTTTGGAGTGTAGGGTGTTGTTTTATGCCTTTTTATTCCATGGTCTTTGCAATACCTTTTGAAATCTGCAGAACAAAACTCACCGCCATTATCTGTCCTCAAGCATTTAATTTTCCTTCTAGTCTAATTTTCAACCAATTTTTTAAACTCTTTAAACCAACTGAACACTTCTAATTTACTTTTTTTTAAATACAAAAATTCCCTTCTCGAATAGTCATCAATAAAAGAAACATAATATCTTGATTTCGATAATGAAGGAACATTTACTAGACCAAAAACATTAGATTGAATATAATCTAGAACACCAAAAGATTTATGATGACTAGAATAAAATGAAACACAATGGTGTTTTCCATATATACAATGTTCACAAAAATCAAACTCAAGGATACAATCATCAAGCCCTTCAACCAGGTTTTTATTTTTCAAAGCTTTTAAGCCTTTCTCACCAATGTGGCCAAGCCTTTGATGCCAGAGCATGGTATTTTCTACTAGGAGTTTCACCTCCAAAGAGTTTTCCACTCAAGGAACTTCGTTCTCCTTCTCTACATGAGCAGCCTTTCCTGACTTCACAGAGGCATAGTTACATTGAATGGCATGTGTATCCAGCTTGTACAGGGTACCAATTCAACCACCCCTAGCCAGCACCATCAAGCCTCTAGCTAACTTATAGCCACCATTCAAGAATGAAACTTTCACACTAGCATCATTCAACTTGCTAACAGAAAGTAAATTTCAAGCTAGACCTAGTATATTCATTACACCATTAATTCCTTTGATTCTTCTGTCAAGAAATTGAATTTTGACTCTTCCATGGCCAACAATTTTAGAGATGAGTCACTTACCATATACACCTTTCCACCAGCATACTTTTTGTACTTCATAAACCAATCTCTATGAGATATCATGTGAAAATATGCACCTAAGTCAATCAGCCAGACATCATCTGATGTCTAAGTCACCAAGGCCACAATGAAGGAATCTGCATTGCTTTGAGAAGAATCATTATCCAAATAATTTTTTCTTCTTCTTCTTTTTCTCCTCTTTGCAATCCTTATAGATATGCCTAGGCTACCCACAATTCATGCATTTCACCTTTGACTTCTTGCCAGGAGACTTTGATCTCCCTTCAGACTTTGATTTAGATTTTTTATTCTTCTTCTTTCCTTTCTCCTTCGATCTTCCTCAAACAAGAAGGGCCTCCTTTTCCATTTCAGAAGATTTCCTTCACATCTCTTCTAATAGCAATGAAGTAACATCTTCCATCTTGAAAGTGGTTGTCATACTCCCAATAACCATAACTAAATGATCCCACGAGTTGGGCAAAGAACATAATAAAATCATAGCAATCCACATCATCTATCTTCACACCTACAGATGTTAACTAAGCAGTGAGCATATTGAATGTATTCAGATGATTAGCCACAAATGCCCCTTCCTCCATTTTCAAAGAGTACAACTTCTTCCTCAAGAATAATTTATTCAACAAGGATTTTCCCTGATAAATGTCACCAGGTTTCTTCCACAAATAAGATGCAGACTTCTCTTCATGAACATTCAGGAGAACAAGGTCTACTAGACATAGTCTTATCAACCCTTTGGCTTTTCTATCAGTGAGGTCCCAATCTTCTTGCTTCATGCCTGTAAGTTTAGTTCCAGACACAACAATCTAGAGATCTCTAACTACCAACAAGTATTCCATTTTTAGTTTCCACAACTCAAAATTTTCACCATTGAACTTTTCAATTTCTATCTTCCCTGATGTGCTTTCCATCTTAATCTACAAATGAGATTACTAGATTCCTCTACAAGACTCCTACTCTTCAAAATTGGCACAAAAAACCTATCCAAACCACAAGGATAACACAACTAGCCAGGCTCTAATACCACTTGTAAGGAAAGTAGAGGTGCAAAAACACTTTCCTAATGCTAATTCTAAGAAGAGAATGCAGACATATGGTTCAATTTGGAATTACAATTCATTAGAGATGCACATTAACAGAATAATAGAGTAGAACAAATTTTGCACAACCACATAATGGACACCAAATTTAACATGGGAAAACCCTTACGGGGAAAAAACCCACCACACCAAGCAAAAACACTTTGTATTACAGTGAACAAAGTCCACATACAAAGTTACAGTTTGTTGCTTGCAGATGCCAATTCACCATATACAATTGAGGTAGCATAACAATTCTAAACAATCTCATTCTCACTCATTAGAATCACAACACAACTCTCAAACACTATTACAATGCATTACACATTATAGAATTTTCCTTCCTGAGAGAATTCGATCAATTTGCATTACCAAACCCATACAAGAAACATACCAATTTAGTTCCCATTCATAACAGCATACCAACCATCACACAATAGTTACCATATTGGGCCATGTTGAAGAGACAACCATCAATCTCTCATTGATCTGCTCGAGTCACACCGATACATGCTTCTCACGCTACATAGATGACTAATTCCATCTCCATGTTGATGAGATTTTAGCTTCTCCCATCGATACACAAATGTCTCATCGATGTCCACTTTATCACTCAAGAGGTTCACGAACTTGTCGAAGAGACATTGTTCAAAGTCACAATGAACAACCGAGGTCACATCGACAAGAGCATTTAGGACTTCTCTTGGCATGTCAAAGAGACATTTCACAATGTCTTGGTGAACTCACAAAGTCACACCGACAAGAGACTTCCATCCTACCATCGAATTTTCTAAGAGACATTTCACAATGTCTCGGTGACGGTGCAATCTCCTGCCAACAAGATACTCCATCAGAGTTTCAGAATGTCAAAGAGACATCTTAGAAACTCCTACCGAAGTGAGCTACTCTCGTCGACAATGTAAAAACAATGCCACAGCAAGGGATAACGGTCTGTCGAGGAGACAAAGGGTGAAGTCTCACCAATGGAGCATAGTCTAGTTGATGAAGAGCTAGGTGAAACATGAAAGCTTATTGGGCCATCAAAGAGACTATGAACAAAGTCCCTTCAATGGTATGTTGTCTTGATGACAAAGAGAGAAAAGAACACAATGCTACCAATGTTAAGCTAGTAAGTTGAGACACGGTTTCCAACAAAAGTGAAGAAAATGCTCAATTGAGCAAGGAGTGAAAAATGGAGCAATGTCTAAGGGGGAGTTGCTATTGGTACTACAGCAATGTTACATTTGGTACAGTGCAGTCCAGGAGTTCAATTGGTTTAGAGAATGAAATGGCATATGATTTGGTATCAACACTTTTTGAATATTTGGTTTTTCCATCAAGGTCAAAGGAGGAGAGCACAAATTGATATCAATTGGTATTAGTCCAAGGGGAAGAAAAGTCCCTTTACCATTACTGAGAAGAGAAGTTGCAAAATCATGGTGTCCTATAGCAAGATGTTCAAGAGCGTCCTTTTGCCATTGATGTCAAAGGGGGAGATAGAAGTGTAAATGCTATATTGGGAGAGAGTTGTGCAAATGCTCATTAATTGGTTCTAAGCATTTGGAGAATTTGATTTTGTCATCAATGACAAAAGGGGAGATTGTTGGCATAACATTGTCATTGATTTCAAAGGGTAGATTTGTGGTGTGCTTGGATGCTATGGAGATTAGAGGATTAGTGTCTAAAAGAGTTGCTGCAGAATGATGAAGAGAAGAGCATGTTTTTCAATTGTTGCAAAGTTTCTCAAAAAGTTGCAATGTTGACATGAAATGTTGTCACAATGTTACAGAAGTTACTTCTAGAAGTCAAAGGAAAATTCAGTATGTAGATTTGATATGGGTTTTCTGAGAGCTTCTCAGAAATGTGATTTGTAGGTCTAGAGGGTGTATGATGGATTCAAAAATGATTTATCTATGATCTCGATCAAAATTAGGGTTTGTAGATAAACCCTAAGGTTTGCAGTCATGGAGGATAAATAGAGTTTATATTTTTGTGTTGACTAGTAATTAGTTGTCATAGGTCACATAAGTTATTCAACTTATGTCTTTAAAATCATTCGGTGACTGGCCCCTCGTACTAGTGGTTACCTACTTTATCGATGGAATATACATCATACAAACCCTTCACATCACTATTTGCATTCTCGTGACCAAAGCCTTAACTATGATGTGTGGTGTGCACATGATGAAGATCTGAAAATACACGTTCATGGTTAAAGATCAAACAACTATTGCCTTATTCCTTCACATCGCTATTTGTATGTTCACCAACAAGTTTGTTTGTGCGATATGTGATAAATGATGGAGATTAAGTGATGGTGATCCAATGGATATCATGTGATTTCTTCACATCATGTTTTGAAGGTAATCTCAACAAGTGCTTTTGGAGATATGCGATGAAGGTTGATCAATTACAATGATCAACCTTGTTGATCAAATGGTCCCCGCTAACCCATGGAGCATGTGGTGGGGTCCTCATATGGCCCTACAGTATAGCAGGTTGAGGACACAGGTTTTGTGGGACTAGTACAGTGATGGAAGAAGATGATGACGTGTGAAGATAGGTGGTGATGTATGATTACCTAATATGTCAATTCACATCGATGTTTCAAATTACATAGTGTTGATGAAGATGACAGATGGAGTTAGCCTGCTAGGCCACTAAGATATGGTGGGTCCATGTTTGGCCTTGTGGTATAGCAGGCTATGGATAAGTGTCTAGTGGGACTAGTTAAAGGAAAACTCTACTAGTAGATTGTGACATCATCAGTGACATATGGCAAGATATCATTCCCTTGCTTCACATCACTATTGTGAAGCCAGGAGGAGTTATGCTTTGCGTGATGAGCGATGGAAGTGAAATGTGACATCAATAGTGGATAGGTGGTTTCTACCTACTATCTCATTGAAGATTCAATGGGTCCCAATTTGGATTTGTAATATGGCGGGTTTGTGACACATGTGCATGAAGACAGGTCAAGGCTAGTGATTGCATCACACACTCAATTCACATCGTTGTTGTAAATTGAACGGTTAAGGAAGAATAGTGATGTGCGATGAAAAGGAAATGGTGGGTCCCCTAGTATATATGTGTGATGAAGCGATAAGGTGGACAAGTGTCCTAGTGGATAGGTGGCGATGAATGATTGCATCATCTCATTTATTCACATTGTTGTTGTGAATAAACTAGCGTCAAGGGAAGCAACGATGAACGAGAGGTAATGGAAGATGACATCAATGGTTATAGGTGGCAGTTGCATGCTATATTTTTGAAGACTCAGTGGGTCCCTGGCTCAGTCCTATAGTATGGTGTGCTTGTGACATGTGGACTCAAAGGCAGGTGGAGTGTCATGATTGCATTGCAAGTGTTCTTCACATCATGATTTATATGTTCACCAGCTGAAGAATTTGAGAAATGAACAATGAAGGACAAGAGTTAGTGGAATATGACAACAGCCAAGACAGGTGGAAAATCTCTATTGCATCATATAAATCTTTCTTTTTCTACAAACGAAGTTGTGATAAGAAAAGATGAAGTTTTGTGGAGTTAACGACAAAGATTGAGTAAATAAGATCTGACAGATGTCGATGCACTTCTTCACATCGTGTAAATGGAGTATGAAATCTTTGCCTAAGATGTGATACATTATGAAGATACGATGGGTATGAATATAAAGGAAGACAGATCAACAACGCTAGTTAAAAGATATATATATCTGACGGTCATGATTTAAAGATGATGAGATTAAACAATAGCCAGAGGATCATGGCATGAAGGCAAGAGATCAATGGTCCATATTTGAATTTGAAGATCACAAATGGCTAATTTTGTATGAATGCGAGTTTTGACTAGTAACTAACACAAAAAGATGAAATTAAATGATCTAACTGCTCCTACAACCAATTGATTGAAGATTTGATTTGCAAGGCGGCAACACAGATTGCCAAGGTGACAAAGATCAAAATCAGATTGATAAAACAAGGAAACATATTTAATGCATATTAGGGGTTAGGGTTTTATAGATCGTCATACTTAGTAAAATCCAATGAACCATAATTTGAATTTGATGGCACGTGGCTCGATGAACTGGTAGCTTCCTGAAGAAGATAGCGATAAAACCCTAACATAAGCTTCTAGATGTGTTGGATGGCGGTGTAGAGCTTGATGCAGTATGTAGTTTGGTGGGGTTGAGAAAAAATTAGATAATTAGTCTAAGTGTTGGTGTGTGCATGATGCAGTAGTGAGAGTGAGAGAGAGCCAAATTGCAGACAGAGAATGCACTAATTTTGAATGAGTAGAACCCAAACAAAAATTAGAGATCTTTATCAGGGTTAACATTCAAGCTATAACAAAGAAAGAGGTGCAAAGCAGAAGATTGAGGTGCAGAGATTGTAACAAAGTATTGTGAAGTTGCAAATAAAGTTGCAACATTGAATTGTATTCAAAAATATTGTAATATCTTGAGTTGTGAATCTGATTGGTGGGTGCCATAGATATTTGGGTAGGTGCTCATATTAAGGAGTGGGTGCTCCTAAAACTAGGGGATTGGTGTCTCCTTAGGGTTAGGTCCCTTAAATATTGTAATTTGAACTTTTGATTGTGAGGTTGGGTTAGGATAGTAGATCCTAGCAGCATTTCTCACCGTGGTTTTTCCTATCTTGGGTTTTCCACGTATATTAAATGTATTGTGTGGTGATTTTTGTGCATGTATTTGTTTATGCATATTAAGTTTTAATCTGCACTGAGTGTGTTCAAAAGGAATTAATCTACATAAAAGTTCCAAGGGCTAAATTTTAAAGTGATCTACTGATTCACCCCCCTCTTAGTAGATTGTTGTGTTCCAATAGAATCTTCCCCTTCTATGAGTGCTACAAGTGAGGCCCATTCAAGGGGTGTTTGGGGGATGCATCAAATGGTTGAAAATTTAGGACATCAGATCCTAGCAGCATTTCTCACCGTGGTTTTTCCCATCTTGGGTTTTCCACATATAGTCTATGGTGTGTGACAATTTTTGTGCATGTATCTATTTATGCATATTAAGTTTTAACCTACACTAAGTGTGTTCAAAAGGAATTAATCTACATAAAAGTTCTAAGGGATAAATTTTAAAGTGATATACTGATTCACCCCCCCTCTCAGTAGATTTTTGTGTTCCAACATTTTCCTCCTCTATGAGTGTTACAAGTGAGGTCCCTTCAAGAGGTGTTTGGGGGATGCATCAGATGGTTGAGAATTTAGGACTAGAAAATCATAAGGAAAATGGTTTTCTGCCTCTTGCTAGATTTCAAGGTGTTGATATCATGGCTTCCAATGTCTCCCAATCTACTATCTCTCCTCATGGTGCCTCTTTATCTGTAACTATTGATCAAGCTAAGGATGTTAATAGAGAAGTGGCAGAAAATGAATCATTTTTTGTTGAGGGGTTTGATCAACAGATTCAAGGGTTTTTGGCCATTCTTATCTATTCTTGACAAATGGATTGTTGATAATTGGCTTCCTATTTCAAAAGGCGAGCTTTAAATTTATCCTTGTGTGCATACTTTTTTTTGGTATTTTTTGATAAATATTGGATTGAAACACCATTCTTTGTGATTATCTATGGGGTTTCGACAAACATATGTTCATGCTCAAGCCATGACATCCTTCTTTTGATCTATGCTCTGAATCATTTTTTATTATGCCAGTATGGGCTATACTCTCCAATCTTCCCCTCCAAATATGGTTTGATTCTTATTTTGAAACAATTGGTAACTCACTTGGAAAATTCTTGGATATCGATGAAGGCTCCACAAACATTTTCCACACCACTTATGCTTGCATTCTAGTTGAGGTTGATATCTCCAAAATCCTATCAACTGATATCTCTCTCAAAACAACAAATCGCTACTAGAATCAATTGTTGGATTATGAAGGTTTGCCTTTTTGGTGTCTTAGGTGTTTCAAAATTGATCATATCATTGCACATTGCACATTGCACCAAGCACAAAATTGATAGTCAGGCCACTTGGTCGAAAGATGCTTCCCCACACCATTATTCAGTGGAAAATGATGTTTCATCTCCCTTGAGGCTAAACCACATGATGAGGTTCAATTGGACTCTAAGTCACCTCCAAATAATGGAAGTCAAAAGGCTTCAACTAATGGTTTGATTTCTATCCTTTTGGATGGTAATGGTCCATCTCCCTTTGGCCGTGTTTGCAAGAGTGCTTCTGATGTAGAGGATCCCAAAACTAAAGAAGAATTAAATTTGAAGATTGTGGTTGTGATGTTACATCTTATGAGGATAATAACACCTTCTCATTAGCAATCAATGATGTTGATATGAAGGTCGTGAACTCCAATGAAATCAAGACAGTCGTGGAAAGGAAAAAGAAGAGAGATTTGGCGACTTCTAACATGGTTTTGTGTTCACATGTCAAAGTAAAACTTAGAAATTGTGTTAGTTTTCATGATGACCCTTATGGTTCATTCTAAAGCACCCCTATTTGAAGGGCATGCACTTTATCTTGTTATTTTATTTTTTATGGGGTATAACTCCCTTAAGCCTAACTTACCTAGCAAAAAAATATTAGAAATTTATATTTTCTAATTCACCATTAGTATAAATATTTTTTTTATTTTTAAATTTCTTTTAATAAACTTGCACTTTCAATAATTAAATAAATTAAAAATTAAACTTATTTCTTTTTTTCTAAATATAAATTAATTAACAAAATAAAATAAATAAAAAGAAATGATATAATACACTCATAATCAATCAACGCTAACAATTTTTTTAATATAAATTAAACTAGCAATCACACCTTAGTGTGCACTGGGTACACTGAGTGTGGAAGGTCAATTAGGGAATTTTTCTGTCTATTTTTTACATACATTTTTGTAGAATACATGAGGTCAATTGGTAGGCCATTTATAAAATGATGGTGTTTGTGCAGCAAAGGCCTCAATGGATAAGTGATGGCTTCAAATCAATTATACATCTGCTTACAGGGATTTGAACATAACTAAAACAAAACATTTGAATCGAGAAGATGATAAGGCTCCATTACCAATAGGCTCATGTTATGTTTGCAATAGGGAGAGATGGAGAGAGAGGGAGATATGAGAATAGAAAGAGGGAGAGATAGAGGGAGGAGAGAGAGAGGTAAGGAGATAGAGAAAGAGGGGAAGTTAGAGATAGAGATGGAGATGGAGATGGAGGAGGGGGATATGGAGAGAAGGAGGGGGAGAGATAAAGAGAGAGGACAAAGGGATAGATATAGATGGAAGAGATAAATATATAGAGGGAGACAGAGAGGGAGAGGTAGAAATATAAAGACAGAGATAGGAAGTGATATATAGAGAGGGGTATAGATATATGGATAGATTATGGGATAGAGATAAAGGGAGATATGTAAGAATTTAAATATGGAGAGGGGTGATCCCACAATACTGGGCTACACTTTTTGGCCAAACTTGACATTGAAATCAACATTTTTCACCATATCTTCATTTTCTCACACCTATAGTAGCTAAACCATTAAGAATTTGAAGATGAAGCAAACACGTGATTTGTGATATTTTTTGTGTAGATTCTAATTATATTTATAAATAATTAAATAAATAAATTGTGAATCCTTTTATGTAATTTTTAAAATCTTATTTTTTCTACTAAACAACAGTTTTAAAAAGTGATGTTTACTGTATAACACAACTTTTTTTTATAGAAAAGGTACAATTCTAATTTTTAAAATATAGATTTGTCACATCAATATGTAGGGCATGGATATTTTTTCATAATTTTTTGTTGCATATTTTTTTAATTAATTTTCTAAGTCAGAGCAATTATAATTTGGATAGAGGTGTACTATGTATGACAACTTTTTTTGTATGCATTTGAATTAACTTATTCTTTTTTTTTTAGAATAAGGACACCAATACCTAGCGGACATGTATTTTTTAGATTTTTTTTCTCTATTTTCTTTTATTTCGTATGTGTGAAACAAAGACTTTGATGTTCATTGAAAAACCTACATTCACAATAAATAAAAAATAAATATAATAATAAAATTAAATATATTTAGCCAGAATTGGCATGGTGTGTTGATTTAAAAGTGGCATTGTTGTTCTTGCCACCAAGGTTCAAACCCCGTTGGGGTGGTATTGTTGAATGGTTGTATTCCGGTTCATAGCTCCGGTCAAAAGCGTTTACCCCTTGAATTAAAAAAAAAAAATTAAATATATTTAAAATTATACTTTTTGGACAGTTTGTAATAAGGGATACATACTTACAAAACATAAATTTAAAATGAATTCATTTGATCCCCCAAAAGGTAAATCAAAAGTGGTTTTTTATCAGTATTTTGATAGTTGTAGAGGAGACTCCATTATAGGTATGGTTTAAAACTAACGAGGTTCTATCCAAGGTGGTTTTATCTAAGGGGGTTTGATCAAACCCTCTTTAATTAAAATCCTTTAAATGGAACCTTTCTAGGCTTAAATCATTATATTTTCTAAAAATATGTAGTTTCAAACAAAAATCAAGATGTCCCAGAAAGTGTAACCCATTATTGTGGTAACATCTAGAGATAGAGATAGAGATAGAGATAGAGATAGGGAGGGAGAAATAAGGAGTGTGTATGTGTATGAGTAAGAGAGAGATATGGAGGGAGAGAAATTGAGATAAGAGAAAGAAGTAGAGAGATATAGAAAGAGGAAGTGATAGGGAGAGGGAGAGAGGGAGAGATAGGGATATAAATGAGAGATACAGAGATAAGTATAACTTGGAAAAGATAGAGAGGGTGAGAGAGAGAGAAAGAAAAAAGATCTATAAATATATAAAGGGGAGATGGAAGGAGAGAGGGAGAGGAAGAGGGAGACGGAGACGGAGACGGAGACGGAGAGATAGAGATATAATGAGGGAGACAATGAAAGAAGGGGAGATGAGAGAAATATAAAGATATAGGAAGTGATATAAAGAGAGGTAGAGAGAGGGATATATATAAACAGAGAGTAGGAGAGATGGGGGAGAGACGGAGTAAATAAGAGAGAGAGAGAGAGAGAGATAATGAGATATAAATAGAGAGGGAGACGGAGAGATGGGAAGATAGAAATAAAGGGGCAAAGAGTGAGAGATGAAGGAGGTGATAGAGATAATTAATAGAGAGAGTGAAAGAGATAGAGAGAGGGGGGAGAGATCTAGAGAGATAGAGATAGAGATAGAGATAGGGAGGGAGAAACAATGAGTGTGTGTGTAAGAGAGAGAGAGAGAGAGAGAGAGAGAGTGAAAGAGATATAGAGATAGAGATAAAGAAGGAGAAACAAGGAGTGTGTGTGTTTGAGTGAGAGATATTGAGATAGATATATATAGAGAGAGATAAATATAAATAGATAGAGGGAGGGAGAGAGGGAGAAAAATAGAGAGAGGATAGATAAGTTAAGAGATATATAAAGAGGTAGAGAGAGGGAGTTATATAGAGAGAGGTATCTAGAGAGGGAGATATATAGAGAGAGGTAGCGAGAGGCACATATGGGGAGATATATATATAGAGATATATGGGAAGAGAAAGAGAGAGAGAGAGAGAGAGAGATCTCTTTATATCTTTGTATCCCTCTCTATCTTTATATTTTTTATTATCTCTCTCTTCCTCTCTCTCTCCCCTATTTCTCTCTATACATGTGTCTTCCCTTCTCTCTTCCTCTATCTATCTTTCTCTCATTTCTTCTCTTTGTCTATTTCCCTCTCACTATATTTCCCCCTTACTATTTTTTGCTATCTCTATTTATCTCCTCCTCTCTCCCCCCTTTCCATCTTTATCTCTTGATCTCTCTACCTTTATATATTTTTCTCTCTGATTTATCTTTATCTATCTCTCTTTTTATGTGACTATATCTATCTATGTCTTTTCTCTTCTATATTTTCTTCTCCCTCTTTCTTTATCTCTCTTCCTATCTCTATCTCTTTGTCTCTCCATATTTATTCCTTTATATCTATACCTCTATTTTTGTATCTATATCTCTTTTTTATCTTTGTCTCTCTGTCTCTCTATCTATTTTTCTCCTTATTGTGCAATGGGTACATTGAAGAGGTTTTAAAGGTGAATTGTCATATCCTTAATCAAATGACATGATACCTTGAGCATAAGTCCCTATGGATGTTATATCCTTAGATTGTTGGCATGAAACGAATAATCAAAAGTTACCTTCTCTTTCTCACTCTATAAATTTTAATTTATATTTTAAGTTTGAAATTTATTTTATTATATAAATTAAAAAAAAATCCAAAATAGAATTATTCTACAATAATTAAAAATTTTGTAAGATAGATAATTATAAATTAAATTAATTTTAATAATTTTCAATTATTATTTGTAATTTTATAAAAAGACATAAATAATAAAAATAAATTTCAAACTTAAATCTAAATTAAAAACTAAAATTAAACAAACTAAATGAAAAGTCAAAATATATCAAAATCTAAATATTAATAAACATAATAATATAAAAAATTTAATAACAAATAATAAACTTATTAAGTTAAGAAATGATTAAATAAAAAAGTAAAACTATCTTTTTAATTTATTAGAATTGAAATAATAATAAAATATGTACCTAAAAAATATAATTAATATGTTACAAACAACATTAACAAAAACTCAATATTAACAAATAAAAAAATATTATAAAATATTATTAGATAAATTAAATTTTAAAAACTAAACTGTATTTCAAATAAAATAATAAAAAAGACGTAAACCATATTAAAATTGTTAAAAGTAAAATTATATTAAAAATTACAAGTCAAACTTAAAAAGTGAAAATTAAAATGAAACCTATTCAAAAGATAAAAAGTCAATTGGTAATTTATTGATTTATTATTATTAATATTATTATTTGAAAAATATATATATTTATTAAAAACTTATTAGTATTTATCTAAAATTCTAAGTTTAAAAAGTTCAAAAGAAAAAAAAATTCTTATCCTATATTTTCTTAATTTAAAGTTAAAGATGCAGTTGCTTTATCTTTAATTATATATTATATTTTTTAATATTTTAGAAATGAGATCATTTCAGTGGTCTTGCATCCTTCTCTACAATTTTCAACAGTTGATTTTCAAAATCAATTCATTCACTTCATATAGGGAACACCTTCCATGTAATTAATTCATCTTATTTATTTGATTAATTTATCTTTTCCCACGCACATGACGTATAAGATAAAACACAACATTTCCAAGACCTAGCTCACCTCGCCCATTGCCTACAACTATTGCACAATACACAACTTGCCTCACAAACTCTTAATAGCATTTGTTAATGCAACATGCATATGATAAACTAAAATTGGCATATAACAATTAACTCTGTCATCAACATATATGTTGTATACAAACATATTGAAAAGTTAAATGAGGGATTTCACAATCCCTATATTGATGCATCTACCACCCTAGACAAAATCAATTGTTGTGAATTTGACCTAAGCCATTTTTGTAGTGGTGGATTGGACTCTAAACTTCGTTATCTTAGCACATCACCATAGGTTCATTGCATGCTTGTTTCTTGTTTTTGATTCTTCATCCAGAATTGTCAAATCAATTCATTAAAAAAATGATTAAAATAAATTTAACACTCGCGATTCAACAAATTCTCTAAAATTGATCCAAACACCACTCGTCATTATTTAATAATTAATAACTAAAAATGTTTCCTTACTTCTTTGTTTTTTAATCACACGGTTATGCAGCTTAAGCTCGCTAATCAGTGTCCTCGGTAGTGCTGTACGCCCACGCCCGACTCAGAGGTGGTTGACTGTTCTTATAACGCAAACAACAACAGTTCGGTTATGTTCGAATAATATAATATAATACATGGATTGGGATTATCTAAGTCTTAAGCATGGAAAACGATGGGCGCTGGAGTGCACGTCAGCGTGCATTGAACGAGAAAGAATAGTTGGGGAATAGAGCGTGTGGGAAATCTGCGTAGACAGACAGACCCAAGGAAAACCAATGTCGAAAAATCTGTTTGTTTTTTACTAGTGCACCTGCTTGGTAGGTAATGTGGTGGAACAATCCTGTGGCCACACGGGCGTGGTTACCGCTTAATCCCGAGGCAACGGATACTCTTAAACAAGAATATCAGAGTCCTTGAGATTTGCAGCAATAGCGATTATTCAACAATTTGGCGGGCGTGCGCAATTTGCAAATTGAATAGGTAACACAAGGAGCTGCATCTTCTTACAGTGTTCGGGATGCGATAATGGAAAAGACACAAGCTGCTGCCTCCTTAACTCTGCAAGTACAAAATGTGGTTTAAGTCAGTCTTTTATTAATATAGATTAAATGTAAGTTTTAAATTTTAGATAGTATGTTTTAAAAGATAAACATCTTTCAACGTCAGATTAGTATATTATTGTATTGGGATATTCATTCTCGTAATTTGTTTTTGTTATAATGTAAGTTGTCTTAAATTTTTTAGAGTAATTTTAAAACGTGTTTGTCCTTTTATAGTGTCAGGATTGTACTTGATGAGTGTATTTTTTATCAAGTCATTCGAATTTTATTAAAAAAAAAACAATCTCATTTTCTGTGTAGTTTTTTGTTGGGCTGTTATTCTTTTTTTTTTTTTAATTGTACTTCTTCATTTTGTTCAATAAGAAATTATTAGAAAAATTAATGACCTTTGTCTTATTTTTGTTAATTTTGGATGTCTTAATTGAAGAGAGTTCCTAGATGTTGAAAAAAAAAAGTTTCTTTAAGAGTTATTAAATAAACCCAATCAAATGAATACAGTCAGTCAAGCTTAATTAAACACAATGGTTGAGAATGACAAATTGGTAGTTGTACTTTGAAAATTGAATAAGATGGATGATAATACTTAGCTTGATAAGCAAGGAACAGAAATCAAGAGGGTGAGATTTTGGAATTTGTCTGATGTTAAACTTAGAAAAACTATATGTCTTTATTAGTGACCTACTTGGAAATCTAGACTAGGTCTTTGCTCTATGAGAGGACAAGTTTGCTAGCAATCAATGGTGTTTTGTTCTTCAATTTTTCCAAATGTGCGGACCTTATGCTCTACTCTTCTTGAATAACTTGAGACTTTTTGGTATTTAAAAATGCCTTAAGGACTATTGATTAGTCACAAGGAGACAAATTTTCCTAGATCAATTCTTGAGAATTGAACAAAGATTGAAAATACTAGGCAAGTGCCTAAGTATGGAGATTCTTACTCCTTTTACTACACCAAATTGAGATGTGTTGCTATTGATTACTCCAATGCTTTAGAATGCTTCATTAGAATATGGGCAATCGATGATTATCTTATGATTATAATGAAGCATTGAATGTCTTTAAATACTAGCACATAACATCAAATAGTGTTAACTATCTCAAGATAATTTGAATTTAGGGGAGAAGACCCAGAATCCGCTAGGGCTAATTTCGTGCAACTGTAGAATTCAATCCGTACATCGAATTGAAAAAAAAATATGGGTTTTTTTCGCTCACGAGTTAAGTGCTTATAACTAAGGTTTTGGCTTCTAGGCAATTTGATCGAGTGTGGGAGCATTGGATATGCGCGCGGAGGTCAAGAAGTCACCTTTTATAGGTGTCGTCCGTTTGCCGCCACCTAATGTCCCATATCCGCCCGCTATATTTCAATCAATTATAACTGTTTTAGCACTTAAAATCCACTCAAATCATTCACTTTAGCACTTAATGAGCAGCTATTGGTGTTTTTGTAATTATTTATTCAATAAAATAAAGTTTTTTAATGGATCAAAATGAATTTTTTTTGGGGGGGTTAAGTGAGCATGGAGGTGGCTGTAATTCAATGGGGGGCGGTAACTGGGTCCTTTCCCCTAAATAGAAAATTAAATTTCACAATTATGAGGTCACCCTACAACGATAGACTTGTCTTGGAATGGGCTAGCAATCAAATCTAGGTTACAAGCATATCAAGTTCCTATTAAAACCTTCTCCGTGACTTGTCTTAGACTTGTCGTGTAATGGTAAATCAATTGTCATTTAATGATAAAAACCTCTAAAATATCAAATTTTGTAGCCAATGACATCAAATAGTGACAACAGAATTAAAACAGCAGTTGTGTAGCCGAGTCCTGAGGTGGCACCTGTCACTGCCATAGTTTAAAATCTGGCTGGCGTGATGGAACGTTCCTGACATACTCCGTTAATCCCTGAGCACATCACCTTCCCAAAGTCACAAAGTCCATCACGGTTCAGAGTCGAAAAGCATAGGCTGTAAGAGTAGGGAATAGGGGCTAGATGTTTGTACGTTCCACGCTCCGCCTTGTGAATGGAGATGGTCATGGTTTTCTTGTCGTGGGTGACGCAGGCGAGATGCACGTGTGTGGGTGGTAACTAAAAAGCCGGTGTTTACAGCCGAAGCGGATACGAGATCGTCCTTTACTGTCGCACCGTATTCAATGTTATTTTTAGATCGTAGAAAACAGCCCGTCATCATTTTATTTTCGTCTGCTCTCCGCGACTTGTCTCCATTGTGGAGTCCCAGTACAGTAACTCCCGGCTTGAGCGGCGCTCTTTCCGAGAATCAACGTGCATACATTTCCTGGCGCAACCGGCTTAGAAGGTCAATGCTACTTCGTGTGCAACCTACGCCTACGCCTACGCCTACGCCTATAATATAAAGACATGCATTAACTTATCTTCCAATGCTTGTACGGTCAATAATCAAATATGAGTGATGAGGGTGTTTTATTCATCATTATCAGTTGGTGGCGTTATCCCTATGTACAAATTATTGTTGAATTTAACCGTGTTGAGTTAAATTTATTGGTAGGACCTCAATTTAAAGAGGTTTTTTTTTGTTTCTTCTTCTTCTGGGGTAAGTTTTTATAATGATTTTTTTAATATATTAATAATAATTATACTGTAAAGTGTCATGGCTTTTTTTTTTTGGGTAAGTTTTTATAAAGTTATTATTATTATTTGATTATTTTTTATAAAAATAATTG
The DNA here is from genome assembly GCA_007258455.2 of Sequoia sempervirens. Lineage (NCBI taxonomy): Eukaryota > Viridiplantae > Streptophyta > Pinopsida > Cupressales > Cupressaceae > Sequoia > Sequoia sempervirens. The sequence continues at coordinate 193,558,447 of VDFB02058242.1, read as the reverse complement.
TAATTTATATAGATTTTTGTTAAGTATTTATATTTATAATTTATAACTTTAAATTATTGAATATTGTTTTTATTTTATTTCATTTATTATACAGATTATAGATTTCTAGATTAAATTGTGAGTAATTTTTCTTCTATGAATTATCACTAGCATTTGTACTTAAAGAAGGTTCAAGGATTGTACCGATAGAAAATTATATGTATGTTAATATGTTGTAGAGTATGTCTTTGTGTATGGATCCATTGTAAATTCTAGTTGCATGTGGCCCTATTACAAAATTAATAATAAATGATAAATAATGGAATGAAATAAACTTAGACAAACCTAAACTTTTTTCTTAAAGAAATTAAGTGTTATTTGATTATTAAATATCTTTATACATATTTAAAACAAAAAATAATGCAAATGGAAATAGAATGTTCCCCATCCAGTTGTCAAAACAATATTTATCTCGCTTTTATGTGATAAGTGAGATTTTGGAGGCTTTTACCATTAAACAATAGCTGGTTTACCATTAAATGATAGCTAAAAGTTGTTTTTTGATGACTCAATAGTGGTTTGCAAGCGTGAGAGTTGTTTTAGGCTCAAATCTCACACTATATGTAGTTTATTGACTAATTAGGATGATAAGAAAAAGAAGAGAATTAGATAGTTGTGTAGCACACCAAGTAGCTAAATAGATGAGGGGAGGGGTGGCTCTAGAACCAAGGTAAATAAATAGTAGGGTCAATAAGATTTTGAGACACAAGAGAGGAGGAGAAAAGGGGAATGATAGAAGAGGACAACTAGAGGGAGATAGTGCTAGTTAAAAAAGACCTCAGAGAATTAAAAGGAACACCAAAGAGACTAGGAAACAACCTTACTAATTAATGTACTTGGATTTAGTGTCTTGTAATAAAGTATTTTATTATTAATGTAAAATTGATTAAAAAAAAAAAACATTTTCTTAATCATCATGATTTCAACCAGTATAGATATCTTTAATATATATATCCAAAAAAGTCAAAAATATCCATCTTAAATTATTTTATTTACTTTAAAATTATTTTATTTTATTTACATTGTTTACTTTACCTTTTTTTAGTTAAAAGTTATTTTATTTTACTTTGAAACTATTTAAAATTTATTTTATTTTATTTTATTTACATTATCTACTCTTTTTATTTGAAAAATTATTTTTATTTATTTAAGTTTAATTTTTTTTATTCATCTTGATGCATTTTGTAGTTTTATTTTATTTTTAAACATATGTCATCATTCTATAAGTTTTTGTTAGCATGCTCATGCTATTGCACTTTATCCCTTGATGCTATTGTAGTTAAACCTCTTCACATAATCAATATCTTTGTGTAAATATTCTTAAGGACTTAGATGAGCTTTTATCAACGTATTTTCTATATTTTATACATTTGATGTTAATCTTATATTATATTGAGTAAGTGTTCTAATCTTATATTTTATTTTAAGGGCTCCCACCGGGGTTAGCAAGTGGCATTAATCCAGTAGTTCTTGAAAGCAGGCTAATTAATTAAGAGGGGTTCCCCGGGAAGGACTTTACACCCCATGTTCGGTCTATCCGCCTTCACCATCAACTATAGCTTAAGCGGGAATCAACTTTAAGCCTCCCGGAACTATCTAGAATTCTAGGACAGGAGCTAGCCCATCTCCAAATAACTACTTTCTCGAGTTCAACCGGAAGGAAGACTAGTCTACTCCCTCGTCCTACTAGGATGTTATTGCATACGTTATATCGTTGGGGCCATAGCTTCCAACTAATCTAGCTCCGCAAACCCCCCCATTATAGTTGCCTTAGGTTCAATCAGAGGTAAGGAATATATGGTCGGTGCGGTTGGCAGCAGGAAGGAAGGATGGGAGACTTGATTCCCAATTCGGCAGGGAGTTCTAGCCCTCACAAAATAGTTCTCTGGTCGGAGAAGTTCCCATCCTTCACCCTCGATTGTTCTTTCTTTCCCACTTCAAAACAAATGTATGAGATGATATGTAATCTTAAGCTTGATATATTAATTATCCAATAGTCAATACTATGACAATAGTAAATTTGAGTAACATTGCATGCATTCACCATGTACTCATAGGCACATAGTGAATGCTATATATAGATTCTACTAGATCCATTTTGTTTCTAACATATCAATGTCATTTTATTTTATTTTTATCAAGTTCACATATGCAACCTAATAAAATCCAAAATGAAGAATTATTGTATATCCATCACAAGCAATAAAATAATAGCTCACATGTAAAACAAAAGGACACAAAGCTACCATCTAAATAGAGTCTCAAAGATTTGAGAAAGCAAAAAAAATTGCTCAAAAGAAGAAAAAAAATCTATTCATATTTAATACCCTACCTACAAGCAACCCCTACAAAGGAAACATCTCTGATACAGGTTAGTGTAGGATCAAGGGGGTCCAAACTAGGCCATCAAGTGGCAATGAAAATTCAGAAAAAAAACTGAGTTAGAAAACTTGACATAAAAATTTAAATAGGTCATTAACATAATTTGAAAAATATGTAAGAATGGAATTTGTAGAAAATTGAATGTAGTTTCTAAGATACTAGTTCTTTTTTAGAAAAAAAGTAGATTTATTTGATGAAAATTTGAAATTTCAATGCAGTAGTATTAAATTTTCAGGAAAAAAATAAAAAGCATGTGTACGTCTGACCAACCTTTAAGTACAAGCAATTTTTTTTTTTTTTTGAAAATTTCAATATAAGTAGAGGACACATGCCCAAATGTGCTATATTTTTTTTGTAATTTTTTTGCAAGTAAATAATTAGTTATGAATTTTTTATTTGAACTTTTAAAAAATATTAAAACTTGTTTGTTTGACCACCATAACTTGGTCAAAAATTTATGAAGTTCATTTTTTTTAATCCTATAGTATGGGAAACATAGAATGTGTCACATCTTTCATATTCAAAAAATGTGAAATCGTTTGAGAATTATAGATGTTTTTCAATCAACCTATCAATTAGGACTTTAGTCATAATGCATGTGGAAAATCAATAATAATTATCTATTAAATTCAAAATAAGACATATCTTATATTGGTGGAAAGCTGACAATTTGCTCAATAAACCCTTTTCGTTTCATCAAATTAAGATAAAAAAAGTCGTCAACCACAAGGGCCTCTAAAAAACTAAGGAAAATTGCTAAACATGTTTTTGCAATTGACTTTCCAAGTATGACACCCCTAAGCCAAATCTCAAGGCAACCCCGAGGGAAATTCGAGGCTACATATTTTTTAGACAAACCGAATATCCATTACAAATGGATACCCATTTAGAATGGATATCTGTTACGTTTAGTATTTTTAAAATATTTTATATTATTAATATATAATAAATATATCATATATTATATATTATATATTATATATTATGTATATTATATTATATTATATTATATATATATATATCATATGCTATATAGTATATGATATATATTATATTACATAATATATTATAAATTATATATTATATAATATTATATATTATTATATACTATATATATTATATATTATATACTGTAATATATATAGAGTGATCTAGAGGAGTGAGAGAGAGATATCTAGGTAGGGTGGGAGGGAGAGGCCTGAGAGTGAGAGGGAGCGAGTAGAGAGAGATAGTTATCTAGGTAGGGTAGGATAGATAGATAGAGGGAGGGAGAGAGCTCGAAGAGAGAGGGGGAGTGAGATAGAGTTATCTAGCTAGGGTGGGAGGAAGAGACCTAAGAGAAAGAGGGGAGAGAGAGACTTGAGAGAGAGGGGGATGGGAGGGATAGAGGGAGGGAGAGACCTCAGAGAAAGAGAGAGGGGGGAGTGAGAGAGAGTTATCTACGTAGGGTGGGAGGGATAGAGGGAGAGAGAGAGAGAGAGAGAGAGAGGGTGTGTGAGGGAGAGATAAAGTTATCTAGGTAGGGTGGGAGGGAGAGAGTTATTTAGGTAGGGTGGGAGTGAGAGACCTAAGAGAGAGAGAGGGGGTGGGAGAGAGAGACCTAAGAAAGAGAGTGTGTGGTGGGAGGGATAAAGGGAGGGAGTGACTTGAGAGAGAGAGAGAGGGTGGGAGGGAGAGACCTAAGAGAGAGGGAGTTATCTAGGTAGGATGGGAGGGAGAAAAGAGAGAGAGATGGAGGGAGGGAGGGAGGTACAAAGAGACAGAGGGATAGAGGGATGGAGGGTGGGAGAGAGAGACCTAAGCGAGAGAGAGAGAGAGGGGCGGTGGGAGGGATAGAGGGAGGGAGCAACCTAAGAGAGAGAGGGTGGGAGTGATAGAGGGAGGTAGAGACCTGAGAGAGAGAGAGGGAGTTATCTAGGTAGGGTGGGACGGAGAGTTATCTAGGTAGGGTGGGAGGGATAGAGGTAAAGAGAGGGATAGAGGGATGGAGGGACAGAGGGAGAGTTATCTAAGTAGGGTGGGAGGGATATAGGCAGAGAGAGGGAGTGAGAGAGTTATCTAGGTAAGGTGGGAGGGATAGAGGGGGGAGGGATAAAGAGCTTGAGAGAGATGGATGAAGGGATGGAGGGACAAAGGGATGAAGAGATGAAGGGATGTAGAGAACTTAAAGAGAGAGTGGGGTGGGAGGGAGTGACTTGAGAGAGAGAGGGGAAGGAGTGATAGAGGGAGGGAGAGACCTGAGAGTGAGAGATGGATTTATCTAGTTAGGGTGGGAGGGAGAGAACTGAGAGAGAGGGGGATTAGAGGGATAGAGGGAGGGAGCAACCTGAGAGAGAGGGAGGGAGGGAGAAACCTAAGAGAGATAGATAGGATGTGGGAGGGATAGAGGGAGGGAGTGACCTACAAGAGAGAGAGAGGGGGTGGGAGGGATAGAGGGAGAGAGGGAGAGAGATAATTGAGAGAGAGAGTTATCTAGGTAGGGTGGGAGGGATAGATGAGGGGGAGAATTAAGAGAGAGAGGGTGGGAGGGATAAAGGGAGGGAGAGAACTAAGTGAGAGAGAGAGAATGGGTGGGAAAGATAGATGGAGGTAGATAACTGAGAGAGAAAAATAAGGGGTGGGAGGGATAGAGGGAAGGAAAGAGAGAGAGAGAGGGAGTGAGAGAGAGAGTTATCCATGTAACTTGGGAGGGATAGAGGGAGGGAGAAACCTAAGAGAGGGAGAGAGAGGGGAGGGAGGTATGAAGGGACAAAGAGACCTAAGAGAGAGTCGAGGTAGGAGGGATAAAGGGAGGGAGAGACCCGAGAGAGAGAGAGGGAGTTATCTAGTTAGTGTGGGAGGGATAGAGGAAGGGAGTAACTTGAGAGAGAGAGAGGAAGGGACATAGGGACAAAGAGAGAGGGGGGATGGATGGATTGAGGGAGGGAGAGGCTTAAGAGAGAGAGAGGGAGTTATCTAGGCAGGTTGTGAGGGAGAGACTTGAGAGAGAGAGTTATCTAGGTAGGGTGGGAGGGATAAAGGGAGGGAGAGACCTGAGAGAGAGAGTGGGAGGGATAAAGTGAGGGAGAGACCTAAGTGAGTGAGAGAGGGGGTGGGAGGATAGAGGGAGGGAGGGAGAGAGAGGGAGTGAGATAGAGAGTTATCTATGTAGGGTGGGAAGGATAGAGGGAGGGAGAAACTTGAGAGAGAGAGAGGTAGTTACCTAGTTAGGGTGGGAGGGAGAGACCTGATAGAGAGAGGGGATATGAGGGAGGGAGAAACCTAAAAGAGGGAGGGAGGGAGGGACAGAGTGAGGGAGGGATGGAGATACCTAAGAGAGAGGGGTTGGGAGGGATAAAGGTAGGGAGAGACCTAAGAGAGAGGGAGTTATTGAGTTAGGGTGGGAGGGAGAGACGTGAGAAAGAGGTAGGGAGGGAGGCAGGGATAGAGATAGAGAGGAAGAGAGTGAGGAAGAGAGTGAGGGAGGGAGAGACTTAAGAGAGAGGGAGTTATCTAGTTAGGGTGAGAGGGAGACAATTGAGAAAGAGAGAGGGAGGGAGGGAGGGAGAGAGGGATATAGAAAAAGAGGGAGAAAGGGAGGGAGGGAGAGACCAAAGAGAGAGAGTTATCTAGGTAGGGTGGGAAGGATATAGGGAGGGAGAGACTTGAGAGAGAGAGGGGGTGGGAGGGATAAAGGAAGGGAGAGACCTGAGTGAGAAAGAGAGAGAGAGGGGGAGTGGGAGGGATAGAGGGAGGGAGAGACCTAAGAGAGAGAAAGAGGGATGTGATAGGGATAGAGGGAGGGAGAGACTTGAGAGAGACCCTACCTAGATAACTATCTCTCACTCCATCCCTCCTCTCTCTTAGGTCTCTCCCTCCCGTAAAATCTAGATAACTCTCTCTCCCTCTGTCTCACTCTATTTATTATAATGTAGTATATAATATATATTATATAGTATATATTATATAATTTGTATACTATATGGTATATAATATATATTATATAATATATTATGTATTATTAATATATAATTTATTTGTTATATATTAATAATACACAATATTGCTTTTATGTATTCTTTGGTTTTTAAAAATACTAAACAAAATGGATATTTGTTTCCTCCCTATGTAAAGAATAAGTTAGCCAAGGTATTTAACCTTTGGCACCCTTTGTATGGGATTCAGAATGGATATCCATTTTGGGGACCATACAAAACAAATGAAGGACCATTTTGAGTGTTCCAATGGTCCCCACATTTTCTCTGGTGTTTGAAAACCCATGAATTCAATCTGATACTGACAAAATTATGATTTTGGTACATTCTTTTACATAAATACCAACATAACAATCATTTTTGTGCTCTTTTTTTAGGTATAATGGGGAGCAACAATCATCATAATGAAAAGGTAAGAGAAAACTCGCAACAAAGCAAATTGAAGCATATAGAGAAAAAAATAGAGAAATTCATAGGAAGAGACGACAAGGTATGCCAAATACTCATCAAGGTGAGGCTTTTCTCCACCCATAAATGTTATTTCAAGTGAAGATGAAATAAAATTTGAAAATGTTGAACATAATATTGAAATTGGAAATGAAAATGTTGAAATTGATATTAAAATTTTTGAAAATTTGAAATTGGAAATGAAAATGTTGAAATTGATATTAAAAATGTTGAAATTGGAAATGAAAATGTTGGAATTGATATTGAAAATGTTGATAACATTGATAACATTAAAAATGAAAAATATTCATAACATTGAAAATGAAACATTTGAATCTTATGTATCACCAAATTACATGAGAACACAAGAACTTTGTGAGGAAGAAAGAGAAATTTCAAATCCAAGAAATTCAAGAACCCTAAAACGGTTACTTGAAATTGATGAGAAAATAATTGAAAATCTTGAAGGAAAGAGGTCAATGTGAATCGTTTAGTTGTGGGCTTCAAAAAATTTCAATGAATACTTTAGCAATAAGACATTGACCAAACAATGCCAAATTTTCGTACAATTGCTAAAGACATATAAAATGTGACCTTTGCTATCCAAATTGAAGATTCGTGTGAGCAAAAAGTTAGACAAAAATAATATTATTGTCAAAAATATTTTTAATGGTCTCAATTCTGTTGGAAAGACTAGTAAGGAAAGAGATAAGAGAGTTGTTTGTAGAGTAATCACAACCTCATTAGTAAGCCATCATTTGAGAAAGGCTTGTTTATTTAGGAAAAAATGTGTTGATTTAAACCTAAATCATAAAACATTGTCTAGAGAACTCTCAAGAAGAGAAAGAATTGATAGCCCTCTTCAAAATGATACATGGGCTTTTAGTGGGAGGCTTCCATGTGTTGATAAGAAGCTAATGGATAACATAAAGGATGAAATTCAATAATTTTGGCTCTCAATCTAAAGTATCACCCAATTATAAAGGATGTTTTAAAGTTAAGCATTTGGCAATCGAGAATGCACACTGCATCCAAAACATTTCTTAGAATGTAGCCAAACAACATTGTACAAAAAATTATGTGAAACACATCCAACTTTTCAAATATCACAAAGGGCTTTTGAATCTTGTAAGCCATTTTATTGTGTACCTCTTATTATTTGTAATACATGTAAATACCATGTAGAGCTTTCAATGTATTATGAAATCTCATGCTATATTCGTTCTACTTTGCATACTAACGAAATGTGTAAGGAGTGTGGTGCAATGTAACTTCTGAAGTCATCCACAAAATTGTTAGATTTATTTTTGTGTTAGAAGTGATGGTTCCTTTATCTATAAAAATGATTGTTTAAATGAGAAGTGTTTGTAATATGGTAGTTTATCAAATTTAACATATTTTCATGAGGGCATCAAACATGATTTTGGAAAGAATTTTTTTTGAGAAAAAGAGATTTGAGATAGTGAAATATAGTTTGAAGAGTGGAGGTGAAGGTTCTAGATGTGAGTTGGTAACAAGAGAAGTCATTGTTGCTGATTTTATTGTAAGAAAAATATTTTCTACAAGTATGCAAGGCATAGCCATAGGTCCCAATGGTTGGATCAACAATTCAGGATGTGTAAGGACTCTTTCCCAATTGGAAGTATCGTATCCGTGGTTGATTTTGCAAAAAATTACACACTACAACCATAAAATGAGGTACAATCTCAATATTACATTTCTATTCAAATTACTATTTTTGTCCACATCACATATAGACATGCCCCTAATAGTATAAAAGAGGATAGGAAGATAATCAGGTAGTACCATTTTTACACGAGTGATGATAGATCTCATTCGTCAGAGTTTGTGTAGAATTGTTTTCAAAACATTTTTGAGTTCTTGCAAGAAAAAGATATTGCAGTGGGTTGACATCTCATTTGGTTAGGTAACTACATGGGATAATTCAAGAATGCTCATATGTTTTATTGGTTGAATAGAATGCATGTACAAAGGGGTGTACCTCATATTTGGATTTTTTTGAAGTCGGGCATGGAAATGGAAATCATGATGGAGTAGATGCATGTGTGAAGAGAGTTTTGGTTAAGGAACAAATGAAGATTAGAGGTGGTGCAACATCTAGTGATGCATGATATATTGTTGTTTAGTGTATGTATGCATTGTCACAAGGAGGGAAACTTGATTTAGAAGTTTGCAAGTTATTTTAGTTGGTTGATGAGGTCATAATGGGAGAGAAATTGGAATGTTAGACAATCAGAGAATCTTCAAAGGTGCATCCATTTCAAAGCTCAGATGCAAGTGCATGGACCATATGGGCATGAGAGTTGGCTTGTTTTTGTCAAAATTATATTCAATGTGATTGGGATCAATGTGAGTCAAGTGAGTAGGTAGATAATGGATTCCATAGTACATAACCCCTTTATCTACAACACAATCCTCTTTAGAATATGAAATGGAAAGTTCAATTGACTATGATTATCTTTTAGATCTTGTATAGCAGTTGTTGCATCGTAGGGGAATGAAGAGGAATCAAAGTATTGGTTGGCATGATGTGTATAGGGAAAGTAGAAGCTGACAACCAATGTCAAATGATGATGGGTTCATGTATCCTACATGTTCAATTGTTGTTGCTAGAACTTGGTTGTGAACGTATATGATTAGAAAGAATGGCATACCTACATTTGAAGACTATGAGAAAAACAAAGCCATTCTCATGTATTCACACCATATTATAGCAAAAAATGTTAAGTTATTGAGACATCATGCCAAATCAAGAACAAAAGAACTATGGGAAATTAGCAATGTTGATCATGAAGCAATACTAGATACTTTAAGGGTAAGAGATCACCCTTCAGGCACACTTGAGTAGCAATTTTTTTTTGTATGGGACATGTATGATATTGTTCATCTTATTTAGATTCATGTTATTTCTATTGGTTGGATTAAAATTACATTAAAAGTTTGCATAAAAATTAACTGGTATGTAAAAATGTAGGGTTTTTGGAGAACATTTGAAGGTATATTTTTAAGCAATTCAAATCAATACATCCATGGTTGTGTTATAAGTACAATGAGGTAATGATGGTAATGCATTGACATTGAATTCATAAGTAGTCATTCTTAATCTTGCATCATATTTGGTTTGAGAGAATGCCTAGTTCAAACTTTGTAGTTCATGTTGCTTACGTTCATAGATTTTTCTATATTTATATACAAGTCTACTACACTCAATTTTGGATCACGACAAGATTACACTGATAATAAATCCACCATTGTTGACTTTTAATTAGGTCTTGAAGATTGATTTTCTTAACAATTCACTTGATTATATTTGTAGATTTTTTTGGAGAACAAAGGTGTATTTTTAAGTAATTCAGATAAATACATCCACAGTTGTGTTATGAGTGCAATGAGGTGATGATGGTAATGCATCAAACTAGAATTCATAAGTAGTGATTCTTAATCTTGCATCATATTTGGTTTGAGAGAATGTTCAGTCCAAACATTGTAGTCTATGTTGCTTATACTAAAAAAATTGTCTATATTTATATGCGGGTCTACTACACTCAATTTTATAGAATGAGGAGGTTACAATTACAATAAATCCACCATTGCTGAGGTTCAAATAGGTCTTCAAGATTGATTTTCTTAACAATTTGCTTGTTTATATGTGTAGGTTTTTTGGATAATTTGAAGTGGATGAAAGGCTATTGAGATCAATAGTTATAACTTTTACAGTGGTCACATATCATTCATAAGGTGGTATCCACATATAATTCTTAAGTAGTGATTCCTAATCTTCCATCACATTTGGTTTAAGAGAATGTTCAATTAAAAATGTATAGTTACTATTGCTTATGCTCAATAATTTGTGTGTATTTATATGCAGGTCTACTACACTCAAGTTTGGAGCATGACAAGGTTACAATGATAGTAAATCCACCATATAATACTTAAGGTGACATATATTATACAATTATAAGTAGTGATTCTTAATCTTGCATCATATTTAGTTTCTAGTTCATGTTTCTTATGCACACAAATTTGTCTATATTTATATATAGGTTTATTTGTTTTTTGGAGAAGTGAGCAAGGATGAGTGGCTTCTACAAGGATAACAACAAGGATCACCGTAGGGTGCTAGAGATGATAATGGCATGTATCCATAGAGAGTTGTATATGATATGCATTAAATTTGTGCACTTTAGGGTGGTAGAGATGAGTATGGCATGTAGCCATAGAGTGGGAACTATGATATGATTTTTTTTTGGATACTTTAGGGTGGTAGAGATGAGAATGGAATGTAGCCATAGAGAAGGAAATATGATATGGATACAATTTTTACACCTTAGGGTGGATCTTTGATGTTTTTATACATGAGGACATGAAAAATATTATATGCATGTTATTAGTTATATTGACATGATGGAGGTGATGTTTTATGTGTATGCTAGGAATTCACATGGTATGTAGCTAGATTGATGATGCATATGATGTTTTATGTGCATGCTAACAATGCACATGGTAACTAGACTGATTAGGTTTGGATGATCGTAGGTAAACAATTTCATTATGTATGTATGTATATTCATGAATCTCAAGTGTAATATCATGTGTATGTATGTATGTTCATGATTGACAAGTGTAATATTGTGTGTATGTATGTATGTTCGTGAAAGTCAACTTTGTTCTTGTTCGTGTGCAATTATCTCATGTGTATTCTCAAAAGGCTTGTAAGAGACTACGTTGGAATAGTGCACTTTGATTTGATCGGGTGACTTGGAGAATGAATAGATCCCTTACCTAGAATTTAGCTGCCCACTTGGTCATGTTGGTGTAGTTGGTTTTGGTCCAAGAAGCAAAAAAAAAGAATATGCTTCATTCTAAATTTTCACTGCTCTCTACTAACACTTTTTGTGAGTTTGCATTCTAAGTTGGCATGGTCAAATAGTGTCAAGTTGACCAAAATAGAGAGAGATTAATGTGGATGGATTCTATATGGAATTTTATGTGCAAAAAAAACATTTTTAGGTGCCACAAGCTTCAAGAACCACTTTGTCATAGTTTGTCAATTTTTTTCTCTTAGGGCTCTTAAGAGACTACGCTTGACTAGTACACTCCAAAATGATCGATTCTCTTGGAGTAAAAACAGAGTCCTTCCTTAATATTTAGCTACCCACTTGGACATGTTGACACAATCGGTTTTGGTCCAAGAAGCACAAACAAAAGATATGCTTCTTTCCAAATTTACACTACTTTCTACTAACACTTTTTACAAATTTACATTCAATGATGGCATGGCCAAATAGTGTTGATTTGACAAAAAATGAGATAGGTCTATGTGGAGGGATGCCATATGGAATTGTACATGTAGATGAAACATTGTTAGGTGCCACAAGTTCTGAGAACCACTCTGTCAAAGTTTGGTAGTTTTTTGCTCTTAGGGCTCTTAAGAGACTATGCCAAAATAGTGCACTTTGAAATGGTCAGGTGACTTGGAGAACAAACATAGCCCTTCCCTAACATTTAGTTTCCCACATTGATGTGTTGGTGTAGTCAATTTTGGTCTAAGATGCATGGAATAAAAAATATGCTTATTGCCAAATTTGCACTGCTCTCTACTAATGCTTTTTGCAAGTTTCGATTCTAGGTTGGCATGGCCAAATGGTGTTGATTTGACCAAAAATGAGAGAGGTTTATGTAGAGGGATGCCATATTTACTTGTACATGCAGAAGAAACATTGTTAGGTTCCACGAGCTATGAGAACCAATTTGTCATAGTTTGGTAGTTTTTTGCTCTTAGGGCTCTTAAGAGACTACATCAGAATAGTGCACTTTGATGCATGAAACAAAAATTATGCTTATTGATAAATTTGCATTACTCTCTACTGATGCTTATTACACGTTTTGATTCTAAGTTAGCATGGCCAAATGGTGTTGATTTGAACAAAAATGAGAGAGGTTTATGTGGAGGGATGCCATATGGACTTTTACGTGTAGATGAAACATTGTTAGGTGCCACAAGTTCTGAGAACTACTGCATCATAGTTTGGTAGTTTTTTTCTCTTATGGCTCTTAAGAGACTACATCAGAATAGTGCACTCTAAAATGATCAGGTGACTTGGAGAACAAAAAAATCCCTTTCCTAGCATTTATCTACTGACTTGGACATGTTGGTACATTCAATTTTGGCCTAGGATTAAGGAAACAAAAAATATGCTTATTGCCAAATTTGCACTGCTCTCTACAGACGCTTCTTGCAAATTTCCATTATAAGTTGGCTTGGACAAAAAATATTGAGTTAACCAAAAATGAGAGACGTTTATGTGGAGGGATGCCATATGGAATTGTATGTGTAGAAAAAAAATTGTTAGGTTCCACAAGCTTTGAGAACTACTCCATCATAGTTTGGAAACTTTTTGCTCTTAGGGCTCTTAAGAGACTACGTTGGAATAGTGCACTCTAAAATAATCAGGTGACTTGGAGAATGAACATATCCCTTCCCTAGCATTTAATTTCCCACTTGGATGTGTTGGTGCAGTTGGTTTTGGTCTAGGATGCATGAAACAAAAAACATGCTTATTGCCAAATTTGCATTGCTCTCTAATGATGCTTTTTGCAAGTTTCATTCTAAATTGGCATGGCCAAATGGTGTTGAGTTGACCAAAAATGAGAGAGGTTTATGTAGAGGGATACCATATGGAATCATATGTGTAGATGAAACATTGTCAGGTGCCATGAGCTTTGAGAACCACTCTGTCATAGTTTGATATTTTTTGCGCTTAGGGCTCTTAAGAGACTATGTTGGAATAATGCACTCTGAAATGATCAGGTGACTTGGAGAATGAATAGATCCCTTCCCTAGCATTTACCTGCCCACTTGGACATGTTGGAATAGTCAATTTTGGTTTATGATGCATGAAATTTTTTTTTTCTTATTGTCAAATTTATACTACTCTCTACTAATGCTTTTTGCAAGTTTCCATTCAAAGTTGGCATGGCCAAATGGTGTTGAGTTGAAAAAAAATGAGAGAATTTTATGTGGAGGGATTCCATATAGACTTGTATGTGCAAAAAAAACATTGTTAGGTGCAACGAGCTCCAAGAACCACTTTGTCATAGTTTGATAGTTTATTGCTCTTAAGGCTCAGTGAAGGAGGGGATTCACTACTCCTAAGTCCCAAGACAAATTGGGTCTAAAGGGAGTGAATTTCCCCTGGTCACCTTAATGACACAAGCCCAAGTGATGGAGGTTACAAGATGAAATATATTACAAAAATGTGCTTCAAAGAGAATTTCTAATATAATTACAAGTGAAAGATTTTGAGGACCGAAAAAGAAAACCACACATGTTTTTAGGATAAGAAGGTTAGCTCTTGGATAAAGGACATTGACATATGAGATAGACGAAAACATGATGTGTGATTGTCTTAGGGACACACTGGCATCTCACATGGATAGAGAGATAAGTTCACTCATAGAAAGTCATAGAATCTGCTATCTACCAGAATCTAAAGCCTGACTATTCTATTTAGTTAATAAAAAGCAAGAATGTAAGGAGTTAACAAATAGGGTAATATGTTAACTTATGAAAGGTCTTGCGCTACAAAACCTCTCGCAAAGCTTCATGCGAACAATTTGTACACGAATGAGGAAAAATGTTGGGGCTATTTCAGGGATTGCCTCAGTCAAAACCACTCTTTGGTGTTTCCACCTCCATAGACATCTAGATAGATAGAGAATAGAAAAGACACAGAGTAATGTAGACAAAATGAGTGATCAAAATAAACCCCACTGTGGAGGAGAACCCGTATCACAAAATTTTATATAGATGAGTGAAAAAAGAAAACCTCACTATGGAGGATAACCCATATAACGAAGTAAATAGACATAGGAGATATGCTAGCAAATAGACAAGATAGGATAGTAAGAGAGTGTTACCATCAATCCATGGCTCCCTCTTGGCTTGATAGACGTGATGCTGAATGCTTGCAAGAGAGCCTTGGCTATTAACAATATGTGAATCTGGTAGAGCTTCACCATAGAGAATAGATGAAGAGGAGAAAAAAACAAGAGAGAAACTTGTGAAGTGAGACAATGAGAATGAATGAGAATGAAGGTAAAAGAGAGAGTTTTATGAAGTTGCATGGGTAGGAAGAGTCATTACACTCAATATTTTTCCATGATGATGTGTTTCACATGAAAAGCTCCTGAGATTCTCTCATTTAAAATCATAAAGTTTGGGGACACTTGTGCACCATGCAAACATCCACACATTGTGTAGATGTCCAATTCACAACTTTGCAAGAAACGAGGTGGAAAACTGTTGTCGCTTCATCATTGCTCCTTATGGAGTTGAAATTGCAAAATTTTGACTCGTTAGGTTTTTTCATAAATGCAACTATGTACCATAAATGTGGGGGGCCAAATGTGTAAGTGTGGAATTGATGTGGGGTACAATTTTAGGACACTACATTTTTCCCGCACTTTAGTGAGCTAAAGTAGAAAAGAAAACATTAATGAAAATTTAAAATTTAAAATTTTTACAGATTTGTGTTCCAAAAGGATACTGTAGAGGCCATAGAGGTCGAGTAGGAAAATATTGATGATGCTCCTAGAAATCGAGCTCAGTGAGAAACTACAACAAATGTGAAGTTTTGTTCTGTAAAACTCAAATTTAGGTGAGTTCAAAAATTGGAAGAAGCTATCATGGTGAGAAGAATGCTTAAGAAAAACTCGGTGGTTTGAAAGAAAAATATGATGAAGAGGTGAATATATTCCCCCTCCATTTTTTCCCCCAACTAGGTGAGGTGAAAATAGGAAGGATGGAAGGACCACATCCACCAAGAAAATGGGCCAAAAATGACCTATATATACCTGAGAGGGCCCACAGAAGGGTCATTTTCACTATTCAAAGTGAGAGTTTTGTTGACTTTTGTGAGAGAAAAGCTAGTAAAATTCTTCATCGATGAGATTATGTAGAACCCAAGATCAAGTAGCTTCACACAAATATAACTAAGGGAAATGAGGTCGATGAGGTACAAGGAATTTAACCTTAGATTGTTTTTATATATTTTTTAATTTTTTCTAATTCAAGAGTAGTGTGGGTGTCTAACTAGCATGGAGGCATCTGACTGGCATTCTATCATCTTGATAGTGGGTCAATGGCATCCAACTATACTATCATCTACTTTGCATGCTATTTTCTAGGCATCATTCATAGTGTTCAACCTCAGACACTAGCGTCTCATGTAGACCTCTACATGGTACGCCTCCTTCCTAAAGGATAACTTAGAAAAAAAATTGATGTTGAAGATATAATTTTATGATTTAGATGGATCTGGCGTGAATTTTATTTCTATTGCAAGAGTGGCCACAAATGTGAGAGCACAAAGGTGGACACATGTTGACTATATTGTGGGATCATGTTGCGTAGATGCATCAAGACAATCAAGACCATCTATGAAATGTGGGTATATGGTGGGCCTACACATTTCTAGACATGCGCTACCATCCCCCGATGCTCATGGTGTTCATGGAGCATTGGGATGGAGATACCTCCTCTTTCCACCTACCATCAAGAGAGATGACTATCATGTTGGATGACGTGTATAAGATCATTGGCCTACTCATCTATGGATGGAAAGTGTCTTATGACAAGGTGAGGACACCTTGAGAGGCCCTAAAGGGATAACAGTACTGCACTGGTTACACAGAGCTAGGAGACACTATCCTCCACATCTATATACATTGCTTTGAGCAAGAGTGAGTGGCTATTCCACTCCTTCTAAGGGCGATGGTTGCGATAGTCACTCTTCAAGTTGCTATGGATGGGCGAGGACCTCACCTACATGGGGCCTCATCCATTGCATATGTGAGATGGAGGACCATCAGAGTATTTATGCCTAGGCCAAAGCTTGCTTTCTCATCTATACCATGACCTTGGGTTTTATGTCATAGAGTCACCTAATAGTCTGAGCAACTACAAACGATCCCCTCGACCCCTTTGACATACATTCAATTAGTAAGGAGTACCACCAGGCCAGGTGATTGTCATCATCCAACCATTGTAGATGTCATTATTAGTGATGACAGGTCAAACATTGATGATTAGCTTCATGCCCTTATGATTGATGATGTCGAGGTCGCCTACAATTTTAGAGCATGGTGGGCAACAACAAGTCCTACCTTAATTTTCTCAGCACATGCACCCATAGGAAATGTCGGTGCACAAGGGAAGGGAGGAAAGGATTGTGATGGTGGTGGCGGTGGCAGTGAGAGGGGAGAGGTAACAAGTGGCACAGTGAAGAGGCCTAAATGGCGACAAAGGCTATCATCACCTCCAGTGGAAGTCCTAGTCTCATCGGTGCCATATTATTATACCATATTACTAGCATAGGGTCACTTGACAGTTCAGGAAGATAGACCATATTATTGTACCATATTACTGGTATAGGGTCACTCGACAGTTTGTGTAGCTACAGACAATTCCCTCAACCCCTTTGACATACATCTACTCAATGAGGAGTGCCACCAGGCAAGTTGATCATCATCGTTCGACCATTATAGATGTCATTATTAGCAATGACGGGTTAGACAACGATGATTAGACTCCTGCCCTAATTTTCTCATCACATGCCCCCATGGGTAATGTCGGTGCACAAGGGTAGGGAGGAGAGGATCATTATGGCAGTGGCAATGGTAGTGAGAGGGGAGAGGTAGTAGGTGGCACAATGGAGAGGCCTAGATGTAGGTGGAGGTTATCATCACCTCTAGTGGTAGTCCCAATCTCATCGATGCCACCTTTGGTATCCAATGTCCCTCCTATGGTAGCAAAAATAGTAGGCAATGTGGGACCCAATGTTGCACCCCCTCTTGACCCACATTGGTAGGTCGTAGATCTAGGAACTAGAGTGATTCATGTTATTTCCCTAAGTACTTCTTGTTTTAGTTTATCTCATATATATGTAAATGTTTTTATACTATATGGTACTGATAGTGTTTACTTTTTATGGTTACAATCAACACACAAGAGTAGATTGCCTTCATCAAGCGGTGCATCTCTAAGGTGGTCTCAATGGTTCCAGTCCAGGGGAGCATCCTTGATGCATACAAGCTAGTATTAGCGAGGCAAAATGCCCATTTTTTTGAGCCTATTGCATGGTTGAGGGCCACATATGAGGAGGTATGCATGGAGATTGTACAAAGGATAATCGACGTTACCACTATGATCGAGTAGTGAGATCAACATGTGATTTAGCTTCACACTACCTTGATCGAGTGAGATGATGCTATGACATGATTGGAGAGTGTTGAAAGGAAACATGATGCCCTATAGAGCCAACTTAATGACCTTGATGGGGAAGCAATATTTGTGAGGTCGAGTGTGGATCCCTAGTTGCAACAAATTCAAGAGTTGTGGTAGGCCCGTGAGCGAGAGGCTAGGCTCTAGGTAGAGGCTACAGAGCTACAAGGAGAGGTTTGAGGAATGTGCATGAGATTGCTAGTGTTGCATTCACATCAATCAAATTCCATAGCATTTGTCCAGCCTCGACCTCTATCACCACCAATGCTAGAAGGCTCAGGGAGCCATGCACGAGGGGGCTAGAGGCCCATTTTGTATATGCTAGATTTTGTACTAAAATGATATTATTTTGTACAACATTATTTTGATGTATAAATACATATAGATATACAGTCACCACATTTTTATATAGTGGTGTGATATATATACATGACACACATTTTGATATATATATGAGATTTTTTACAGTATCATGGTGTTCTTTATGTGTATGATTTTACTTTCATGTATGGTTATGTTTATGGATGTATATTTAGATTATATGTTATCATGATCTAATAAACACACATTAGATGTATGTTAATTAAATTCAATGATGATCTAATTGACTAACTAGAAGACTTGATTAAATGCAATGCACAAATACATAGCATAATAAAACACATGTATATATAATACTTAAATAAATAAATTAATTACATAAATATATTCACATCATAACACAAAATATAGAGACAATTTGTTATCAAAGATATGTCATAGCATAACGAACTATGATCCTTGAGGTACAAGTGTCATGCATATGCCACATAGACACTATGCATAATATTGATGAAGATGCATTGCATTGATAGGTTCCTTTAGAAGAATTTCATCCATAGATGACAATCCATAAACACTAGAAACATACATAGAGATGATAATGTAAGGGCCTATCCAATTAGGGATAAACTTCCCCTTCTGATCAAGTGACACATTTACATTTATTTAATTCTCATAGAGAACCAGATCACCTACCTTGAAAGTTTGAGAAAGAACGCCCTGATTATTATGTTTAGAAATAGATCATTGATAAGCTTGGAGATGATTGAGGGCCTATAATCGGTGCTCATCGAGAGACTCAAATTGATGCAAATGATTTGTATGATAAGTTTCATCATTGATTAATCCTTTAAGGGAAAATCACAAAGAAAAAATTTCTAGCTCTAAAGGCATGATGGCCTCAACACTATACATGAGGTTGTATGGAATTGTGCTAGTAGCCATGCAAACACTCATGTGATAGGCCCACAAGGAATATGCTAATATTTACCGTGTTTATTCACCATTTTTCAAAGAATCGGCTCAAGAGTTTTATTAGACGCTAAGGCTTGGCCATTAGATTGAGGATAGTACGTTATAAAAAAATGATGTTGAATGTGAAACTTTTCCAAGAATTGCTTCACCTCTTTGTTCTTAAATGAAGTATCATTGTCAAAAACAAGGGTAGAAGGCAATCCAAAATGAGCAATAATATTATTTTTAAGAAATCTACAGATTTCTTCAATGTTCATGGATTGAAGTGGAACAGCTTCAACCCATTTCATAAAGTAATCAATAGCGGTAATGATGAAGGTATGTCCTTTAGAAGAAGGAGCTGATATTTTTTTGATAATTTCCAACCCCTATTTTGTAAATGGCCAAGGAGATGTCTGATTTTGAAGCTCTTGAGCAGGAGCTTGAATAAGATTGTTGTGTTGATGGCACTATGGACACTTTCAAACAAAAGAAAAGGAATCTTGCTCCATTGTTTGCCAAAAGTATCCCTTGTGAATCAGTTATCATATCAGGGATTTACCACCAAAATTTCCACTTGCAAAGCCTGGATGAGCTTCTTAAAGGGAAAGGGGTATTTCAACCTTAACGACACATTGAAGAAGACTATTATAATATTTTTTATAAAGAAAATCAAATAATATAATGTATCACATTCAAAGCTTTCATATTCAAGTGCGAGAATTTTTAGTTGCATCATTGGGAAAATTTCTAGTCTTTAGATAATTATAAATTTGAGAATACCATTCCTCTGAGTCTATGTGAGCACACACTAGAGCATCAAATTCAAGTTGATCTAAGATAGTAAGAGAGTAGAGAATGTAAACCATGAAGTGGTATTCATCTTTTCCATCGTCCAAAGATATAAGGAAGGTTGCACTCACCATTGCATCTACGAATCAATTTTCTCTCCTTGGAAAATTGTCTATTGTGAAAGAAGAGAAATGGTCAAGCAAGGATAAGGCCAAATATTGATACTAAGATGGCTTATTTTTCTTGGCTTGATACGTTCTTATAATTTGATTTACAATGAGCTCAGAGTCACCATGAATGCAAATATGTTTAATGTTTAAATCCATCACAACACACAAGCCAACAATAAGGGCTTCATACTCAATGATGTTGTTAATGCACTGAAATTCTAATTGAAAAGATAAAAGAACTTCCTTGCCTTCGAGTGAGACTAAAACTACACCTTCTCCAGAGCTAGTTTTACATCTCAATCTATGAAATTATATCTCCCATACAAGCTCATGACTTTTTGTAAAAGCATCTTCATCTAAAAAATAAATCTAGATGAGGGAAGGAGTGAGTAGAGAGATCTTTTTCCAATTGATCGGTAACAACTTGAACCTTTCTGAGTTACAAACTTGATGTCAAACTCTAAGAGTAACATTTCCCATTTTTCCAACCTTCCAGAAAGATTGGTTCTAGTGAACAAATGATTTAGAAGATCACTTTTCACAATGACATGAGTTTCAACATGAAGAAGATAATGTTGTAACTTCTGCATAATGAAAATGAGAGCACGACATTGTTTCTCCATCGTAGAATAAAAAGTTTCATAATCAACTAGAATATGGGTAATGTAGTAAACCACTCTTTCTTTAGCATCATCATCATGTTGAGCTAACAAGGCTGCTAAGGAATGAGGTGATGCAAAAATATAAAGCAAAAAGGTCCTATCCTACATAGCCAACATTAAGATAGGATGATTAGATAAATAAATTTTTATTGACTCAAAATATTTTTCACACTCATCATCCCATCAAAATTGAACATATTTATTCAACAAATGCATAAACGGAAGGGTAGATCAACCAATTGAGATACAAATCTATGAATTTCTTGAATTTTCCCCTACAAACTATGTATTTGAGAGATCTTCTTAGGTAGAGGCATGTTAAAAATTGCATCAATCTTATTTGTATCGACCTCAGTTCCATGGTGAGAAACAATAAATCCTAAAAAAACTTTGGCATCAACACTGAAAACACACTTAAGAGGATTCAATCTCATCTTATATTGTTGAAGCCTTTCAAAGATAAGACAAATATTTTCAACATAATCTTGATGAGTTGTAGACTTGGCCAAGATGTCATCAATGTAATATTTTAGAATTTTGTGAATGAAGTCATGAAAAATAAGTGTCATTTCCCATTGGTAAGTCGCTCTTGCATTCATTAACCAAAATGGCATGACCACATAACATAAAGTACCCAAAGGGGTAGTGAAGGTTGTCTTATATTGATCTTTCAAGTTAATGTGAATTTTATTATAGCCTAAGAATCCATCCATGAAGGACAATAAGGCATGGCTTGTAGTCGATTCTACAATCATATCAAAATTAGGTAACATAAAATCATCTTTAAGAGAAGCCTCAAGTGTTGAGATCATGAAAATCAATACAAATGTGAATATGGTCTTCAGGCTTGCTGCCAGCAATGATGTTTGATATCCAAGGCCAATAGTCAATGGGATGAATAAATATAGCTTTTAGAATCTTCTCTATCTTGGTCTTGACTAATAAAGCGACCTTGGGATTCATCTTTTGGATCTTTTATTTAATGGGCTTAGCATTGGGACATAAAATAATATTGTGAACCACCATAGACTCATCAATACCAAGCATGTCCTCATATAACCAAGCAAAGATGTCAGGATGAGAATATAACAAACTAGAATGTTGCTTAGACTCTCCTAAAGAAAGACACTTTTCAATATTAATCACCTTTTTAGAAGACTTAGGATCCATGAGAACATCAGTAGTCTATTTAAATTTAAAACACCATACAGTTTTTCAAGATGAAGTATAAATGAATTAATTGCATAGTTTCATTTTCATACATTATGCAAAGATACATAATAAATAGTTATATATAATTGTATTATTCATTTCCCTTGTTCAAGCACATTCAAGTACATAATAATACAAGCTAGTATAAAAGTCATGTTTACAACTTATTTATCCAAGTTCATATTACACAATTATAATTACAATGTTCTCACCTCTTGACGATATTAATAGTATATCAATAATATCACAACAAAAGGAATCAAGAATGATGTCTTTGATAATCCAAGCCTTTAATAATCAACTACAAGATGGGGAGCATTATTCGAGTGCTTTTCCTCCAACCATAGACCAATGGTCCTCTACACACCTTCCTACTAGAAGTGGCCCTACCCTTCATGAGTGGTAGATCCAAGAAAAATCCAAGGTCATCAAGCCATCCAAGAACTGATGTGTGTACTAATGTATTTATTCTATCAAACAACTTCTAGATACCATCTATCTATGCATGATGTATTTGATTAGAATATAATTGTATACATGGTGAACTAAAAAAGAAAGCAATGATTTTGCATTACTTTGGCCAAATATTTAATAATAAACACGTAATCATATGTGGTTGTATGTTCACATACACCTCTATCTCAAACTGGATATTAATAATGATTCCATAACATGTGTATTCAATAATATAAATACCAAACAATGAATTCAATCTTACTTATTGAAACCATCCCTTTTCTTTTACAATATAATAATAAAAATGCAATTATTTTCTAATTTTTATAAGAATTTCATAATTCTAACTTCTCATAATAACTTGTACAGTCATATTGACTTACTAAATTGTTTCACTGAACAAGGACATATGAAAAAAATTCCTTGTCGCAACCACTAATGTATATATGTGTTATTATCTATTTATATGTATGTATGTATGTATATATATATGCATGCATGCATGCATGTATGTATATGTATATGTGTATCTCTATATATTCATACATGTATATTAATATATGTGTATATATACATATATATGTATATATATGTGTGTGTATATGTATATAGGGTCTAGTACAAGGTTCCAAAATGTGGAGCTGGGCATGCTATTACCACAACAAAGTCCAAGGATGGGACCAAACAAGGATTGTCATGATATTTGAAGGATGTGGGATTCTTCTAGGACATGTATTGTGATGGTCTCTCAAGGCTAAAGAAGGGAAAAAAATAAGTGGTAGTGGTTTCCCAAGCTAAAAGTGGAAAAGAAAATGGGGTGGTGGATCAAAAAGTTGGTTCAACCTATAGGAGTTTGGGAATTCATCAAAAAAGTATTATACGGGAATAAGAGTACCCTATTGCTATTTGAATAACATTCTACAAGGTAAGAATCTTCCCCCAAGCGAAGTGTCATGGTGGAGAGATCCAAGGAGGCACACAACCAACAATTAAAGAGAAAGAGAGCATGGTGATCATGGACAAGGAAGGGACACTATTGCAGCGAGGAGTGGATTTATGTTCAGTGGAGTGGAGCAAGATCTATGAGTGTTGTAGAGGAGTTGGAATTGGAGTTCCCAAGAGGGGAACCTAGGTCTTGGTGTGAGTAATTCTTACAAGAGCCACAAGATGTCTTTAGGAAGCACCAAAAGGGGAGTGAGAGTTATGAAGTCACTTGGAGTTATAGGGTTTGGAAGGCATGTGAAGAGCTACAACCAAGGGCGAGATCAATAAAAGATCACAACTTGAAGAATGTGTACAAACCTAGGGGTGGGAACTTGTAATTGGGTTCATGGGAAGGACTCGTGGTAGTGACCAATAATATAGTTGGAATTTAAAGTAGATTAGGTTAGGGTCCATTCTTTAATCAATAAGGCCATTTATTTACCCCACATTGGTGTTGCACTATTTTGTGTGTATATATTAAGTTGCATTACAGGGTGCTACCATAATAGTGTGTATATAGAAAAACTGATGATTAAGTCTTGAAAGGTTCCATATAAAGGGTTTTAATTGAAGAGAAATAGA
The DNA here is from genome assembly GCA_007258455.2 of Sequoia sempervirens. Lineage (NCBI taxonomy): Eukaryota > Viridiplantae > Streptophyta > Pinopsida > Cupressales > Cupressaceae > Sequoia > Sequoia sempervirens. Next base: position 193,534,167 of record VDFB02058242.1, on the reverse strand, counting down.
TAAGACCCCCTTAGATCAAACCCCTTTGGATATAACCCCTCTAATATTAAATCATACCAACAATGGAGTCTCCTTTGCACCTATCAAAATGCTAGCAAAAAACCACTTTTTCTTTACTTTTTGAGGGATTAAATAACATCATTTAAAATTTATATTTTGCAAGATTGTAGCCCTCAAAACAATCTTTCCAACAAGTATAATTTTGATATATTTTTAATTTATCATGTATTTAATTTTTAATTTTTACTAAACATAGGGTTTTCTTTGAACATCAAGCTCTTTGTTGTGCAGAGGTGGAAAAATAGTAAAACAATGTAAGAAAATTTCAAAAAATACCCATTCCCTAGATATTAATATCCTTGTTTCACCCCAAAAAGAAAAAATGGATTTCCATATATACACAAGTTAGGTTGTATGACACAGCTGTATTTCCAAATTATAGTTACAGTGACTTCAAAAATTAATTTAAAAAAAAATGCAACAAAAAATTATAAAAAAATATCCTTTCCCTAGATATTGATGTTGAGAATCTATATTTCAAAAATTAGAATTTAATCCTTTATAAAAGAAGTTATGTTGTACAACACAAATGTTACTTTCTAAAAATGTTGTTTTCTATTTAAAACCAGTTATTAAAGGATATGTTGAAAGATTCATCATTTATTTCAAAAAAAATGAAAAAGAATATATTTAGAATCTACGCACAAATTTCCACAAATCACCAGTTCACATCATCTTCAAATTCTTAACGGTTTAGCTACTATAGGTCTGAGAAGATGAAGATTTAGTTAAAAATATTGATGTAAATGTCCATCTTGGGCGAAAAGTGAGACAGAGTATTGTGATTTCACCCTATATAGTGTATGTAAGTTGTATTGCTAGTTAGTCTCACTGTGCATTGTTATTTTGGTGATTGGTGTGTGTAGGTTTTGGTGCTTGGGTGTGCATAGGCATAGTTTGACACTCTTGGGTGCAATTGATTCCCACGAATAAGTGAAGGAAATATTTTTGGTTTCTCATGAAGGTGTGTCCTTGTGATAGAATGTCATGAGGCTAGATTGGCTGCACTTTTGTTGATGGGTGTTTTAGCACTTTCTCAGCACAGGAAGTGTATAGGTGCACTACCTCTCTTGAAAGGAAATCTCCAAAAACAAGTTGCTGAAAATCACCCCAAGGTCTCTCGGGTGTCAGGTCATGACTTGCATGGAATTTCTCAATTGGTTTAATGTGATCTTGTTGGTAATCACAGAGCAAACTTACAGAGTTAAGCTGGAGGGAAGTCGGATCTTAAGGTGGAATTATTGAGATGGGAAGTGGTTGCACAATTGCTGCAGGTTCAAACAACAATCTTAAACTCCTATTTTAGCTTTAGATTTGGCTTTACAACGTGCAATGAACCTTAGCTCAAGTTACTTATAAAAAAAAGGAAAAAGGGCAGGGAGGAAAGGGGGTTCCCATATTTGAAACTAGCAATGAATAGCGATCATGGAGGACTCTACCGTGGGCAACCTTCCTAAAACAAAATTCCACTTAACTAGATTACCTCACAATCTCATGAAATTTGTGCAAGCTTCTAAGGACTGCAGATATTCAACCATTCATTCACCATAAGCATGAATAAAAGATAGAAGTTTAGAGCAACTTTTAGTTTATGCCCAGACTAACTTTACACAACCATTTATCATCAATAAACAACAAAAAGTATGGACAAGGAAGGTTTCCAACACACAATAGAATTCTTCAAAACCAATGAACAACATTAATTAATCTACTAACAACATGCAAAGATCACAAAAAAAAAGTAAATCTATTCAAATTAACTAGCTATGGGAGAAGAAGCATGTAACATGCAGTTGAAACTCAAGAATTCACCAAAAGCCAATGAAATTCTATTAAAATTTCAGCAGCATGCCTTTACAACAACTCAACTCTCTTGAAAATAAGAGGAGACCCCATATTTATAGTGTCCAAAAAGAAAAATGAATGACCAAGATTGATTTGCATTGTGTGGCCAAGATTCACTACAAACTAGGGTTTCACCTACCCCCAAATATATTATAATTTAAAATTACATCCTTGTCCTCTAGCCTATTTTGTCTTCTTGTGGCAGCACTGTAGCTCTTTTGTCTTTTGCTGATTTCCTTTTTGCTATAGCTACTTTGTGAGGAATTCATCATCTATGATAGGATTTCCTTCGCTCTTCTTCACCGTGGCATACTCTATAAACTTTAGGATAAGGGCCTAGAGCTTGCTCCATTCCAATATGTTTGATTGGACCGATTGAAAGTTCAACCTCCTTGATTTTCTTGTGATGCCATCCTAGTCCTTGCCATATTTCAGTGTGTTCTTTACTACTTGCTTGGATTGAGTGAAGGATCGTGTAGGAAAACCCATGAAATTTGGCATTAGTGCATCCACAGTCCCATTCTCCATCTTATTGTGGAAATATGGCTTCAATTTCTTTGCATCCAACTCACTAGCAAGCACATCAAGATCTGTCATCATTTTTAGGTATTCTGCACGGTCTGCCCTTATTTCCTTGACCCAGTCAATATCTAACTCCACTTCATGGAGCACTCGTTCCAACACTTCCTTCCTGTGATCTAAACCCATCTTCCATGCTTCTACGAGCCAGTGGTCATCTTTTACCAAGGCAAGCTCCTTCTCCCAAGATTTATCTGGTATCTTGAGAATAACCTCAAGTTTGGGATACGTAATCCTATATAACTTGGGGAAGTCAGTGTAGAACTTCCTTATTCCCTTGAGTATCTTTCACACTTCTAGGAACTTGTTTGTTGTTCTAACTATATGACCAATTCCCATGTTGTTGTTGTAGAGGACCTACCAAAACCAACCCTCTATGGCCTTTGTCCAGTTTTTCCTTTTCTCGAGCTTATCAATGTGATCCTTGGATAGTAATTGTGGCCACACTGAGGATGTGGTGGGGAGCTCTTTCACTGATGACCACTGCTAAATATATGTTGTTAGATCAGCCACTTGTGCTTTTAGTTCCTCCTTAGAGGTCTTATCTTTGTTCATTTGATGCATGATAGTGGCGACGAACTCCTAGAGATGATCAATCTTTTGTTCTCCTGTGGCTGTTCTTAGATCAAGGGTGGAGACATTGTAGCTCGCCCCTTCTCCCACAACCAGAGTAGAAATCTACACCATTCTAGATCCAAACACATCCATTGTCAGCTAAGATCTAACCTTTGGATTCTTCTCTTTCTTCGTGCTTATTTGGGCTCGAGCCAAGATAGCCTCTAGCCTTTCCCTCAGATCCTTTGGGGTCAGGGTTTTCTTCTCCAATTGTTTCTCTAGCCACTCAGGCATCTAAGATTACCCTTTTGGTGATGTGAAATTGCCTTCCTCTTCATGGGCATGTTAGATTTCAATTTCTTTACTTCCCAAAGTCTCCCGATCTATCTTTTCTCCTTCTTCTTCGTTAGAATCTTGGATAAATACTATTTCATTTTGTGGGGATTTAGTGACTATGTGCTCTTTGGGGCTATCCTCCCCTTCAATAGTTTTCTCTTCTTCTTCTTCATCATGCCCATGCTCTTCATGATATTCCGTTTTGGGGATCTTTTGGGCTTCAGTATCTTCTTCAGGTTTATCTTCTTCTTTATTTTCCTCTTCTTGATCTTCTAAAAGAGGCATTTCTTCACCATGTTTGGGGATTTCATTCTCTTCCCTAGTTGGAGGATTAGTATCCTCCTCCATTCCCTCACTTGATTCCTTTTCTTCCTCACGAGGCTGCCTCTCTACTTCCTCTCCAACACTCTTGAGTTGCTGGGCCAACTCCTCTTCGAGGTCTGGGTCAAAGGTTTCCAAAATGTACTTGGTATTTGGCTCCTCAGTGTCTTCCTCTAAGGACTGTGTTTCTTCCTCGTCTCCCTCACACACCACTTTATCAATTGTTAGATGTTGGTACTTAGGGTGCTCATGGTAATCATCTGCTACCTCTTCCAATTCTTTTGTAGCCTCCCTTTCTCATCTCTCCAACTCTTATGATATTTACATGGTGGCCTTCATCTCTGGTGGTTCAGTTGGAGGAGTATGGATAGGAAGACTGGAAATAATTTTTTCCAAGGAAGCTTGTATAGCAGGGTTCATTAACACCCCAGATAGCTTCGTAGGAATGTTTTGCATGTGGTAGGAGAAGGCCTCCAGGAGCGAGAGAGTGAACATTGACATTGTCATTGTAGCCAGTGGAAGAGATGTTGTCAGAGACATGGAGGAAGAGGAGAGTGGAGAGGTAGTGGTAGAAGAAGAGTCTATTATCATCGCTTGCATAGTAGGTGGGATGGAAGCAAGGTGAACAGAGATATCCACCGTAGGAAAGGAAGTAGCAACCATCGCTTGAGAGGTAGGCAGAGTAGTTGCAACAATAGCAACATCAACAAAAGTAGTGGTTGCGAGAGTGGAGGCAACAGGTGGAGACTTTGGCTGCTCGATCTCTAGTTCTTCTCCCTCATGGAGGGGATCCTCCTAGATGGTAGGCATTTCCATGAAGCTGCCTGATTTCTTCTGTTTATTGGAAGGTTCTCCTTCCAAAGCCTTTCTTGCATACACCTTTGGTTTAGGCTGAGTTTCAACCGTTTCTTTCCTCTTCCTTGACCTAGTGGCTAGAGGGGATTTTGAGGTTTCTCTAGTCGGGGCAATAGCTGTCCCACTGTTAGTTTCACTTGCCAGCTCATCCTCAAGCTCCCCATAGGTCAGGGTGATTCCTTGTTGCTTCAATTGGGTAGTCTTCCCATCAATCCATTCCTTGGTTCTATCCTCAACGTGCTTTGTTAGAATATTGAGGTTGTCAACCTCTAGTTCATTCCAATCAATCAGCGGCATTGAAAAATTGGCAACTACATTATACCGAGGATCCATCACTGTATTCTCATCCTCCACCACCTAATTCGGCATAGGGAACAAGTTGACCCTCTTCACAAAATACGTCGTCATGTGCATGTAGTGCCTCCTTCACACTTATTTGTCATCCTTTCAATTGGCCTAAAAGTCCTCCACATTACAAAAATGGGTGCATTCAGCCATGACCATCTTTCTAAGTTTTCCATAAGGGTCCATTCGTAGCCGAGCAGTGTGGAACTTTAGGTTATACTCCACGAGTTCTTTATTTGAATTGTATGCACATTGAGATGTGTGGAGTTCATACATCCCTTGACCGATGGAGAGTGGATAAGGAAACCCTGCCTTATGTTTGTTGCTTAGGAGGGCATGTGCATGCCGCAACTATCGAGAGAGTTCTAGCAATATTATCCAATCATTTGGGTACGAGGGCAACTTGTATGGTTTCTTCGAGAAACCTTTGGCTCAAATGTATGTAAACTTAAGCAATTGTATGAACAAGAAGGTGAATTAGGAGAGGAAGGCATTAGCACTATGCAAGACTCTCCTTTCAAAATCACTCCCAAGCAATCTGATAATATGACCTATGAAAGCATCATTGGTTCTGCAATAATCCCTCTTGAAGTTCCTATATTGAAGCTGAGGGAATCTATCATAAACCATCAATTCTCTACCTGGTTCTGTATTTGGTGCCACAAATAAGCCCATGTATTGGGTTTGGTCAACAAGAAAATAGACAAGGCAAGATGTCATATGGAAGTGTGAGGTCTTCTTCACAACCATAAATTTCTCATGCAAGCAATTACTGATCATTCTTGCCCAATAAAATTTAGCTTTGCCATGGAGGATCTTTTCTATGAAATATAACATCCACTCTTGGAAGTAGGCAGCGGTTGGAAGGCTTGTGACTATGCTTAGTAGGGTTACCAAGTCATGGTAATCCTCATAGAAGTCATTGCGGAAGAGCTCCTAGGGTACCTTAGCTACACTTCCCTTCTTTTCTTTTAACCAATATTGATTGATGACATTTTTGCATTTGAGAGGGTCCTCATCCCACATTTGTTTCCCATATTCCATGGATGCTTCTTCCATTTCTTTGAAGGTAATGATATGAAAATCCCTTCCTATTGACTTGGCGGATAATTCAACCAATACATTTCCATCTTTGTCCACAATTATTCTGGACTTTGGTTGATATGCCTCCCTTCAAGCCATTACAAGCTCAAGAGCAACAAGGGTAGGTGGAAAATCAGCAGCCTTGGCCAACTCACTACTTCTGATCTTTCTTGCATTTTCTATTGTGGGGTTAATCTGGACCCTTTTCTTGAATTCATTGATATCTATGTGTCCAATGTTGGTTTCTAAAATCTCCTTCCAGCGCAAGGTGACCTTGGAGTTGAGGGGTTCCCCTTGGAACTTGTACTTCATTTGATCTTTGTCCTCTTTTCCTCGAGGTGCTTTGGTTGGATTCTTTCCTTTGTCTTTCTCCACAGCCACCTCTGAGGGTCCTACACCTGGTTCCATGTATCCTGCAAGCAAGAAAAACGTAAGCACATTCAAGCATAAAACAATGGGAATGTTAGCCAAAATCCCATGAAATAACATTAGATTAGATAATTCATCACTTAAGAATCCTACATATCCTCTGGATCAACATTAACCTTTCGTAGGAGGGAGTTTCAGTAAGGTGGACCCAGGGGTGTGGACTTCCCTGGGCTGGTGGTTGTTCTGGAGTTGATGTAGGAGGAATGAAAAATAGGGTACGACAACCCAACTTTCCCAACCTACCTTAAGATTTGATTGATGTGTAAGATCCAACAAGAAAGCCACTCTATTTTGGCACGTGGGTCGAGGTCAATTTTGAAGATTGGAGGGCATTAAGGTCACTTTTGGGCAAGTGGAATCAGAGGTCAACTTGGCTATTTGGGGTCCTGTTGTTGAAATGTCATTGATAGGGTAGAGTTTCGCAAGTAGTGGTTCACCATGTGGGACCCACAAACTTGGTGGATGGAATCGCAACTCATTTGGCATTCAAATCATCACCGGTTGGAGGGAGTGGGCAGATGTTAGGTGATGGCCATTCGAGATGGCGAAGGTCAGACAACGACTTGATATGAGAAACCCACAACATCAGGTCCACAAAAAACTTTGGTTTCATTCACTTATCATTGGAAAGTTCAAAGGTGATCGAGAGGCTGGGTTCCGAGTAGCGGGCTGACAGGGGTCATCTTCTGTTTGAGAACAATGAGACTAGGACAGAGTCCTGGTGGTGGCGGCCCGCAGGGGATGACTCACTTAAGATTCAACCCTTAACAATTTTCATCTTTGCACACAAGCAACCATGGCAGGAGCGGGACGTGAAGGGTGGAAAGTTAGTCGTCAGGAGCCGTTTGGACCCGACCGTCTTAGGACCAGGACAGGCTCAGGACCCGACCGTCGAGTGGATGGTAGGGTTTTGTCATTTAGGATAGTTGTTTATGCACTGGCGAAAGGGGAGAAAAAGTCTAGGGTGGGTGACCCACATTCTTTTATAGCTTCTTTTGACCCAGACTGCAAGCGAGAGGGCGAAGTCTGACAGATGGAAGGATAGGCCACAAAATCCATTCAAAATGGTGAAGCATAGATGGAATTCCCTAAGTAGAAGTCCACAAGGAGGGATCCGTAGTGGACCAAGACTAAAGGTTTGGAAAATTTTAAGCTTATGGGTGATTGATAGAGTGGGGTCCATGCATCAAAAAATTGTGATTGGAAAGACATTCAGAATGACAGAGCACGAAAGGTGCCCTAGAGACGAAATCCTGCGGGGGTGGACCTAGAAAAGCCAATGGATCACTTCATTTGAGTTTGTAAATTTCAATCGAAGTCAAGGCGGCCAAACAATGGGAGTCTTTCACCAGGGCAGACCTGATGGAGGTACTCGCCATTGTTAAGTTTAATTCATTTTCAAAGCTGATGATGGTGACAGCGAGGGGGTGGGCCCGCAGGAGGCAAAAGCCCTAGTTGATGAATAGTAGCAGAGAGCTTAGGTTTTGCACAAGGCTATCAAGGTGATTTTTGAAGTTGGTTAAAATTCTACTACATGGGTTTTGTGCGCCTTGGTTTACTCTATTTAATCCATAAGTTTTCCACCTTCAAATTCATCAATTTTGCATAGAAATCAAAGAAAACTTAAAGTAGGGCTCATGGTGGAAAACCTACCTCTAAAAATCAATGAATGTAGATGACCAAGTTGGTAATGAAGAGCCCGGGATAGCGAACAAAGGATGCGGGAGTGATGGCGGCGTTTGCAGGGCTCTGACTCTTTCTCTAATCAATTGACAAGTGAAAATGAAAGATAAAAGTTGGCTATTTATAGAAAATAGTGTATTAAATGTACCCCATTAATGATCATATGGTGGTGATGAAGGTTGGTGAACAGTCATTTGAAAACAACGGTGGAACCTGCTAGGTGGAAGGCAGTGAGCAATCGCTTGTTTGAGCATTCAACTATGGAAAATGGCGTTGAAGGTTTTGGGTTCCACAGGGCAGAAGGATGACGGATGATGGATGTCTAGAATGGTGAGGAGGTTAGGGAAGTTCACATGGGGCAGCCCGAAAGGGCGAACCCACCTAGCTCCAAGGACATAAATTCTGAAAAGTGAAGGAAATCAACCAAGGAAGCTCCGTAAAGGCCTAAAGCCTTGAAAATTTAAAGGGGGGAGAAACATGGTAAACTCAAGATGACTTCTCTAAAGCTCATTGACCATCAAGGATACAAAATAGGGGGCATGCAAAATGAGGCAGTGACCAAAGTGACCTAACAAGAAGTAAGGAAAAGAGGGTCCCCATTTTGAACGAGGTGTCTGTGCTAAGGGCACAACAAATGGCGACTCTACTGGGAACGCTCCTGAGCGTTCTAAGGATAAGTATTCACTCAGAACCTAGAATCTCTAGTTTCACAGACTAGAAGCTTGTTTCTAGAAATGAAGTAGAAGAACTGGGTCCTTAGTTGAATTAACCCATGAAATATGTCAGAAGTGTGTGCATTTAGTGAATTCATTCCCTTCCCTTAGAAACTGTGACAAGTGATAGCTAATCAAACCAAGCAAGCTACATGAATCATCCAACTCCAAAAGTAACTTGGACATTTCCCCTCTTCCAGTCAGGTGTCCATAGCTCTAGTAGAGTTGTCGCTGTGACCCCACGAACATTGCTCTACTGCCAACTAGGCATCCATAGCCCTGGTAAAGATATCCGCACACCCATACGGTTGCTTGATTTCAACATTTTTTTTTTCTTTTCTTTCTTTCAATACTTCTTTTAATATTTTCTCCTTTTGCTCAACCATGTAAGCATCAAAGCTTACTATGGGTTTGGGAACCACAGTGGTCACTAGAGTGGACTTAGGATTTTTCGCTTGCTAAGTCATCATAAACAACCATTGTACAACTCTTTGGAAATAATTAATATGCATTTTGTGCTAGATCTGAGATGAACGTAAAAGGGAGATTCAACCAAGGGTTGCGTTGTAAGTTCAAGATCAAGTGAGGAAACCATCTCATGGTAGCTATTAGAGACCAATAGTTGAGAGTGAATATTTAACCAAATAACACTAAGAGTGGGCAACAAAGTGAATTGTTCGTTGAACCAACATGACCACCACAACGAAAATGAAGAACACTCTCATCCAAGCAAAACAGTCAGAAAATGAATGAAACAAAAGCGACGTGATGCGATAAAACAAAGCAAACCAAAAGTAGCCTAAACTAACCTATATATAGGTATTTACATGAGCAACTCAAGAGAGCTCAAGCTTGGAAATAATGCTTCAGGTGTTGTCTATTGACAGGAAATGAGACATCTTCACCGGTTAGGGTCTTGAGGAAGAAAGCATTATCTCTGAGGATTTCAACAATATAAAAGGGGCCAAGCCAGAGCTTGTCAAATTTATCATGTCCCCCTTTCTTCTCATGGGCCTTGTCCCAACATAGGACTAGATCAATAATTCTAAAGGCCCTGACTTTGGCTCATCGATCAAACCATCTTTTGACCATGCCCTGGTGTTTAGCAAAATTCTCAATGGCATGGTCACACACTTCTTCTAAGTGTAGCAACTCAGCTAGGTGAGCTTCTCTTCGATCCCCTTCTTCGTAAAAGTCATTGATGAATTGGAGGGTGGGGATTTTCACTTGAATTGGGAATATTGGCTCTAGGCCATAGATGAGGTGAAATGGTGAATATCCTAAGGAAGCCTTATGGCATGTGCAGTCTGCCCAGAGGGTGAAGCATAGTTGGGTATGCCAGTCCTTGGGGTTCTTGTCAAGTAGTTTTTTTAATGACAGTAATCAAGTTTTTGTTTGTAGATTTAGCTAGGCCATTTCCCTAAGGATAGTAGTTGGATGAAAAATTAAGGGAAATCCTATAATCAAAGGCCCAACTAGTGAATTTAAGTGAGGAAAAGGCTGGAACATTATCACACACTAAGGCATACAGGCAACCAAAATGATTTAAAATGAAGCTTTCAAGAAAATTTACAACTACTTGTATCATGCATTGCCTACAAGTAATAGCTTCTGTCCATCTAGTACAATAATCAGAGGCGGTTAGAATGTACCTATGTCCTACAGATGATGGTGGGCTTACTAGACCAATGAAGTTGAGACCCCATTGCATGAATGACCTCACCTCCAAGACTGGTTACAGCGGGACAATAACATTCCTTTCTCTTGTTGCGACGGTCTGACATATATGGCATGTGCGGACATGGTTATGAGCATCCTTGAAGACTGTTGGCCAATAGTAGCCTGATCATAGGATTTGATGAGTCGTAGAAGGGCTTGAACCATGTCTAGTGCCAAACTTATGGAATTCTTTCAAGACCCGGTCTACTTCTTCTTTGTCAAGGCATCTCAAATAGACACCTTCATGGTTCTTCTTGTAGAGTATGGATCCCTATAGAATGTAGCTATTGATTTTCAATCTGAGGACACATTTTGAACTCCTTGTACATGAGGAAGGAACTTTTTCAGCAAGTAAAAGACAATGTCACCATACCACTCCCCTGGGGAAACGTCCTCGAGCTATTACTCATGAATCATGAGTTTTCAGCTACTGTCTCGTCTATTGTTCGGGTGAGTGCCTACCCTCTTACCAACTTCATTGGTTGAATTTCCATGTATTCCTGCAGTAGGGTAACCCACTTGGATCTTCATTCTCCCAGCTTATTTTTCATGAGCAACATCTTCACTACTGGGTTAGGGACAATGGCAAACACCTTGTTCTGCAAGATGTAATGCCTGAACTTCTTAACCCCTTTGATGAGGGAATATGCTTATTTTTCCACATTGTGATACTGCAGTTCAACATCTTTCAAGGGGTAGTCATGAAGGCGATCAGGTGCTCATTTCCTTCATCCTCCTTTTGGGTTAAAATGATAGCACATGAGTGATCTGAAGCAAATGAATAAATGTAGAAAGGCTTCATATAATCTGGGCTGACTGGCACTGGTGCTTCAACAATGGATTTCTTGATTTTTTTGAAGGCTTGCTTTGCTTCTGGAGTCCACTCGATCTTGGCATCTTGCTTCAACATGGCGTTATGTGGCTTGACAATTTGAGAAAAGCCCGTGATGAACTTCCTGAAATTTTTTATCATTCCAATGAAAGATTTTAGTTCTTTCTTGTTGCCTAGCAGTTGAATCTTCAGTAAGGATTGGATGTGCTCGGGGTCTATGGAGATTCCTTGTTCTGAAATAATGTGCTTGAGTAACTTTCCTTCAGTGACTTTGAAGATGCACTTCTTCGAATTGAGGGAAACCCAAATTCTCGGCACCTCTAAAATACTTTGCATAGATCAGATCATGATCCCTCCGCTTCTTTGAGAACATGGTCAAGTCATCCATATAGATTATTATGCATTTTCCAATCATATCTTTGAAGGTGATGTCCATTGCATGCTGGAAAGTGGTGCCTACATTGATGAGTCTGAATGACATCCTCCTACATGCAAAGGTGCCCCACTTGGTGGTGAATGCTATCTTGTGTCAATCTTCATATTGCACCATCACTTGATTGTACTCAGAGTACCTGTCAAGGAAGGACATCATTTGTGACCCATTAACAATCTGTAATACCTCACCTAATGAAGGCACTAGGTAGTTGTCCTTCTCTAAAGCTCTGTTCAGATTACAGAAGTCCACACACAATTTGATTTCTTTGTTCTTTTTCCTAACCGGGACCAAATTAGCCACCCATGTGGAGTGCCTAATTGGAAAAATGATTATGGCTGAATGTAGTTTCTGCACTTCATTATAAATGATGGGTTCCAACAATGCATTGATGGGACACTATCATTGCCAAAATAGTCAAACGTCCGGTCTAAGAGGGATAGAGGCATGATAGTGGAGGTATTATAAGTCTTCAAATCTTCATAGTTCCATGCTACCACATCATGATACTTCCATAAAGCATCAATGATTCCTTTCTTTTCTTCTGTAGTACATACCTTGCCAATGAACACACTTTTGACTTCCTCAGCTATTTCGAGGTTGTGGGTATCACACTGGTTGTTTATGGATTCCTTCTTTGCTCATTGATCTTGATCTTGAATATGATCTAGGTCAAATATGCGCTCAAGCTAGACCATACCTCATGGAATGGTATTCATTTTGAGGTTGATTACTCCTATATCCAACTCGGCTTCCTCAGGCTTAGTTTCATCAATTATTTGAGTGGAAAACATGTTGGAACAAGTGATGAACTTGAGGATATGCTTATCATCATTGAACACCCGAAAGTGAGTGACATTGTTTGGTACGTGTTGATGCAAAAATTTGACAAGGTAACAGTGTCTTATGGGAAACTTAGTTTATGGGGGACCTTTTGCGCTAAACTGAGTGACCTTCGGGTTTTTAGAGAAGTCGACTTCTTCTTCAATGGGGGTTTGAAAGGGAAAATGAAATGGATATAATAAAATAAAGTCTAACCTAAGGAGATGCACGAAGACTTAATGATAGGCATGATAAATCATAGATTTAAGGGCCTGAATGGTGTTGTAGTGTTGCAAAACATCAAAAACTTAAGATTACAGCATAGACAATCCATTCATCGACATAAAATAATATTGAATACATTCCTACTACCAAGAAGAGTCATTAGACATGGTCTAGGTTAGAAAGCTTGCATTCAACATATATAGAAGTTCTTAAATAAAATTTCTAGACAATAAAAGCATAGTTTACAGTTTGATCAAATAGCATGAAAAATAGAAAGGTCAAACAATTGGCACAGTCTGAGAGTTTTTAGAATAAAATAAAACAACAATAAAGGCCTGGCGTCTTTATACTAAAACTGACGTTTTCCTTCAAATTCTAAACCCTTTTCTCACAACAGAGAAAAGTATATAAAGCAGGGAAAAACCCCCACTGCTTTAGAGAGTAGCAACAAAAAAATATTTCACAATCCCCTAGCAATGATGCAAGAATCAGAATATTCTTAAAGCCGTTGCAACATAATCAATCTGGGACCAAGCATCTGATCACTCCAGGCATAGGTGCATCCTCTGCAAATGATGGAAGTGGTCCCAGAAAGGCCCGATCATACAAGTGTCACCCTTCTATGCGAATGATTATGACACGCAGTGGCCAATAGCATCATTCAGTTCATCTAGTCTATTGCTCGAATATGAGATCCGCTGGCTAGGCACGTGGTAGCCTTTCACTACCCATATGAACCCTTTTCTTTCGCCGCTGAGGACTTGTGTTAATGCTACACGTGTTGAATGGGCTAAGCACTTCATCAACAATGGAGGGAATGATTACCAGCTGGGTGCAAAAGAGACGCGTGGCAGCGTTTCGCTACCTGCAGTTGCTACTTCACCTCTATGCGGAAAGATTTGCAAATAGCGAACACATAGCAAGTGTACACTGTAGATAGAAATTGTGTGGCCCACCAAAATATTTTGGGAAAAAGGGATTCGTGGCACCCAAGCGAAGCCCAATGAGACAGTAAGAAAGCATGATCAAAAGAATCCCACAGCCGCAACATGTGGAAGCATAGCAGAGTTTACTGGAATGTGAAGGAATGTAGAGACTCAGGGTTGTGAGGAGTAGACACATGGAGCGGCAGAGCAGATCCTAGATAAAAGGCTGAGTTGACTTTGTGATGCATAGGCCGATGCATAGAGGAAAAATACACCCGAAGGGAGCTAGTTAAATATTTATTAACAACTTTTGGTGACTATCAAGGGTGTTTCGACTAAGGAACAAAGAACCCAAAATTTCTCTAGTTTATAGGCCAGAGTGCCATTTCATTAGATAATTGAGTCAGAGATTGGAAAGAGCCGCTTGTAGAGGCGACCATTCATCCTCAGATGGCTTCACCATGTTGCATAAATTCTCCTACTCTCTACTTAGATCAATAATTTCCTTGTGAGGCAGTGCATTGGGTAAACCGACCCCTGCTTCACAATGAAATAGTAGCTATGCAAGCGGATGAATCACTCCCTCAATGTTGTTCACTGTGGGAGGATGACTAAAATCCTTGAAAGCCTCTGGATCATTTTCCTTCTCTTCTATCTTTTCTGCAATCTCCTTGGCCGTGGCAATAGAGCCATCTTCAAGGAACGAGGATGACAAACCCATCCTACTTAACTCAGAGAAACTCCCCTGTATGTTGTCCAGTGTCTTGCTCAGAATAGTCACGGTTGCTTGAGTGTGCTGCAAGGTGGAGTGGCAATGGATGAATTTATTTTCTGTTTGAGCAGCAATGTCCCGATTTTCAATACCCGCTCTGGAAAAGTTTTCATCAAAGATTGAGTATAGCTCAGTGAGCAAATTTTTTGTTTCAGAAACCTTCTCCAAGATGAACCGTGGGAACTACTCAATCATATCATGAGCCTCCTGGCTCAGCTTTGATGCCTTGGCGATGAATCAGAGGGTAGGCTGTAGTGTTAGGCAAAAGGCTTTAATTTTTTCCCAGTGAGAGATGTACAACTGCCTAACCAATGGAATGATGTCTGGCTGTGTAGGGGGAGATAGGAGAGAGATTTTAAGAGAAGCAATCTGCTCATCTCTTGAAATAATGGCCTCAGCCAATTTTTCCCTTTTCTTTTTCTCGGACACTAGCTGTTCCGCAAAGCTGCTAATTTCTTTATTCCAATTCTCCTCAGCTTGGGAGTGATTTGCTAAGTGCATGTCTAGAGAAGACTTTGTCTCTTAGAGTTCTTCTTCTATTTGAGCCTTTAGGCCCTTAAATTCAACCTCTTTTTCTTGTATTTTCTGCTCATATTGAGCCTGTTGGTGCCCCAAAGCTTCATTCCTCTACGCCATTCCTTGACTACACTCAAGGCAAAGTCGCTCCAGCTCTTCATTCTTCAGTCGCAGATTCTGTTCCATCTCCTGATTCTTAGACTATAGCTCTTTTATCATGGCAGGGTCGGTAACTTGAGTCTTCGCAAGTTCACCCTGTAGTCTATTCCTCTCATCCTTTGCTTCCAGTGCCCTTTTTGTCATACGATCAACATCCACCTCCAAGGATTTCTCTTTTTTCTTCAAAAAACTAACCCTTTCTCTTGCTGCTTTAAGCTGCTCATCCTTCTTCTTTAGCTGATGACCAGTTTTAAGGAAGTCAAAAGTGACTAACCGTTGTGTTTCCTCCATGATTTCAACTTTATCCTACGGTCGGACCACCTTCATGTCGAGCCCTACCGCATATATCTCATAATCTTCCGGGTGCATTTCCCCCTGAGGCTTGGTTACCCTCGGGTACATGGTTGCAAACTTCAATTCCTGCTGGGCCTCATCATAAAGAGTGTATTTTTGGCTCAGCAGAAGCATTGTCATCTTTTTCCCTATGCTTTTACATTCTACTTGCACATACCTCCCTTCTGCAATCGGGTATGTGCAGGATCATGATGGGCCAAAAAGTGGCAATATGATGGGTATGTGGTTGACAACTTTTTTTTAACCCAAAATTGATGAAACGAAAAGGGTTTATAAAGGAGATTCTCAAAATTTCACCAATATAAATCATTCTTTACTTTGAATTTAATAAGTAATTATTATACATTTTCTATTCAAATTATGACTAAAGTCCTGATCGATAGACTGATTGAAAAATATCTATAGCTTTCAAACAGTATCACTTTTTTTGAATCCAAAAAATGTGTCACATTCTATGCTTCGCATACTATAGGATTAAAAAAATAAAAATTGAATTTCATGAAGTTTTGACTAAGTCAAGGTGGTCAGACATACAAGTTTTTTATATTTTTTAAAATTTGTAATAAAAATTCATAATTAATTAATTACTTGGAAAAAATTACAAAAAATATGCATCACATCGGGACATGAATCCTCTACTTATATATAAAATATTATCATTTTATTGTGGTTAGGGTGGTGGACACCTACTTCTTATTTTGTTCACAATTTAAATACTCTTGCATTGAAATTTTAAATTTTCACCAAATAGATTTTTCCTTTTAAACAAACCTACTAGTTTAGAAACTACATTCAATTTTCTATAGATTCTATTCTTACATATTTTAAAAATAATATAGATAACTTATTCAAATTTTTACATCAATTTTCTTAACTCTGATTTTTTTGCCATTTAAGGGCCTATTTTTTCCATGATGATCCTACACATACCCAATCAATCCATGCCATAAATTCAGCTGGCGATGAAACTAGTCCACCTGTGAAAGGAGCACCAGAAGGCAGGGCATAGGGATAGGTAACCCTCATAAGCGCATGCATTTGTTTCTTCTGGAGAGTGATAGTTTGTGGGGAGAAGTGGGGCATGTTCCAAAGTTTGGTTTGAGGCCCAACAAAAGGGCTAGTCATTTGTAATGAATGAATTGGTGAATTAGTCGTAGGACTCATAGGCTGGGATGGTGGAGGAGTAGTCAGTGTGGTGTCAGCCTATTGTGATGGAAGAGGATCTGTAGTAATAGCGGAAGAAGGTGTACCCGCAGGGGGTACATTTTCAGAAAGTGAGGCAAGGAGAGCCTGAGTGGCAGTAGTAGGTGTAAGGGTCTACGAAGGAGTAAGGACGAGTAGAGTGGTCTGCAAAAATTGGGTGAAACCTCCTGAATATGCTAGATTAAAAGTGGAAAGTAGAGGGCCAGTACTCATGGTAGGGATCGCTAGTAAGGCAGGGGAAAATACTAAGGAATGAGAAGCAAGGGAAGAAGGAGCGAATTTTACCTGTTGACTAGTCGATGGCGGCTCCAGAATCATCAGTGACTCCTCCTCAGCCTCAGGCTCCTGACTAGCTGCAAACACTTTTCTTCTGGCAGGTTCTTGTGAACCTTCTCCGATAATGCTCTCTGTGCACTACCATTTCGCAGGTGGGGTCTCCCGAGCTTCAAAAGCTATTACCATTTGCTGCAGTGATAACCTGGCTGGCTTAGCAGCCCAAGTGAGTGTATGTGAGGACCTTGCTATATTAAAGTGCACATTCATGGCCACATAGGCGGGCTACTCAAGGCCTTTCTCCTTCGGCGCAGAGGAGGCAGATGTCACCGCTTCCTTTTCTTGCTCTTCGGACTTGGCTCCCAGGTCTATACTCTTATTAATACTAGAGCTCAGGCTGGGGTGACCCTCATTCCACCATCTTTCAAATTCCTTGTCATCCTTCAGACTGTCGTAAGGGGCATCCAATTGCCTTGTCTCTTGGCGATACTTCTAGAAAGCCTCTATTTTTTCAGCAACCCACTCCTCATCCTTCTTCAACTTATTGTACATGGTGCGCTCCATGAGGACATTATCTTTGGCCACCACCACAGCAAAGTAGAACTTGTGCCATGGCCCTCTAGTATCTTGTGTAGGAATATGTGCCAATTCAACAAAATTTTCATCTTTGTCTGCCTGCAGGTTACGCCGCTTCTCCCAGTAAGGTCGGGGAACATGTGTAACTTTCATATGTGGCTCTGGAAAGTCATTGAAAGGGTTGTATTCTTACTTATCATTTACCAGCACCAACCCTAAATAAGCCAGTTTATCCTCTAATAACTGGTCTGATTGTTTTTTAATCAGAGTTACCGACTTGAATTTCTTCGGACAAGAGAAGAATCCTTTTTTCTTGACACTTTTGCTGCTACAGAAGGTAAAGTCAATGATACACACCTGTTGATACATTTCCAGTGTGAGCACCCTATTTGTGACACAAGATGGGAGAAGGAAATGTTGACCAGCGAAGCCTCGCATCTGGAGAATTGTGAAATAATTTCCTAAGAACTAGTCACAAGCGGGAGTGAAACTCTGCAAATATCCGGTCTGCTCCTTGTCGAGCCGAATTATGTCACCTTCTCCGATTAAATTATGCAAGACCAGAGTTATGAAATAGTCCAAAAATGCATAATAATCATATGATACGGAAAGAAAAGGCGTCCACATAGACACTGGCTTCCTCTTACCCCATTCATAAAAAAATGATAATTCAAAATACCGGGCGAAGAAATTAGGGTTTTGATGCAAAAACATGTGAACCAGGAAAGAAAGAAATCTAAAATTTCCCTCCGTCGGGTAATTCTTTATTTTTTCATATCATTTCATCTACCATGAACTCAACAAAATCATACCAGAAGGTATCATGCTGCTTGCGGAATTGGAATGCCAGTCTTAGTTGAAAAGTTTCCACCATCTCATCAGAGTCTCGACCGCACACAAAAGATAGCATGGACATGGCATCCTGAAAATCCTCGTGTAATGCACCACGTGGCAATAGAATACTTGGAAGTTTAGCGGCTAGGATGCCTTTCATACCAGTCTCCTCCAACAAGAACTCTGAGTTCTTTTTCATTGCCCTCCATGTTTTCTCTCCTTTTTCAGGGTAAAAGGACTCAATATTCTCTCTTCTTTTACTTGAGTCTATAATGCATAGCATATGCCAGATGGCCTATGGGGTGATGTGAACCCTTAAGTTTCATCCCTTGATGTAGTGGGTATTAGGGTTATAACGCTGGATGGCAGTGTCAACTATCTCTGGGCAGTAGTGCACCAGCAGGACCATGTATTGTGGAAGACTATTGTACCAAATTTTCATTGCTGTAGATTTTTCCGCCTTTGGTTCCGTCAACCTTGGACAGGCTACTTCTCTTAAGGACTTAGGGTTTTTTGCGAGCTGTGGATCATATATATTATCCCATTTCTCTTCAACCCTTTTCTTGTTTCTGCAATCCTTGGGCCTTTTCAGCTCTTCTGTATATGTCCTCCTCGGCTTGCTTGGTATACCAGGCGTAGCATATGCCAAATCCTCATAGACATATACACTGTATAGTTGCAAACAACTCCTGGCTAATTTCCTCTTGTATTGGCTGAGATGAACTCTTTGACATCTCTCTTTGGATGAAGACCTCTCTGAGTTCTTGACTCTGCAATTTTTCTCGGCTTTGGATACGCTAAAAAAAACAAATTTGCACCTTTAGCTTTGGCGTTTGTGAAAATAATTTGAATTATTAAGCCTTTTCATGCAATATTTGGCTATCTTTCCTCAAGGTCGTAGATGAAAGCATGCCTTTTTGCATTTAATTCGGCATGTATCATTAATTTTCCAATTCTTGCAAAATAAACTACTTGCCATTTTCAGGTGGCAGGAGTTCATTATTGCATTCGACAACTGTGTGATATGTTGTGATTCCCTTGGAACTTACACTGGAAATTTTCTTTCTAACCTTGCATTAGTATGCACTGGTAATTAATATCTTGGTCGGAATGATTACACCAAAGCAAACGATCACGACCTGAAAAGATATGAATATTGCCTTGGGCTCTGGGAAACGCCTGTGAGATGGCACAATAGCCTATGGCTATGTGGCTTACTATTGAGCACCATCTTTTTAAAGCTAATTAATTAGCTCCTATTAATCTAGCACACATTGAATTGTACCTCCGTAGATGCAACTGGTCTGGAAATGTGAGCAAACATAGGCACACCTTTCAAGTTTGCATGTAGCTATCATCACATATTTTCGAAATGGATTAGCATGTGTCTTGTCATCTTTTCTATAAATAGGCCAGTAAGTAGTGAAGAAATCATACTTAGCATTTGAGCAGTGATAGGTTGTTAGCAGAGTTTTAAGCGAGTTTTCTCATAGGTTAGGTGATAGATAAATTTTAGTATTGGCTAAAAAGCATAGGCATAGTGTCAGAATCATGGATACCCCGATTTGTTTAATCTCATATAAGTCATAGACAACCTTTTTAGGGGAGGTTTCTACTAGGCGACTAAAAAGAATGACCAAGAATAAGCATTCGTTGGTCCTGATAGCCATAAAATGGGTTCTTGGTAAAGACTGCATAGAATATGAGGATAAGTATCAGGTGAATACTAATATATGTTCCCACTTCATGGCGTCTATGTTAGATATTGGCATTCCTAGGCCCCTCATACTGAAGTTGGTTAAGGCAATGTTTCCCAGAAAGTACCTTAATAGCCTTGGTGAAGTTATTGCTCACGCTACATATGAGGTAGGTTTGCTGTTAACCAGTGACCTCCATCGCTATATCGAGGAAGAAGCAGTATTTTTTTGGCTGTCGTTTCTCAGTGGATTCTGCCTTCAGATACATGACGAGCATTGATAGAGGGTTACCCAGGCCTTGCACTTCTTATTCCACAATTACAACATGATACCATTCTACGACGTAGATTAGTATACCGACTTCAAGAACCTGGTGTTTCTCCCGCCAAAGGCGGTTGTGCCAAATGATGCTACTTTTGCTGCCAAAGAACTTACTAACGAGGAAGAGGTAAACGCTACCATTGATGCATCAATTGCTACCTTTCGTGCCCTTGGATGAAAAACCCTCTCTGCTCCCAAAAAGAATGCCTCCCTATTTTCTTTATTTCCTGCTATTGCCTAGACCACCTGCCCTATAGTGTGTATATAAGCCTGAAAAAGGCTATCATTTTTCATATGTAAAAGAATAGCTCGAATACTTGTATATTTATTGGATTATGGCTTCCCCAACCATTTTGCAATGTAAAAAACCAAAGAATATATATAAATAAATATATATCTTTATAAAGAAAATCCATGCTCTTTCTTTCATTCTGCATTTCAGTTTTATGGGCTCTTTTATAGCATATGTGTTTATTTCTTTGCACCTATGTATGTTTTATGTAAAGCAATCCTACTATTCCAGCCTCTGTAAAAATGGGTTAATTCTGCAGAGACACAACAATTTCAAAAAAGACCGGCCAAAGAAAGGGAAATAAAATAAAGCACCATTCACATATGTACAAAATAGAACTCAACACCTAATGGAACAACTTAAGATGAATCCCATTAACTAGGATTCCTAAGGGTTCATGTTCCATATTTTCTAACTCGAAAGCGTTATGCTCCTTGCACCGAATGATTTTAAAGGGACCCTCCCATAGGCTATCAAATTTACCATGCTGACTTGGCTTAGCAGCCCTTTTATCATATTTCAGTACTAAGTCTCTGCACTTTAGGCATTGGTCAGAAGCCTTCTTGTCAAACCATCACTTGACCACTTGTTGATGGTTTGTCATGGCGATTAGGGAATTCTCCCTTTTTTCTTGCATTTCTATTAGTTCGGCAAGCCGAACTTCCATGGCACCATTTTGTTCTATCTCGAATGATTTCAACAATTGGAGTGCCAGAATCTCCATAGATATAGGTAACAATGTCTTTTTCTCGTATACCAGCTCATAAGGCGAAGTCTTAAGGAATTTCTTAGGAGTTATGCGATTTTCCCATAGCGCTGCTCAGAGTTTTTTATGCCATTCCCTCTGGTGTTCTGAACCAATCCTTTTAAGGAGCTAGACTAGGCTCTTGTTTGTTGACTCCGCTAGGTGATTTCCCTGTGGGTAATAATTTGATGATGTCTTGAGGAATATTCCATTAGTTAATGCGAAGCGACAAACCTTTATGCCTAGAAAAGCTCTGGAATTATCATAAATGATAGTCTTTGGAGGACTGAACCTTGTCACCAGCTCTTTGAGGAAATATACAATCTCTGTTTCTGTTGTGTTTTTAAGTGGAACAGCCTCCGTCCATCTTGTGAATTAATCTGTGGCTGTCGGAAATCCACTTGTGTCTGACACTAGAAGCTGGGTTAATCATTCTGATGAATCCTAGGCCCCATTGCGTAAACAGCTCATCCGCCACTATGGGTTTGAGAGGCATTGTAGAATTCTTCCTTTTGTCAATAAAGAATTGGTATTTTTTGTAGGATCTTACCAAATAGTGGGAGTCATTAAACAGTGTAAGCCAATAGTAACTGGCACCCATGATTTTAATGGCAGTTGTCTTAGCAGAGTAGTGTCCACCTGCAAAACTATTGTGGAACACGTCGAGGATCCTCTTTGCTTGCTCCAAAGTAACGCATCGTAGGAGAACACCGTCAAAATTCCTTTTGAAGAGGACTCCCTCTACTAGCGTATATCCACAATTTTGCAGCCAGTAGTATCTCCTTTTTTGGGATGAGAGACCTAGCATATAATTTTTGGTTTGCATGAACCTCATTCTATTAGTTAGCCAACAACCCTCTGATTCTGATTCATTTGTCAGGACAAGCTCTGGTTGCTCCCCTGCAGCGGGAATCTCCCCGTTCTGCGCCATGTATTCGCACAATCCTCTTCCTCTAATAGTGTTAGTAGGTTTGACCTCGACGTCATATTCAAGGATCTTAGTGATCCAATTAGCTCTTTTTTCTATGATCTCCCCCTCCATGATATATTTGAGCACACTGGAATGTGCGACGTAAACGCACACCTTGTTACAAGAAATTAAATGGCAAAACTTTTTAAGTCCCTTCACTATTGCAAAGTCCTACCTTTCGATAAAATTATAATTTTCCTCATATTCCTTCAGGGTCTGGGAGTAGAACACCATTGGATGTTCTCCTTTTCCTTCATCATCTTTTTGGGTTAGGACAGTAGCGATACTGTATTTACTACTGAATGCATACATTATAAAATCCTTAGATAGATCTGGATTAACCATTATTGGAATAGTGGAAATAGCTTTCTTAACTTTTTCAAAAGCATCCTAAGCTTTGGTCATCCACTTGAATACCTGATCCTTCTTAAGCATCAGGGCGATCGGCTTAATTGTTCCCGCAAAGTCAGAAATAAATTTGCTAACAAAATTTACCTTGCCCAAGAAAGACTGAACACCTTTCTTATTCACCGGAAGGGGGAGTTCCTTGATGGCTTTCACTCATTCAAGGTTAATTGAAATCCCTTCCTTGGATACAACATGTCCTAATAGCTTGCTTTGCGGTACTCTAAATACGCATTTCTTTAGATTTAGAGAAACCTTGAATTCCTGACACTTTTAAAAAACTATTTCTAAGTGATCAAAATGATCATCCTTAGATTTAGAAAACACAGTAAGATCATCCAAGTAAATTAGAATAAACTTATTGATTAGTTCGCTGGATGCGATGTCCATCGCTCACTGGAATGTTGCCCTTGCATTGGATAAACTAAAAGGCATTTTAGCATATGCAAATGTTCCCCACTTTGTGGTGAATGTAGTCTTGTGTTGATCTTCTTCCTTAACTCAGATCTGATTGTAGCCGGAGAAAACATCCAACAGAGAAAATATTTCTAATCCTGCAACCGTTTGTAGGATTGACTCCATTGAAGGCAGTGGATAATGGTCTTTTAGGGATGTTCTATTTAGGTCTCGAAAGTCCACACACAAATAGATATCTCTATTCTTCTTTCGGACCAGGACCAGATTCGATACCCAAGTACTATGATTGATTGGGAAGACAATGCACGACTCAATGAGCTTAGTTAGCTCTTGCACCATTAGAGCTTCAATTTTAGGGTTTACTGGCCTTTATTTTTGTTGGACTGGTTTTGTACCTTCTGTTAGCTTGATAGTGTGCTGAATGATATCAAGATCATACCCTTCTAAATCATCATAGGACTAGGCCACTACTCCATACTTTTCGCAAAAACTGATGAGTCTTTCTTTATCATGGTGTAGGACATTTTTCCTGACTCAAAGATTCTTCCCATCTGTGAACCGAAGGCTCACATAATCACTTGTGTTTTCTACAAACTTCTATTTATCATTTCAGGCATCATCACAATCGAATTTTTTTTAGAGTAACCAATATTTTCAAAAGCTTGTTAGATTTGAGCTGCATAATTTGTCTCTCATAAGCTTCGACAATCTTTGGTTGAAGCTGATCGGAAAATTTTCCTGACTGCTGGATGAACGAGGCAATGTGTTCATCACTTTCAAAAACTTGCCAACTCTAATCATTGTCAGGGATCACTGGTCGGACTAGCACTCGTACTGAATGCTCATTATGTATAAGGTTAGAGACATGATCAAACTAAGCACCAATCATGACCATGCGATTTGCATTGCTATTTTGTCCTTGGGGAATAGTCTAGATGTTGAAGGCTTCAAAACCCTCAACTGGGTCCTAGACTCTATGCCGATAGGATCTCATACGGACATTCTTTGCTACGGAAATTCCTTAGACTTGGTTGACTACTAGTTTAGAATCTCTTAACACCATTAATTGCTTAATGCCCATTCATTCGGCAAGGCTTAAACCTTGAACTAATCCTTCATATTCAGCCTCATTGTTTGAACAGGTGAAATAAAAATGGAAAGACCTTAACAATTTTTCATTTTGTGGGGATATTAGATATATCCCCACTCTAGCACCCACTTTGCTTCTTGCTCCATCAAAGTACAGTGTCCATAGCTCATTTGCTTGGCTATCTTCAAATTCTTTGGCGACCTTTGGAAGCACTTGGTCTTCATCATAAATTACATAGGTGCTCAATCCTATAGCATGATAATTGCTAAAAGGATCATTGTCCATGTGCTCACTCAAAATATCATCTTCTTTGTCATTTCGGTCTCTGCTCACCTTTTCTTCCTCTAGTAATTCAATGCCATACATTTCTTGCTTGTGATAGAGGTATGCGCGACTTCAAAATTGATCAAGGCTTCATCCACTACATGTTCAGAATGTAAATATTCTGATTCTATTTTCATTTTTGTGCCATGTTTGGTCCTAAGTATCAGATGTGACCAATCTAAGGACAGGTATCCACCCACCTTTGAAGTAAATTCTCGAGATAGACATAGATCGAACATAGGAGGAATATCTATGATCACAGTGTCTTGTGGCACTGTGATACTAGGACAAGAAAATAGAGTTAAAGGAAGTGCTTTGATGACACCTACAGTTTCAACTTTGTTCCCATCAAGCTACATTACCCCCCTTTTCATAGGTTCATAGCCGAGTCCTAAAGCTTTAGCTATCTGTTTAGGCATAACCGTGGTACTTGCGCCAGAATCAATCATAGCATTGTGCAATAAGTTCTTTCCTACAATGAGAGTCAAGAAGAAAGGTTGAGGTTTTAACTTATCCGTAACCTCAATAGGGGGTTCCTTTGTATTGTTTGTAAGGACTTTAGCTGGTGGTATTTGATTAACAACCTCTGCACTGGCAAACAACTTTGTTGGTACCGGGTTGACCTCTTCTTGAAGCACCTTATGTAATAGCGTCTTTTGCTCTGGGATAGCTAGAATGTTCCATAGAGACACATTAGCGGATGATTTCTTCAATTGTTCTACCACATTAAAAGGTGACAAACTCAGAGGTTTTTTCTCCTTGGTTCTTGCTATAATAATTTCCTTTCGTGGTTGAGATGGTGACGAGATGGTTAAAGTGCCAGGAATTTGATCAGAAGCACTTTTGAGTTGCGGGCTGATTAGATACGAAACAACTGACTCACTAGTGAATCTCCTCTTTGAGCGCGTGTTATAATTAGATTGCACTTGCGGTGTTTTGGGTATGAACGCATCATTAGCAAACACCATTTCTTCTTCCTCCATGTAGGATAAAAGCATGTGATCAGGAGCAATATCATATTCTTGCTCTTAAGACATTCCTTGCATTTGCGCGGTAAGAACCACACTCTCCATTTGTGGTGAGGCATATATATAACCCCCATGATCTGTTGTCATGCCTTGGCTACGTTTTTCTGCCACCTTTTGTTGCAAGTTGCCACACAGACAATTTTGAGGCATATGTGCATCGCTGCAAGGGAAGCACCACAGATTCATATCATCAATAAGATTGTTCTACCCTGCGGTTAATTCCCTACTCGAGCTTGGCGACATGCTCGTCAGCGGAGTAGGCACCGAAACCATTTGGTTTGCAGTTAGAGATGGTGGATTAGTGTGAGGCATGCCCTAGTACTGATTCTATTAATATAAGGACCGCCCACATTGATAGTTTTGATATGCAGGCTTTAGAGGTGTTGATTGGTTTCACTTAAGAGTGGTTATATCATTCGCCATGGTTCGCAACATGTCTTTGAGCTCACTCATTTCATCCTTGGAAGAACCTGATGTAGAGGCTACATTTTGTGGGGTTGCCACATATGTATACATCGACTGGGCAGTCGTGGGCGCGCTAGTTGATGTAACCTCTTGCACAAGGATCGATATTTTAGGAAATATCAACATGATAGGTCGAGGGGGAAACTTTCCACAATCTATCAAATGATTCTTGACCTTGATAGGGACACCATAAGCATCTAGTAGAGTAGCTCCTCCCAAAGACTTGATCATCACAGAAATGTCAGAATTGATGGACTTTAGATAAAATATGAACGCCAACTCGGGAGTCAAGCGTATAGTAATAGGAATCCTCTGCCAATTTGTGTGAAAATAGGCATTATTGGGGGGCTCATTTTATGACAGATAGTTGATAATACGGTGAAGAATGATCTTTGTCATTTGTGAACCTCTCATAGAACAAATCTCTGAGCTCATCCCAGGTGCGAATAGTATTAGGTGAAGGTGTTCAGTACCAATCTAGTGCCTTACTTTTAAAAGATGTGACGGGAAGCCTCAAAGCTACATTCTACGTTGTAATCCCATGTACTAGACATACGTCCACCACATCTTGCAAATGTTCTGCTGGTGTTCTTGAGCCATCTCTGGTAAACTTCGGTATAAATTTCATGGTTGAAACCGAGATAGCGCCCTAGATAGCGGGTGCTACTGGGGTTGCTAGGGACGTCCCATGCCACATAATTTCTATTGGTAGCTGGCAACATGGTGAGAGGAATGGGTGGCAGGAATAGAATGATTACCAATTGATTTGTGACTCAGACTGTTCCTAGTGGAGGGACTAGTAAACTGGGGTTTCCTGTGGTTTGGGATCTAGTTACAAGCTGATGGCTCATACACCCTTCTAAAATATAATTTAATTTAAGCTCAGTCCCACCAGGCGTGCAAGAAAAAGAACAAACTTTTGACGCCAAAAATTGATGAGGTAACAATCTCTTATGGGAAACTCAGTTTATGGGGGACCTTTTGCGCTAAACTGAGTGACCTCCGAGTTTTTAGAGAAGTCAATTTTTTCTTCAATGGGGGTTTGAAATGGAAAATGAAATGGATATAATAAAATAAAGTCTAACCTAAGGCGATGCACGAAGACTTAATGATAGGCACGATAAATCATAGATCTAAGGGCCTGAATGGTGTTGTAGTGTTCCATAACATCAGAAACTTAAGATTACAACATAGACAATCCATTCATCGACATAAAATAATATTGCATACATTCCTACTGCCGAGAAGAGTCATTAGACATGGTCTAGGTCAGCAAACTTACATTCAACATATATAGAAGTTCTTAAATGAAATATCTAGACAATAAAAGCATAGTTTACAGTTTGATCAAATAGCATGAAAAATAGAAAGGACGAACAATCAGCACAGACTGAGAGTTTTTGCAATAAAATAAAATAGCAATAAAGGCCTGGAATCTTTATACTAAAACTAATGTTTTCCTTCAAATTCTGAACCCTTTTCTCACAACAGAGAAAAGTATATAAAGCAGGGAAAAACCCCCACCTCTTCGGAGAGTAGCAACATAAAAGATTTTACAATCCCCTGGCAATGATGCAAGAATCAAAATATTCCCAAAGCCGTTGCAACAGAATCAATCTGGAACCAAGCATCTGGTCACTCCAGGCACAGGTGCATCCTCTGCAAATGATGGCAGTGGTTTCGACAAGGCCCGATCAAACAAGTGTCACCCTCCTGTGCGAATGATTATGACATGCAGTGGCTAATAGCATCATTCAGTTCATCTAGTCTATCGCCTAAATATGAGATCCGCTGGCTAGGCACATGGCAGCCTTTCACTGCCTGTATGAACCCTTTTCTTTCTCCACTAAGGACTTGCATTAACGCTACATGTGTTGAATGGGCCGAGCACTTCATCAACAATGGAGGGAACGATTACCAGTCGGGCGCAAAAGAGACATGTGGTAGCGTTTCACTACTCGCAGTTGCTACTTCATCTCTATGCAGAAAGATTTGCAAATAGTGGACACATAGCAAGTGTACACCACAGATAGCAACTATGGGGCCCGCCAAAACCTTTTGGGAAAAAGGGATTCGTGGCACCCGAGCAGAGCCTGATGAGACTGTAAGAAAACATGATCAAAAGAATCCTGCAGCCGCAACACGTGGAAGCATAGCGAAGTTTCTTGGAATGCGAAGGAATATAGAGACTCGGGGTTGTGAAGAGTAGACACATGGAGTGGTAGAGCAGAACCTAGATAAAAGGCCAAGCTGACTTTGTGATGCACGGGCTGACGCATAGAGGAAAACTACACCCGAAGGGAGCTAGTTAAATATTTATTAATAGTACAAAAGGGGTGGAGGTGAGCTAAACGGTGAATGTTTTGAGTCTAGACAGAGACCAAGGTTGCAAAGTGCTGGCCGCTTGAGCCAAGGCATCGACCGTATGGTTTTGGGAATGAGGGATCAACTGGATATTAAAGGCATCTAGGCTTTCTAAAAGATCCCAAACTCTATGCCTATAATTTGCAAGCCTCCTATCATGACATGAGTACAATTTTCTGGCTTGTTTTACCACTAACTCCGAATCACTAAAGACTTGCAACATTTTGACTTTCTTTCTCAAAGCCATTAAAATACCATGGACTAAGGCTTCATATTCTGCTACGTTATTAGTACAATAAAACTGAAGCCTATGGGAAGCAAAGTAGGTCTTACCCATGGGGCTGATGAGTTTGAATATGGATTTAGCTCCTTGTTTGGAATTAGATTCATTAAAGTGTAACGTCCAGAAATTGGAGCATTCTTTGACTTTGGGACTAGTCATGCATACATTCTTCCTTGGTTTCTCATTTGTATCCATCACTTTTGGGGTAGGAACAAGCTTATTATGGTTGGTGGAAAGTTGTTCGGTTGGTGGCTCCTCTCAAGATTTGGCTTGTCCTTTGATATGCTCTGTTGTTGTCTGACACAAGCAGCAGTCAAATTCGGAGTGGGTGGCATTGTGAACCCTGCACCAACTTGGTAGAAAGAGTTCCTAAAAATTCATCCTTCCCCCCAAGCTGAGTTGATCGGTATGCATTTCTCAATGAAATCTTGGAATCCATTTAGCAGTCCTAAATTACATTCTTCGTAGAACCCATCATCTTCTGATTCCACTAACATTTCTATGCTTTGAGGTACATAGGCCAAGTTAATCGGAGGACTACATTGCACCAGGAAGACCTCCGCAGGCACTTCTTCTTCTTGAGGCTCCATTTCTTCTTAATAAGCAAAAGGGAAATAATTTCCTAGCTCCATTTCAACAAACAACACCTCACTGGTGTTGTTGTATGATGTGATTATGAACTTCATGCAGAGTTCTCAGTTGATGCAGATCTAATTTGGCAGCCCTTTCCATGGAAACCACATGTGAGAGAAATAGGTTGCGGCATATCCATTCAGTGCTCAGGTGAAGTCTTGACCTAAGATTATTTTGTATTTGTCTAGAATATCTACAACCTAGATGTTAATAACTTGCTGCACCCTTGGGTCTACAATAATCTGCATTGGGATACGATTGATCTCCCCCACGATGTTAACCTTGATTTTTTCTAGTTGAGTGACTTTTCTTCTGGAAGGCATGAGGACAATCCCAAGAGCTTTGTACATAGCCAAAGGCATGGCATTAGCTGATGCTTCGGAGTCAATCAGACAATTGTGCAAATTCTTTCCAAATATTCTAATTGTGGTGAGGAAGGGTGGCATTTCGAACCTTCCTTGGAAGAGACCCATAGGCACGTCAACTTGGGCCACTTGACCCTTGTACTTTTCATGTCTTTTCCTTGGATTGCCCTTGATTTTTCTCTTTGGTAGGTTGTTTTCCAACTTGCTAGTTAGTGGAGACATCCTTCTTTTTTCTTAAAGTTTATTGGATTATGAGCTCCTATCGAGGCTCTTCAAAGGTGAATCTCTTGGAAGATATTTCTTGTGTTGTCTTAGAGGAGGGGGTTCCATTAATTACCCTAAATAAGGCATGCCTAACTGTAGGGAACTTAAGTAACTCAAAAGTGGACAAGTTGATCTTAACCTTCTTGAATTCTTCAGCAATGTATTCCCCCATTTGCTCAATTTTGGCCTCAAAGGATTTTCCTATGGATGAGCTAGCTGACTGGCTCTGAGTTTGGCCTAATTTCTTGTTGTTGTTC
Organism: Sequoia sempervirens; assembly: GCA_007258455.2. Lineage (NCBI taxonomy): Eukaryota > Viridiplantae > Streptophyta > Pinopsida > Cupressales > Cupressaceae > Sequoia > Sequoia sempervirens. The sequence continues at coordinate 193,503,799 of VDFB02058242.1, read as the reverse complement.
AAGTATTGTTTAGGTACATAAGGATTGCTAGGGTTGTTGCTAGCATTGGGGTCAGATGGGGTGTTGAAGTTTTTAGGTAGAATGGAGGTAGTGAACAGTCCCCCTATTTGTCTATTTCTTATGATGAGGTTCTCTGATGGAACATTTGGACTTCATCTTCATGAGACTCTTCTTCATCCATGGGACCATTATCTATTGAAGTAAAGAGTTGAGATAAAGCTTCTTTGTTACTTACCTCTTGTACTTCTTCATTCTTGGAAGAGGTAGTCTTGATCTTGGGCTCGTTTCTCTCGCTCCGTGGGAATGTGGCCTAGTTGACCACAAGATAGGAGGAATCATAAGGGTCAAATGGAACTATGTCTCTATAATTTTCCCTATCAACAACATTTTGGACTTCCACTTGAAAGATTTCTACGACTATTTGAAACTCGGGGAAGTCCAACTCAGAATGCCTACTAGTCTTGTGGATCCTGCACCATCCGGATAAGGAGCCTCAATGAGATACACTCCACTGGTTGTCTTATCACTATTGGTAGGTTGATCAAGAGGAGTGGGAACACCCCTATTTTTTAGGATTGTATTCCACATTTGATTCTATCTTTGTGAGAGTCTCCTTTCAAAGTTCTGATTGGAGTTTTGTCCCCACTCATAGTTTGGTGTTGACGAGGTACCCGCTTCTTGGTTGTCCTGGCTATCTCGATTAAGATTGGCCTAAATCCTGCATTGAGAAGCTTGTAGTTGGATATTCTTATTTCTCAAGTGTGTCATCTCCATAGAAATCTTTCTGATCATCTCTGTCAACTCATCCAACCAATCCTTCTTTGTATTGCTTGGTTGCGACGTCTAATTCTGGAAGAAGACATGTTGTGCCAATGGTTGGTTTTGTTGAGTGGGTAGGAATTTGGGCCCTTGTAGGTATGTTGGTGCCTGCAATGGTTGTGCATAGGTTTTTTGTTGCTAAGGCTGCAAGTAATGAGGCACTAGGGGTGCCTGGTTCATAGGCTGCCCTGGATGAGGCACTATGGGTAGTTGCAACACTTGATTCATTAGGGGAGTCTAATGTTGTAGTGCTTGAGTGAGTCCTTGAATCTGTAGAGGATGGGCAGCCTGCCCCAAAGAGGGTAGTGGACCAGAGATGTTCTATCCCAAGTTAGTTCTAGCAATGACTGCCTTAGCGTAAGCATCCACTAATGTGGTAGGATCTAATCGCATCCTCCTCAGCAATGCAGTTGTGAGGTTATCTAATGCGGCATAATAAATGGGCAAGGAAGCAACATCATTGAGCGCATACAAAGCTTGCAACCTTGTGTATGCTTGGTGGAATCGATCATTGAAGGAGTTGATTGGCTCATTGACTTCCCTTCAGACGGACAAGAATTGCTGGTATAACTCTAAAGGGATAATTGGGATCTTGTACTTCTGCAAGAAGGCATTCATCAACAAGGTCCAAGATGTGATAGACCCCATCAGCAAGTTGATATACAAATAGAAGGCCTCTTCTCCCAAGGAATACAGAAAAATCCTACATGCCATGTCTTCCTAATCAATCTACCTATCTTTCAACGTCGTTTGGAAGATCTTAATATGTTCTTCAACTATCCTTTGTGGATCCCGAGGATAGAACTTCATGCAGAAGCTCTCTGGGTTCTTAGGCATGTCATGGTAAGCATTGAAGAACAATGAGGAAGAATTATTTCCTAGCCAAGCCATGAGGGGAGGTGGGGGTGGTATTTTATATTGAAGAGTAACTTGTGGCTGCATGAGGGCAATGACAGTTGGGATTGAACCTTGGACTTGGATGACAGGGACCAAGGAAACACCTTGGTTGTAAGAAGCAAGTGGTTGAAATGAAGTTTGCGATAGCTGAGTGGAAGAGGTAGAGATGGAAGAGGAAGGGTGAGTGTGTGGTTGATGGAAAGAGGAAGGAGGTGAAAATGGAGGTGAAGTGGATGGAATGGAGGAGGAAGAAAAGGCTGCATCCTCTCTCTTAGTCTTTCTTGCCCTTGTAGGGGGCTGCAATTCTTGAAATTCCCCTTTGTTTGGTGTTGACCTTAAAACTCTCTGGAATTTTTCAGGGGAGAATGAACTGATTTAATCTAGCTTAGCTCAAAGGCCCTCCTTCTAGTGCTAGTTCTATTGATGGGTGTTTTAGCACTTTCTCCATATAGACAGTGCATAGGTGCACTACCTCTCTTGAAAGGAAATCTCCAACAACAAGTTGCTAAAAATCACCCCAAAGTCTCTCGGGTGTCAAGTCATGACTTGCATGGAATTTCTCAATTGGTTCAATGTGATCTTGCTGGTAATCACAGGGAAAACTTATGGAGTTAAGCTGGAGGGAAGTCAGATCTTAAGATGGAGTTCTTGAAATGGGAAGTGGTTCCACAATTGCTACAAGTTCAAACAACAATCTTGAACTCCTATTTTAGCTTTAGATTTGGCTTTACAATGTGCAATGAACCTTAGCTCAGGTTACTTACAAAAAAAAGGAAAAAGGGTAGGGAGGAAAGGGGGTTCCCAGATATGAAACTAGCAATGAACAATGATCATGGAGGACTCTATCATGAACAACCTTCCTAAAAAAAAATTCCACTTAACCAGATTACCTCACAATCTCATGAAATTTGTGCAAGCTTCTAAGGAATGCAGATATTCAACCATTCATTCAACATAAGCATGAATAAAAGATAGAATTTTAGAGCAACTTTTAGTTTATGCCCAGACTAACTTTACACAACCATTTATCATCAATAAAAAACAAAAATTATGGACAAGGAAGGTTTCCAACACACAAAAAAATTCTTCAAAACCAGTGAACAACAGTAATTAATCTACTAACAACATGCAAAGATCACAAACATAAAATTAAATTTATTGAAATTAACTGAGAGAAGAACCATGTAACATGCAGTTGAAACTCAATAATTCACCAAAATCCAATGAACTTCTATTAAAATTTCAGCAGCATTCACTTACAACAACTCAACTCTCTTGAAAATCGGAGGAGACCTATTTATAGTGTCCAAAACACAAAATGAATGACCAAGATTGATTTTCATTGTGACCAAGATTCACTACAAACTAGGCTTTCACCTACCCCCAAATATATTACAATTTAAAATTACATCCTTGTCCTCTATCCTATTTTGTCTTCTTGTGGTAGCACTGTAGCTCTTTTGTCTTTTGCTGATTTCCTTTTTGAAGTAGCTACTTTATGAGGAATTCATCATCTATGAAAGGATATCCTTCACTCTTCCTCACAGTGGCATACTCTATAAACTTTAGGATTAGGGCTTGGAGCTTGCTCCATTCCAATATGTCTAATTGAATCACTTGAAAGTTCAGCCTCCTTGATTTGCTTGTGATACCATCCCAGTCCTTGTCATATTTCAGTATGTTCTTTACTACTTGCTCATATTGAGAAAAGGCTCATGCAGCAAAACCCATGAAATATGGCATTAGCGCATCCACGGTCTCGTTCTCCATATTCTTGTGGAAATATGGCTTCAATTTCTCTACATATAGCTCACTAGCGGGCACATCAAGATCTGTCATCATTTTTAGGTATTCTGCACAATCCGCCCTGATTTCCTTGACCCAATCAATATCTAACTCCACTTCATGGAGAACTCATTCCAACACTTCCTTCCTATGATCTAAACCCAACTTCCATGCTTCTACGAGCCAATGGTCATCTTTTACCAAGGAAATCTCCTTCTCCAAGGATTTATCTAGTATCTTGATAATAGCCTCAAGTTTGGGATACGTAATCTTGTATAACTCATGGAAGTCAGTGCAAAACTTCCTTATTCCCTCGAGTATCTTTTGCATTTCCAAGAACTTGTTTGCTATTATGACCGCATGACCAATTCCCATGTTTCCATCATAGATGACCTGTTAGAACCAATCCTCTATGGCCTTCATCTAGTTTTTCTTTTTCTCGAGCTTATCAATGTGAACCTTGTACAGTAATTGTGGCGGCACCGAGGATGTGGTGGGGAGCTCTTCCACTAATGACCACTACTAAATATATGTTGTTAGATCAACCAATTGTGCTTTGAGTTCCTCCTTAGAGGTCTTATCTTTGTTCATCTGATGCATGATAGTGGCAACGGATCCCTAGAGATGATCAATCTTTTGTTCTCTCGTGGTTGTTCCTAGATCAAGGGTGGAGACATTCTAGCTCACCCCTTCTTCTCCCACAACCGAAGTAGTAATCTGCACCGTTCTGGATCCGGACACATCCATTGTCAGCTGAGATCTGACCTTTGGCTTCTTCTCTTTCTTCATGCTTATTTGGGCTCGAGCCCAAATAGCCTCTAGTCTTGTCATCGGATCCTTTGGGGTCAGGGTTTTCTTCTCCAATTATTTCTCTAGCCACTCAGGAATATGAGATTCCCCCTTTGGTGATGCACAATCACCTTCCTCTTCATGGGTGTGTTGGATTTTAATTTCTTTGCTTCCCAGAGTCTCCTGATCTATCTTTTCTCCTTCTTCTTCATTAGAATCCTGGATAAATACTATTTCCTTATGTGGGGATTTAGTGACAATGTGTTCTTTGGGGCTATCCTCCCCTTCAACAATTTTCTCTTCTTCTTCTTCATCATGCCCATGCTCTTCATAATATTCTATTTCGGGGATCTTTTGGGCTTTAGTATCTTCTTTAGGTTTATATTCTTCTTTCTTTTCCTCTTCTTGCTCTTCTGAAAGAGGCATTTCTTCACCATGTTAGGGGCTTTCGTCCTGTTCCCCAGTTGGAGGTTCACTATCCTCCTCCATTCCCTTGCTTGATTCCTTTTCTTCCTCACGAGGCTACTTCTCTACTTCCTCTCCAACACTCTTGATTTTTTGGGCCAACTGCTCTTTGAGGTCCGGGTCAAATGTTTCCATAATGTACTTGGCACCCATCTCCTCAGTAATCATCTGCTGGTACTCAGGGTGCTCATGGTAATCATCTGCTTCTTCTTCCAATTATTTTGTAGCTTCCCTTTCTCGTTTCTCCAAGTCTTTTGATATTTCCATGGTGACCATCTCTAGTGGTTTAGTTGGAGGAGTATTGATAGGAAGACTGGAAAAACACTGTGCCAAGGTAGCTTGTATAGCGGGGTTCATCAAAACCCCAGATAGCTCTGTAGGAATGTTTTTCATGTGGTGGGAGAAGGCCTCCAAGAGAGAGAGAGCGAGCATTGGAATTTTTCGTTGTAGCCAGTGGAAGAGATGTTGTCAGATACATGGAGGAAGAGGAGAGTGGAGAGATAGTAGTAGAATAATAGTCTATTATCATTAGTTGCATAGTAGGTGGGTTGGAAGCAAGGTGAACAAAGATATCCACTACAGGTGGGGAAGTAGCAACCATCACCTAAGAGGTAGGCAGAGTAGCTGTAGTAATAGCAACATTAGCAGCAACAGGTGGAGACTTTGGCTGCTCAGCCTCTAGTTCTTCTCCCTCATGGAGGGGGTACTCCTAGATGGTAGGAATTTCTGTGAAGTTGGCTGATTTCTTCTATTTCTTGGAAGGTTCTCCTTCTGAAGCCTTTCTTGCATGCACCTTTAGTTTGGGCTGAATTTCACCCATTTCTTTCCTCTTCCTTGACCTGGTGGCTAGAGGGGATTTTGAGGTTTCTCTAGTTGGGACAGTAGCTGTCCCACTATCAGTTTTGCTTCTCGGCTCATCCTCAAGCTCCCCATAGGTCAAGGTGATTCCTTGTTGCTTCAATTGGGTGTTCTACCCATCAATCTATTCCTTGGTTCTAGCCTCAATGAGATTTGTTAGAATATCAAGGTAATCAACCTGTTGTTCATTCCAATCAAACAGTGGTAGGGGAAAATTGGTAACTGCATTATATCAAGGATCCATCAATGTATTCTCATCCTCCACCACCTGATTTGACACAGGAAATAAGTTGAACCTCTTCACAAAATATGCCATCATGCACATGTAGTGCCTCATTCACACTTCTTTTTCATCCTTGCAATTGTCCTAGAAGTTCTCCACATTATGCAAATGGGCGCATTCAGTTGCGACCATCTTTTTGAGTTTTCCATAGGGGTCCATTCATGATCGAGCATTGTGGAACTTTAGGTTATACTCCAAGAGTTCTTTATCTAAATTGTCTGCACATTGAGATGTGTGGAGTTCATACATCCCTTGGACAAAGGAGAGGGGATAAGGAATCCCCACCTTATGTTTTCTGCTTAGGAGGGCGTGCAACTACTAAGAGAGTTCTAGCAATATTATTCGATCATTTGGGTATCGAGGTAGCTTGTATGGTTTCTTTGAGAAACCTTCGACTCGTATGTATTTAAACTTAGGGAATTGTATGAACAAGAAGGTGAATTGGTGGAGGAAGGAATTAGCACTATGGGAGACTCTCCTTTCAAAACAAACCCCAAGAAATTTGATAATATGACCTATGAAACCATCATTGACTCTGCAATAATCCTTCTTGAAGTTCTTGTATTGAAGCTGAGGGTATCTATCATAAACCTTCAATTATCCGCCTAGTCCTATATTTGGTGCTAGAAATAAGCCCTTGTATTGGGTTTGGTCAGCAAGCAAATAGGCAAGGTAAGATGTCATATGGAAGCACAAGGTATTCTCCATAGCCACAAATTGCTCATGCAAACAATTACTGATCATTCCTACCCAATAGAATTTAGCTTTGCCATAGAGGATCTATTCTACGAAATATAACATCCACTCTTGGAAGTAGGAAATGGTTGGAAGGCCCATGACTCTGCTTAGTAGCCCGTTATCAAGTCATGGTAATCCTTATAGAAGTCATTGCGGAAGAGCTCCTGGGGTACCTTAGCTGCATTTCCCCTCTTTTCTTTTAATCGATATTGATTGATGACATTTTTTCATTTGAGAGGGTCCTCATCCCAAATTTGTTTCCCATATTTTGTGGATGCTTCTTCCATTTATTTGAAGGTAGGGATATGAAAAGCCCTTCCTATTGACTTGGCAGATAAGTTAGCCAATACATTTCCATCTCTTTCCATAATTGTTCTGGACTCTAGTTGATATGCCTCCCTTCAAGCCGTTACAAGCTCAAGAGCAATGAGGGTAGGTGGAAAATTGACAGCCTTGGCCAACCCACTACCTTTGATCTTTCTTGCATTTTCTATTGTGGGGTTAATCCAAACCCTTTGCTTGAATTCATTTATATCTATGTGTCTAATGTTAGTGTTTGAAATCTCCTTCCAGGGCGAGGTGACCTTAGAGTTGAGGGGTTCCCCTTGAAACTTGTACTTCATTTGATCTTTGTCCTCTTTTCTACAAGGTGCTTTGGTTGGCTTATTTCCTTTTTCTTTCTCCATGGTCGTCTCCGAGGGTCCTGCACCTGGTTCCATATATCCTATGGGTGAGAAAAAGGTAAGCACATTCAAGAATAAAACAATGGCAAAGTTAGCCAAAATCTCGTGAAATAGCATTAGATTAGATAATTCATCACTTAAGAATCCTAACATATCTTTCGGATCAACTTTAACCTTTCATAGTAGGGAGTTTCAGTAAGGCAGACCTAGGGGTACGAACTTCCCTAGGCTGGTGGCTGTTTTGGAGCTACTGTAGGAGGGACAACAAATAGGGTACGACAACTCGACTATCCCAACCTACCTTAAGACTTGATTGATGTGTGAGGTCCACCAAGACAGTCACTCTATTTTTGCACATGGGTCAAGGTCAATTTTGAAGATTGGAGGGCATTAATGTCACTTTTGGGTAGGAAAAATTAGAGGTCAGGTTGGCTGTTTGGGGTCCCACCATTGAAACGAGACTGGTAGGGTGGAGTTCTATAGGCGTTGTTCCACCATGTGGTACCCACAAACTCGGTGGATGGCATCATAAATCATTTTGCATTCAAATCATCACATGTTGAAGGGAGTGGGTGAATGTTAGGTGATGGCCGTTTGAGATGGTGAAGGTTAGACAACAACCCGATAGGAGAAACCCGTAGCATCAGGTTTGTGGAAAACTTCGGTTTCATTCACCTATCATTTGAAAGTTCAAAGGTGATCGTGAGGCCGGGTCCCAAGTACCAGGCCGATGGGGGTCATCTTCCATTTGAGAATGGTAGGGCCAGGATGGAGTCTCGGTGGCGGCGGCCCGTAGGGGATGACTTGCTTAAGATTTGACACTTAACAATTTTCATCTTCATACACAAGCAACCACAATGGGATCTGGACCTAAAGGGTGGAAATTCGGTTGTCAGGATCCATTTGGAACAACAAATTCACCACAACGGTCCACAGATAGAAGTCCACTAGGAGGGGCCCGCAAAGAGGTTTACACGGTCGTTTTGTGCTGCAAATGAAGTTGGTCAGAAAACACAGGCTCAGGACCCAACAGTTGGGTAGATGGTAGGGTTTCACCATTTAGGATAGTCATTTATGCACCGAAAAAAGGGGAGAGGAAGTCCGCGGTGGATGACCCACATTCTTTGATAGATGATTTTAACTTGGACAGCGGGTGAGAGGGCAAAGTCCGATAGATGGAAGTATGGGCCACAAAAGCTGTTCAAAACAACAAAGCACAGATGAAATTCCCTAAGCGGAAGTCCACATGGAGGGACCTGTGGTGAACCAAGACTAAAGGTTTGGAAAAGTTTAAGCTTATGGGCAATCAACAGAGTGGGGTCCATGCATCAGAAAGTTGTGATTGGAAAGCCATTCGAAGCAGCAGAGCACGAAAGGCACCCCAAAGATGGAATTCTATAGGGGTGAACTAGAAAAAGCCAATGGATCACTTCGTTTGAGTTTGTAAATTTCAATCAAACTCAAGGTGGCAAAACGGTGGGAGTCTTCTGGTAGGGCAGACTCGATAGGGGTACCTGCTGTTGTCAAGTTTAATTCATTTTTAAAGCTAATTTCGACAACAGCGAGGGGGAAGGCATGCAAGAGGCGAAAGCCCTGGTTGATGAACAATGACGGAGAGCTTATGTTCCACACAAGGCTATCGAGGTGATTTTTGAAGTTGGTTAAAATTCTACTACATGGGTTTTATGTACCTTGGTTTAGTCTATTTAATCCATAAGTTTTCCTCCTTGGAATTCATCAATTTTGCATAGAAATCAAAGAAAACTGAAAGTAGAGTGCACAGTGGAAAACCTACCTCTAAAACCTAATGAATGCGGATGACCAAGCTGGTAATGAAGACCTCGAGATGATGAACGAAGGTTGCGAGAGCAACGATAGCGTTTGCAGGGCTTTGACTCTTTCTATGATCAACTGACAAGTGAAAATGACAGCTGAAAGTTGGCTATTTATAGAAAATAGGGTATTAAATGCACCCCATTAATGATCATAGAATGAAATTGAAGGTTGGTGAATAGTCATTTGAAAATGGCAGCGGGAGTGGCGAAACTCACTAGGTAGAAGGCAATGAGCAGTCAACCATTTGAGCATTTAGCTATGGAAAATGACGCTAGAGGTTTTAGGTTATGCGGGGCGGAAGGATGCCAGATGATGGTTGTCTAGAATGGTGAGGAGGTCAGGGAAACTTGCGTGGGGCAGCCCAAAAGGGCAGACCCGCTTGGCTCCAAGGACGTCAATTCTAAAAAGTGAAGGCAATCAGCCAAGGATGCTCTGCAAAGGCCTAAAGCCTTGAAAATTTAAGGGGGGTGAAACATGGTCAACTCAAGATGACTTCTCTAAAGCTCATTGACCATCGAGGAAATAAAATAGGGGGCATGCAAAATGAGGTGGTGACCAAAGTGACCCTGTGAGGTGAAAAGAAAAGAGGGTCCCCATTCTGAATGGGGCGTGTGTGCTGAGGGCACAACTTTTTTCATCAAAACATCCAACCTTCATGCAACACTGAAAGACCATACTCATGGATCCCTCTTTAGACAAGCCCTTTCTTTCCTCCAAACTATGCCTTTCCCCATCTCTATTGTTTCATTTAAGGATTCTAACTTTTACAAATGCACTATGAAATAGCACACATGTTTCTCTCCACATGAGTTATACAACTCTTGGGTTTGCTTAACACTCTTTCACTCCATGCTCTGATACCAACTTTGTTAGGCATCTAATGAGCTTTATAGCTCTAGAACTAACTCTATGGTGTCACAAGAGCTACTTCCTAAATCAATTCCATGTCCTTGGTGCTCTTTACTCCATGCCTCTGATACTCCTCATCACCATGCCCCTAACACTCTTCCTGGTCCACTTTCTTAGATTATTTAGATACACCCTGTAAAGTCTCTCATAGTGCTCTTTACCACATAAGACTTGGGTTACTTACTTGTCCATTTCTTACTCCAAAAGAACTCTAATTCCACATCTAACTTGATAATTTACCTCAAGTCCTTCCATTCCCAAACTTGACATGCACTCACAACACCCTCACCCCAAGATTCTAGCATATTCTTGTTGGTATAGTTTCTCCCTTGAATCCCACTCAACACCTTGCTCTTTACTCCAACCTAATCCTCTTGATTTACTCTCTTGTACTGACCAATAAGACTCCTTGAGCCCCCCTTTTACCTTCCACACCTCTAGCATTCCCAAAAACATTCCTTGGCCTTGGTGTATACCTACTCAACATCCCATACATCATTTAACCCCACTCCTCAAACTAGGATGACTAGCTCCCTAAACTAGTCCCTTTTCCACCTCGCATCACATGCTACATCCAAGTCCCATGGCACACTCCCAATGCCCTACACTAGTACCAAACACATGTGACTTGACAACCTACTCCATGGATCATGTTTTCTCTTGTGCCTATGTGTTCCATCTCAACCCTCTTGAGTCCCTTCCATGAACTATCCCATACAGGATACTAGAATATACCTCTATTCCATTTGGGTACTCCCTAAGTTTTGCTCCAAATTGCACTTCCAGTTGTGGCACCACACCTCCAATGTCACTTGATTCCTCTTTGAGTTCCTTACCTAGATTGGCTCCTTTTGAGAACTCCTTCAGAGACCATGTCCCATATTTGGGTCATCCTCTTGTCTCTTGGATAATAGGTTCCAATCCCCCATTAAAACTCTCACAATTGGCATACCTGGGTGAGCACCCCAAATAGAACTCCATTCACCTCAGCTGGGAATACACATACCTAACACTATGATCGAGACTCATACCTTGGTCCATGGTCTTAGTCTTCCCCTCTTCATCCCTCTTTGCCTTGCCCTTATGACGAGTTCCAATAATCACCCCCCTTAGTAGCATGCCTTGAGATTGACCCATGTTGGATCTGTTACTCTACTTCATAGGGTAGGAATCTTGGATCATCTTGTGACCCCACTTGTTCTAGCAGTGGCTAAGGTACTCTCATTCCCTCCTAGGATCCATGAAGAACACCATGCTTACCTCCCTAATTCATGGTGGTGGAGCTACTCATCTTTATTTCTAAGGGGAGGTGTCCTGGTTGCACCATTAGCCCCTAATACACTTATACACCTTTGTGCACTCCTAGCACTATATTGGGTCCACCTCTTTGAATGATCCATCCCCTTTCTATAATTTATTTGTTTGATTCTCAAGCAGCGGTAGGCTAAAACACTATTTTAGTCACTACCCAATTTTTGGTCTAACCTTCAAACTGCTCCAAACTTAGACCCTACAAGTTCCTAACTAGACTAACACCCTATTTTTGGTTCTCTAAGCACCATACCTAGACTCCACAGTGTTACACCTTGTGCAACCAAAATCCACACTTTTGGTGTACCCCTGGTACACCGACAGTACCCTTGGTACTCCCCTAGTTACTTCCTAGTACTTGGAGCACCCCTACTAGCACCCCTATAATCCTTTTTTGGTGCATCCTTGGCACACCTGGAATGCCCCTATTGGCATCCTTAGGATACCCTGCTAGTTCCCCTAATTGGTACACTCTGAATACCTATCCTAGTACCAAGTTTGACACCCCACTGTGACCCCTATCCTCTTGCACTATGTTGCCGTACAACTTGGCACTCCACTTTGGCCCCATGCACTCCTCTACAACCTGGCCTCATTTCCAAACCTTGGCACTTGGAATCTAATACATAGTTGTTCCCCACACACCACTACACTCTTGGAACCACTGACACTCCCTATTGGAGCACCTTGGTACCCTAGAGCACCCCCATCCTAGATTGGCACATCTTAGTACCTGGGTCCCAAAACCTAGTGTTCTCACTTCAAGAGTGATCATCCCCTTACATTCTCACCCACTCAAAAATAGGTGATTCCCTCAATGTTAGACCACTACGCTAAAGGAATCCTTACCTTCTCCCACAATTGGAGACCTACTTTGAGGATTCTTTGAACACATGTCCAACATGCATCGTAAACTTCTACACACCTTTTTGACCTTATCATACTTGGCTCCTACCAATGTTCCAAACACTGACCCACATTGCAAGCCCTCTAACTTGACTCACCCACTGAGTTGTTCCTTATTCTAAACCTTTGAGTTCTATGTCCATTACCTTGGAAAATTGCATCTTTCCACTTTCACCTTGTTCCAAGCTAACTTCAATGTAGTCCCTACCTCACCAAACCCTCAACTTAGCACCTAAGTTCATGGCTCTACCATATTCCATGACATTGAATCTATTTTTGACACTAATTCCACCAAGAAACCACATGAACATTCCCATCACATTTATTTAGTACCAATTTTAGGGTCATCCTCACCGATACCACCTCTATGTCTCTCAACTTCTTCTGCCTCAAGATATGATCCTAGCATCCACTAAAAGACCCACCTGCTTCCAACCATGTTGTGCAAGCTTTCTATATCTAGCCGCCTTGATGACTCACTCTTTGCTAATTAGAATACCTCTTATTAATTCCAAAGATTGAACTTTCCACCTTCAAATTCACAACTTCTCATTACTGCATCACTTTTCTTACCTGTTGACTAACCTCATGGCATTCCCTATACCCATTCTTGTCCCCAACAATTGAACCTAGTACACTACCCAAAATTTTCCCACTAATACACTTCTTGTCTCCAATGCTTTCTCAGTACTTCATCTAAGCTCATTTCCACCATTCTAGTGTACTCACAAACCTATTTTGAGTCTATCTTGGTGTACTTCCATAAAGACATCCACTTTTAATTGTTCTGAACACACTTGATCCACCCACAAAAAAACATTAGGTTACTCCACCTACTCACTGCACTACCTCATGACATGCATCCATTCCCTTCTTGCAACACTACACCAAAAAGAACTATCCAACATCCTTTAACAAATCTTCTTCCTATGTCAAAGCACATTTCTATATAATTTTGAACCTCTTTTTTGTCAACATGATTCCTCAAAAAAACCCCATTCTACTTTGTCTCCTAGACAAATCTTGTGCTTGCACTTGTCAACACCATGTGACAAATTCTTCTACCTCTTGTGACTTGGCCCCTCTTGGTATCCTTCACCTCATATCTCATTTACCACTTTGATTTCACCTTGGATCCAATGTCCCAGAAAAGATCCTACGCCCTAAAAATTGAGTCCCAACTATTGTGAGAACCCAAGTCCCCCATTCTCCTTATGAAGTTGCATCCAACCAAAGACACAACCCACCTTCTTTGCACTTTGTCGACCTACTTCATGACTTCCAAGGTGATCCCATCCCTTGGACAAGACATTGCAACCACATGTTTCTCTTCTATACTTGGTCAACTTAACATGAGGCTATAGTGCATGGATGGGCTCCATTCTAAGTGCTTCATTCACAAACCTCTCGTGTTGATGCACAAAAATCTCCATTTTGTTTTTGAAACACTACCTTCTCAATCCCCACTTTTGAGTCCACCTATTGGCACTCTTGCATCAACTTAGCATTCACTCAAGGAATTTTCCATTCACAGTATTGAACTCTTGCTCAATGGTGACTTGCACCTCGCGTATTGGCTCCCACTAAACAACTAAGGCTCCTAACTCACAATATTTTACCCACTACATTCCATAATAGGAATTTTTACATAGGCATACTCTACCCTTCTCCCTCATCAAATTGACCTCAAACATTGAAACCATTCTTTGATGCACCCATTCTAATGCCTCATTGCAATCCTTCTTAGTTTGACCAAGTAGTATTGGCCACCTTGGTCTGCATGCATAATCTTGCACTACTAGAATTAAGAACCATGTACTCCCATACCGTCCCAGCTACAAACCCTTTTCACAACACACTAGAACTGACACATCCTTGTACTAATGTGCCCTGGCTCAACTCTGCTTGACACCAATGAAGTCCACTATGAGTTCCAAACCCCCTTCCTTTCTCCAATACATGTCTTCCAAGTATCAGAGGAGCCATATATCTTATTTGTATGGCTTTGATACCAAATATAAATACATAGACACACACACACACACACATATATATATATGTATGTGTGTGTGTGTGTGTGTATGTTTATATATATTAGATATACATATACATGTATGTATGTATGCATATAAGTTTATAGTCATATTATTACTATCTTTGTTTTAAGAATATAATATTCTTCAAAGCAATTAAAATATGTACTTATTTACGTTTGCACATATAGGAATTTCTTATCCTTATGGGATAGTGTTTATATGCATTTATAAATAAATACCATTCTTAATATATAGTGTTTAAATTTTAAAAACCCATCAAGAAGAATAAACTATTTTCGTGCTTGGGTTCCAAAATAAAATTCACATACAAAACTATTGATAAGAAAAATTTCAAGATTTAAAACCATTGATCTCGATCCCTTACAAGGTCGAGAGCTCTAACCTTTACAAATAATAGTTTTTCCAACTCATCATAGGGATTCTAAATTTACAAATATTTCTAACATGCTTAGTAACATTCCCAACAGTCTTCAAATTTAAAAGAGAAGGCTGAACTCTTGTATGGTATTCATAGTTTACATAAAAGTGTCAATTAATTTATTGTTCCCAAGATAATCCTCTACATACATAGAGGTAAAGAGAATACAACTTATACATTTAATCCTTTATTTACACAAAATATATAGGGTTGAGTCTTAAATGACTATACGTCTATTCACATAGGGTGCATGTTATCTATTTTCATAATTCAATGCATCTGTTCACACAAAGAGGATAATATCTATATTCACATTTTAATCCTTTGTATTCATACAGAGGATAATAACTATATTCACATTTTAATGCCTCTATATTCACAAAGAGGATAATAGCTATATTCACATTTTAATGCATTTTTTTTTATTAAAGGGGAAAACCAAGTTTTGAAGGGACCTAAAACCCTTTACAATAAAATGTTGCTGATCCTAAAAATAACATAGTGTAACAACAACCATAAAACAACAAAACAACATCCAAAAAGCACAAAAAAAAAATACAAACACAGAGGGCCTATTTCATATTTTTAGGGTGTTTTCCACCTCCATTTCCTAATTATAGTGAAGATTGACCATGGACAATAGTTCATTCTTCTCCTCATCAAATGTATTTTTCTTACTTCCCTAAGTACTAACACTTGGACCCTTCTCTTATTTTGTCACAACCTTTTTTCCTTTTTTCTTTGGCTACTATCTCTTTTAGATTGTCACCACTATGATGCCCAACTTTCATATGTTCCTCCCTCAACTCTTTTAGTTTTTCCATGAGTACTTTGAGGTTGTCAACTCTATTATTAATTGAACAATAGATAATTGTTAAGTTGTTTTATATATTTGATTCTACTTCTTGAACCTTCTTTTCCACACCCTAAAAGCGTTCATTAACATCCCTCTTGAGATCCATGAATGCTTTCTCCACAACTAACACCCTTCCTTTTAACTCATTCAACTCCATAGAAGAATGCCCCCTAATTTATTTTATAGATTTCTCCTTTAGACCTCTGACCTTAACATTAACTTTATTGAGTTGAAGCATGAACCATTTAGTAAGTCCATAATTGCAAGTAACCCCTTCCCTTGCCAACCCTAACTATAGACACTAAAAAATGTCATAGGCATGCAAACTCTAATTCTTCATCACTTCCCCTTTCACCCTTGATAATTAAATAAATTTAATTATGTAATTATTTCTTAATGCACCATAAGTCCTCTATTAATTAAGTAATTTTAATTATTTAATTAATTCATTTCTAGCTTTATATTTTCTTCTCTTGATTAATTAAATAAATTTTACTTATTTAATTACGCCACTAATACTCTTTCCCTCTATAATTAAATAGATTTTGTTTATTTAATTATTTACCACTTTCAACTATAATTAAATAATTATCTTAATTATTTAATTATTCACTAAACCTTTTCTCTAGGCTTGAAACTTACCATGAAACTCTATATTTCACAAATTGTTATAGAAGGAGATTCAATGATAACAATCTCAACTCTTAAGAAAAGGGGCTCAGATTCCTGACACCTAGATTACATTTTGTCTCACATTCTAAAACAACTTGAAAACATTTCATCTTTCCAAATATCTCACTATTACAGATACATAAATACTCATGCAAATTTTCTAGCTAATAAGGAAATTGATGATTCAATTGATTACAAATAATTTTCTGAACATGATTGTGCTCGTCTATTTTCAAATTCGTGACATCACTCCAAAAATGTTGAGTTGCTCCACTTTATTTGCTAACATTACTTTGAATTTTTGATAGTTGTTTTGACTTTCAATTTTCTACATGCAATTATACCTGTTGTTTATTATCCATTTGAATATCTTGGCATTAATTATCATGGTATGTGTATAGCTCTTCGCTCAGTCAAATTCCAATGGCTCGGTGGGTGGCCACCTCCTACTTCACTGGTGTCCTTATGAAATTGTTTCATTTTTTTGGACATTAGCGAGGGATTTATGGGGTGTGTCTAAATGATTTATAAAATTATTCCAAGTCTTCTTTGTTAATGTAATACTTTGGATGGAGCCTTTTTGTTAGTGAATCAAAATAGGTACATTTGGTGAATTATTTTGGGGATTGTCAAACTTCATAATCATGTTTTCAGGCACATTCAGTTGGCAACTTTTATTCGTCCTTGTATAATAAGTTCTACATTCCTTGGCTTTCATATTCATTGGTACTTATGGGTGACATCTTCTCCCTCATAGGTGTCCACACTAACGGGTATGTATTTTTGTGTCATACATTTGTGAGGGAGTCATGGAATTTGCAATTTCCTCACATTAATTAATTATCATGAAGCCTACCGTGGTTCTCTTTTCAACGGTGGCTATATGCTCCTTGCCAATTTTGGCATGCGAATTACACTTTGGGCATCATTCTTTTCTACATTTATGGTTAATTAGTTTTTCTTCTGCTAATGGCGAGACCATTTTTAGCAAATTCCTATCTTTGGAAAGGTAAACTTGCCTTATGATAGGAAACATTCCCAAGGTATTTTATCCTTCACCATGAGGCAATTTGTTAGCAGTTTGAGGCACACGCCTTGTTTTGATATTTAATATCTTTGTCCTTCACTTTTGAAGAGTACAATCAACATTTAGAATGTGTATTGCTCGCATGAGTGAGATCTCCCTTAAGCTTTAATGGCGGCTAATATCCTCTTATTAATTCATTTGTTTTGGTTTCTTCTCTTATACTCTTTATTTTGGTTGGCTTTCCTTTTGGTTGAGAATGGATAGCCTCTTCCATGTGCTAGTTCCTTCAAGAACTCCAAAAATTCGAGATAGCTCTCCTCTCTTTGAAGAAAAGATAAGAAGAACATTTGAAATTGGGTGCAAGCAAGTTCTAGATACTATGGAGATTGTTCTGGGATATGACTAGATGGAACTTAATGCTTTTGCACTTCAATACGAGTTAGCATCCATATTTGTATCAAACCTTATGGACATCCTGTGGAACATTGATATGGTGATGTTTTTAGCTGGTACTTACTTGCTCCCACATGTATTCCCACTTTCCACTTTAAGACCGAAACTTGAGAGCTATGATATACTTCGGGGAACAAATTTTGTTTGTGGTGTTCTTTGCAGAGAACACCTTCTCATAGAAAGACAACTCTCAAAAATCCTCTGTGCCATGGCACATGGTTTGGTAAATGATTGCTCACATGAATTTAAGCTTCACCTTCTTGATCTTAGACCCCACTTGCATAATTTAGTGTGTGATCCAATTTATGAACTCTTTAAATCTATTCGTTTGCTCATTTGTCATGCTCTTATTGAGCCTCATGCCGAGCCTTTCTTCTTGTTGCCTATAGATCTAGCTTCTTTCGAGGAAAGTGCTTCTTAAATCTTCTCTTACCTGTTATTTTGATACTTCGCAACATGATTTTGATATTATGTGGTTTGCTTCGTTAATCAAATTTTGGGGTTTTCAGTTTCTTTGTTCAAGCTTATAGTCACTGGTTTTTCCTTCCTCATCTGACAACAGGTTTCAATGGCTTTGTTGATGGGTTTCTGTGTCTCCTTGGAATTTTTTGAGTTGGCCACTTTTTGGGTCCTAATTTCCTGTGTTCTCCTAGCTCGTCCATTGCTGGGGTCTTCCTCATGATTATCTCTGGATCTTCTACCCCTCTCATTTCATTCACAAGCATTTTTGAATGATGATCTTTTGCTCTTTATGTAGCTGCATCTTATGTTTGTAGTCTTCCTCTTTCTCTCTTGAGGGATTTTTGCATTTTGAGGTTTCTGCTTTCCTATGTAGACCTCTGGTTCTTCTGTAACTCTTTTGATTTTTACTCTCACCTCTTTTATTATTAATAAAATCATTTTTTGGCTCCACCACCTTTATTTAAAAAAAGCATTTAAATTAAATAAATTTAATTTATTTAATTGTCATTTCTCTCCTATTTTGAATTAAAATTATTATTTAATTCAAAATTCACCCTGTCACATGTCCTAATTAATTAAATAATGCTTATATTATTTAATTAGTCATTTTACCTCTCTATTTAAATAATTTTATAATTATTTAAAGTCCTCCTACAACCTCTTTTTCTATGCTGACTTCATTATCTGTGTCAATCTTATCTCCTCTTGTCTCATTAAATTTTAGCCCTTGATTGAATTATTTTATAATTCAATCTTAGCCATTCATTTCTTGTCATTGCCCTAATTTTTCTCTAACCCTATGTCATACTACAACTTTCATTCTTGGCCATTGATTGACATAACTTATTGACATTCAATCTCAGCCCTTCATTGACATTTTGTCTTTCTATAAAAGACCTCTATCATTGTCATTTCTACATCTTATGCATATCTAAAGCAAGTAAATGCTATTAGTGTGAGACAACCACCTTAGATATTTTTCTAGTCATTGTCATAGGCTATTATTGCACACTCAAATTTGAGGGAATCAAGTATATTTCAAGAAAAATGGAGAAGGGAAATGGAGGTGAAGCAATGATGGAGTGAAGACTTTATGGTGATATTGCTTTATAGTTAATGTTTTTATGCTTATTTGTGCTCTATTGTTGGTTTAGGGTTAGTTCTTATACTATTTTACATTAACTTAAAATTTACCCTAGATTACATTAGTGAACCTGATGTAAAGATGACGAGATTTTGCAAAAAAAATCATTTTTTTTAGGTTTTCAAGTCTGTGACGTAACTGGTAGCTAAAACGACACAACTGCGAAGAGACAGTGTGATGCAATTGACATCTGGAAAGTCACAACTGCTTCAGGATGAGAAATATCATTTGGGTTGCTTTTATTTTTATATTTCCAGTTTATTCTCAGTTATTGGTTTTTGTTTTCATCATCTAACATTAGTCTTGCATCATATTAGTCTCTGGTTTGGTCAAAATTGCTTTCCCCTTTTGTGTTTTGTAGCTACAGGTTTCTGCGACACATCTGCTTAGGGCATCACCACAACTATTCAAAACATCATAGCATCATTAGTTTGCATCCATTTTCATATTTTCTTATTGTTTTTGGTTACTAGTTTCAATTTTTGTCAATTAACATCAATATCATATCAGTTTGGTTTTTGGTTTGGTCGAAATTAGTCATTTTTGTTATGTTTTTCAGCTCCAGGGTTTATTTGCCACAAGTGTGAAGGGCTTCACCGCAATCACAGAGGGGTCCACTGCATATGTACGATGTAGTCACCATCCTAAAAGCTACAGTTAATAAGTTATGAGTTGCATCTGTCAAAAATGGTGACCCGCAACTATAAGTTACAACGACACAATTACCTATTTTCTAGAATCTTTAATTTTCTTAGGATTTCTCAATTTTGTTTTTTTACATTTAGTAGCATAGGAATTTTCTAATACTAATATTCGCTTTGCAGTATATGGCATATGTGGAAAGGACACATTTCCATTTGATTTTGCTAACTTGTTGTCTTGTCTCATTTTGTAATTTTTGTTTAATCACACTCATTTGGTTAAAATTGACTTGCATATTTACTCATTTGGGCTAAAATTTACAACTTGCATAATACACTCATTTGGTTTAAAAATGAACCTTGCATATTCACTCATTGGTTTTAAAATTGACAACTTTGCATTAAGCATCTTCTTTCACATATTGCTTTGAGGGTTTAAAATAAATCATTGTCTACTTTGTCTTGTGGTTTTGCATTTTGTTGTAGAGGTGTGTATGCTCTTCTCTCAAACCATTTTGGTGATCTTGAGAATCAAAAAAATATCTTAACACTTGCATTATCACCTACACATTTCAATTTATTAAGGTTAATGAATCCCATGTGAGTGTGAGAAAGAGGTTTTTTGTATGCTCTCTCCTTGCCCTTCATGTGATCTTGGGGATAAAAAGGATGCGATGAAAGTCTTAGTCCTCATGGTATGTAGGCCTTAGCTGTACAATGTCATTCAAAATGGGGTACTATTTTAAAACGTATAAGAGCCCCTCGTAGGAGTGATTAAAGCCTTAAGTGGCTTGCTGGATGCTCACAAGATTCCATGTCCCTGAGTTGCAACTAATATCCAAACTAGTTAGAAGCCACCCTTTTGATTGATTTTTGGCGATGTTCTTAGTGCTAGGGTGTAGCACTACATCCTTAAGACTTTTACACCTAACATTTGGCTCCCTTCAGTGACACAAAAATCCATGGATTGCATAAGTCACTTACCTTATGGGCTTGTTAATCTCCATGGAGAGGGTGATTGCGGAATCCTTCCATTGTAAGAGGCCCTTACCCATCCACTATCATAGGAAAGAGGTGATAAATACCCCAAAATGGTGTCCTATATGGGTATCCCTCCCTTGCATCGAAGGAGATTCCTAGAGTGGGTCTAGAATTTTCACCATTGGCCATTGACCTTAGGGATAGACAAGTGCTTTCTATGTGTGATATTGTATTCAATATGTGTTATACCCATGGAAATTTGGGGTGAATAACCCTAGAACATATACATTACGAACATACTTTTGGACATTTTCATATCAACCAAAGTGTTTTCAAATTGTTTACCATGTTTTCTATTCAAAATTTATCAAAATTAGATCCAAAATTGAGTCCAAAACATTCAACCTAGGTCAAAACAAACTGTTCACTCTGAAAAACCCAAAAGACTGCAACTGTTACACAAAACACCACAACTATCACTCAAAATGATGCAATTGCCTACTGTTGAAAATTTTAGGGAAAACTGAGATAGTCCACTCTCTGATCAGTTCCTGAGCATAACCTTTCCCTCTGATCACAAACATGCAATCACTAGACCTATCATTTTTAGTCCATCCTTTACCATATCCTTTCATTTTTTTCATTTTCCATAGGTCAAACTTTAGGTCATCTCTTAGTTTGCATACACCTTGTTGTAAACTTTGGCTTTGGAAATTCATCAGACTTTAGAGCAGTCCAGAGGTTACAAAATTAGATTTATCTTGACCTTACTTTCCATCATTTTATTCCTTTGTCATTTAGGTTGGCTCCTCGACCCACAAGGATAGTTTGAAACCACCTTTGCCAACTTGTCATTTCAGTCATTACCATCCTTGAGGTCTTGATAAAATCATATATTTTTTCTCCTTGGCTATCTTAGTTTGATTAGTGACCTTACCTTAGACTTACCACAAGGTGCTTAGTTGTCATAATCTTATTCATCATTTTAGGTCATATTACCATTTTCACCACCCATCATCCTTCACAATTGAATTACTTTTGGCATACCTTATTCTTAGACATACCAAAGATATTGACCTCATTGTGACATTATCTTATTGACATCTTGATCATTGTCACCTTGGCTTCTTATCTTGGTATCATCCTTAGACATCATCTGGCATTCCTTAGACATACCATAAATTTAGATCATTTTGACACTATTGACATCTTGACCATTGTCACTTTGACTCTTTATCTTAGTATCATCCTTAGACATCATTTATACCTTCAAAAATCCAAAAATAATATTGTCATCTTGCATTAGACATACCAAATATTTTGACCTCATTGTGACACTATCTTATTGAAATCTTGACATCTTGTCACTTTGAAGCTTTATCTTGGTACCCTCATTAGAGAAATCCAAAAACATAGTTGTATAACCTTGATCATACCTTTGCATAGTCACACCTTTGCATTACCATACCTTGGACATCATATCACATTCACCCTCCACCTTTTGCAAGTCTTTTTATGGTCAAAATAAGGTTGCAAAAGAAATGAACACAGTTGGACTTCCCACAAGTTGATGAGTTTGTCATCCCCTTTGGTAATTCTTCCTAGGGGGTACCTAGACCACAAAATTCATTTCCCAAGCCATTTGAAAAATTCATCATTAGAGACAAATAAAGACATGTCATTGTAGAGAAAGTAGAGGTTGTTGCCCAAGATCTTGAAATAACCTCCTTTATGGATGAAATAGTGGAATTAGACCCCCAATGTTTCCTAGCTAAACTATTATCAGAAGGAGCCACACTACCCCATGGTTTTTAAATCATCACAATCCAAGGAATTCCTACCCCAAACAAATAGAAACAAGGACATAATACACCTGCCTCTAATGGCTCCTTTCCAAAAATCAACACTTCCATACCATTATGAGGATCCACTCAAGATTCAACAACCATTCACACATCACCATTTGGCACCCAAAATATGACATGAGGGATGACACAAAACACAACACAATACATGAAACAACCATTTAGCACCTCATTCAATCCATTTTCCACATCTAAAACCATGGGAGCATCATCTTCCAATCCATTTGTCATGGTTCTAAACAAGATAATAAAAAGCCCTAAGATTGTTGTTAATGGTCCTAAAAATTCCACGTCAAATGCTATACCAAACATGGGGACCTCTCAGCATACCATCACATCACAACAAGGGTCCACTCCTAGTATGCATGCTCAACACAATACCCAAGGGTATACTCCAAAAAACACACAAGGTCCTTTCACACAACATGGTAACCAAAAATTACATGGTCGCACCTTTGCAAGTTCATGGAAAATTGAATCCAATCCCCCTTACACAAATCAAATTATAACTTTCAACCAAAATTTTCATAACCAAATACCACCTTCCACCCCTCATACACCAAACCAAAATCCATCACATACATTCATGAATAACCAAAATCCATCTAACAACATTGGATTATAACATTCCAATATAGATAATACACAAGACACATCATTGACCCAAGTGGATGTCCTAACAACTCAAATGCTTGCCTTGCAACAACAAATAGAGAACATGCAAGTATCGAACAAGAGAACCTACTCTACAAAAGACTTATGTCCATACCCATTTGAAAAAATTCTATACATGCCTCCCTTCCCACATGGCTATGTCATGTATAACTTTCCTAAATATAGAGGGAAGGGAAACCCTATCGAACATGTGAGAGAGTTCTCTACAACTTGCATAGACATTGCACACACTAGTACACAAACAACAATATATGACTAAAAAAACTACTAAAAATTGCATATATATGACTAATTGTAGTCACGTGACTATTAGTAGTTTATTTGTAGTCATTTATAACGTGACCAAATTTATGACAAAACTATTTTAGTCATTTAGTTAGTCATTGATTTGGTCATTGATTTGGCCATTGATTTAGTCATTCATTTAGTTATTGATTTAGTCGTATATTTAGTCATGGTAGTGATTTATTTAGTCAAATATTTAGTCATTAATTTAGTCATTACTTTAGTCATATATTTATTCATTAATTTAGTCATATATTTAGTCATATATTTAGTAATTAATTTAGTCATTTTTATTTACTGGTTTCCATTAATTGGTAGTAAATATAGTCATGAAATGAATAATTTATTAAATACCATAAATTTTATAATGCAAAACTAACATAATATTAAACTTGAACTAAAACATAAAAGAAAATAAAAATATTACATATACGAACAAGCTACAACATGCTAGAATTAAAAGATTGATTCAACATCATGATAAATAAAAATAATCTACAATAAAAAAATTAATGCAAATAAATAGATAAATATATATATATATATATATATATATATATATATATATATATCAAGTTACAAGATGTCAAAGCTATCTAAGTGTTTCCAACTCTTTCAAATACACCATGATAATTAAGATCCCTGAACAACACATTCAAAATATTGCATACAACAGTGAGCCAAAATGTATAACAACTAGTACATGATAAACATGTTCAACTACATCATTTTTTGCAAATATTTTAGTGGCCACCATGTGAAGGTTCCCTCTTTCTCTTTCAGATGAACAACTCCATCTATTTTGTCTTCATAAACAAGGGGTATGTTACTTGTGACCTTTAAAATGTTTACATTTGCATCTCCTATTCCTTTCAAGTTGACTCTGTGTACAATAGATAGGGAGTGAATCCACCCAATACCCACAACATCACCATCAAATGGATCCAACACCCTAAATTTATCCCCTTCCTTGAGTTTATCAATACATTTCTACAAAAAGAAAAAAAATAGCACATTATGTTACATAGGTAATGATTACCCTTGTTTGCATAATAAAACAACCATTACTTAAATAGTACTTGCATGTGTGTTAAAATAATTGCAAAAGGAAATTTTAAAAAATAACTACAATGATGAATCTAATTTACTAAAAAACCAACACTCATAGCAGTGCTTACAATGTTACTCTATACACCTAAAAATGGTCTAGATAATCTAATTAATTAAATATGATTTATTTGATTAATTAACCCTTCAATTCATCTACTATTAAATAAATAGAAATATTTATTTATATAGTTCACATTTAATTCTTTTATCTTTATCATATTATTTAATTATTATTATCTACTTCTATAATTATCTATTTATTCTATCTTAACCACATCATTCTATTTTAATTAAATAAACAAGTTTATATACTTTGTTTTATTTGATTAACACATTTTTTCCTACATTGAATAAATCCAAATATTCAATCAAAGCCTATTTCTATAGCTATTTCCTCTTTTCACTCATCATTATGCAACAACAAAATTAGATATTTCATATCTAATTAATTCAACTCTGCCTTCATAGACAAATTTGGAGATAAATTGGAGACAAATTACAGGAAAACTTCTTCATCTTCTTCCATTGATTCTTCCTATCTTTTGGCAGAATGTTTTTGTGCGGAGTAACAATCTCCATAATCTTCTCAGGCTTCTTCATCCTTCACCATTCAATCTTTCAAATCAAACCTAGACCTTTGCTTTGCTGCCACATCACAAATATGCTGCCATGTATCTATAAATACAACCTTTTTCCGTAGGAAATGGATCCCAACTTTGTGCAATCTTACTTTGCAGAAATAGCATTAGAAGCATTTGAGCAATTATCATATTAGTAAAGTAGCAATCATCATTGTAGAATCATATTAGAATCATCTTAGTTTTACAGTCATGGCTCTTCATATAGCTGCATCTTAGGTTTTTTTATCAATTTTCATGTCATTTTCATCTACAGGATTACATCATATCATTTAGAAATTATCATATAGGATTATATTCCTGCATTTTACATCATCTCATTCTCTAGATTGGCATTTTAATAGTCATAGTGATTACACAATTTAAGAGCCACAGTGATTTAATAAATCTTTGGAGTTAGAGAGCAATTAGATGCTTTCAATGGATTTCTTCTTTAATTAGTTTAATTGTTGTTTAAATCTATTGATATAATGTCTTATTGATTATGTTTTTTATCAATTACGCATATTTTACTCACACATAAATTGGTGCCTACCGTGGGGCCAAAACCTCATTTTTAACATATTTTCTTGAAAAGTTCGTCCACAGGTTTTGACGTGTTTTGTTTTAGCGCGATTGAGATTTTTTACAACACATACAACTTCTAGATTGACACATGCAAGCACTATTCCAACACGTCCATGGAATATTATGGTGCATCCATAGAATATTTCAACACATATGATGACTGTTCCAGTGCATCTAGAATTCTATTTTACCAGCCAGGGGGTTTTCTTTTGGTGCATTGACCTTTTCTTTTAATGCATTGATTGAATTCTGTAGCACATAGAATTGTTATTTTAGCGCATTTAAATACCATTTTAGTGCATTTAAGTCCACTGTTATGGTGCATCTGAGTATTTTCAAAGAATCTTAAAAATTCAAGAATTAATCACTATTTTTTGTCTTGCAGGTACATAATACGCTTGTCAAAGACAATTGTTGGAAACACTTACACTAGTCAAAGAAAAAAAATCTACAAATTAATAATGGTGTTTGCAGGGATTTAAATTTATTATTGATTTTTCCTTTGGTTAAGATAGTGCACCTAGCTTAATTAAAGAAATAGTTTGAACCCCATGTTTACTGTGTTTCGAAAGTAATAGACTTATGCTCTCCCCTTAACTAGGTGATCAAAATGCTAGACTTGATATCCTACTTTATTAACACCTTTAGAAGGCTTTTCGTAGTGGGTAAAAGTACTCACCCTACAGGAATGACCTAAGTGGGAACAACCAAAGCCAAGTTTTCCAACCCACTCTAATCAAAAGTGAATTTGGGGAAACCCACTATTCAACATAAGTGTGCAAGATAACCATCCTCAAAATATTTGTTCTAAAGATTAGGAGGTCTTCTGAAGGAGTTTATCATTTTCCGCTCTGAATGGATACCCTTTCTAAGAAATTTAGTGTAGAATCCAAATTTGTCAGTTTTCAAACACTTTTAATATCACGGTGCAAGGGGAGGGAAGAATCTGCCCCTAAGACACTCACCATATAACTATCAAAGACCCTGGCCAAAAGTGGAGGATTCAACTTTGGTTAAGACTCAGGAAAGGAAAAAACACGGGCTCCCTCTAGGGGGTGACAAGGTTGTGTGAGTTGTGGGTTGTGATATTCTAAGTGACCTACTTGACAATTAGAAAAGTGCTTGAACTATATTTATTTGTGTCAAATATGTGGAAATTGAAATAATCAGACCTGATTCTAGAATACTCACTACATGTTTAATACATAGAATCTAAAATAACTGTTTACAATCTAGATTTTGTGTGTGAAGTTACTTTCAAAGGTATCATCCAATTAGATCATCAAATTCCAAGATTTACAAACAAAACACATCTCCAAAATATTCATTTGGTCATAAAATTGCAACCTGGAATTATTATTTTTTACTAAAAAAAAGTAGAACAATGGGATAGGACTGTGAAAATACTGACAACTCTGAAACCAACGCATTTACACTTTGTTTTAGCACATATACCCAGTCTTTTAGTGTATCTTCCTAGTTTAAACGGTGCATCAAAACTCTGTTTCAACGTATCTGTCCAATTTTGTAGCGTATCTACATCTAGTCTGTCAACACATTTACCCAGAATATCAACGCATTTACACTCTGTTTCAGCACATATACCTAGTCTTTTAGCACATCTTCCCTATTTAACAGTACATATACCTAGTTTATTTGTGCATTTACACTTTGTTTTAGTGCATATACCTATTCTTTTAGTGCATCTGCACTATCTGTCAACGCATATACCTATTTTACCAGTGCATTCACATTTTGTTTTAGCGCATATGAGGTCTATTATAGCGCATCCAATAAATGAAAAACCAAAGAGTTATTTTTCCATCAGTTAGATTGTAAACATCAAAATATGGATTTTTATCATAACATAAACATTTTATCAGTCAACATAGTGTCTCAAACTTGTCAAAATTAATCTTTTCAAGTGAAACAATCCAAAATTAAACCAAGATCTTACACTTTTAAAGTGCCATACTATCAAACACAATTCTTGATTATTAAGTTAAGTTTCTTGAATGGTGTAGAGTGGAAGTTATGAAACCCATAGCATGGATCTAGGGTTTCCCCACAAGAAGATTGCAAGGTAATGGGCCAAGCATCACAAAAACCAAAGTGGGTAAGGTAACAAGGAATAGTTGCAAAGGAAATATTATCATTCCTAGAGCCTGACGACTGGCATTATTGAACCCATGAATGTACAAAGAAGAAGTAGCTAGAGAAGATGAATCAACTTTAATCTTTGGTAGTAGATCAATACAACAAACATTAAGAGTTGAACCGGTGTCAATGAGGGTACACCTAAAACTAATAGTATTAGCATTAACTATAATCATTAAAGGACTTGCTTGCTTCTGTACATCCAGAGGTGGGAGTTCTTATGGATAGAATGTAATATTTAGTGAATTCGCACGAATATGAGCCATCAATGCATTAAAATATATTGGCCTAGTGGAGGTAGGCAAGAGAATCTTCTGTAAGTCTTCTTGAAGCATTTCCTAATAAATCAAGGCAGTTTGATGCAAATCCCAAAGTGAGATCTTGGTTGAAGTAACACGAAGTTGCTCGACAAGATCATAATCACCTAGTGCTTTAGTCACAGGTTTAGGTGTTGAAGGAAGACTTGGTTGAGAAGGTGGTAAATAAGTAGGAACTTGAGTAGGTTGAGATGTAGGAATAGAAGGTTGTTGATCCAAATTCTATTTTTTTCTTCTTGTATTATATGTATGCCCCACAACATTGTATGAAGTAGAGTCCATAGCTTTTACGGACCTTGAATACAAGTCTGGTGAATCATCACAATATGAAATCCCATAGACAAAATGATCCTTCTTAGGAGAAGGGCTAGTTGGGGTCAAGTAAATGATGGGTTTCAGAGGGCTTGGAGGAGCCACAAAGACCACCACAACATTTACTGACTCATCAACGTGTGGAGAAGAGGTTTGCTCAGAAGATTCACGGATAGGGGAGAACATTTCTAAGAAATTATCTAGAACACCATCCAACATGTCAAAATATTTCTTAGAGAAAGCATTATTATAGACATGGAAACATTGTTAAAATAGATCGGACATGGTTCATGTTGGGTTCACCAAAATGTGAGATAAGAGAGATTCGATACACATGATTCTCTTCATTCTCAAGATATTCCAATGGAATGAGCTACCCTTATCCACCTCAACATAAGCTAAATGAAGAAATTGCAAAGAGAGCCAGTGCAAGATAATTATCAAGGAAGACTACTTCAGATCTAGGGAGAGTGAAACTTCTTGATTTTTTCTTTTGACAAAGGAGCTCTCAACCAAAGGAAGACAATGTGGATTCAGGATGCCAGTGTGGTACACTGGTGTCCAAATGGTGCACTAGCATTCTGAGCAATAGAGAACTTAGGAACTCAGGCAGACAACCCAGAGTCACACTTCTTAACCCAAATCTAAGGTTTGCTAGATAGAATGATAAAATAGAGAACAAAAACTACGAGATGGTACAAGGAGAGCTTGGAGAAAAATTGCTCTCAACCGGATGCCCAAGTCTTCACTCCAAGCCCTACTTTGCAACCTGCACATAAGATGAATGAGGGGAAAATGTTGGGGCTGTATAGGGGCCTGCCACAGTTAGACCCCCATTTTGGTGTTCCCACCTCCACAGATAGCTAGATAGAAAGAAAGTGTAACTAAAATGGACAAAGGTGGTGGTGAAAGAAAAACAAACTTCAGGAGTAGAAACCGCACCACCAAGTAATAAGTGAACAAATAGATCTAATCTATTCACAAATAGAAAAGAGTGAGAGAGTATTACAAATAGGCCTTGGCCCCCTCTTGAACACATAGATGCATAGTTGAATTCTTGCTAGAGAGATTTGGCTGTTGGAGGTACCTCATTCTGACATAGCTTCATTTGTAGAAGTGTTACTTTCAAGAATGGAAGAGATTCAAGAGTGAAGTTGAAGAGAGAGACTTGATTGAATGAATGAACCCCCAAAATGACAACAAATGAGGGGTTTTGTTGCATGTAAGGGTAGAAAGGAACTATTACACCAAAAAATTTGACTATTAGGACACATGTCAAGAGTCATGTTTCAAGATTCTTCATTTCAAACTTGGAAAACCACTAGGATGCTAGCATGTCGTGCAGACATCCACACACTGCGCAAGCATCCAAAGCATAACTTTTCAGGAAATGTGTTATAAATTTGCTATTGTTTCACCATTGATCCCCATGGAGCTAGAATCGTAAAATTCTAACCCATGGGATTTTTTCCATTAATGTGTTTAGGTGTCATAAATGCTAGGCAAAGTGCTAAAATGTGGAATTTCCCCTAGGTTCAATTTTGTGACATTAAATTTATATACTTAATAGAGTACAAGCCAAAGATAACAGCACAAAGACTCCCTATGAGTAATGGCATGGAAGGATTCCTACTACGAAGTACTTTAGAGTGTTTGGAAGAAAATGTTATATCAAAAGAGATGAAGAAAACTTAGGAAAGATTGATGCAAGCTCTAATGAAGGTATCTTCATTGGATATTCTACTAAAAGAAAAGCTTACAGGTGTTACAAAAAAAGGATGAGAAAGATAGTTGAAAGCATAAATGTTAAGGTTGATGAAAACTTACATAATTCAATTGCAGTAGATGGATATGTGTCAGATGAACCTAATTGCAGAGAAGTGGAAGAAGAAAAATTTGATGAAAAATAAGTGCAAAATGAAGAGGAAGAAGCTCTGGACAAGACCCCTAAGACCCCTAAGTATGTACAAAAGAATCATTCCAAATATAAAATTGTTGGAGACAAGAGGAAAGTAGTTTTGACAAGAAGCAAAGTTACTGAAGTTGAGGTAAATCTATTTTTACTTTCCAAAGTTGAACCTAAAAATAGTGAGTGAGGCATATAAAGATGAACATTGGATGAAGGAAATGGAAGAAGAACTTATGCAGATAAAGAAGAACCAGACTTGGGAACTGGTTCCTAGATCAAAACACAAGAACATAATTAGAACTAAGTGGGTATTCATAAACAAGTTGAGTGAGAATGGAGAAGTGGTAAGGAACAATGCAAGACTTGTGTGTAAGGGTTACTCACAAGTGGAAGGAATAGAATTTGAGGAAAATTTTACTCCTGTGGCTATGATGGAAGTTATCAAAAAAAAATTGGCATTTGTAGCACATAAGGACTTTAAAGTTTATCAGATGGATTTTGTTATTTTTTTTTTTAGATCAGAAATATCAACAAGCAGAAAATACAACACAATGAATGATCAACACAATGATTACTTTAGGAAAACCCTCCTACTCAAGAGAGAAAAACTTAGCAAATAATATTCTCTTATATATCAGAATAATAACAAGCCCTAGAAAGGCCGAATACAATACATAGGATATGCACTTATATCTAGTGCAATTTCATGAATAAACTAAGTATTGACTCTTCTCCTTGATGCTAATTTGCTGCTTAGAAAAAATTGACTTGTTGTTGAAGTGCAAATTTGAGTGAATGAATTGCTTGATTGATTGATTAAATGAGCCACCTTCTCCTATTTATAAAAGCCTAGGTGAGCTCACTCTAGAGCCAACCTAGCAATTACAATATATTTGTTTATAAAGCATGAGGCCGACCTACTTTAGATACATTATATTTAAGGAAAAAAATATCTCCCAAAGCTACACCACACTAACACATTTGAAGTCTTCTTTTCTGAATGGAGAATTGGAAGAAGAGGTTTACATGGAACAACCAAAAGCATTTTAGTTGTCATAGCAACGAAATATGGTTTGTAAATTGAAGAAGGAACTATATGGATTGAAGCAAGCTCCTAGAGCTTGGTAGGAAAGATTAGATAAATATTTGATACAACAAGGATTCAATAAAGGCACCATAGATAGTAATCTTTATTTCAAAATTGAGGAAGACAAGATATTAATAGTGGTTGTATATTTGGATGATATTACTTTTGGTAGAAATGAAGCTATGTGTAATTTTTTTTGAAGAGATGTAGAAAGAGTTTGAAATGCTTGGGGAGACGAATTTCTTCCTTGGGCTACAAATTAATCAAATAGATATAGTGATTTTCATTTCACATTCTAAGTATGTCAAAAATATGTTGAACAAGTTTGGAATGGAAGACTCCAAACAGGTATGCACTCCTATGGTGACTAGTTGTAAATTGAGAAAATATGATGATTTTCCTAAAGTCGATCAGAGAAAATATAGATCTGTGATTGGTGGATTGCTATATCTAACTGCTACTAGACCAGATATGATGCATGTAGTTTGTCTTGTGGCTAGATTTCTAGAAGAATCTAAAGAAACACATGTTGCAACTGTGAAGAGGATATTCAAATATTTAAGAGGCATTCCAGATTATGGCTTGTGGTATCCTAAGGATACTGATTTCACATTACGTGCTTATACAAATGCAGATTGGGCTAGTTGTGTTGATGACAAGAAAAGTACAAGTGGCGATGCATTCTTTCTTGGATGGAGATTGGTGTCATGGTTGAATGAGAAGCAAGATTTAGTTTCTTTATTTACAACAAAGGCTGAGTATATTGCTATAGCATCATGTTGTACATAAGTTTTGTGGATGAAATAGATATTGAAGGATATTTGAGTTGTATGTGATGAGCCTATATCTATCTTTTGTTATAATACAAGTGCAATTAACATTTCAAAGAATCTAGTGATGCACTCAAGGACAAAGCATATATCAATTAGGTATCAATTTCTGAGAGAGAAGGTTATGGAGAATGAGGTGTTGTCATTGATGTCAGCTATGTGTTAAGGAAATTGCATGATGAAGATGTCAACGATATTGATAAAATTATGAAAAAGAGGAAAACAGGTTGTGCATGTGTTGTTGAGATATTGAGGAAGTGTTGTGAGTACATGAAGCTATATTTTTGTTGCATTGTTTGAAGATGAGTTGGAATGAAGTAATGAGCTGAGATGATGTCTCTAATACTTGGTTTCCAAGTGGTTTTGAGAAAATTTGATAAATAGAGAAAATAGTATTGTGCAAGTGTTTAGAAGGTGTTTCGGATTGTGCTCTGCATTTCTTTTGTGTTGATGAAATGCGTATGCAGATCTAATATGTTGTTTGAGGTTATTAGAGGTTGTTATATTCAAAAATTTTCTTTCTCGATCATTGGTTAGAGGAAGTTGTGTTCACCAATATGTGAAATAGTTTTTGCAATGTTGTATAGAGGTGTCTAGGAGAAATGTATTTCCACATTTTCTTTTCAAGACTTGTGGCTTAAAGGAGAGTTAATGGTGTTTTTCTCTTGCTTATGTCAAGAGGATTCATAATCAAGTGTATCGAAAGTTTTGGAAGCATGTACTTAATGTTTAATTTGTTTTCATGGGTAAGGCTAACTGGTGTCTACACTAAATTCAAAATTGCTTAAGTATTACTGGAAGCGTAGCATGGCATGTGAGATTTAATTTTGGGTCTCAATTAAGTGTTTTTTGGGTCCCCTTTCATTCCTATCCATCACGAGAATGTTTTGGTCCCGACCTAATTTGAATTTTTAGGTATAATAGATAGTTTTCGATCTTGTAGAAGGTGTTTGAGGCTGAGGTTGATATAAATAAGTGTTGAGTTTTTTTTAGATGCAAGAGAGAATCAAGATGGATGCAAGATCAATGCAAGTGATGTGTGTGATGCAAATTTGAGCAGAGCAGTGCAAACTTCAAATTGTTGGACTTTTGAATACAGTGAGTTGAAGGTGTCCACAATCTTTCAAACAAGGCTACAAAAGTGTTGGAGCATTTTTGGTGGATTCCTTGTTGCATTGAGAAGTTGTTCTCTGTGTAACATTTCTCTTCTATCTTCTTGTGTTCTTTTTGTGGAAGTGATCCTTGGTTATGAGCCTTTTTGGATAGTGTGTCCTATTCTAGTAGTGATCCCTTGTACCAATTTTGTAATTACTTATATTGTGAGCTAATCCTCACCATGGTTTCTCCCTCATTTTGTTTTCCATGTAAATGTGGTGTTCTCTTGTGTATGGTGTTGTTATTTTAGTTTTTATTATCTACATTTTATGATTAATCACATTAATAGAATAAGGGTTTAATGAATGCATGTGGATCTGATTACTATTGAGGGTTTTGATATTTTAATTTGCTAGAACTAATTCACCCCTCCCTCTCAGTTATCTTGTTCATTCAACACTCCTCATGTATACATTAGGTGCCTATTCTAGTCTCCTTTGCCTCATGGTATATGTCAAATTAGAAATAATTACCCCATTCATCTAGTAGAAAATCATGGACCTCTTCCAATAGGGTAGTAGGTTCATGAATAACACACTCTACCCTTTCATTATGTAATATGCAATTTTTTAGGATTGCATGCAAAAAATATCGATCAAATGCAAATAAAGATTAAATAGAGGAATGAAAAACACAAAAATAATAACAGTGAGAAATAATTTTTAACATGGTTCACCCAAACTTGGGCTACATCCACCAACAAATATTCTAATGTTATTATTCATCAAATCGAACCAATTACAACTAACAATTCTTGCAACTCAATACCTCTGCAAATGTTACAATACAATATCAATAGAAACCCTAACCCTTAGCCATTTTATCAAGACTTGTGTCAGTTACAAAATAGGGTTTTTTTATGTCAGCCAATAGAAAAATAACTCCTGACAACTTTATAAAATAATAAAAGACATTTGAGGTTATGGGGGCATTGCCCCTAAGCCCCCATGGGGGTGCTTCCCCTCAACCTTGCCTTGTATCACGATAAGGAGCACACTATGGGTGCTACCCATGGACCCCATAAGAGGCTCTACCCCTTGACCCCATCTTGGGGGCGCTGCCCCCAAACCCTTGTTGAATAATTTGGGGGGGTGGGGGAACCATGCTGATAAAAGTGTGGAAAATTTAACCTCCGAGTCTGATTAGACTCCAAATAACAACACAATTCATATTTATGAGGCTAGGTGTGTAAGGTTCAATGTGATATTTGGAAATGAGACATAATTCAGTGGTCAATTTCATACCATACCTTATTCTTAATAGAATATGAGACCAATCTCAAGAAAAGTACCAACCTATTTTGGTAGTGAATTCCCTAGAGAAAAAAATGGTAAAGAAAGTAAGGAGGTCTATAAATAATATTTCTTGTAGCACTATACATCATGGAAATGCATGTATAATTTTAAATATATACTACATTGATAGTAATTCCATTTAATTGTACACAACCCTTGGACACTAGCTCATACTTGATTCCAATGAGATCAACTATTTTCTTTGGCATAATAAAGTTTCTAGCCCTTCAATCAATCATACAATTATGGAATATCTGATCTTTGATGATTAAATACATATAAAAGGGGGTTCCTTACTAATTTTACATGAATTCTATTTGTCTTTCGGTTGAACTAGGCTGATTGGAGTTTTTTTCTCTTGGTTGGTCATTGTCTCACCTAGTTGATTAATTTCCTTCAATGTCCCCTAACCCAAATCCCTTTGATATGGGATGAACAAGGCTTCACACATGGTAATATTCAATTTAGTCTTCTTCATTTGATCATAAATATTAAAATGATTATTACCAACCTTTGAGGATACTTTAGAATAATAGATTTCAACTTTGTTGATTGGTTTACTTGAGGTTGATCTTGTTCTTTATTACCCTTGCTAGTAGTCTAGTTTGGAGGGAACACAATTGTCCTATCCATTGTAATTTCATGCATAGCAACTTGGGATGGTTGGGAGGTTAACCTATGATTAACCATGGAAGGTATTCCACCTTCCACTACCCTTTTATTTGAACTTGTGTTTTGGGCTATTGTATCAACACTCTTATCTATTGAAATAAACTAATTTATACCACATAAGTCCAACCCTTACCAATTGACCAATGTAGATTCTCCTAGAATATGATCTTGCCTACAAAAATATTTCTAATTTTGTTCAAATTGTTGTCCTAAAGATGATGGTTCATTTTGAAACACTAAAGTTTGAATAAAATCTCCATTCTAACATGAATTATAAAGTGTGTTTGATTGCATGAATAACACCATTCATGATATTGAGCTATATTATTCTGCATTGGAACAATTACTTTTGAAGTAGTAGTTGCTATTGGATTGAGACTATTGAGAGGCTTGTCATAATATGATTGGTTTTCCCCTTGTGTGTTCCCTTCATAGGGATGTTAGATGCACATGAAAACTAAGAGGGGGGGTGAATCAGTTGTATACTTTAAAATATCAAAAAATCTCATTAGCATTCAAATTTGTAGTAAACCTTAAACCTTTATTCACCATTAAACCTTAAACCATTATCCACCATTAAACCCTTAACAAGCATTAATTGAATGTAAACATGTAAAGCGGTAATACAAACTATGAATGATGATCCTAGACCTACACAAACACAAACAAACAACATAATATTAGTCCATAATGCTAGTTAAAACCATCATTCCCCATAAGATTCATTTGAAGCATGAAAACAAGAAATAAAGTGAAGAACACAAATAAAAAAGCTATTAATCCTATTTAAATGCTCAAACTCTCAATCCCATGGGGGAATTGGTGCTATTTTGATGTGGAAAATAGCTCTTTCCCAATTCCTAGTCAAGCTTGATGATGAACTTTGAAGATTGATGCTCCTTGATGAAATTTCTCCATAACCTAGCTATGAAATGATGAAAAACTATGAAAATGGATGAACTTCTCAAAATATGAAGATAATGATGTTGCATGAAGTTGTGGATCCCAAAATAGTAAAACAACCTTCTATTTATAGAAGAGAATGATGGAAGAATAAGCAAAATGGATGAATGTGGGATAAAAGACCAACCAATAGCACCATGCTACTTGTCAACATGTGAGTGGATAGAGGTGGAGCACATTTTGATGAATGCGCAAATTAATAATATTAGGTGGAAATTCAAAATTGGAGAAGTGACATGTTGGAGGGAGATGAAAGATGAATTAAATGCCACTTGGCTCAATAAAAGGACATGTAAGAGGCCTTTAATGCCTTGTTGGATGGACAAGTCCTTTGGAGGGAGATTTTAAAATTTGAGGAATATTCCAACCTTTGATGCCTTTTTGAATGAAAATGGATGAATTTATAAATGAATTAAATTGATTTACTTGCACAAGTTGCAAAATCTAGAGGATTTGATGGATTAGAGTTAGTGTTAATCAGGATTTTATTAACTTAGATGAAGATTTAGATGATTTGACACTTTGACTTAGATTTTTGGATTTAAATAAATCAAAATGAGAGGAATAATGAATTTAGACTTAATTAAATAAAGTTGGATTTATTTAATTAAAAGGGGATGGCGTTAGACTTAAATCAAATAAAGGTTAGTTTATTTAATTTAAAGGAGATGACCTTAGAACTTAATTAAGTAAAATAAATTATTTAATTAAAAGATGAGAATTAGGATTAAATAAATAAAATGATTTATTTAATTAACATAAGATGATGATTTAATCAAATAAAGTGGATTTATTTAATTAAAAGATGAAATATGATGAGTTTAATCAAATAAGAGTTATTCAATTAAATGGTTAGTAAAGGAGTGATTTAGGAAGAATTGATGTTAGTAAACCAGGATCAAGTGCACAAGATCAATTGGTATAATTTATGTGTCTACATTTGTCCCCTCTTTGAAGCAATGTACCTGCTATGTTGGTTCAAAGAATAACCTTGCCGGGATCAAAATTCATTTTTTTTTTTTTGATGTTTTCAGATGCCCCAATAGAAAAAAGTATACTGGTACATTTCCCCCTCAAGAGACCGAGCGAAAAGTTTGATTTGAGGGTCAATTTCGTGACAAAGAGGTTCAAAATGGACGTATGGATGGTTATGATGATGATGCAAATGAGATGGTATTAAAATGCTTAGAATAACCAATCTATATTATGATGTAAATGATAGAAATGCAATGTATGTGAAATGATCGGTGTTTCATATTATGTATGATATGGATGATATACGGTATACAAAGCACACATGACCAAGGTTATATTACATTAACATCCAACAAGCACAATAGATAAAAATATAATGATCATTGCCCCATTCCTTTGTCTCTAAATCCCTTTGTTTGGACATCATCGAGAGGTCATGGTAGTGAGTGCAATAAGATAAGTTAAAAGAAAAAGATCAAGTAAACAAACAAGCTAATGTTCTTCATACCGCTAGCCAAGACTAAACTACGGTGATGCCTGATGTTGATGTCCATTGTAGGAAGGATGAATCCTAGGACATGATATTATTAGATGATTTGGGATTTGAATGGATGATAGGCTATTAATATGAAGAGTTGACCAACTTGTTTACTTACTAACCTAGACTTGAGATCTTGACACTAAAGTTTTCACTTTTGAACTACTAGACTTGTTTCCAACTATTTTACCAAAGGTTGAGGGTGACAATGATTTATTATGAGCCGATGCTTATTACAGGTGATAGCAAGATGGGACAGGTGGTTTTTTCAAATATTTGGATGTTTTTGGGTGTTTTGAAAAATTTTGAGGCTTTTTTTGGGTATTTTGGAGATTTTACAATTTTTTTTTGTGTTTTCTGAGATTTTGACCAAGAGACTAACCTAAAGACCTACCCTAGGGGCCTCAGGGGCTGATCAAAGATTATCCTTTCCTACGTTATACAAATAGAGACCATGTAGTTTGACTAAAACAAGCTCATTTATTGATGAGATATGAACAAATGGATTGCCAGTTTATTATTACAGACTCCTAAAGGACTGACCTAAGTTTCTTGGGGGATGATAAAAAATCAACCTTGCCTACGTTAAGAGCTCAGAGACCCGTAGTTCAACAAGACAACTTCATTTTTGACTTTTTGACCAAATTTTTGATATGTTTTTGGATTTTGATATGATTTGAATGCTTTTGGGTTTTCTAATTTTTTCATGTTTTTAGAATTTTTGATTTTAAGGAAGACTTTAAGAATATACATGAATCTGATCCAATGAGAACATTCCCCTAGTGTGATGCAATAGACTACTCCGATATAGGCAAGATAAACTGACCTTAAGAATGGACCGAGTAGTACTAGGAGGGATCATGACATGAACATAGGATCAAGCTATGATGCAAACGTAGATGGGTGATGGATGGAGATATGGAAGCATGATGGATGGGTGATGCAGAATGAGCTGTGGAGATCTTGGTGGATGGAAAGTGCTTATTTACACAAGGTGCCTGTTTTCTAGGTTTTCACCAAGGTACTTTCCCAAAGCACCACCGTAGTGGTTTGCACTATAGGACAATTTTTCTCTTTACTATTTTCAATCCATTTTCTATTTTTTTTGGATTTTTATATTTTTTCATTTTTTTGTATTTTTGGTTTTATAGCTCGAAAGATTATGCATAAGTATTTTGAGATGGAAGCTATTCATGAGCTCCTGCAGAGGTTCTCCTTCAAGTGTTGATAATTGATATGCCCCTGAATTGTAGCTTGCTATGATGATGAAGGGTCCCAACCAATTGTGTTCAAAATTTCCCTTGCTGTCTGGATTTGGAACATTTTTCTGATTCTCCTTCAGCACAAGTTCTTTGACTTGGAAGATCTGACTCCTGATCTTCTTGTTGTAACTTCTCTTGAGGTGATTTTTGTAAACTTACAAATGGTTTAAGGCATCCATGCGCTGTTCATCCAGTAATTCTAGGTCATTCAGTTGTGATACCTAGTATTCTTCATCTGTGATGACATTCTACAATGATATCCTCAGGGATGGGAGTTCCATCTCAATGGGGAGTATGGATTTTGATCCATAGACCAGTGAGAATGTGGTGGCACCTATTGGTGTGCAGATGCTTGTTCGGTAGGCCCATAAGGTGAGATTTAGATGTAGGTTCTAGTCATGACCAGTGTCATTCACTATTTTCTTGAGGATTTTCAAGATGGTCTTATTTGTAGCCTTAGCCTGGTCATTTCCTTGGGGATAGTACAAAGTGGAAAAGTGATGTTGGATTTTGAACTTTTAGCATAGGTCACGAACATCTCAATTTTTGAAAGGTGTCTCGTTATCTAAGATAATGGCTTGAGGGACACCATAGTGG
Organism: Sequoia sempervirens; assembly: GCA_007258455.2. Taxonomy (NCBI): domain Eukaryota; kingdom Viridiplantae; phylum Streptophyta; class Pinopsida; order Cupressales; family Cupressaceae; genus Sequoia; species Sequoia sempervirens. The sequence continues at coordinate 193,463,600 of VDFB02058242.1, read as the reverse complement.
AAAATTAGGTAGTTCAGGATGAACTTGGATACCCGCTTTCCTATGATATAGGTCATGGGGATGGATTCCACCCACTTTGTGAAGTACTCGGTGGTGGTCATGATGAATTTATGTCCATTGGAGGAGGTGGGGGTGATTTTGCCGACGAGATCGAGCCCCCACTGTGAAAAGGGCCAAGGTGTGACAATTGGGTGGAGCTCCTAAGCTGGTGCACAGATTAGATCCAGATGTTACTGACACTGCAAACACCTTTAGACGTAGTCATGAGCTTCCCTTTCCATTGTAGGAAAATAGTACCCAATCCTTAGTAGTTTCTTAGCCAAGGTCATACCACTCGAATGTGAACCAAAAATTCCATTATGTACCTTGGTTAAAGCATTCAAAGTTGTTGGATGTTGTGGTTGTGTTGCTGATATGTGGTTGTCATTGATGTCAATACTATTGGCATTAATGTCTTAGAACCTGCATATGTTGAGGATATTGAGAAAATTGTAATAAAGTAAGTTGTAGGTTGTCATTGGTGAAGTGAATTTTAGTCTGTTGGTTAGCTTAGTATGTTGATGATCAGTGGTTTTGGATTAAATGGTTTCTTTTTTATTATATCTAGTTTATCCACATTAAGTTTTAGAGATCCACATGAAGATTTGATCCAGTTATTAGCATTTGTGTTCTGACAGTCATTCTATTGCTTTAGTTGGTATTCTTGAATGAAGATGATGTGATTCTAGTAATTTTAGTTGTTGTGAATACTTCTCTGGTGATTCATGATGTTTTTGGATGTTTCTAGATTGTTCTCTATCTATGTTGCACATTTGCATTGATCGTTGTGCTTGCGATTAGAGATTTTCTCTTGCGTGTTCATGTTTTTCATGTTCTTGGCCGATAGGGTGTTGTAGCATGTTGTGGATCCTCAATTTGAAATTGTTTGAAGTGTTTTCATGTTTCAATATTTTTTTTAGGTCTTCATTATGTTGTGGCTGACATTGGTCGATTCGCATTGAAAATTAGTTATTGTTTTGGGCCGACAGTTTGCATGTCTTATTATTTTGTTGAGGCCGACATGTAGCGATGTAATCTTTTGTTGCAGATATATATAAGCAATCGTTTATTCCATTTGAAGGTGTGTGAGATGTGTGAATAATTTCATAATCATTAAAAGGAAGAAACAAAGTGTGAAGAAGAGTGAGCAGAGTGTGAAGAAGTGTTCATGTGCTTAACCGAAACTGTAATTAGGCATTAGCAAATTCTATTTTCTCAATTCAAAATCTTGTGGATGTAATCCAAATCTTTTTGTAAGATAGTAAGTATTCCTTGTTGTATTTGAGTAGTGAGCTCTAGGCAGTGTGCCTGAATGCATGTACATTCCCCATTTCATTCTTTATACTTTTAATAGGGTATAATCTTGTGGAATAACCTCCACTGTGATTTTTTCCCTAACAGGGTTTCCACATAAAAAATCTTGGTGTTATGTGTGTTTCTGATGTGTTGTTGATTTATGATTTCATGGTTAATAATTAGATCTAAGAATAAGTTAATAAGTTTAATAAGTTTGAAATTATGTGACAACTGATCCACCCCCCCTCTCAATTGTCTGCCCTTGTGTTGCCAACAATTGGTATCAGAGCAGGTTCCTTGGAAGAAGTTTAACAACTTGAGGTGATTCAAGATGGCAACATATAAGAAGGATAGTTTGAGATTTGATGGAACAAATTATTCTCTATGGAAGGCTTGAATGGAGTGTCATTTGAGATGCATTGGTGAACCCTATTGGAACATTACAAGGAATTGGTATATCATTCCACATAATGGTCCTTCTACTATAGATGAGATTAAGGAAGCCAAGTACAATATCAGGGCTAATGAAGCATTGTTGAGTGCTTTGACTAATTCTGAGATGACAAATGTTATGGATTTGATGACTGCTTATAAGATCTAGAAAAATTTGGAAACTTTGTATGAAGGTGATGCTAATGTGAAGATTGCTAAGTTGCAAAGCCCAAAAAGGAAATATGAAATGTTAAGAATGGGTGATGATGAGAACATTACTTCTTTCATGCAAAGAATGAATGAACTTGTGTGCAGTGTTAGATGTGCTAGTGGACAATTGGAAGAATCCAAGATTGTTACTAAAGTGCTCAGATCCTTGCTTGCTGTATACAAAGTCAAAGCTACTACTATTGAGGAGCTTCAGACTGTAACAAATGTAACTAGAGAAATGTTGATTGGTAAGCTTATTTCTTTTGAGTTAAGTGATTTTGGTGATGCTCTTCCTAAGATAGAATTTGCATTCAAGGATACTACCTCTAAAAAAGATAAGCAGAGATATGATACAGGTGAAAGTTCTAGAAATATATTCAAGTATGAGGAGGAAATGAGAGAGATTGAAGAAGAGGAGAGAAAACTAAATGAGCTTGAAGAACTTATTGTCAAGAGAGAAGCTAGAGGAGAAGGTAAGTATAAAGGGAAATTTCCTATTAAATGCTTTTCTTGCAATAAGATAGGTCATTTTGCATCAAGGTGTCTGGAAAGAGTTCCTAAGCCAAGACCTAACAAGCCTAGATTCCAAATAAAGTGCTATTATGCTACTGATGAAGGTGTGACATATGATGAATTTGATAAAGGGAATGCAAGTGAGGATGAATGGGTATTTTTTGCTATCAAGGAAAATGATACTACCCTTATTGAATCTGTTAGTTGCTCAAATGTGGAGAAAGCTCTAGCTGCTTGAGTTGAAGAAAAAGATGAATGGGTGATTGATAGTGGATGCTCTCATCACATGACAGGTGATAAAAGAAAATTTGTGAGCCTGGAAAAGTATGATGGTGGTGTTGTAATATTTGGTGATAACAAAGCTGGTGTAATCCGTGGTAGAGGATGTATTTCTCTTGATGGTAAGAATAATACTGATGATGTTTTATATGTGGAAGGTTTGAATCATAATTTCTTAAGTGTTGGACAAATGGTTGACAAGGGATAAAATCTTCAATTCAAGAATAGAAAGTGCAGAATATTTGGGAGTTCCATAAATGTGATTGCTTTAGGTAAAAAAAACAAAAGGTAACATCTTTCACCTAAATGCTACTGGTAAATGTTGTCTGATTACTCAAGTTGATGAAAATTGGTTGTGGCATAGGAGAATGTGTCATGTAAACTTTGAAAATATTATCAAGATAAGTTCTACTTAGGCAGTGAGAGATCTTCCTAAGTTGGTAAAGCCTACTAATACTATATGCAAGGAATGTTAGTTAGGGAAGCAAACTACAATTTCATTTTGGAGAAAACAAAATTGTTCAAATAAAGTGTTGGAGCTTGTTCATCCTGATTTGTGTGGTCCCTCTAGAGTCAGAAGTTTACAAGGAGACAGGTATTTCATGTTACTTATTGATGATTACTCTAGATTGATGTGGGTTACTTTCTTAAGGGAGAAATTTGAAGCTCTGGAGAAGTTCAATATTTTTAAGGCTATGGTTGAGACAGAGATAGGTCTAAAGATTAAATGTTTGAGATTAGATAGAGGTGGTGAATTCACTTCCCATGAGTTTAATTCTTTTTGTGAAGAGCATGGGGTAAAGAGACAATTATCTGCCTCACGGACCCCTCAAAAAAATGGAGCCGTGGAAAGGAAGAACATGACAATTCAAGATGCTGCTAGGACTATGATGTTGGAAGGAAATGTTCCTCATATCTATTGGAGAGAAGCTATGAGTATTGTTGTTTACACCCTCAATTGGGTACAAGTCAAAGGTGATACTGGTAAGACTCCTTTTGAGCTATGGTTTGGTCAGAAGCCTACTATTAGGTATTTCAAAATCTTTGGGAGTAAATGCTATATGAAAAGAGATGAAGATATAGGAAAGTTTGATGCTAGGAGTGATGAAGGAATATGTCTTGGTTATTCTACTAAGAGAAAGGCCTACCGGTGCTACAATGAGAGATTGAGGAAAGTAGTTGAAAGTGAAAATGTCAAGGATGATGAAGACATAGCTAGACCATCCATAACCTACAGATATGATTTAGATGATTAGAATAATAGTTCAGTCACAGGATAGAAAATTCAAACTTCAAGTCAAGTTTAGATCATTCCGGTGAATCAAGAAAACCAAGAGGAAGGAACTAGTGAAAGTGCAGAAGAGAGATCACAAGAGCCAAAAGTTGAAGAATATCCTAAGACTCCAAGGTATGTAAGACTAAATCATTCAGAAGATCAAATTATAGGTGATAAGAACAATGGTGTTCAAACTAGGAGAAAAATTGCAAAAGAATACTATTTGATTTCAAAGACTGAGCCCAATAGTGTCAATGAAGCATGCAAAGATGAACATTGGGTGGAAGCAATGAAAGAAGAACTACAAAAAATTGAAAAGAATAATACAAGGATTCTTGTTCCTCAACCTAAGGACAAAAATGTAATTGGAACTAAATGGGTTTTAGAAACAAGTTGAATGAGCAAGGTGCAATTGTTATAAATAAAGCAAGACTTGTGTGCAAAGGATATTCTCAGATGGAAGGAATTGAATCTGAAGAAAATTTTGCTCCTATTGCTAGGATTGAAGCTGTGAGACTATTTCTTGCTTATGTTGCTTACAAAAACTACAAGGTTTATTAGATAGATTTCAATTCAACATTTCTAAATGGCGAATTGGAAGAAGTGTATGTTGAGCAACTTGATAGATTTCAATTCATTGATTAGGGAGATATGGTTGTCTAGTTGAAGAAAGCATTGTATGGACTTAAGCAAGCCCCAAGACCATGGTATGCTAGATTGGACAAGTATCTGTTGAAGCCTATATTTAATACAGGTACTCCTGATAGTAATTTGTATTTCAAGATTGATGATGATAAAGATATGATTATTGAAGTCTTCGTTGATGATATCATTTTTGTAGGAGATGATAGTTTGTGCATGAATTTTGCTGATGAGATGCATAATGAGTTTGAGATGTCTATGATTGGTGAGATGAAATTCCTTTTGGGATTGTAAATTACTTAGTTAGATAAAGGGATCTTCATATCTCAGTCCAAGCATGTGAAAGAATTGCTAAAGAAGTTTGGTATGGAAGATTCAAAGCCAATTGGTACAACTATGGTGATCGGATGCAATTTTACACAAGATGATGATTCTCTGAAAGCAAATCAAACTAGATACAAACCAATGATTGGTGGATTGTTTTATTTGACTCAAACTAGACCAGATATCATGAATGTTTTATGCATTGTTGCAAGATTTCAAGCTGATCCTAAGGAATCTCATGTGACTATTGTGAAGAGGATTTTTAGATACTTGAAGGGGACAGTTGATTTTGGGTTGTGGTATCCTAAATACAATGATCTTACTTTGAGTGCTTTTATTGATGCTAATTGGGTAGGTGATGTGAGTCATAGAAAGAGTACCAGTGGTGGTGCATTTTTCTTGGGCAAGAAATTAATTTCATGGTTAAGTAAGAAGCAAAATGCCATTTCTTTATCTACTGTAGAGGTAGAATACATTGTTGCTGCTAATAATTGTACTCAAGCACTGATCAATATCCACCATAAAACATAATGTATCCTTATATTTATCCACAATAGAAGTGAGAATTCTTTCCCTTGCTTGCATTACATTCTAAAAGTTCTTGAACTATCCACAAATTGTAGTTTTTCTAGTTTGCATATCACCAATATTGAATAGCATGTCTCTAATTTGAATAGAAACAAGCTTGTTGCTTTTCCAATGCACTTTCCCAACACCCAAAACTTCATCCATGAAGTAAAAGAACAAACATAGCAAACGATTACCGTATTTAAAATAATTTTCTTATCTTTCTTTATCTTACCAAGATTTTCCATCAGTTGACCTCCAAGAAATTAACACAAATCATACTCTACATTTATTTTACCATTTGATAGGCTACATAAATGGTTGTACCAGATATAGAATTTTCTTTACTGGAGTGATATATCTTATATCCAATAACCATTGAAGAAAATTCCACACCCACATCAATGATATCATCAATTTTCATTGCTCTTTTATCATATATAGAACCAGTTGCATCAGTTACTATTTGATTCTTCATAGACTTCAGAATCAACAATCCACCTAAGGAATTAAATCTTGTAACAACACTTATAGCCTCTTTTGTAATCTTGAAGGGTTGTTTTAACCACATGAATTATTCATGAACTCAACTCAAGATGTACCAGACTGATTTTCTTTCATCAAACACGGGAAATTTCATAGTTTGCGTGAATTTCTTCTCTTCTAGGGTTTTGAATTTGGGCTTGACCGAAAAATCTTCCCCAATAATGTGATTGGAATACAAGTTTAACAATTGTGAGCTTCCTAACTCTTCAAAATTAGCATGAATGTATTCCCTAATCTCCTTAATGTGCAAAACACCGTACAAAATAGACAAAAATACTCCTAAGGGCTCAATATCAACAGACTTGAAAGGATGCCATTTAAACTTTGGACGGGGTCTATCTTTGAATTCTACTACCAATGGAGTAGCCATTTTCACAAATTCATAGATTTGTGAGTTTTCTCAAAAAATACCTTTTTTTTGGATTAGGGTTTGAGCTTCGAATCTCCTTCACACTTGAATTCTTGTTGAATTTCACCAAAGTTCACTCAATATTTCTTCAAAATTCTTCTCAAAATGCAAAGTGATAAATGAAGAATAGAAGTGACCTTTTATCATTTGCACACCTAACCTTTTGTCACAAAAAATGCTTTTTCTATGTCTCATCTAGATACCTTGTTCCCATGCATTGTAAGAGATAATGCATCTGCGGACCTTCAATTTTGCATAGATAGTTTCTCCAATTGTTCAATAGGATCAGTAGATCAATAATGCAATCACTGAACTTATCCACATTCTAGTATCGATCACCTACAGGGGGTTTTGAAGGATTTTCTTGACAATTCCCCCTAGGCCAGAGGCCTTAACCTAATTCCTGAAGGAATTACCAGAAGCTAATTTTGGTATTGGCTCATTTCTTGCAACAGAAGGACTCTTTTTCACCCATGTTTTCTTCATTTGTTTTCTGATATGATCTGTAGTAACGTTCCCTTTTCCTTTTTCATCATTCTACATGCTTCTTCTCTTATTTACTAGACCTCTTCTACAAAATCTAGCAATATGACCAGTTTTATTACAATTGTAGCACACCACATGTCTTTTTCTAGACCAATTGTTCCACTGAATTTTTCTTGATTTGCACTAGTTAGCAATATGGATAAATATGTTGCATGTGTAACATCTAACATTCCTATAAAGGTTGTTCATCACATTTCTGCATTCATTTGACTTGTGACCATACTTGTTATAGTTAAAGCATTGACCAGAGAATGATGGACCATTTGAATTCATTCCACTTCTGCATTGAGCTTCCATATGACCAAATTTATTGAAAACATAATAGATACCATTAAACCTTTAAGGATTAGGTTGTCTTACTGGATACCTTCCAGTGTTCATCTAATTTCCTTGTCTGAATCTTCTTTGTTCAAATTTCCTTTTTCTAGATCTAGAACTTTCTCCTTCCTCATATCCAAGACCTCGCTTGCCACCATCAGTCCTCTGAATTTTAATTAGTTCATCGAGCTTGGTGAAGCTAATCTTGAACTTCTCTTTGAATTCATTTTTTGTAGCAAGTTCATCTATGAGATCAACAATGTGATTTTCAAGTTCTTCCTCATTATGTTTGGTTTGTTCTAACTCTAGTTTGATCTACATGAATCCATTAGTAATTCGACTACATTCTTCAGATTTCTCTTTTAGGGATTGGGAAAGATTTTCTTCATTCTTCTTCCTGTCTTCCATTTCCTTAGTCATTCTCATCATGATAGATTCCATCTCATGCTTCTGAACTACATTATCCCTAAAAATCTTTTCACATTCTTCTATCTTTTCCTTCAAGGTTTAACTCAGTTGTTCATCTACCATGCTTTTACTCTCTTCTTGCTTGATCTAATCACATAGTTCCCTTCTCTTCTCCCTAGACTTGTTGATTTTATCTTTCAATGACTCAATGAATCTCCCAGCATTCATGATATTTTTTTGTAATTCCTAGACTTTAGCTTTTGCCTGGTCAAGATCATTTAGGGCCATCATAAGTTGTTGTTGAAGACTACTTGAATCCATTGAAACACTTTCCAAGATCTTCCCCAAGCTTTTAAGATTCTTCTAAGGAATTGAGCTCTGATTCCAATTGTTGGAATCAAACAACACTAAGAGGGGTGGTGTGAATTAGTGTTGTGCAAATTTTATCCTTATTAACCTGGTCATTAAAGTTTTGATAACATTCAATCAAAATAAAGATGCATGCACAAAAGAAAAATAACCACAACACCATAATACAAAGATTTTTTTCATGGAAACCCTGTTAGGGGAAAAACCACAATGGAGTAATCCACAATATAGTTCTGAGTATACTCAAAAGAAAAGATTACAAAATGAGAATGCACTTGCATTCAGGCACATTTCCTAGAGCTCATTGCTCAAAATCAGAAAAGCTCACTACCTTAAAAATTTTTGGAATATTTCCAAGGATTTGAACTGATAGAGTAGCATCTAAAAATTCTTGATTACTATTCTAGTTAGGCTCAACAATCAATTCAGGACCTTCTATCTGATTCTGTACTTCACTCCGCTCTACTTCAATTCGCTTCATAAAAATATTTAATGCACAAGTGAAACTATGCATAATCGCTCTACTAACCTTTTGAATTTCACAACATACATCAACTCACATCGAACACACACCATAATGATATAATCAATCACACACAGATATATATATATATATATATATATATATATATATATATATATATATATATATATATATATATATATATATATCCACTATCAAGAATTCAATCGCTACAAGTCGACTTCAACAGAATAAGAAATATTCACAAATTGTCAGCTCATATCATTCATAATAATCAATGAACATCCACAAGAGTCAACCATGACATAGTGGGGGCCCAAAACAAAATGCATGAACACAAAAATACTTAACCAATAACTCCTCAAATATCCACAACAGATTGTATTCACCAAGTCGGTCTTCATACATTGATAAACAAAAAATTGGTTTACTGGACCTTCTAACTTCCACCCAAATTGATACGAGGCACCACGATTTATGGATAACACATATTATTCATCAAACAATACTCCCTGAGATCCATAACACAAAATATTAATAGAAATTATGCATATGAATAGAACACAAAACTACCAAATGCTTTGTTCTACCTAAACAAATAACCATTGATCTTCAATCTGTCTGCCAGTATGAGTAAATGATGATGTGCAGATTTGGTAGCTGACAAGGGTTTCCATCAATGACAACACCTGAAAATGTATGTAGTGTCTCTTTCCAACAGTGGATGTTTCTAGATCATTCTCTATTTGTGTTGCATGTCCGCAGTGACAATTGTGCTTGCGATTAGAGATTTTCTCTTGCGTGTTCATGTTTTTCATGTTCTTGGAGGACAGGGTGTTGTAGCTTGTTGTGGATCCTCAAACTGAAATTTTTTGAAGTGTTTTCATGTTTGATTTTTTTTTTGGGTCTTCATTATGTTGTGGCTGACATTGATCAATTCGCATTGAAAACTATTTATTGTTTTGGGCCGATAGTTTGCATATGCTTTATTATTTTGTTGAGGACGACATGTAGTGATGTAATCTCTTGTTGCAAATATATATAAGCGAATGTTTATTCCATTTGAAGGTGTATGAGAGATGCATGTGTGAGATGTGTGAGTAATGTCCTAATCATTCAAAGGTAGACGTAGAGTGTGAAGAAGAGTGAGCAGAGAGTGAGGAAGTGTTCATGTGCTTAACCAGAACCATAATTAGGCATTAGCAGATGCTATTTTCTCAATTCAAAATCTTGTGGATGTAATACAAATATTTTTGTAAGATAGTGAGTCATCCTTGTTGTATTTGAGTAGTGATCTCTAGGCAGTGCGCCTAAATGAATGTGCATTTCCCATTTCATTCTTTATACTTTTAATAGGGTATAATCTTGTGGACTAACCTCCACCATGGTGGTTTCCCTAATAGGGTTTCCACGTAAACAATATTGGTGTTATGTGTGTTTTTGATGTGTTGATGATTTATGCTTTCATGGTTATTAATCAAATTTGAGAATAAGGTTAATAAGTTTGAAATTTTGTGACAACTGATTGACCCCCCTCTCAGTTGTCTACCCTTGTGTTGCAAACAAAAGCTTCCTCAGTGTTTAGGCATCGTAAAAGTGTTCCTTCAATGCTTCTATGGTATAGGGTATCTCCTAGGATGACAAAACGGGATGAATTTTTGACAAAGGCTCTTTTGAGGTTCGAGGTTATATTAGTGGGGAGGACTCATATTCTCAAGTAGGTGTATACATCATGATACCAGGGATCATTGGGACCAACAATTTCACACACAAATTTAGACTCTAGTACCTCTAATGCTAGTATGAGAAGCTACTCTATGAGGAATTCTTGCTTTGGGATGTTGCGTGGGATATCCAATAGTGATCCAATTGTTGCCATGGTGTCTACCACTCTGTTATTTTCTCTTGGTAGTTCAAATGTGATATCAATGAATAAATCTTTGAGGCCTTCCACCAACTTCTTATATGGATTCAACTTGTCATCCTTTGTTTGATACTCATCATTTACCTGATTGATTACGAGCTATGAGTCTCCATAGACTTTGAGTGCCATGATCTACCACTGTACTACAATCCTTAGCCCTATGACAAGAGCCTCATATTCCACAATGTTGTTTGTTCAAAGGAATAATAGCTTGTATGATTTAGGTATGCAATCCCCTTGTGGAGTGATGAAGAAGATCCCTACTCCTGACCCATGTTGTGTGTAGGATCCATTAAAGTACATTTTTGAGTGATTCACTACACTTAGATTGAAGATAGATTCATTAGGGAATTTTGATACAAGTGGATTCTCTGAGTATATCGGTGCCTCTTCCAGTTGATCTACAATTGCTTTTCCTTTAATAGCCTTGTGTTCCACATAATCAATTTCATGCTCTGTTAGGATCATAACCCATTTATCCATTTTCCCTATGAGCATTGCTTTAGAGAGCAGGTACTTGAGCGGGTCTATCTTTGCAATGAGCTTTATTTGATGTGCTAGCATGTAATGTCTAAATTTGTGTGCAGTGAACACAACTGCTAAGAAAGCTTTCTCAATGGATGTGTAATTCAACTCATGTCCCACCATAGTTCTAATAATATAGTAGATAACTCTCTCTTTCCCATTTTCATCATGTTGTGCTAAGAGAGCGGTGAAAGCTGTTGTTGTTGCTGATATGTATAGGATCAATGGTTTGCCTACAATTGGTGGCATGAGAACTGGTGGTGTGAGCAAGTAACCCTTGATCTTGTTGAAGGCCCTATCACATTTCTTGTCCTATTTGTATGCTACCCCCTTGTGGAGTAGATGAGAATATGGGATAGCATTATTTGCTAGTTACGCTATGAATCGACAGATGGATTGGAGTCTTCCTTGTAGGCCTCTTAGCTATTTCAATGTTTTTGGTGCTTCCATTTCAAGGATTTCTTTGACTTTGGCGGGGTCTACCTCAATTCCCCTCATGGATACAATGTACCCTAGGAGCTTTCCTGATTGTACCCCGAAGACACTTTTTTGGATTTAGTCAAACCTTATACTTTTCTAGCCTATCAGAGATGGAACTTAGAGATGTTATATGATCTCAATGTTTCTTTGACTTGGCCAATATGTCATCCACATAATCTTCCATAGTTTTATGGATCATATCATGAAAGATTAGTGCCATGGCCCTTTGATAAGTAGCTCCTACATTTTTTTATCCCAAATGGCATCATATTCTAGCAATATATCCCCCATGGACAAGTGAAAGCCATTTTTTTGGTCATCCTTTGCTATCATGATCTAGTTGTAACTTGAGAATCCATCCATTAATGATAGAATCTCATGTCCCGTCATCATATCCACATTCATGTCAATGTTTGGGAGAGGGAAATCATCCTTGGGACATGCTTTGTTCAAGTCTCTAAAGTCGGTGTAGATGTGGATGCCCCAATGGGATTTGAAATAGGTACAAGGTTTGAGACCCTCTCTGGATAATCAACTGGTCATATGAACCTGACATCTAGGAGATTTTGTAATTCCAATTTGACTAACAATGCTATCTAGGGATGCATTTTTCTTAGATTTTTCCTCACTGGCTTTGCTTCGGGATATACAACTAGGTGGTGAACCACAACTTCTGGATCTAGCTTAGGAATGTCAGCATAGGTCCATGCAAAGTTTATATTTCTTTCTTTTAGGAATGTAGCTAAGATTTCTTGCTCTTATGTCAGAAGAGATTCTACATAGAATGTTATGTGTGGTGTTTCTTCTGTTCCTAGGTTGACTGGATTGCACTTCTTTTCTAAGATTGTTGACTTCTCTTGATGAATTGCACTAAGAGGAATATTGAATCCTTCATCCTTTGGTACCTTAGAGAGGTTTTCACCATTGGATGCATCCTTTAGTTTTTCTATTTTTGGGTCAGAGAGTGCCACAGTGTGGTTTTCACTCAAAGACTTAGAGATTATTCTCAAATTTTCACTTTTGCTGCTAAAGGATTCAATCATTTCCCCATAATAGGAATGTGTGTCCAGTATGATGTCAAACCCAACTTTTTGGTCTCCATGGGGTATGGTATCTCATAATCCCATGAATTTCAAGAGTTCCCCATCATTTTTTAATGTGTCCAAAATTGGTGGTCCTCGTTGATTGTAATCGATGAGTTGGGGATAGACTAGGTTTATCTCATGGGTTTGATTGGTTGACTCAAAAGATAGGGTACTAATCATGAGAAGGGAGGAATCCTCAAATAGCATAGGAAAGTCAGTTATAGGATCCTCATCACTACTGCACACATCAGTTATGCCAAAGGTAAAGTTTTCTATGACTTGACTTGTGGATATTGGTAATTGAAGGGTGGATGCTAGTAGTTGAGGGGGAGTTTTTACCTTTTTAACCGAGGTACCTTTTCCAAGTATGGTTACCTTTAGAGGGGTACATCCGAGGCCAATATTTCTCATATGCTTCTTTGGATTGAGAGGTACTAGAAGACCATTATCATTTTTTCCAAGTTTCTTGTTTTTGTTATAGCCCATACCAAGCATCATTTGTAATCCTTTGTTGCTCTCATCCATGGGAAGATCAGGCGCCGGCCTTTCATCTTGGAGAATAGGCTTGATACATCTTTTTCATCTACCACTTCCCAACTTATATCTCCCCAACATCTGAATCTAGACAGGTCCATTTTGAAGGTTTGGGATGATGGTTTAGCTAGTTGGGGTTGCCCATGAGACCTAGGAGATTGAGGTAACTCTCCTATTATGAAACCACTTTTCTTTATTTTATAATCCCCACACCCATTGTCTTGGATAAAGACCTTGATTTTAGAAATATCAAGAATGGCGGGTGTCTATGTCTCAGAAGTGGATGCCAAGGTAGTTAGGTCTACATATGGAGTTGTAGGGCCTTCATTGTTCTTTGAGACTGGGGGATTTTATAGTATTTTGCATCCAGATTCTTGCAGTAAGCAAAGGGCTTGAGGTCACCGTGGACCATGACCTCTTAATTTTGATATGGAAATTTGACACACTGATGGAAATTTGATGCAACAACTTGCATACCATGGATCCACAGATGCCCCAAGAGGATGTTATAAGGTAAATAAAGGTCAAGGAACTAGCATGTGGTTTCTATGATGGATAGCCCTACTTGAATAAGGAGTTGAATAGTTCCTCGAGACACTCTTTCCTAATCATTATATGCTTTGATTGTGATACCCTTACCCTTTTTAATGATATCCTCTAATAATCCTAGATTCTTTATTAGTTTGAGCAAACAGATATTTAAGCCTACGCCCCTATCCACGAAGACCCTTTTGACTTTTTTTTTATTAATTAGGACTTCAATATGGAGTGTGTGATTATGAAATGGTTGGGTGGGGAAGTCCTGATCAGAAAATGTGAGGAGTTTTGGGGTGGTGATGTGTTCGACCATAGCTTGGAATTGGTCAGCATCGAGATCCGCAGAGATGATGGATGAAGCCAATGCTTCTTCTAGGATTTTTCTATGTGTGGGTTATATCTTCAACAAATCCATGATGGAGATTTGAGCAGGGGTTCTTTTCAACTAGTCTAAGACATTGTAACCATTAGGAATGAATCTCAGATTTGAGGTGTCTAGGTGGCTGGGATGATCCTGCAATGGTGACTTTTCCACCACATGTGGTGACTCCACAATCAGCTTTGGCTCCCTTGATGTTAACAACAATGACCCATTCATCTATGGATGTGACAAAATGATCGTACACATGGTTCACATTAAAATACTTGGTCTTTCCATGGTTGTTCCCTTTGTTATGACCCGCCATCAGATTTGTGTATATTTTAAGGTCTTAATTTACAGTTGGTTGTTCAACATTTATGACCTTGTCATCAATGAGGTCTTGAATTATATTTTTTAGCCTCATGCAACTAGCTATTGTGTGCCCCTTGATTTTGTGAAAATCACAAAGGTGGTTTTCATTGTACAATGGTGGTTTCACTTGGGGTTCTTGATAATTCTCATAAATGGAAATTTTGATGAGATTCTCGTTTACTAGTTTCTTCATGACCGATTCAATTGGTTCCCGAAGCACAAAGTATTTTCACTTGGGGGGATATTTTTGTCTCGGGGGTGGCCCCCTTGATTATTTAGGTTGTTGAATTGATTATTGGGTGGTTGTTGTGATACCGCATTGGCTTGTGTGTTGTTTTGATTATTTCCTTGTAGTTGTTGGTACGATTGTGTGTTTTGTTTTGGAGCATTGATTATGACCTTAGCATCCATCACACCATCATTAGTGACGTTCCTGTTCTTCGCCCATGTGTGAGGTTTTTCGTTTTAACTAGTGGATGTGCACTTGTCTTGGTGTTATTGATATGTGGGTGTCCCTCCTTGTGCAATAAGGGCTTGTTTGATATTAAGTTCTTTGGGGATCAAATGGTCATATGTGGTGATACATTGCATCTTAAGATGGAATGACAATGTTTTCTCAAGATTGGAAATGATGGTGCAAATTTTTTGTTCCTCTGGCATGGTCCGTTTGCTCCTATTGGCCTTGGATCACCATCATTGCAAGAAGGAAGTGAATGATTCCCCCTTAGCTTGTTTGAGCACAAATAGTTCCTCTAGACTAACATCCATGCCAATGTTGAATGCATAGTTCTTTATGAATGCATCTATGATTTCTTGGAACTTTTTGATCCTAGGTGGAAGGAGAGAGAACCATTCCATGGTGGGCCTAGCCAAAATTCGAGGGGATAACCGCATTAGATATGTATCATCATATGTGACCTCCATGCAAAGTACTTGGAATTCCCTAATGTGATCTTTAGGGTTTCCCATCCCACAATATTTGTCGAATTTAGGGATTTCAAAACCCTTTGGAAATGGTACCATTGCAAGGCTCCTGTTGAATGGATAGGGGCATAGATTGCTCGGTGTTTTCATTGTTTTCCCTGATTAAAGATTGAGCACTTGCTGCGAGAGCAACTTGATTTGTGTCACCACATCGTTTTGTGGATTGGGAGGTGGATTGAACGTGTTTTGAGGTGGTTGAGGTGTTCAAGTGATGGGTGGAGTTTTTTGCAAGCTCTATTGTGCGATCAAGGCTTGCTGATATGCTTGCATTTGTTGTTGTGCCAACAATGCTTGTTGTTGGTCTTGTTGCTATTGTGCCAACAACACTTGTTTTTGGTCTTGCTACTGTTGTGCCAACAATGCTTATTGTTGGGCTAGTAATTGGTTTGCTTCTTGTTGTGCTTGGTACTATTGTAGGGCTTGTTGATATGCTTGTTGCTGAGCTACTTGCAGTTTTTCCTGGTATTGAGCTTTTACTTGTGATTTTTGAGCTTGATATTGGGATTGAGCTTGAGCCTCTGCTTGTTGGGCTACTTGTGTAGCCTAGGCAGCCTGTGCAACTTGAGCTACTTGAGATACTTGCATAGCTTGGGCAGCTTGAGCAGATTGCTATTGTTGTAACAAAGCTTCAGCTTGGGCCACTTGTTGTGCTTGTTGAGAAACTTGCTATGTAGCTTGCGTGTTTTGTGCTTGTTGAGCTTGGAACTGCTGAAGTTCCTTTTGATAGGCTTGTTGAGCTACTTGCAATGTGATGTTATATTGGTTGGCCACATTTGGTCTTGGTGGCGGTGGTGGAAAATTCAGAATGGTGTTTGTTGTTGTGATCAGGGGTGTCGTTATATTGATTTGTGTGGTAGATGGTGCGATTGATATGATTGGTCCTTGAGAGACCACGTTTATGGATGGTGCAATGATTTCTTGGGTTGCTTGGATGGTTTCCACCTATTGTTACATTATCAATAACAAGATTAGAGGATTTCGTATCATGTTTTGATTTATGATTGGGGGTTGTTCGGATTTTATTGATTGATGGATGGTAAAAGGGGTTGCCCTAAACTAAGGAGTGATGTGGATTTTAATGGAAAAGGTGGTAGTAGTGGAAAAATGGGTCATGTGTTCCCTTGAAGAAATGATGATGATGAAGAGTCAAATATTCCCCCTTGTCCAAATAGCCCACCTTCTCCTTGAGAAGTCATAGGGAGAGAGGTTTGTATGTTGAGAGGATATGTCAGTGTTGCATGAAAAGAGGATGGGTCATTGGGGTCATGAAAGGTGAGCAAAACATATGGGTGTAGCAGATTTAATGGGAAAAATTGACCCAATATGGTATTTGCATCCAAGTCTTAGTTGTTAACAAGGGGATGTGTTTGAAGAGTATGAAGTAATGAGCTTCCCTTGTTGACAATAGGTTGAGTCAGAGTAATGGATGATGTGATTTGTGGGATGGTTTGAGTGATGCTTTGAAATGGAGGTGTGGATGATATCGGCGACATAATCCCAAGAGGCTTCTCCACAATAGTGCTCACATCAAAATCGGAAGGGATTTTAGCCCCTTCTTTGGCCAATTCTAGCATGTATTGTGAGGGATTTAGTTTCATCATGGCATTGACAATTTTGTGAGTCTTGGGATTTTGGACCATTTCAATAATCTCATCTTGAGTCATCCCCAAAACATTGTTGGTGATGTCCTCCACTTGGGCACCTTCTTCTTGATGATCTTGTGGAAGTGGAGGGAAATTGACCATGGGATTTCTAGACCCATTGGGATTTATTTCAGGAGCAGTTTGACTCAAGTCACTCGAAGTTGATATTTCTTTGTTCATTTCCATGTTCTTATGTTGAGATCTAGTTTGGACCATAAAATGAGGATCAATTTGTAGGAATGGGAGGTGAACCTTTAATTCCTTGGATTGATCTAAACTTTAGGTACAAAAAATAAATTCTAAGATATTAAGGATCAAAAGGATGGCGATGGTGATAATGAAAGATGGATGATTGGTGAATGATTGGAACTCTTAGGAAACCTTGAAGGAGATACTAAAATTTAGGACTTTTGGATTGATGTTTGATTTGATTTTGGATCTTGATTTTGACTTGGTTTGATTTGATTTTGATTTTGATTGGATTTGGTTTGGATAATGAACTCATAAACTCTAAGAGATTGGATGTTGTCCTAGAGTAAATTTTTCCACAAGATGATAATTTAACTAAGTGTGTAAAGAAGGATTCATCCACACACACCTAGTCAAACAAGATGATTTTGATTTTTGATTTCAAGAGGATTTGCCAAAAGTTTAGAATGAAGGATTTTTTCAAGTTTTCCAAGAGTTGTTTGTGAGGTGATTTTTGATTTTATGTTTGAGAGGTGGATGAGAGTTTTTATTTTGATCCTTAAGAGGCTTAGAGAGATTTTGTTTACTAGACCTAGGTGTTGAAGAACATGCTAATACTTCCTATGTGAGATACTCAAACCTTTGAAAAAGTGTTGGATTTTGATAATAGTAAAATGAAAAAAAATTTGGATTGTTCCTTGATGCACATTTGTAAAATTTGAAGGTCAATCATTCTCTAAATTCATAAAGCATAGACAAACGTTTCTTGCGAGCTTTTTGACTAAGACCTTTGGATTTTGGTTTTTGGATTTTGATCTTTTAGGAAAACATTTGGAAGAGCACATGTGTGGGGTCCAATTGTTTCTTATCTTTTCTTAATGAGTTCTTTTTACCACAAAGAAATTCTTGATTAGGTTTTCAAACGAAATGTCTAATGTCCCAATTTCTTCTCATTGCACAAAGTCCATTATGTGGAAATCAAGGAAATTAAGGCGAAAGTTACCTAATATTGACTTTAATGAGAGAAAATTGAGATATAAACCCAAATACTTAGAAGCCTCTAAGGATAGAATCCCTAGGGCAAGCAATAACACTTGGATTTTGTCAAAGGTATTTGCTTCTTTTAAAGGGTTTGAAATTTTATGATCATGGTTGAATGTTGATTTTCCAATGTTTAAGATCCAAGCAAAGTGTTTTGATTCCAAGATAATACACAACCCTATGGATAGTCAAGAGACAATATTTGTTGAATCCCCACTTGGATAAATCCAGCTGCGCTTATTCTTGGTGGATGATTAAAAGCTTGACCACAATGACTCCCCTCCATGACACTCACTTTTACATGTTAGCCAAGCTTTAGTACCCATGAAAATCCCATGGTATACTTCTCATCTCTACCAAGAATCGCAAAAATGTAGGGAAACTTTAGAACGACCATTCTTGCAACAACAAATAGATAACGGTTTGGGCTTCTAAACAAATTGGTTCTTAGTCAAGGTAATCAGGGACATGGCACCTTGCGA
Organism: Sequoia sempervirens; assembly: GCA_007258455.2. NCBI lineage: Eukaryota > Viridiplantae > Streptophyta > Pinopsida > Cupressales > Cupressaceae > Sequoia > Sequoia sempervirens. The sequence goes on along the minus strand of VDFB02058242.1, from coordinate 193,444,785 downwards.
GCATCCAACAAGCCACTAAAGGCGTTGATCAATCCTACTAGGGGCTCTTATACTTTTTAAGGTAGTACCCCATTATGAAGATCCTTATATGGCTAAGGCCTACATACCATTGGATTTGACGATTTAGTCCTATTCTTTTATATATCAGCCCGAGTGAAAAACCAGTTGGAGTCACCTTCGAGTTCTCCTTTCGGATGTGTCTCTTAGGCAGGCCCCTCTAAGGGTAAGCAAAAGCGAGCAAGCACATCCATAGTTTGATCGATCTTTGTTTACGTGAACAAAGAGAGAACACACGCGATACACTCCACTCACACTAGCAAGATTTTGTTCAATTTTAAGAATCCAAATTGAAGTTTGGAGGCAATCTTTTATACAACTTAATATCACCAAAATAATTTTGATTCTCAAGATCACCGTGAGGCGTGCGAGAAGCGCATACGCCTTTTAAATGATATTACTTTGCATAAGAAATTACAAAACACAAAATACACATGTTCATTTTAACCTTTAAACCAAGAATGGATTCTTTTTAAGCACCAAGATTGAAATGTGAAATTTGCTTGTTCAATTTTAAAACCCCAAAAAAAACTCTAGTAAGTTCCTAACGTTATTTTGAATCCCTTTGTTTTGTTCTTTTTAAGCCCAAATGAAAATTATTGAGTACTTAAAAGCTTGAAGATGACAAAGTCCTTAGAAATGGGGTTATAATTGTAGACACGTAAAATTGACCTAGGCCTGCAAGCTCTATTGTCACTGTATTTCTTCTTGACATAATTGAAATATTTATGTCCTTGGTCCACTTTTGACTATTAATTAAGTAATTCATAATTATTTAATTAATTCATGTCTTTTTATTCCTCTTGATTATTTAAATAAATAAATCCCATTTATTTATTTAAATACATCACTAATTGTCTAAAATATTTCTATTATTAAATAAATTTCATAAAATTTATTTAATTATCTTGGTCCATTAATTCCTCCTGATTATTTAAATAGATAAATTTTATGAAATTTATTTAAAAATGTCATTAATTTTTAAGAGTCTTCTTATAATTAAATAAATTCTTTAATTTATTTAATTATTGTCCACCTTGGCATTTTCCCAATTTTAAATAAAATCATTTATTTAAAATGGTCCCACTTTCTAATTTTCCCTCTTTTAGTAAATAATTCAAATTAATTATTTGCTGTCATGTGACCCCACCTTTTGAATTAAAATAATTTTTAATTCAAAATAGTCTTTTTCCTCCAAAAATCAAGTAATTTCTAATATTATTTGATTTTTCAGCTCTCTTTTTCTATGGCATTAGTATTTTATTGTCACTTGCATTGTCAACCCTTGATTTGATTTTCTCAAATTGAATCTTGTCCACTCATTTCAAATTTTAAATAATGTTTCCCTAACCCTAATTGTGGGTTGTCACATTGAATCTTGTCTATTAATTCTAGGGCATTTGTCAATCTTCAATCTTGGCCATTCATCCAAAATTGCATTTTCTATAAAATGACAATTTTTCTCTCATTTTGTCACCTCATGCTATCTACATCTCATGCAATCTTGTCTTGGGAACTCTTGACATCTTAGCATTTTGGCATATTTTAGTCATAGTTCATAGTTGCTTACTAGTTGCATAGTTGCATAGTATTGCATTTCATATCAAATCCTTCAACATTTTGCTTTGGTCTTGGCATTGTCACATATTTCTCACTCAAAATTTGAGAGAAAACTTCATATTGCAGCAAATAGAGAAGGTATAATGGAGGTTGAAGACTCAAGGTGATATCTCTCTTTGTTTTTCATGCTTTCCTCCTTTGTGCTTCATTATTACTTTGGGTTTTTGATTTATTTAGCTACTAATCTGCTAACCTAGAAATTTCCCTTAGTTACATTGGTGAACCCAATGCCAAAATCATACATGTTCATTTTTTCTGTACAACTTTTTTTTGTGTTTTGTAGGTACAGGTAAGGAAAGCCACAATTGCAACTTACAACACTACAATCCCTGCATTGCGATGCATTCAACAAGCAGAAGGATGCATTCAAAACCTGAACCACATTTTCTATTCGTAGAGATGCATCTGCCAATCCTCGAATGCATTTGACATCTAGAGAGACACATTTGTAGACACTGATGCATCTATTTTGCATATCAATGCATTTTCCTGACAGAATCCAACATACAGACCCGACTTGCATTTGTTCTGCAAACTGACACATTCGCTCTAGCAAATAGTTTAGGGGTTTTTCTCGTTACAAATCCACTTTTATAGCATGTGGCTTTGAATTTTTATGGATCCAAGGCATCTTTTTGAGACTACTAACAAGTAGTTTTGTAGGTTTGATTTTCCAAGGATTTGATTTTGAAACACTTGTGTTTGTTCTTTTTTAGATTAGAAAACACTTCCATTAGTGCTCTAAAAAGAACATTTTCTTGTCTCACTTAGATTTAATTAGGAGGTTAAAGAAATTTTCTTGATTGTACTTGAAGGTGGTAGGTGATTATGCTCTCACCTTGTGCAAACTAGGTGATAAGAAAACTAAACCCATCTATTTTATGTGTCACCTCGATTCAATAATCAAAGTATCTTCTCCCCTTGCACACTTGTGTGATCCTGGGTACAAGAAAAATGGTTATTGACTCTAGGAATTGGCCCTTCCCTGGTGGAAAAAAGTACTCACTCCAAGGTGACTCAAACCGGAAATGAAGCTCTTTGGCTGAACTACCCCCAATTGATATATAAATGTGAATCCTAGTGGAAAACTTAGGATTACGAGCACGGATGTGTCACATGGACAAGTGCACTCCCCAAAACCCTGTTGATTGTAACCTCTTCAGGATGGAGTTCCTCCTTATCAAAGCTAATCTTTCCCCATGTGTGGCAACTCGAATGGGGGTCCCGAACTAAAAACTTTTGTGTAGTAGCTAAAATCCTTTTTATTTTCTAGTGCAACAACGATTGTTGTGAATGCATCCACATTCTTGCAGTTCTTAGTAGAGGTGATCTACCTACCATGGGAGATTTATGGGGGTTGGAAGCTTGGTTGACCTAATAATTAGTGCACTATAAGGGGGAGCCTATGTGGCCAAGCTTCTGGATTCATCCACTAAAAATAAGTGCAGTTGGGGAAACCCATGTGGAATCTAGCAAATATTGTCCTTGCCTAACCTAGGATTGTGCTTGTCTTCATTGTGCTTGTTTTCAAAGAAAAAATATTATGTTTTCCAAGTGTTTTCTGAAACATTCAAACAAACAAACACCATCTCACAGATCTGGAAACAAACATTTAACTTGAGACAACTTCAATTTTTTGCCAAAAATTGCACATAAACTTGACTTATTCTGCTACAACACATTTGTTGAAACACATTCACCTTTTTGTGTCACATTTTCCATTTTTTGTGACACAATCACTCTGCTAAGCCATATTTTCTATTTCTAGCGACACATTTGCCTAGTTTGAACCACATTCACTTTATAGAATTCCACAACTGCTTTTTTGAGTCGCATTTTCCATCTAGAACACCACATTCGCTGAAATTGTGATACAATTGACAAACCGCAACGCATTTGAAACTTGGAATGATGCATTTTCCTATCATAAATTAAAACACTATTGCAAACCAAAACCCAAGAGAAAACTTGTCTAATTTGTCATCAAACATCTTTTTCCAACAGTCTCTGTCAAAAACCAGAAAGAAAATTGCTCAAATCTTCCATCATTTGCATTTTTAGCTTGGATTTTTCCCATAGGTTTAACTTTGCAAGATTTTAGTTGCATCCTTTAGGTCCATCATTTTCGTTTTAGACACAAACAAGTCCTTAGGTCCTCATTTAATTTGCATATTTTGGCTTAGGAAACCTTACCATACTTTGCAAAATCATTGCCTTCAAGAGTAGGTGGTCATTGGACTTAGTCAACATAATTTCTTTTAGTCATTATCCTTTTTGTGAGACTTTCCAACTCAAGAGACTAGTTAGGAAACCTCACTTTGTCATTTTGTCCTTTAGTCACATTAACAAGTCCTTTGATGACCCAAATTGAGACATAGATCAAGCTTAAGGTGGTTGAGTAACCTTCTTCCAAATCACTTAGACCTTTGCATTTACATACCTTAGAAACATTCAAATCATCTTAGTCCTCATTTTGCATACATTATTCCAAAAATCCAAAAAAAATAGTGTCATACCTTTCATAATAGTCTTCATTGGCCTATTGCATTTGTCACTTCCTTTAAGACAACGTTGTCATATTGCATTGTCATCCCTTATAATAAAAAATCCAAAAACATAGTTTTCATTCACATCCCTTATTGTGAAAAAAAAAGAAGAAAAAAAAAGTCATCATCTAGCTATCATTTTCATCCTTCTTCTTAATTTGAGAAATCCTTTATATGGTTGAGACTATGCTTCAAGGAAAAAGAAGACAAATGGATAATTTTGGACAAGACAACAACACTTACATCTTTTCCAATGACATGAATCAAAACATGAACCAAGTCACAACCTTTATCAAACCTTTTAGCGACATGAACATGCCATTTTCATCACATAACCCCTTTGAACCATTCATACATAGAGATGAATAGGGAAACACATTTGAGGAAGATATAGAAGCTGCAACACAAAATCTTGAAGTGGCCACTTTTGTAGAAGATATAGTTGTGCATGATAGAGATAGATATTTAGCCATGCTTTTACATCAAGGAGCCAAATTACCACAAGGATTTGACATTAATACTTTAAGAGTAGCCACTCCCAATCATGATGCCAACAACAACACAAACAATGCCTCCAACACTAGTGAACGTCAAAACAATGTCAACAATACCATTGGTGCCACCTCACAAATTGCTACAAGCACTATCAATGCTACCTCTAATGACACATCCAATCAAAACTCAATCAATGCAACATCCATTGGAGGGACACCAACCATGTTACAAGCCATGTCACAATCAATTCCAACGATATCAACAACATCCTCATAGTCAATTGGAACTACCTTTGGATCCTCATCAATGGTGGCAAGCTCTTCAAATCCTCTATTTGGAGCTTCATCTAGTGCCATGGGAGCATCATCATCAAATCCTTTCATTGGGTCTTTGTTTAATCCCTTTGGAGGGAGTAAACAACGTATTTTCATTCAAGTACCACAACCAAATGTCAACACATCATCACAACTTAATGTGAATGCTTCCCAAGGGAAAATCAAAAACATTCCCCATGGAAAATTTCACCAATTTGGACAAGGCAATGAAAATACATAGCATATGGCTTCCTTTGGACACCAAAATATTCAAGGTCAACACATCCCACAAATATCGACTAGCATGGCAGGAGGGCACATTCCTACATATGCATCACATATCCACACTCATCAACATGTCCCTAATCAAAACTTTCAATACCAACAACATTCAAATCAAAACACATCATACATTTCACAACAACACATTCCACAAAAAAATCAGAACACCATATCCCAATAATTTGGCACTCATGGAATACCCATCACTCTCATGTGTGATGCAACAAACAATCCCATGATTGACGCTTTGATGGCTCAAGTAGAAAACTTGCAAAAAAAAATAGAGACCATGAAAATGTATAACAAAAAGCCACACATGTTATGACTTATGTCCATACCCTTCAACACAAGTTTATACATGCCACCATTTCCTCCTGGGTATGTGGCCCCAAACTTCACCAAGTATAAGGGCAAGACAAATCCCATCAAACACATTCAAGAATTCACAACCAATTGCGTGGAAATTTCCTATGAACACACTTACTTGATGAGGCTCTTTCCTAAGAGCCTTGCAAGCCTTGCACTTGAATGGTTTTCCACTTTACAAAAAGGAATAAGATCATGGGACGAACTTGCAGATAGATTTGGGGAAAACTATGCCTATAACATTGATATTGACACTTCCATCACAAGTTTATGCACACTTACACAAGAAGACGCTAGTGAAACATTTATCCCATTCTTCCAAAGATTGAGGAGTCTAGCAATTCATTGCCATATTGACATACCTGAGGAAGAAAAAGTCGACAGGATTGTCCAAACCCTCCTACGACCATTGAAATATGGCTTGCAAGTCCATTGTTGCACAACCTTCACAGACTTAATCAAGAGAGGTGTCCAACTTGATAAGGATTTTATTGTTAAAGGAGAACTAAAATATGGTCCTAAGAACACAAACATAAACCCATCCATGGACAAGAATAAATATTGGGTCAAGAATAAACACATTACCAATGATGGTGTTGTTGATGCTAAGGCAGTAAACATAATGGGTCATGTCCTTACTGTTAAAGGAGCTCCACCACAAAACACATAAATAATTACACAGACACCTACTATGAACACTATCCAAAATAATCAAAACAATCAAAACCAAAGGAAACCTTATCAACCTAGACAATTTATGAAAGGTTGCACATACACCCCTTTGGGTGAGCCAATTGAGACATCCTTAAGAAGCTCCTTCAAAATGGTGTCATCACATTAGAGGACCCTAATCCATATGACCCAGGATAGTTTAAGCCATCTTGGTGGGATGACAATGCATTCTATGATTATCACCACACAAAAGGGCATAAAACCTCCTCTTGTCAACAAAGAATTTGGTTCAAGAGCTCATTGAAAATCACACAATTCAACTAGGTGGACAACAATTTATGTCAAATGCAAACCATACTATTCACAAAAACCCACTGCAAGACCATAGTTCAAATAACCCTTCTACGTCAGGTCCTAAGAATAATAATAACCGTGCCAACTATACCCGCATTACCTATGACTATTTAGGAGGAAATATTATCAACCATGTCTTAAATGATGATGAATATGTCAATACCATCATTGTCAAAAGAGAACCTGAATGCAATGTCACTACCTGTGGTGGAAAAGTCACCATAGCTGGTCCTCCTCCTAGGCAGCCAAAAATTATAATACCTGGTCCATCTACTAAACAATCACAATTAGGCTCATCCGCCAAATAGTTGCAACCTAAGAGTCAGTTTAACCTTATCAACTAGCTAGGCAAAACACCTACTCAAATTTCTATACTTGAGTTGCTATGCATTTCTCCCGCGCATAAAGCTATACTTGACAAAACCTTGCAAGAGTCCTATGTCCCTCAAGACATTGATGTCAACTAGTTTGAAGCCATGGTGGGATACCTCACTACCTCCCATTATGTAACATTTTTAGATCAAGATTATTTGTCACCAAAGTCCAACCATAATGACATATTACACATTGAAGTCTTTATCCATAAGCATAAGGTCAGACAAGTTTTAGTAGCTGGTGGAGCAGGACTGAACATATGCTCCCTAAAGATGGTTAAGGCTCTAGGATTTTCTGATGCTTGTGTAGATGCAACAAAAAGCATAGTTATAAAGGCATATGATGATGAAGAATGTTCCTCCTGCAGTGTTATCACTCTTCCTATCAGAGCTGGGCCAGTCATTGTAGACACAACTTTCCAAGTCCTAGATCTTGAATTACCCTATAACATCTTGCTTGGCTGACCTTGGATTCATGCCCTCAAAGTCATTCCATCCACATGCCACCAATGCCTGAAGTTTCCCTTTGATGGCACAAAATCACCATATATGGAGACCCTAATCTCTTTCAGTATTGCACCAATCTAAGGGGAATTTTAGAACATTAGGTGCCCATCAACTGAGAAGCTCCAAGCACAACTTCTTCCAAATTCATTGACCCTTCCACACTCACCTCATCGACCACATCCACTCCCTCCATGTCTTTTGCCACACCCTCATCCTTTTCTCTCCCTAAGGCTAAGTCCACTGTCAAGATCCAAGACCTAGGTTGTGGAGAATTTAAATTAAGCACGGCCTACTGCATCACCAAAATGCCCAAGTCTCCTAAGGTCTATGGTCGACCCTATTTTAGAATGGAACCTAAGGAAATTTTCAGGGTTCCTCCATCATGCATTTTTATAAAATGCGGTGAAATGAGCAAAGAAGACATAGATGATTTATCAACATGGATTTATAAGGACCAAGAGGAACCATCCCCATTACCAGTTCAGATATATGAGAAAGGCTATGATGGAACTAGTGGCCTTGGTAGAAATAAGATTGGAAGGCGTGAACCAATAATGCCTCCCCATAGACCAAAAATTCTTGGGTTAGGGTATGGGCTACATGAAAATGATGATCAACGTACCAATGTACTTTCGAGTGAGAGTGTGAATGATCCAGAAAGTGTTGAGACTATTGAGGAATCCCTTACTGAAATAGACTCCCATGAATGGGAATTTGACTCCCAATGATCCCTAAGCGATTTTTGCCTTGATGAATTGTTCCTGGAACTTGGAGAGCTTACTTCTGAAGAAATATTTTGGAAAATGTTTAAGATTGATCTAGTATCAAATAATGACAACCCTAAGATCCCAAAGAAATGAGAATATTGGGATAGACTCTTTTTCCCAAGGAACAATGACAAGCCTGAATCATCTTCTAGTCCTATTAGCCATAACCCCAACATAGTTGTCCAGTCATCTAAATCTAGTGAATACCATTTGGATCCATCTAAATTGCCACATGACACTAGCAAGCCTAATGATAGTCCCTTTCTACCTTATTTGGACAATGAGTATGAATCAAGTGAAGGAGAATATTGGATAGAGTCTGATTGGGAATTGGATGATGACAACTTCATTTTCAATGTCTCTAAATCCATCCGCATGCTTTCCGCATCCTCCCCACCATTCACCAATACTGATGATGGTATCTCCTTAGTCTACCCACAACTAATTGATTGGGATTAACAAGGCCTACCTATTATGGACATATTTCAGAATGATGAGGCCATTTTAGAAATCATGGGACTACGTGAGGGCATACCAAGTGGAGATCACAAGGTTGGATTTTCCATAGACCTAAATTATGCAGCTTACTTTAGGGAGACTACTTTTTCCTCTAGTCACAAAATGAAAAATAAAAATAAAACAAAAAAAGACATGTCTTTAAGTGAAAACCGAAAGCCACCTTTTAACGATAAAAAAGTAAAAATAAAAGAAGTATCTGCATGTGAAAACCTCTCTGAGGTGCCCAAAGATGGAGGACTAGACTTTCTTCTCGTGACTCAAGAGAGATCGATAATGCTCATAGAGGAAACCATGGAAGTCAACATATCTTCAATAGAAGATCCTAAAATTGTCCTCTTTGCGGCATCCTTGACAGAGGAAGAGAAACCTAAATTCCATAAATTCTTTTCAGAGCGTAAGATTAATTTTGCACATGGTCATATACTGGTATGCCTAGGTTGAATCCAGAACTAGTCTTACACTAATTTCCACTACTTCTAGATTCCAAACTAGTGAAACAAAAGCTACGTAAAATGCATCCTCAAATCGCCCTGTTAGTCAAAATAGAACTTAAGAAATTGTTGGATGTGGGATTCATACTATCAATAGACTATGTTGAGTGGATATCCAATCTTGTACCAGTCACAAAGCAAAATGGCTAGATCTGCATTTGTACAGATTTTAGAGATTTGAACAAAGCATGTCCAAAGGATGACTTTCGATTACCAAACATAGACATCATAGTTGACCTTACAGTAGGATACAATATGTTTTCCCTCATGGATGGTTTCTCAAGTTATAATCAAATTTGTATTTCCCTTGAAGATCAACATAAAACAACATTCACATGTCCTTGGGGTACATACTATTGGAACGCCATGCCTTTTGGTCTCAAGAATGCAGGTGCCACATATCAGAGAGCCATGACAACAATATGTCATGATATGATGCACAAGCTAATGGAAGATTATGTGGATGACCTTTTGGAAAAATATTTGACACGAAAAGATCATTTGAATATGCTCAAAAAAATATTCAAGAGACTAGAAGAGTAAAAATTCTGCCTGAATCCCAAGAAATGCATCTTTGGTGTGACATCAAGGAAACTTTTTGGATACATAGTTTCTCGAAGAGGAATTGAAGTAGATCCTGCCAAAGTGAAAGCCATATTAGGCATGCCTCCTCCAAAAGGGATAAGTGAACTCAAGACATTGCAAGGCAGGTTGTAATCTATCTGACACTTCATAGCACAATTGGCCAACAAGTGTCAACCATTTAAGTATCTCCTACGCAAAGGCATCCCCTTTGTGTGGATAGATAAATGTCAAGATTCCTTCCAACTAATAAAGGATTATCTATTGTCACCACCTATTTTAATGCCACCTATCGAAGGGAAACCTTTTATTCTCTACATTTCTACAACAACTTCAATGTTGGGGGCATTACTAGCACAAAACGACCATGATGAGAAGGAAAAGGTCATATACTACATCAGTTAGACACCGTTCGGATATGAGCTAAATTACACAACCATTAAATGTCCTTGCCTAGAAGTTGTCTTTGCTACCTAGAAGCTAAGGCATTAAAAGTTGAATCACATGACACATTTGGTAACAAAGATTGATCCCTTGAAATATCTTCTAAGTCATGCAACATTGATAGGTCGTCTGGAAAAATGGGTCATGATTTTGAGCGAGTACAACATTCAATATGTAGAAGGAAAGGCTATAAAGGGACAAGTGATAGCAGACCAACTGGTAGATGCACCTGTACAAAGTGATCACCCATTGGTGGTGGACTTTCCGAATGAGTCCATATTTCACACAAAACTTAAGTCACCTTGGAGGCTATACTTTGACGAGTCTCATACTAGTCGTGGCTTGGGAGCAAGAATATTTCTTATCACGTCACAAGGAGACACCATCCCTAAGTCATTATGCATTTCTTTTCCATGTACAAATAATGTTGTAGAATACAAGGCACTTGTTATGGGACTCGAATGACCATAAAATGGAAAATTAAGACACTTCATGTTTATGGAGATTCTCAGCTGGTCATCAACCAAGTCAACGATGAATATGACACCAAGGATGAAAAATTAATGCCTTACAAATGAATGGTTGATAGCTTTCAAACATATTTCCACATCTTTACTTTTGAGCAAGTTCTAAGGGCACAAAACAAGGCAGCAGACACAATGACTACAATTGGCTCTCTCCTAGACATTCCAAGCAACATGCCTCAGTTTGAATTTTTGGTAGAATAAATTTTGGTTCCTGCATATGAAATTCCATAATAAGAGATGGTTTGCGAGTTTGTTGGTCCCAATTCTCCATGGTATCAAGACATTTATGACTATCTCAAGTCCCAAACCATTTCCCCAAACCTCTCCAACAACCAACAAAAGTCTTTTATCTGCAAAGCCGCCCAATACACCATCATCAGTGACACCATATATCTCGATAGATTTGACAGTACCCTTCTTCAATGTCTCAACATTGATGAAGCACAAACAACCTTACGTGAGGTACATGAGGGTATATGTAGATCTCATTCGAGTGGTCCTACTTTAGCCAAGAAGATAACAAGTTGGGTATTACTAGTCGACCATTGAAAAGGATGCACTTGATTTTGTTAAGACATGTCACCAATGTTAGATACATAGTGATTTGATTCATTCACCAGCATAGGAACTTTGGCCGATTACTTCTCCATGGCCCTTCGCACAATGGAGACTCGACCTCGTAGGAAAAATCCATCCTACCTCTTCCAATGGCCACAAATTCATTATCACCGCCATTGAGTACTGCACTAAGTGGATCAAAGCCATCCTCCTTAAATACATAATCGACAAACAAATTTCCAAATTCATCTTAAACTACATCATTTTTTGGTATGGTGTACCCCAGTCTATCATCACAGACAACAGGCATCCTTTCAAAAATAAAGACATTCATGACTTATGTGAACGATTCCATATCCATCATTTCTCCACACCATATTACCTACAAGGAAATAGTCAAGCTGAGGTGTCCAATAAAACAATCATCAAAATTCTTAAGAAGACAGTCAATGATGCTGGCCATGACTAGCACATCCAACTAAACCCTGCTTTGTGGGCTAACCATGCTAGAATCCATAGACCCATAGGAGCCACTCCATTTACCTTAGTCTTCAGAGCCGAAGCCATCCTACCCATCAAGGCTGAAATTCCTTCTTTGTGCGTCTCCTTGAAGCATTTAATTGATGATGAGGAGTATAGATAGTCACGACTACACGAATTGGAAATGCTAGAGGAACATAGACATAACACCTTGAATCATTTACAAGCATATCAAAATCAACTCTGACGTAGTTACAACAAAAGAGTCATGGTCAGAAAGTTTGACATTGGTGACTTGGTCCTCAAGCAAAATCCGAAGAATCAGTCTGATAGAGAAAAACCTGGCAAGTTCGAACTAAATTGGCTAGGTCCTTACATTATCACATCTTCTTTTGGTGAGCATATCAGCTAGCCACTCTAGATGACAAAAAATTGACAAAGCCTATCAACAATCTACATCTTCAAAATTTCTATGCATAACATCAGAAAGTTTGGCTAAAAACCTTAAAAATACAAAAAAATTTGAAAAATATAAAAAATCGTCACCTTAATGAAAACCTGGCACCAAAAAGAAGAAGAGAAAAATGACAAAAATAGTAAAGAGAAATAATTCATCCAACAGTGAAAACCTGGTAAACAGGAACTTGGGATAAGTAACCTGGTGAAAACTTGGCAAATAGATGCCATGTATGGTCAATTTTTCTCTGCCATCTACTGTCACTCTATCTACCTTTGTCCATAATAAATATCCATCCTTCTGACACCATCTTGACACCACATCATGAGACCCTGTCATTCCTTTCATGACTGAAAATGGTTGGCATCAAGTCCTGCACACCATCCATCTGTCACCATAAGCATTTCATTTACGCATCCTTCAAACTTGACTAGTCTAAGACTTGACTGGGGGCATTCCTTTATCACTGACTATAGTGGGTATCACATATGGTTATGCCAATAAAAAAAATGCACTGAAAAAAGACCAATTTTTTTTTTTAAATGTCCTAAAAAAAGACAAAAAAATTGAAAAATGTCTTGAAAAAAGACCTAAAAATTGAAAAATGTCCTAAAAAAAAGACCTAAAAATATAAAATGTCCTGAAAAAAGACCTAAAAAGTGAAAAACGTCTTTGAAGAAATACAAAAAAATAAAAATATCTCAAAAGACAAAAACAGAGTCGTATCTTGTCAAGTTAGTCATGTCAGTTAGTCATTGTCATTTGCGAACTACGTTGTCTCTATGCACTTGCTAGATAGGCAAGGCTCATCTCTAGGCCCCTGAGACATTAGGTCATTCCTTTTAGGTTTGTCAAAATAACAATCATGACTCAATCTTTGGTCATTGTGACGAAGTCATTAGTCATGTCGAACTACGAGGTCTCTGAGTGTATGATGTAGGAAAGACCATTTGTCAATGAGCCCCCGAGGCTGCACTAGGTTAGTCCATTAGGGTTCATGACACTGCACTAGCACACACATCCAAAATCTTCAAGTCAAATAGCTCATTCCAAAATAGACAAATTTTAAACCAAACTCTAGCAATAATTGAATCAACATGTCAATCACATCATGTTGACATCGACATGTAGTCAATTCGGTCAACATACGTCAATTTGGTCAAAGTAAGTCAACTATATCAACAAAAAATCAAATTTAGTCAACATCGGTCACACTCAGTCAAAATTGCTCAAACTGTCAATTCTTGGTTATTCTTCAGATGTGTCCTTCTGAAGGATTGCCTTTGTCATTTAATTATACCTTAGGATGTGTCCTTCCTAGGTACCGTCAACATCATCTGGCATTTTGAGAGATCCTCTCAACATTTGAGGATTGATCCTCTTGACATCACAATTATTTAGGATATGTCCTTCCTGAATTTGGAAAACTTTGACATTCGACACCTTGACATCGTCAAACCTGGCATCTTGACATTAAAACACTTGACATTCAGAAACACTTGGCAAACATTATCTTGGCATTTTTTTCTTTGATCTTTCATCATGCTACTAGTTTCTCAATGATGTCTTGACAACAAGATTTAGAGAAGTAGTGACATATCATGGTGATTGACTTGTCTTATCTTTTTTCAGGCAGTCATGTTGCTAGTTCCTCGAGGATGTCCTGACGACAAGATTTAGAGGAGTAACGGCGTTTCATGACTTATCTTTCTTGTTTGTCTTATGCTTGTGGTTGGTTGTGACGAAAAGACTAAGGAAATTGCACTCTTAGTATGATTCATGATCATCCTTGTCTATGACTTCTTGTCTTATGTGATGGTACGACCTTACACATCTTGATCTATGTCATATCATGGTGTTTGTGGGCCATTACAATAATCTGCCCAATGATGATTAAGAGCAATAATTGTTAAGTCTTGTGGTAGCATGTTGAAGGATTTGATCTCTGTGCTAACATTCATCTCCTTTTTCCTTGTCACCTTCTCTCATCCATCTCATGATGATATCCTGTGACATATAAAAACATAAGTGCATACATGATTATATAGGCATTGCATTAAGTAAATACATACATCATCCATATCATTAAAACCACATATATGATATCATAAGATTGCATTGTCCATACATATATAGTCATGCATCAACATACATAAACATGTCATCCATTACAATCATACATTATGCATCCATATCATGATCATTAGAACATAACATCATCATGACAAATAAACATAAATAACCATCACATCATCATGGCATCTTATCATAAATAGTTATCATAAAATGCATACATGGCATAACATATAAATGACATCATCATAGGAATCATAAATGCATAAATCACATCACATAGGCATCATATAGTCATCATAATCAAATCAGATAGGCATATGTCATAAAACATAATCATCACATAACATAAAGCATATATAATCTCAAAAATATATAATGTCACATGATAGAATCATGAGATATCCCAAAAATGGAGCTCGCGGGATTGATAGTCAAAATATAAAGTGTCATAATAATGAATGTCTGAAACATAATATCAAGATACCAATGTCAAGTTCCCTATGTTGTGCTCTCCTCATCCCCTCATGGAGAAGAGCATGGTGAATGATGACCTGTACCTAGAATTGACATAACCTATGAGGGCATAGCAAGTTGTGTCTATGAAGATGACGAAACTGAAACTGATGGCATCATCTCTATGGTAACATATGACTGTGAGGATACGGCGGTGTGTTTCTGTGAGGCTGATGGATCTATCGTTGGTGGTTGATTGTGTGCTGACCCTGATGATCCATGTGAATGAATAGACATGTGCCCTGACAAATGCCTGTGGGAGTGATGGGACTTGTGATATGATGTGTGCCTTGAGGAAGTCAAGCCACCCACACTGCTCTGGTTGTGGTTGCTATGGGTGTGGCTGCTCCCTAACCCTGTCCCTATCTAGCTGGATGATCTAGACAATCCAAGATCCCTCTGATCAACTGAAACTATGTGGTCATATAACATCGTGTATTGTACTCTACTTGCACTGACTCTAGCCAACTCCTAGGCAACATCTACAACTGGCCCTGTGCATAGCTACGCAAACTAGCTGCACCAACTCTTCGTCTCTCACCACCGAATCTCAGCCTGATCCCTCTCAACACGAGTTACCTCAAGCTCTACTCATAGGGCATTGATCTCTATCATGGCCTCATATAGCCTCCACTACATATCTACCAATCACTGAGCTACGGTGGCATCCTTCAGAAATGGTGGCACACTGGCTATCTCTGGATCCCCATCAATCATCCTCGCGCAGAGCTGCCTCTTTGCCTCATCCATCTCCTCTCCAATATCCACATCCTCCTCACCCCCAATGACTCCCTCCTCTCCTCCTCTGACCTCAAGGGCCTCCTCTACTACATGCACCTCCTCCTTCTGCCTGACTGCCTCCTCATGTCTCCCCTCCTCTTGTCTCCCCTCCTCCTATTTAACCTCCTCTTGTCTAACCTCCTCTTGTCTCACCTCCTCCTATCTCGGTCCCTCATCTCTATCCTCCTCCTCTACCACCTTGGATATAGCATATAGTGGCACTCTCTCCACATGCTATCTAACTCTCCTAGCCTATCTCCCTCTGCCCCCTCCTCTCCTCCTCCGCCCGCCACCACGGCCATGTCTTCCATCATCTCCATCGTCATCCCTGCCACCTCTCCCATGATCTCCTCTGCCACCATCTCCTCAACCTCCATCTCAGCCTCTCCCCTATCTCTTTGACCTCCTCACTGCACCCTTGCGATAACATATCTCTAGTTCATAGGAGTTGGTGCATCAAGATCATTCAAGGGAATTGGTTTGTGAGTCTTCCACCACAAGTCATAATATGGATTCATCCATGGATCTTCCACTCCTTTTCTCCATCACCATGGCTATGCCACCAGTCCATCAATCTACTGCTAATTAAATAGCACTGATATAGCTGGACCCCACCCAGGCTCTCGGGATGATCTAGCATACTCTATTGTACCCATAGGCACACCCTGTTGCTCTCCAAACTGACGAAGTACTCACTGGGGTAGATACATCTCAATAATCAACTATGACTACATAGTATGGCCTATCAAATACCAGAACTGTCTAAAAAATGCTAAGTGATCTCCCTCGCAAGCCCACTACACACAATCTTTGTACGACCTCTAGATAAATGTAGTCATTGTGTCAATCCTGTGCCGCCAAAATCTAGTCTCACCGACTCTAGTTTGCTAAAGGACACCCACATATGACATACCATCCACTAACTGAGCCCTCTAGATTGGTGGTCGGAAGATGGTAATGTGCTCCCAAGCCTAGATCATGAGCAAGGTCGTCCCACAGTTAATGCTACTAGCACCTCTGTATGCTACCTTGTGTAGCTGATGATATAACATACCAAGAAGACAAGGCCCCCATGAAAAAAAAACTTTGTCCCACCACATCCAAACTAGCACATCGCCCCATCTGATTGAGAATCCATGTCCTTGACATTTGGAATCAACACCCCAACAATCAATGTACACAACATGGCATCCCACCGTGGGTAGTGCTTTGCAAGGTACTCCCATCGAATCTCATACTCATTGACACCAAGGCCTATGTTGTCATCTGCGTCATACAACTTTGTCATGGCCTACATTCCCCATTGAGGATTGTACACCACCTGCTCTCCTCTGATCGAAATATACAAAATATGATACATGTCCTCCGGGGTGATCATCGCCTTTCCTATCGGCAGGTGGAAAGAACAAGTCTCTGAGTGCCATCTCTCAGTTGGTGTTGTTAGCAATCCCCTATTAGCTCAAATAATGGCCATATAGGTGGCATAGTATAACCCTAGCTGCATCAATCATCTCCACTCTCAGTCTATGAGTTGATCCCGAAATGCGTATTTCGATGGTCTAAACTCTCGCGTGTAGATCAATGCTAAACTTTTTTGCACATGCAGAAACGAGAGTTATCACATTAGTACAAATCATTATTACCATCTATCTAGCTAAACATGAGAAAAATTGAAGTCTAAAGCTAATTCAACCCTGATCAAAGTCAAATGTGTCGCATTGACTTCATTTATGTCACAGTTTGGCGTTTGTGTTGTTCTGTACATCAATTGCATCGTACTATGGCACTTGCATCATTTGGCCTCAAAAATGCATCATCCTCAGTTGATTGTGTCATTCCATAACCAAATGTATCATCGTCAAAACAAATGCGTCACTCTGCTCTGCATATGTGTTGCAGTATTGTGATTGCATCGCTGAACTTATCATTTTCACTACAAGACGATGAATGTGTCTCGACTTTTGGAAAATACATCGTGCTAAAACAAGAATCAAATGGGCCCTTGGCTTGTGCGTCATGATGCATTGAATGCATTGAATGCGACTTCAAATGCGAATGCATATGCGTCGCGGCACATTTGTCTAACTACCCTAAAACCCTAAAAATGCGTGAAAAATGACAAAATGACAAAGTGGGTTTGAGGTACTTATCAGAGGTCCACGCCCTCTGGCCGTCGAAATATCCTAACAATGTAGTTAAGGTTCTCTATAACTGGAATCACCATCTTCACCTGTGCTCTCCTATCTCTGAGCTCTCCAAATTTGCAAGTGTGAATGTGAAAATGAATTGACTTTTACCCCATTTTCAACCTATTTATAGGGTGAAAATGTGATTTTTCAACCTTTTAATTACTGGAAGCTCTTTTGACCACCTTTGACTGACCCGTTGACCACTTAAACATGTCGAAATCCAAAACCACTTGTGCCATCGCTTTTCTGGTCATCAAATTAATTTGTCGAGACACTTTCCAAATTTTTTTGTCACCAGGCCGAAATTTGAAAATTTTCTCCAAGGGGCATAGATACTCCGTACCTTCGTTGGGCCATGTTTTTGACTGAATTTTATTTGTCACAATACAACAGGCTACATTATGAAAAAGAGGGGAAAAATGTAGATGTAAAAATGACCTAGGCCTGCAAGCTCTATTGTCATCGTATTTCTTCTTGACATAATTGAAATATTTATGTCCTTGGTCCACTTTCGACTATTAATTACGTAATTCATAATTATTTAATTAGTTCATGTCTTTTTATTCCTCTTGATTATTTAAATAAATAAATCTCATTTATTTATTTAAATACGTCACTAATTGTCTAAAATCTTTCCATAATTAAATAAATTTCATAAAATTTATTTAATTATCTTGGTCCATTAATTCCTCCTGATTATTTAAATAGATAAATTTTGTTTATTTATTTAAATACGTCATTAATTCTTAAGAGTCTTCTTATAATTAAATAAATTATTTAATTTATTTAATTGTTGTCCAACTTGGCATTTTTCTAATTTTAAATAAAATCATTTATTTAAAATGGTCCCACTTTCTAATTTTCCCTCTTTTAGTAAATAATTCAAATCAATCATTTACTGTCATGTGACCCCACCTTTTGAATTATATTAATTTTTAATTCAAAATAGTCTTTTTCCTCCAAAAATAAAGTAATTTCTAATATTATTTGATTCTCCAGCTCTCTCTTTTTTTGTGCCATTCTTATTTCCTTGTCACATGCATTGTCAACCCTTCATTTGATTTTCTCAAATTGAATCTTGTCCACTCATTTCAAATTTGATCTAATGTTTCCCTAACCCTAATTGTGGGTTGTCACATTGAATCTTGTCCATTAATTCTAGGGCATTTGTAAATCTTCAATCTTGGCCATTCATCCAAAATTGCATTTTCTATAAAATGGCAATTTTTCTCTCATTTTGTCACCTCATGCTATCTACATCTCATGCAATCTTGTCTTAGGCACTCTTGACATCTTAGCTATGGATGTGAAAATCTGCAAATGGTTAAAATCCTAACACGCAAAGCATGATTAGTATTTTAAAACAAAGCCAATTAGTCAACATCCCTATGAAATAAATCAACATGCTTCATGATGCAATGAAAACAACAAAGGATTAGATAAACTAATTGAAAGCATACAATAAAACATGAAGTAAATCATATCTCATATTGGATCAGTGCTTCTATGGAAAGAATCCCTTTCCCAATCCTTGCTAAACTCCATGATATGCTGATATGAAACTGATTTGAAGATGATATGAGGTGGGAAAAATCAATTCTCAATTGAAGAGAGTGACTTTGCATGAGATTTGTGGATGATTTGATTAAGAATGAAGCTTTTATTTATAGATTTTCAAATTGGAAGAGAGCTCAAAATAGAGCAATGTGGGATAATGATTTGACCAATGAGATGAAGCCACTATCACTTTGTGAGTGGTTGAGGAATGCACAAGTTTTGGTCAATGTGCCAAAGAGGGGGAGATTCAAATTTGAATTTGATGAAAGGATGAGTTAAAAGCTAAGCTTGACTTGTGCAAGAGATATGTAAGAGCTTATTAATTGCTTTGTTGGATGTACATGCCAAATTGGGGGGAGATTCAAACTTGGAGAATATTCTCCCTTTATGCCAAGTTGAAAGTAAATAAAGATTTTGATAAATCAATTAAATGCAATTTCATGTGCAAGTGGCAAAATCTAGAGAATACAAGTGATTAGGATTAGCATTTAATCATGGATTATATTAATTAAGATGATGTTAGATGATTTTGAATTATTTGACTTAGATTTAGGGATTTAAATCAAATCAAAGGGAGATGAAAGGTGATAAATATTTAGTTAAATAAATATTTAATTTATTTAGCTAAGGGGGATAATAATAGGATCAAATTAAATAAAGTTAATTTATTTAATTTAAGATGGACGATCCTTAGAGATTAAATCAATTAAACTTGGTTTATTTAATTGATGGGTGAATATGAACTAATTAAATGCATGATGTCAATTTCATGTGTCTACATTTTGCCCCTCTTTGAAGCAATTTACTTGCTGCGTTGTTTCAAAGAATAAACTTTATGTAATCAAAATTCAAATTTTTTATGATTTTTTCAGATGCCCCAGTGGAAAGTACACTGGTATATTGTCCCCTCGAGAGATCGAGTGAAAAGATTCGATTTGAGGGTCGATCTCATGATAAAGAGGTTCAAAATGGATGGTATGGATGATTGCGATGATGATGCAAATGAGATGATGATGCGATAATGCCTATATGATTATGTAATAGATGTTTTATGCAAATGTATGATTTATGAGATGCTTAGACTAACAAATCTATATTATGATGATGACTATGTATGTGAGATGATATGCCGAATGTTGATGGTTCGTGGATGCAGGATGGATGCAGGATGGATGCATTGGTGATGTTATGTTAGTGTGGAGAGAAGAAAGAAGAAATGAGATGATGACAAGAGGATCCAACAAGTCCATGATCTGACGAGACTTTATTAGAGATGTTGATGATGATAGATGATGCTTTGCTTATCAAGGATTGGGATTTTAAAAGGGCTACTTACCTTATGTTTGATAACACACATAGGTGCAATGCATCAGGGTATAAAGAACCAAGATGGCATTGCACCTCGTGAGATAGACTTTGACTTGACAAACAGATAGGAGTATTCTTGTTCACACTTGACATACAGAAACCTTGCTAGGATGTACGTAACAAAGCAAGTATTCATTAAGTTATTTTACAAGAACGTCCAACAAGCACAACAGACAAAAGGATAATGATCGTTGCCCCATTCCTATCTCTCTAAATCCTTCGTTCGGATATCATCGAGAGGTCCTTGGAATGAGCGTAATAAGATAAATCAAAAGAAGGGATCAAGTACACAAACAAACCAATGTTCTTCATACCTCTAGCCAAAGGGATTAGTTTTGATAGGATAAGAATCCAAAGTGATATCCAAAATGATGCCCATTGTCAGAATGATACATCGTAGGACATGCATTGTATAGGATGATGATGGGTTGATAAGTGTATTGATAGGTTGTTGATATAAGGTTGACTGACATGTTTGAAAATGATCAAGAGTTTGATTTTGCATGTAAAAGTTTGTTGTTTCAATTTTGATTTTTGCATTTGGAGTTTGATTTTTTGCTGATTGTTGTGATTGTTTCTGTTTGTGTTGCCAAAGGATGAAGGTGATGATCAGTTTATTATGGATGATTGATTATTTTGAGTGAAAGTGAGATGAGACGGATGGATTTTTTCAAATATTTGGATGTTTTTGACATTTTTTTGGAATGTTTTGAGGTTGCTTTTGGTGTTTTCAAGATTTTACAAATGTCTTGATTTTTTGATTTTTTGAATGTTTTGGGGTTTTCTGAGATTTTATGGATGTTTTTGTGTTTTTGTGTCTCAGGGGCTGATCAAAGATTAGCCTTGCCTATGTTTAAGCTCAGAGACGATGTAGTTTAGATGCCATGTTTTTGATATTTTTCTTATTTTTTGAGTGTTTTTGGATTTTTCTATTTTTATGATGTTTTTGGATTTTTCGCATGATTTTGATGATTTGGATATGGACATGTGTGACGATATTAATTCTCTATTTGGGACTTTGTTGAAGACCAAGCTAAGGTTGACTGATCGAATCGATGGATTGATGATGATGATAACATTGTTGAGGATGCACAACAATGTAAGGATTTGATTGATCACGATTGATGATGATAACATTGTTGAGGATGCACAACAATGCAAGGATAGTGTTAAGCAACACAATGATTGGGAATGATTTCTCGAAATGATGGATGGGTTGATTGGATTTGATCGATCAGGATTTTGAAGCTTGGTTTGAAACAAAAGATGTTCAAATGATTTGGTGTGACGTTTGACATACAAATTAGATGCGACTGATATTGATTGTTTGGATTGATGTTCAATAAAAGATGAAGAATGATAAGGAATATATTCTCGTCAAAATATACCATGGGCTAGTGATTTGGATTATTGCTCATAAGTGGTGGACCAATTTGATTCTACGTTTTCCAATGTTTGCATCACCACATAAGTTGGAGGATATAGATCAAGATTTATTCTCGAAGCAAGATGTAAATATCCACCCCTAGTGTCTAGCAATGTATGGAATGCCATGAATGGATGCCTAGATGGTAAGCACACAAAGTATGCCAAGGATTATCTTGCGATAAGATAAGGTGTTTGGATAAGGAATATGCTCATTTGGATAATGTTTCATGGCTCAGATAATGCTGCATAGGATAGGATTAATGAAAACGGCCCATGTCAAGATGTTTACCATAAGCACGTGTAAAGTGTGCACCAAAATTGTCAAGATCAAGATAATTGGGATGATGGATGCAAATGGATGAAAATGAACTAGATAACTGGTTCATGGATGCATAGGTTTATGGATAAGACGAATGGAATGTTGGCTTTATTATGGATGGGATGAGATGCTTTCACCTGAACTGGCGCACGGAGATGCTCGATTCTACACATGATTCTTGTTTTCCAGGTTTTCATTATTGTACCTGCCCAAAGTGTCGCCCATGTGGTTTTCACTAGAGGACGATCTTTTTCTCTTTACTATTTTCAATCCTTTTTCTAATTTTTATTTTTTTGGATTATTTTATTTTTTTGATTTTTTTGATTTTTTTGAAAGATTTTAAGCTCATGCTGAATCACAAGGTGTTGCTGATATAGATGCCCCTGTTATAATGTTCCATTGATATCCTACTTGAAGAAGTTGCTTTTCTAGAATACGTGCACTTGAATGCAACTTTTGGGATTCTTGATCTGATTTATTCATATCGGGGTTAACTCTGTCTCTGTGCGTACATCGTGATAAAGTGTCTTCAAAATACTTATGATGAAGGGTCATTTTCCAATACATGGTCAATGTGAGAATTGTATATTATGTGTGTAGGCGTGGATGGAGTGTGTTTAGGGATCATAAAATATGGATTGGTTGACATCTTGGATTCTTTGATTCTCCAAACTTGGGAAGATGAGCAATGATGGGTGGATACGAAAGTGTGCGTGGAATTAGGACCACCTGCTTGATATACTCTGTACATTGCTTGAAAAGCCTTCTTTTGCTTTTGTGGACATCCTTGATGGATACTTTTCCCTTTTTTATTTTTCCCCATAGTTTCTTTGACTAACAGAGTTTGATAGGGATAGTCTTTCTTTGTATGTTTTCGTATCCATGCATATTTGATTTATCCATTATGCTTCCCAGCTTCTTTTGCTTTGATAACATTCTTTGTACTTTGATTCAAATATTTCCTTTGATGTTGGTTCCAATTCGTGGATGGGGTGATGGGTGGATGAAGATTCATGGCGTGGCTAGTTATAGTATTGGCAATGGTTTCACCATAAAGATTCTTCGTGCTCCCTATGTTGATGTTTACTTGAGACATGGTTGCCCCCAGTATTGTGGAAGTATTACCTCCATGCTTTGATTCTTCCTATTTTGAGAGCTCTTGTTTAGAATGCATTCTCTGATAAATGACCACTACAGATGATGTTATTTCAAGTTGATGCTTTGTTGACTCTGGAATATCTTGTTCTGTCTGATATGCTTCCTTGAGTGGATAATGTTGGATATCCTCATACCTGATGTCCTCAGTCTGAATTTTGGATATATATGATCCTGATGTTGACAACTTTGTTTGACTGTACGAATCAATAACCTGCTCTTTTTGGGTAACAATGTCAGGAATAAAGGGATCCTATTCTGAATGAAGATCATTTATGTGTCCATCCATAGAAAGCATCTCATGGGTAAATGCAGGAGTATGTGCTATGTGGATATGATCATCTTGCATAGATAGGAGAGTGTCCATTAGATCATTGTAGTATCTTGTAGATATGAATTCTTGATCCTAAATAATTTTGGAATCACCTTTGACATGCTTTGGATCAAGTTCTTGACATGGGTCAATTTCAAAGGATGGATTTCTTATAAGGGGTTCTTGGATGTCATCATTAGACATGGTAAGTGGTTCAATATCTTCAAGTGTCAAGTTTAGTGTTCCTTCAGTATCTGTAACCATGAGGTCAAAAGATGTCAATATGTCTTGGAAAGGACCATTGCTAGACTTTGGTGAAAGACATTGATCATGCTTTAGCATAAATTCTTGAGATATGTCCTCTAACTCATAAGGTGATGTAGAGACATTTTCAATATGATCATTGGTCGATCGATCATCGATTATGTCAATGGGATCAAATAATTCTAACACTCCTTGAAATAGATCACTAAAAAGTGGCTCTTGATGTATGGTGAGTTGATCATCAGATGGGGTGGAAACATCTTCAAGGTCCTCATTGATGGAGAGATCTTGATCATTGTTATCAACAATTGAGGTGGAGGGATTTTCAATTTCTTCAACCATAGGGTCAAATGGTGTTGACATTTCTTGAATTGGATCATTGTTGGGTATTGTTGGTGGATTTTGATCATGATTGAAAAGTGATTCTTGATGTATGTTAATTTGATCAGTGGATGAGGTGGAAACATCTTCAAGGTGTTCATTGATGGATAGATCTTGATCCTTGTCCCCAATAGTGATTATATTTTGATCAATAAGGTCTTGGATGATATTTTTGAGTCGAATACAACTTGATGTTGTGTGTCCCTTTGTTTTGTGGAAATCACAATGGTGCTCCTCGTTATACCCTAGTAGTTTAACTAGGGGTTCTTGATAGTTCCCATAGATGGGGAGATTGATGATATTTTCTTGTACCAATTTTTGTAGGACTGATTCGATTGGTCTCCCAAGTGGTGTGTATTTTTGTTTGTTACTTTGTGAGATTTGCAATTTGAATACGTGAAATTGACATCGTGCATTTAATTAGTTCATATTTTCCCATCAATTAAATAAACCAAGTTTAATTGATTTAATGTCTAAGGATCATCCATCTAAAATTAAATAAATTAACTTTATTTAATTTGATCCTATCATTATCCCCCTTAGCTAAATGAATTAAATATTTATTTAACTAAATATTTATCACCTTTCATCTCCCTCTGATTTGATTTAAATCCCTAAATCTAAGTCAAATAATTCAAAATCATCTAACATCATCTTAATTAATATAATCCATGATTAAATGCTAATCCTAATCACTTGTATTCTCTAGATTTTTCCACTTGCACATGAAATTGCATTTAATTGATTTATCAAAATCTTTATTTACTTTCAACTTGGCATAAAGGGAGAATATTCTCCAAGTTTGAATCCCCCCCAGTTTGGCATGTACATCCAACAAAGCAATTAATAAGCTCTTACATATCTCTTGCACAAGTCAAGCTTAGCATTTAACTCATCCTTTCATCAAATTCAAATTTGAATCTCCCCCTCTTTGGCACATTGACCAAAACTTGCATATTCTTCAACCACTCACAAAGTGACAAGTGGCTTCATCTCATTGGTCAAATCATTATCCCACATTGCTCTATTTTGAGCTCTCTTCAAATTTGAAAATCTATAAATAAAAGCTTTATTCTTCATCAAATCATCCACAAATCTCATGTAAAGTCACTCTCTTCAATTGAGAATTGATTTTTCCCACCTCATATCATCTTCAAATCAGTTTCATATCAGCATATCATGGAGTTTAGCAAGGATTGGGAAAGGGATTCTTTCCATAGAAGCACCAATACAATATGAGATATGATTTACTTCATGTTTTATTGTATGCTTTCAATTAGTTTATCTAATCCTTTGTTGTTTTGATTGCATCATGAAGCATGTTGATTTATTTCATAGGGATGTTGACTAATTGGCTTTGTTTTAAAATACTAATCATGCTTTGTGTGTTAGGATTTTAACCATTTGTAGATTTACCACTGTGCGATGTAGTTTGATTTCCAAGTAGCGCTATATAGCACTGCTGCAGAGGGACCGACCTTTAAAAGCATTAATTGAAGCAATAAATGAAAAGCGAAGCTCAAGTAAGGACCACTTACCAGTGCCCCGATGCTGGGTGGCTGCTGGTACGTTCAAACTCGATTAGAAATGTGTAGGGGAAGTTGTCATTGTGCCATATCGTCAGGAGGTCAAAGCTCAAGTCTCAAGGTTACTATTGGAAGTGTTTGAAAATGACTTGAAAGTGACCCCTCGGGCCCCTTTTAAGCCTAAAAATTAGGGTTTTTTCACCCTGTTTGGTTGTCCTGCTAGGGTTTTGGACCCCTTAACTTGTTTTTGTCTAGTTGAGGCATGTTTAATATCGTTTTATTGCGTTTAGACATGTTTTTGGCCTCCTGGAGCATTTTCAGACCTTTCGGTCACCTTGTCCTCTTTTTTCGCGAGATCACCCAAAAATTGAAATTTTCGTCCAATCTCTCGAGGGGGCATTGTAATGGCATGTTTTCTCTTGCCAGGTGGCAATGGGGAAATATTTTAAAATAGCAATTTTTTGGCTTTGATTGAGATCGTTTATTCTTTGAACCAATGCAACAAGTGCATTGCTTCAAAGAGGGGCAAAATGTAGACATGTAAAATATACTGATTGACATTGTGCATCTGATCCCGACCTACTAACATCGTTTCATCCTGAATCATCCCTCAGTCTAACCATTTAATCAAATCTCCTTATCTGATTAAAATCATCATTATTCCTCTCTCAATTAAATAAATCATTTTATCTAATTAAGTCAATTTCTTTGTTAATTAAATCAATCCATCTGATCTAATTATCCCTATTTAATTAAATAATTAATTTTATTTGATTAAATCTCTAAAGTCTATCTATTAAATTAAATAAATTAAAACCTTATTTAATTTGATCTAACAACATCTCTTTTAATTAAATAAATCAAAATCCTTATTTAATTATTCTCTTATCATATTCCTCTATTATTTGATTTAAATAAATCTATAAATTTGAGTCAAATAGGTCACATCATCTAATCTCCTATTAAATTAATTAACCCTTGATTAATTTAATCTCTCATCATGTCCCATCCTCTAGATTTTTGCAAGTTGCACATGAAAATAGATTTAATTCATTTATTAAATCTCTATTTTCCTCACAAGGCATCTTTTGGAATATTCTCTCAATTTGAATTCAAAAATTCCAAGTCAACATGTACATCCAACAAGGAAATAACTTCATTTTACATGTCCTTTTCCTTGAGCCAAGTGGCATTTATTGCATTTTCCCTACCCTCTTGCAAGTCATTTCAACAAATTTGAAATTCAAAAATATGCATTTATTGGCACAATCCCCAAATCTTGCACATCCTCCATCCATTCATAGATTGACAAGTGGCATCATGCCATTGGAGGAATGTTAGTCCCACATTGCTCAAATTTGGAAATTCATGCATCTTGGCATTCTATAAATAAAGAGCTCATATCCTCATTTGATCATCCACAAATTATGCAAAGTTTCCATGCTCAAATATCTCTCAAAATTTCATCAACCACCTTTGAGTTCTTAGCTAGGTTTTTGTAGATTTTGGCTTGGAGCTCTAATTCTTCACCATCAAAGTGGATCAATCTCCATCAACATATCAAGCTTGCATCTTAGGAATTGGGAAAGGGCCAATTTTCACATCAAATTGGCACCAATTCCCCCATGGGATCATGTGTTTGCTATTCTAATTAGGATCGAATCTATATTTCTTTGTTTCATTGTGTTCTTTGTTGTTTTCTTTCCTAATTCGAAGTTTGTAAATAGATTTCACGGGGAATCCTTGTTTAACTTGTTTATTCTTATTGTTTTGCAGGTACTAGGATTGGGGTTTGCACATTAGCATTTTGGCATTTTGGCATATTTTAGTCATAGTTCATAGTTGCTTACTAGTTGCATAGTTGCATAGTATTGCATTTCATATCAAATCCTTCAACATTTTTCTTTGGTCTTGGCATTGTGACATATTGCTCACTCAAAATATGAGGGAAAACTTGATATTGCAGAAAATAAAAAATGTGTAATGGAGGTCAATCATGGAGGTTGAAGAGTCAAGGTGATATCTCTCTTTTTTTTTCATGCTTTCCTCCTTTGTGCTTCATTATTACTTTGGGTTTTTTATTTATTTAGCTACTAATCTGCTAACCTAGAAATTTCCCTTAGTTATAATAATTTCTCCCCAAAGTGTTTAAAAACACTTGATACAATAGAATGAAGATGCCATACAAAGTCTCACTTTTATTTCCTCCTTCCCTTTGAATCACTCCAACCCACAAAAACTGGTTAAAACTACAGAAAACAAAGGCCAAACACCAATTAAAAGTCAAAGGTGATCAAAATGATAAAAAAAACATGTTGAAAAAACTTTAAATCTGCCTTTTACCCCATCCAGTAGCACAGTCCGCGATGGCGGCACAGTTTGAGAGAGGTTAGCAGCACTCTGGTGAGACCATCAATGCTCTATGGAGGGAAAATGACCGCGATTGCGGTGCTAATTTACCTAGTGATAGACTTTGGAGTTTGAGTTGTTTGAGCTGAGTGGAAATGACAGAAGCAGTGCAGTTTGAAGTTTTATAGCGTTGCTAGATTGATAGCGGCACAGTTTGACTCTGGCAGCAACACACTTTTTTGTAGACACACAAAATTTCAAAAAATAACATAATTATGGTGAAAAAATGTGTTAATTTCTTCAAATTCTCCCTCCTTCTAGCCCCAAAATGTGAATGGTGATCCTAGACCTACACAAACATAAACAAAAAACATATTTTTAGTCCATAATGGAAGTTAAAACCATCATTCCCTATAAGATTCATTTGAAGCATGAAAACAAGAAATAAAGTGAAGAACACAAATAAAAAAGCTATTAAATCCTATTTAAATGCTCAAACTCTCAATCCCATGGGGAATTGGTGCTATTGTGATGCGGAAAATAGCCCTTTGCCAATTCCTAGTCAAGCTTGATGATGAACTTTGAAGATTGATGCTCCTTGATGAAATTTCTCCATAACCTAGCTATGAAATGATGAAAAACTATGAAAATGAATGAACTTCTCAAAATATGAAGATAATGATGTTGTATGAAGTTGTGGATCCCAAATTACTAAAATAACCTTCTATTTATAGAAGAGAATGATGGAAGAATAAGAAAAATGGATGAATGTGGGATAAAAGACCAACCAATAGCACCATGCCACTTGTCAACATGTGAGTGGATAGAGGTGGAACACATTTTGATGAATGTGCAAATTAATGCTATTAGGTGGAAATTCAAAATTGGAGAAGTGACATGTTGGAGGGAGATGAAAGATGAATTAAATGCCACTTGGCTCAAGAAAAGGACATGTAAGAGGCCTTTAATGCCTTGTTGGATGGACAAGTCCTTTGGAAGGAGATTTTCAAATTTGAGGAATATTCCAACTTTTGATGCCTTTTTGAATGAAAATGGATGAATTTATAAATGAATTAAATTGATTTACTTGCACAAGTTGCAAAATCTAGAGGATTTGATGGATTAGAGTTAGTGTTAATCATGATTTGATTAACTTAGATGAAGATTTAGCTGATTTGACACTTTGACCTAGATTTTTGGATTTAAATAAACCAAAATGAGAGGAATAATGAGTTTAGACTTAATTAAATAAAGTTGAATTTATTTAATTAAAAGAGGATGGTGTTAGACTTAAATCAAATAAAGGTTAGTTTATTTAATTTAAAGGGGATGACCTTAGAACTTAATTAAATAAAATGAAATATTCAATTAAAAGATGGGAATTAGGATTAAATAAATAAAATGATGTATTTAATTAACAGAAGATGATTTAATCAAATAAGGGTTATTCAATTAAGTGGTTAGTAAAGGAGTGATATAGGCAGAACTGATGTTAGTAAACCAGGATCAAGTACATGAGATCAATCAGTATAATTTACGTGTCTACACAAACATGCCAAACACATACTTGAACACCAGATTTATGTGGAAAATCCAAGAAGGAAAAAACCATAGTGAGGACTAGCTCACTAATATATGAATTACAACACTGAATACAATAAGGCTCACTAGGCCTAGAAAGCTAACGAAAGACTCACTATCGATGGCTCATTTCCAAATGAATCACTATCTAGAAGAAATAAGAAAGAAGAAAGAAGAAGGGGTTGCTCACTGTCAATTTGAACTATTAAAATTGCATCTCTCATATGTCAAAGGTATAGTTCCACTAAAGCACAAACAACTCATCAAACAAACTAAAATGTAGACACCTTCTACTCACTACATTAGGAAGTCATAGGGATTAAGGTTCACACTCAAATCAACACACTTTCTCACATTTGCATCTTTCACATCACACATGCTCTACTCTTTATCCATACAAAAATTCTCCTTGTATTTATACCCTCTGTGACCTAAAACAATCTCTATTAGGTTGGCCTTAAGTAAATATACGCACCTCAACCATGCAACATCAAATAGGTCAACACTAACCACTTCCACCATATAAAGAAATGAAGTTGAACCATGCCACTACTTAATTGGGACCCAAATCTACACAAATAAGCTTCTCAACACTTTCTCAAATAATGGTTATCATTTGTAATTAATGCTAGCATGTTAGTTCTTCCAAACTTGCACTAACACTAATAAGCGAAACCAAACACACCTTTCAAGGTGCAAGAAAATCTCGTGGAACACAGAAACACTCAAAAATATTCATACATCTCAAAATATTCCAACATCATCAAAATATTTTGCACAACAATTGCAACCACTAGATGTAGCTTAGGGAAAAACCTAGTTTAGCATATTAGAGCATAAATAAGATAACCCAAAGCAAAGCAATGAAGAACAAATGAGTAAAAACATGAAAACAAGGAAATATCTTAGCAAATGTCTTCAACCTCCATGATTAACCTCAATTGCACCTTTTGTATTTGCTGCAATATTATATTTTCCCTTAGATTTGTGATGAGCAACCTATGATAATGCAAATGTCCTAAGAAAATGTTGAAGGATTCTATCCAAATGCTACACAATGCAACTATGAAGCAACTATGAAGCAAGCCTAAAGTATGCAAATGCCTAAAGCATGAAATCAAGAAATTCCAAGAGATGAAGATGTCCAAATGAGACCAAAATTATCATTTTATAGAAAAGTCAATTTTGGGTGAATGGCCAAGATTGAAGATTGACAAATTCCCTAAGATCAATGGTTGAGATTGAATGTGACAACCCACAATTAGGGTTAGGGAAAAATTAAGGTAAATTTGAAATGAATGGTCAAGATTTGATTCTAGAAAATCAAATCAAAGGAAAAGATTGCATATGACAAGGAGATAAGAATGGCACGGAAAAAGAAAGAGCTGGAAAATTAAATAATATTAGAAATTATTTGATTTATTGAGGAAAAATGACATTTTAAATTAAATAAGATAGATGGTGATAGTGATGTTTAATGATGTGCTAACTCTCATTTTTGCATGTGCAAAAATGATTACCACTGATTTACATGCGTGAATTCAGGCTATCCACATACGCATTTAGAGATCAACTGCGAGATGGGGAGTAGGGATGACTGATGCGGTTTGGACTATATTATATGACCTATATGCCCATTATTTAGGAAAATATGGGACTATTAACAACATTGGTTGAGAGATGGAACTTAGAGACATGTTCATTCCATTTACCAACAAGAGAGGCCACCATGACGATCAAGGATGTGTACCAAATTTTGCACCTTTCTATCAGAGGAGAGAGTGTTGTTTATGATCCACATTGGGGACAATAGGCTATTATAGATTTTTATGAGGCCGATGATGGTGCAAGACTAGGCATCAAGGGATACGATATTCAGTGGGAGTTCATGGTGGAGCATTATCCTCGATGGGATGCAATGTTATGTGATGGAACTTCAAAGTTTTTTTCTCTATGTTCTCTTTTATCTTGCATTTTCTCTAGTCATCTATGGTGTTTGGGAAATTTGTAAGGTTGGGGTTTTACCTTTGTCTTTATGTAAAACCCTAGTGTTCATCTTACACCTTGGGTAGGATATATTTTTCCATTACTTTTTGGGAAGGGCTTTAAAACAACTTAAGCCCATCGCTTCGTCTAGGATAGGCCCCCTTTTTTGTTTTATCATTTTAGTTCCTTCGCTTGACTCTATTTTCCTAAGTCTTGGATGGCCTTGTGCTCCCTCATTTAAGTGACAACTTATGTCATTGTTTGTCATCAGCCTATTGATGTCCCCTTATTCCTTTAATAAATGTTTTTATTTTGCAAAGGGACAAGTTCACATGACCATAGATCAATCATCGTTTGATCTCAGTCGTTCCCTGCCATCCCGCAATGACCCCACCACACTATTTTGGTTGATCGCGATATCACAGGCGAGCACCACGTGTCTCATCTGGTGAAGCCGAAGGGATGATAAAATAATTTGATGCATCTATTTGGTTTAATACATTAGGTAGTGGGTTAATAAAGTGTTTATGAGATGCACGTGTTTCAAATCAACGCAGATGTTATAATCTCGGTAGAAAAGGTGCTTGATGGTTAAGGACAAAGCTAGCAACCGTGTTGGATGAACTGGATTGCGTATGGTTGAAGATCTATGGTTGCCCGCCATCACGTGATCAGAAGTTGTGAGGTATTTATTGATTGCGATATCACTGGTGGGCACCACATGGATTTCCTTGGCAATGCGTAGTATGGCGGGCCTCTTGTTGCCACGATGGAGATTGTGTTAGTTTGATTTGAATGTAGTCATTCGATGATCTGACCAATGTGAAGGATTGATGGCTAATATTTGAACCTGCATCAAATACGAAATGGATCCATTTGTCCAGTGCGCAAGTGAGCTTTAATGGTGGACATGACATCTACTGTCCTGGCTTGATCGAAATAAAGTAACTATTCTTGTGCTTTTGGTATCACAAAGCATTCAAAACATCTTTTTCGGAGCAATCACGGAGCCGAGGATGAAGTCACAAATTGTTACAACAAAGATTTGGGTTTCTACAAGTGCAAAGCCGTGAGTTGATTTATATATCTCATGGTTATTCTGAATTCAAATTTGGGGGAAAATTGTTGTGTGCTTGTCGTAGGGCTTGTTGATAATTGTTTTAGGGCTATAAGTAAATTGAATTGTGGGAAATTGTGAGGTTCTATTCTGTAATTTCATATTTTGTTTAGCCCTAGTTTGTTTAAGGTTCGAGATAGTAAGGAAGCCCTAGTTTACTCAAGATGGCATCGACAAAGCAACACTCTGGCCAAATTGATTATTTAAGTAGAAACCTATATGATGATTTCCTAGATCAATTTCCCTTGTCAACGAATGATAGGAAGAATGGGTTGGTTTTGATGCAAGGAAAAACCCTAGGGGAGGGATTGGTGTATAATTATTCCAATATAGCCGATGCTAGGGTTCCTCTTACTAGTCTAGAGATGTTCAGATTGTGGTTTGGACAGAGGAATTTTCCCCACCCCTTTTCTAATGGTTGGATGTATGATATGGGGAAGCTGGTGGTACCGAATGTGTTCCCTATTGTAGACTTTCTTAGGGAAGTGGCTACATGATATGACCCTATCACATGAGTGATTTGAGATAATGATGGAGAGGTTCTGTTAAACATCAATAGAGAGGAATTCCAATAAGTTTTTGATCTGAGTGAGCCTAGTACAATATTCTTGGTTCCTATTGATCTAGAAGAGATGAAATAGGAATATGGGAGGTCAAAATCACTTTTCAAAGCTAAGTTTCTCCCACCTGATTTGGCTAGGGTAGGAGGTTCAAAATTCCATATTAGCCCTAATGACCAAGAACCTTTCAAACTGAATTGCTTTGCAAAACATTTCTTGCCTACCTTTCACTCATTGTGCTAGATTTTGGGTTTTAGCCCTAACACAGTGATGCCTATTGCTTATATGTTTATGGGGGTGCAAATGCAACACCCTAATTTCTCAGTGATTTATGATTTTGCTTCTTGGTTGGCTGAAATGATACATGAAGGGTTGTTCAAGTTAGAGAAAAATGATACAAGCACTCCATTCTTCTGGTATTCCATGTTAATGTATATGTTCTTGCATAAGAATGTTGATTTCTTCTCTGAGAAGATGGAGTTAAGGCAGTGGGTTAATGGAGAAAGATTTCCAGTGTAGGTTTGGACTACAGATTTGTCATGTAATAGGGATAATGCCAGTTATGTGCATTTTGATAATTGTTTTGCTTCCAGATTGAGAGCTAGGTTGATGGTAAATGTACCCAGGATTCCTAAGGAGTTGCATGATTTCCTCAGACCAAAGGGGAGGAAGCCAGAATTGAAGGTTTTCCATAATTGGGGTGATATTATTCTATACCTAGTCAACATTGTCTTGAGGGTGTATGGTTTTCAGGGGACCCCTCACATATTTCTATACAATGTGCCACCAAGAGTGGGATTTGCAAAAGTTATGTGGCATATTGGTTGTATCCATGAGGACAACCTTATTGGGAAAAGTAAAGGAAAATTTTTCCCAGATTACATAGTGGTATCAGATTTTGTCTTTTCTAAGGGAGGTTGGGTGCACTTTGGGAAATTTTTTGAAGAATACCATTTGAGGTGTGGTCCCAAGTGACAACATGATCCTAAGGGCTTCTTTTCTCTTTTTGGTAAGTTCATGCATGAGTTCAACTTCCTGAAGACTTGATTAGAAATGAATTTGACCTAAATATCTAGGAGTTGAACAAGGAGAAATGGGTAGCTTATGACAAGCTATTTTCTATTGTGCACAAAATGGATCCAAAGTATAATCCATTGATGGAGTTCAGTCCCTATTGTAAAAAAATTGACTTCTTGATGGGAAACTTCAAAGAAATCATGGGCACCTTGATGACCAAGAAGGTAAACTTGGAGTCAGACTTGGGCATACAGGAGCAAGATGCCAGGAAAATTGAAGTAAGACCAACTTACCAACCTATAGAGAGATGGCCTATTTACAGAAGAAAGAGAAATGACAATAGTGATGAGGAAGAAGAGGATAGAAAGGGAAAGAAAATAATGAAATTTCCTACAAAAAAGGTCCAAAGCTCAAAACACCTGGGGCAATTAAAATTATTGATTTGGAAGCACCACTTGAGAATAGTCCCTCACCACCATCATTAGAGCCAAGCCCTAAAAGGAAAAGAATTGAAAAATCACAAGAGGATTTGGTGGATGAGATTGTTGTCACTAACCAGGACATGCAAATGGGTATGCCTTCCCCTCCTAGGTTAGTTGAATTGGTTATCTCTTATTTGGATATGAAAGGAAAATGTGTTCAAGATGCAAGAATGGAGGCATGTAAGGAGTTTCTAGATGATAATGCATTTGTAAAAACTCTAGTCTTCTTGCAATTAGCGTGGAGAATGAAATTGGAAGAATATCAAGATAAATGCAAAAGGAGAAGAGAATTGAGACCTGATAGATCAGACCAGGAGAATGATGATGAAGTGAAAGCTAAATTAATGGAATAGTTCAAGAACATCACTCCTGAGGAGAGGAGAAAATTGGTGAATCAAGCTGGTGTCTTGATTTTACCTAAATGGGACATTGCAGATGTTGTAGCTTTTAATGTTATTCTGAAGTCCAAGCACCCCTTACAAGATTCTGAAGAGGAGGTCAAGGAAGCATTGCAAGATTCTTCCTTCAGTGAAGAGTATGAGACCTTAGAAATTTGGGCTTTGGCCCCTCAAGGGAGAAAGCCGAATGTTACTGATATTAACCCAAATTTAAGAGGAGGGTTCATAATAAAGAGAGCTCCAAAGACCTCAACCACAGAGGCTACTAATTTGACTATGAATGTGGCCAAATTGGCCCAGAAGACTACTGAAAGAGAGGAGGCTGAAAAGAAAAGCCTAATGGAGAAGTACAATGCCATAATTGGGGAATATAGTAAGATGTAGCAAAGGAATGTTGAGCTATAGACTAAGGTGGATAGGTTAAAGAGCAAGCAGATTGGGGAGACATCAAGTGCTCCAGGGATCAGAACATTGCCTTCCACATCAAGGTCAGTGCCTCCTGCTTCTCCTATTGTGTCTACACCAGGGTCTCCTAGTCAAACTCCTTCCCTCAGCCCTACTTTAGAGCTAATTGATGAAGAAATGGAATGCTCTGTTGATCCTTCAAAGAAACAACTAATGCACAAGATTACAAAGTTACAGGAATCCTTGAAGGTGAGTGAGGAGGGAATAGTTATAAAGCAAAGGGATGTTGTAAATGTTTTATTGAGACATTTAAATGAGAAATTTGATGAAAAATTGTCATCTGTGCATTCTTTATATTATTTATTATTGAGTGCAATAAAGAATATTGATAGGGATCAAGAGGTAGTAGTACCATTGATTAAAAGATGGATCCCTAGGGCCAATGATTTAGGTATAATGTATAAAGCCTCAAGTTTTGATGTAAATAATAGGCCCCAATCATTAAGGCCTACTCAGATGTTAGTTAAGTCATTGCAAGGTTTTCAGACCTTACCATATGACTTGAGTAGGAAGATCAGAGAGTTGGTGAAGAATTTTGATGATTGGAGTGACACATTGCTACCCGACATAATTAATGAGCAAGGAAATATCAGGTCACTCCAACAATGGAAGGATCGGGAAAATGAAGTCATCAATTGTCAAATTGGATTAATTTGTGATGACTCAGATTATGATTTATTGGTGAGCTATATGGACAAGATCATTAGCACCAGTTCATTTTTTGAATCTTTTGAAAGAGAAGCGAATCAGGTGGCAGTTAAGTATACACCCTATAGTGTCAAGGTGAATGAGGTAATCAATTTTTATTGGCCAATTGATGAGGAATACCAGAAATGGGTAAATATATATTTGACTAAGGAGGAGTAGAAAGGAGTAGGTTGTTAACGGTTGATAGGTCAGTTGTTGCAGTTACAACAAATTCTAGTTTTGTTTTTGGTGACAGTCTTGGCACGAAATTCTTAAAGTTTCTGCTGTTGCATCAATCATTCTTAGCAGGCACGATGAACATGAGGATTCTCCATGAAATTGTTGTTGTAACAGATTTTTGGAATGTCACTAAGTGGTCCAATTGGTTGGTGACATGTGTACTTTCTAGCTTGATGCTTGTTTTCTCCTTCATTTCTATAAGAAGGATTTCAAGGCGAGAAGTACAGGTTAGCAAGTGAGATATTTTTTGGTCGAGTCTAGGTAGAGTTGCAGAGAAAATTTGTAAAGTTCGATGGATTTTAGAGAAAACACAATTTAGGTTTTGAGTCATTCTATAGTAGGTTTTGAATTCATGAAGATTTATGTTGTATGACAGTACTGGCATTTGAATTGAAATGATTAATTCAAACTCATGTCTCTCCATTATACATGCATATCTGAATTTTGAATAAGATGATCAAGGGTTATCTCGTTCTTCTCACTATTGTGGTGTGTATGATTCTTGTTTTAGCTTTAATTAAAGGAATTAATTAAAATGCTTGAATGAGGATTGTAGGTCGATATGTTCTATATGTGGATTTGATAAGTAGTATTGGGTTAGAATACATGTTGATGAGATTGTAAAGCAATGTTATCAAGGATCTTATATGTTGTGTTAAATATGTCATAAACCCTTAGATGTTTATGAATTTGACTCCCCCAATGGATATATGGCACTGATCTAAGTTGTACTAATTTGTATGGTTTAGTATTTGTTTGTCTGTACCTAGAGCTTGATACAAATTGCAAATCAATGACTATTTTATACTGAGAAATGTGTTGTATCTCATGCTCCAAGTAGTTGATATTATTGATGAACATCCAATTCTATTCGGTATTATCCTATTATGTTGAGCTATTAAATGATATTATCTTTTGTTGTTAATGTCGTTTATGATAATGGTGCAGAGGTTGTAAACGCATTAAGGGATTACCCTCCCGGGTCTTACAGAGCCCAAAGTGTAGGAGGTCTTTAAAATCCTCATCAGTTGGTCCAGATCCTTTGAGCTGCCCTTGATTGGAATTGGAAATTCCATAGGTAGATTAGAAGACCAACTTGGTTATAGTAAAAACAACCAACATTATGCACATTGATTGTCGGTGTACTTATACTAGACCGTTGTGGACATGGGTTCCCTATCAGATGGGGAGATGTGCTCGTGAGGATGAGGTGGCACAGGACTATTTTTGCCTGGGGGCCATGTCTACTAGGCATGCTTTATCATTAATTGCATGAGGTGGCATACAGAGGTGCACACAGTATCAGCTACGGGATGAAACTGCTTATGATTTGAGCTTGGGAGCACATCCCCATCTTTCATCTTCTGATTCAAAGACCACAGCTAGCTGAGGGGATGCCATATGTCTATTTGTATGTTGGTGTGCTACAAAAGACTAGAGTTGGAGAGACATGATACTGGTGGCATCGGATTGATACTTTTATGGCATTTGTCTAGAGGCCTTATAGGGGCTGTGCACATTGGGTCAATGAGGGTGATCACTCGGCATTATGTAGATAGTTCATATATATTATTGGTCACACTGTGTAGTCACAACTCATTATTGAGATGTACCTACCCCAGCAGGTGTTACCACAGTTCAACAAGTGGCAGGATGTACTAGTGGGGACATTAGATTATGTGAGATCATCCTGGGAGACTATATGGGGACCATCTATATAAGTGCCCCTAGCAGAGTAGTAGATTGATGGGCTAGTGGCACAACAATGGGCCTAGAGTGGGGGTCTAGTGGATCCTGGTATGACAATGGATTTTGATGAATTATGGCAGGAACACAGGCCACAGTCGTTGCCATATCCAGATGGGCTAGCACCAGTTGATCATTATTCAATTATACCATGAGTGTGGTGAGGTAGCCAAGGAGGAAGAGATGGCAGCAAGGGGAGGGTGAGAGATGGAGGCCAAGGAGATGGGGGGAGAGGAGATGGTGGAGATGATGATAGAGGTGATGGAGGAGATGGTGGGGGTGGAGGGAGGAGGAGGAGAGGATGAGATGGTGAGAGGTAGGGAAGGAGATTCCACCAGTGTGTTGAGAGGGTGCCCCTTGATGTGATTGTTGAGGTAGCAGAGGAGGAGAGGGGTGAGGAAGTTAGATAGGAGGAGGAGAAGTCAGAGGCTGAGGTTAGGCAGGAGGAGGAGGGGCTAGAGGCAGAGGTTAGGCCAGAGCAAGAGGTGGAGGATGAGGTGCACATAGGAGAGAGGGCCCTAGATGCCATTGGAGGGGAGGAGGAAATTGGGGGTGATGAGGAGATAGGAGGCAATGATGAGTAGCTAGAAATTGGTGGCAAGGATGAGATGGATGAGGCAAAGAGAGCTCAAAGAGCGGATGGTGGAGGGAGAGGATGA
This sequence comes from Sequoia sempervirens, assembly GCA_007258455.2. Taxonomy (NCBI): domain Eukaryota; kingdom Viridiplantae; phylum Streptophyta; class Pinopsida; order Cupressales; family Cupressaceae; genus Sequoia; species Sequoia sempervirens. The sequence continues at coordinate 193,405,217 of VDFB02058242.1, read as the reverse complement.
TATACCTAGGGGACCACCTTTGCCTCATGATGCTACCGTTGACCAGAGATTGAAAGATATGTAGCAGAGGTTAGACGAGGCCACAAAAAAGATTAGATCCTTGTAGGAAGAGCTTGAGATCACATGAGTAGAGAAGGATCAAGCTAAGATCCAAAGGCAAGAGGCACAGATCTGGTGTTTTGAGTTTGCACAGTTATGCTCAAGGCCAGTTGGGGATGTCGCCAGGGAGTTAGCCAAGGTCAGTGCTAGCTGGGGACAATATTGTATGTTATATCAAAGAGTAGTGTCGGCTGAGTAGTGGGAGCTTGGGTTATCTAGATCTCATAGCAGGATAGGAAGTGGTTCAAGGAGTAGTAGTCGGACACACAATAGCCATAATTAGAGCAGTGTGGGTGATTCTACCTCCTCAGGGCATTCATCAGGTCACCAATCCCATCACGGTCACAAACATTCCTCAAGCTATAGATCCAACCAGTCATGGTTCATCTACTTCAGGGCACAGGTCAGAGCACAATCAGCCTTCGGTTATAGATCCATCAGCCTCACATACTTTTCCTACCATGTCCATGATGCCATTAGTTCCCATCATAGAGCACCAAGCACCTCCGTCTTCTCCTCAAGGAGATGAGGAGAGCACAACCTAGGGAGTTTTTTATTGTTATCTTGTTGTCATGTTATTATGTGTGGGGCATTATGACATGACATTTATATTTTGACCATCGAGCCTGCGAGCTCTATTTTTGGGATATCTCGTGACTCTATCTTGTGACATGATTTTTGAGATTATATACATGATGTAGTTTTGGTGCAACCTATATGCTTTATGTTATGTGATAATGTATTATTATTTGATTATGTCTATGATATATGCATTTATGATGATGATTATGATGATGCATTTTATATTTCATGTGATGTATGAAGTTATGATGGTTATTTATGCTTATATGCCATGATGAGACTATGTTATGTATGATGGTTACTTTATGATGTTCTATATGGATGCATAATGTTTTGGTTCTAATGAATTCCATGTTTATGATTATAGATGCATTGATGTGTGACCATATATGTATGGATAATGCAACATATGATGCCTTATGTTATGTTGTATATGCATTACTAATATGGACAATGTATGGAAATGTTAAATGTACTTATATGTTATGTGAATGCAAATGAATGCAAGTATTATATGTTATTGATGTAAATGGAAATATGTGAATAAATGTTAATAAATGTATGCCTTAATGGATGTTTAATGTGTAATGCAACTAAATGAACAGATGTGTGATGAACTCATGCAATGTCTACATTAGCATTTATGCAAATATATTTTTGTATGTCATAGGATATCCTCAAGAGATGGAAGAGGAGAAATGACAAGACAAAAGGAGATGGATGTTAGTATGGAGACAAAATCCTTTAACATATTACCAAAGACTAATAGTTGTTGCTCTTAATCATCATTGGGTAGATTATTTTAATCGCCAACAAACACCATGATATGACATAGATCTATGGTGTGCAAGGTCATACCATCACATGAGATAAGCAGTTGTAGACAAGGATGATCATAACTCATACTAAGAGCGCAATTTCCCAAGTCTTTTTGTCACAACCAACCACAAAAACAAGAAAGACAAGAAAGACAAGCCATGAAATGTTGTTTCTCCTCTAAATCCTGTTGCCAGGACATCCTCGAGGAACTAGCAATATGACTATTTGAAAAAGACAATACAAGACAATCATCATGATATGTCGTTGCTCCTGTAAATCCTGTTGTTAGGATATCCTCAAGGAACTAGTAACATGATCAAAAATCAAAGGAAAAAATGACAAATAGTGTTTGCCAAGTGTTTGTCGAGTTTGTCTAAATGTCAAGTGTTTTGATCCCAGGATGCCAAGTTTTGACGATGTCCATATGATGAATGCCAGGTAATGCCAATTTCAGGAAGGACACATCCTGAATGATGTCGATGTTGAGAGGATCGATCCTCAAATTCCAAGAGAATCTCTCAAAATGCCAAATGATGGTGACAATACCTAGGAAGGACACATTCTAAGGCATAAATAAATGACATGGGTTGTTATTCAGAAGGACACATCTAAAGATTAACCAAGAGTTGATATTTTGACTTGTTTTGACTGAATTTGATCAAATTTGACTAAGTTTGACCAAAGTTGATTGGGTTTGATCAAAGTTGACTAAGTTTGACTTGTTTTAGAATGATTTGTTTGTCTTGAAAACATTTAATGTGTGTTCCAGTTTAGTGTCATGAACCCTAATGGACTGACCTAGTGTGGCCTCGGGGGCTCATCAATTGATGGCCTTGCCTATGTCATACACTCAGAGACCTCATAGTTCGACACGACCAATGAATTTGTCTTGATTGATCAAAGATTGAGTCGTGATTTTATATTGACAAACCTAGAAGGACTGACCTAATGTCTTGGGGCCCCAAAGATGAGCCTTGCCTACATAGAAAATGCGCAGAGACAATGTAGCTCAACAATGACATCGACTAACTGACATGATTGACTTTGACTCTATTTTTGGGATTTTCAAGTGTTATTTAGATGTTTTTGTGTTTTTGCCATTTTTATTTTTTTAAAATTTCTTCAGGATATTTTTCGATTTTTAGGTCTTTTTTCAGGACATTTTATGATTTTTTTTCACTTTTTTTAGGATATTTTATGATTTTTTGTCTTTTTAGGACATTTTATGATTTTTTCCTTTTAGGACATTTTATGATCTTTTTGTCTCTTTTTTTTTCAAGATATTTTATGATTTTTTTTGTCTTTTTTTTCAAGACATTTTATGAGTGACAAGACCATGTGTGATACCCATTATAGTTAGGTGATAAAGTATTTCCCTTAGTTAGGTCAAGGACTAGCCAAGCTCGAAGGATGTGCAAAGGACGTGCTTGGGGTGACAGATAGACGATATGCAAGATCTCATGTTAACCATTTCTAGCCATGGAAAGAAATGGCAAGACTTTGTGATACGAAATTGCAATGGTGTTTATTATGTACTAAGGTAGATAGAGTGACAGTAGATGGAAAAACAAAGAATAACTACACATGGTGCCTGTTTGCTAGGTTTTCACCATGGTACTTATCCAAAGGATCTTTTTACCAGGTTTTCACTATTGGATGAATTATTTCTCTTTACTATTTTTTTGTCATTTTTTTTATTTTTTTGGTGTCACCAAGACGCTTGTTTGCCAAGTTTTCATCAGGGTGATGATTTTTTATATTTTTCAATTTTTTTGTATTTTCGATGGTTTTCAGCCTATCTTTCTGATGCTATGCATAGAATTTTTGGAATTGCAGACTGTTGATGAGCTCTGTCAATTGTTCACCATTTGGAGTAGCTAGCTAGTAAGCTCTAGAACCGAATGAGACTATGATTATGTAAGGACCCAACCAATTGGGCTCAAACTTGTCGGGTTTCTCTCTATTAGACTGATTCTTAGGATTTTGCATTAGGACCAGGTCACCAATATCAAATTTTCAAACCATGACTCTGTTGTTATAACTATGGAAGAGGTGGTTCTAATATGCCTGTAAATGGTTTAAGGCATTTTGTCTGCGTTCCTCTAACATCTCTAATTCATGCATTCGTGACTATCTATACTCTTTTTCATCAATCAAGCCCTTCATGGAGACTCTTAAAGATGAGATTTCAACCTTGATGGGTAAGATGGCTTCAAATCCAAAGACCAAGGTGAATGGAGTGGCTCTTATAGGCATGTGGATGTTGGTGTGGTAAGCCCACAGAGCAGGGTTAAGTTGTATGTGCCAGTCATGGCCAACGTCATTGACTGTCTTCTTAAGAATTTTGATAATTTTCTTATTAGATGTCTCAGCCTAACCATTTCCTTGTGGGTAGTATGGCATGGAGAAATGAATTTGGATGTGGGAGAGTTCACACAACTCACATGAATCTTCATTTTTGAAGGAATGACCATTGTCTGTGATGATGGACTATAATACACCATACCGACAGATGATGTAGTTGAGGATGAATTTGGAGATATGCTTGTTGGTTATGTATGTGAGGGGGGTGGCTTCAATCCACTCAGTAAAGTACTTAGTGGAAGTGATAATGAATTTATGGCCATTGGAATATTTGGGATGGATTATTCCCATGAGGTCGAGTCCCTATTGCATGAAGGGCCATAGAGAAGTAATCAGCCAAAGTTCCTAAGCTGGTGCATGGATCAAATCACTATGTATTTGACATTGGCGACATGTTCTGACAAACTCAAGTGCATCTTTTTCCATTGTCGGCCAATAATACCCAAGTCTTTTGATCTTCTTAACTAAGGTCGGACCACTCAAATGAGATCTGCATATACCCTCATGTACCTCACATAAGGTTGTTCATGCTTCGTTAGTGTTAATACATCGAAGAAGGGTATTGTCAAAGTTTCAGCGGTATAAGGTGTCACTGATGATGGTGTATCATGCAACTTTACAGATAAAGGATTTCCATTTGTTATTGGATAGGTACAGGGGAAGGGTCTGGAACTGGAGATAGTCATATATGTCTTGATACCATGGTGAGGTCGGACCAACAAGCTCACAAACCATTTCTAACTTTGAAATGTCATATGCAGGAACTAGAATTTGCTCCACCAAAAACTCAAATTGTGGCACATTGCTAGGAATGTCTAGGAGAGATCCAATTGTATCCATCGCATTTTCTGCCATGTTTCGTGCCCTAGGAACTTGTTCAAAAGAAAGCATGTGGAAATATGACTGAAAACTCTCAACCATGTATTTGTAAGGAATTAACTTTTCATCCTTGGTGTCATATTCATCGTTGACTTGATTGATGACCAACTGAGAATCTCTAAAGACCAGAAGTGTTTTGATTTTCCATTTTATAGCTATTCGGAGTCCTATGACAAGTGCCTCATATTCTGCAACATTATTTGTACATGGAAAATAAATACGAAATGACTTGAGGATGGAGTCTCCTTGTGGTTTGATAAACAATATTCCTACTCCTGAGCCATGACTAGTATGAGATCCATCAAAGTAAAGTTTCCAAGGTGATAAAGCTCTGTATGAAATATGGACTCATCAGGGAAATCTACTACCAATGGATGATCTCCTTGTATAGGTGCATCTGTGATTTGATCTGCTATCACTTGTCCTTTTATGGCCTTTCGTTCCACATACTATATGTCATACTCACTCAAGATCATAACCCATTTTTTCAAGTGACCGATCAATGCTGCTCGACTTAGGAGATATTTCAAGGGATCAATCTTTGCCACTAGATGTGTCTTGTGATTCAACATGTAATGTCTTAACTTTTTGATAACAATGACAACTACAAGACAGGTACATTCAATAGGTATGTAATTGAGCTCATATCCAACCAATGTGCAACTAATGTAGTATATTGCCCTTTCCTTCTCATCATGATCATTTTGTACAAGTAATTCTCCCAGTGTTGAAGTTGTTGCAGAAATATATAGGATCAACATTTTTCCTTTGATAGGTGGCATTAAGACAAGTAGTGACAATAAATAGTCCTTTATTTATTGGAAGGCCTCTTGACATCTATCAGTCCAGACAAAGGGGATTCCTTTTCATAGGAGATATTGAAATGGATGGCACTTGATTGCTAGTTGTGCGATGAAGCATTAGATAGACTATAATCTGCCTTGCAATGTCCTTAGCTCACTTATTCCTTTTGGCGAAGGCATGTCTAATATGGCTTTCACTTTGGAAGGATCCACTTCAATGCCCCTATGAGAAACTATATATTCCAAAAAATTTCTTGATGTCACACCAAAGACACACTTCTTTGGATTCCAGCAGACCTTGCATTCTTCCAATCTCTTGAAAAAAAATTCTAGCACATTAAGGTGATCTTTGCATGTCAAAGACTTTGCCAAAAGGTCATCCACATAATCTTCCACTAGCTTGTGCATCATGTCATGAAATATTGTTGCCATATCTCTTTGATATGTGACGCCTACATTCTTAAGGCCAAAAGGCATGAAGTTCCAGCAGTATGTACCCCAAGGACATGTAAATTCTATTTTATCCTGATCTTTAGGGGCAATCTGAATCTGATTATAACCCAAGAAACCATCCATGAGGGACAACATCTCATATCCTACTGTAAGGTCAACTATGATGTCTATGTTTGGTAATGGAAAGTCATCCTTTCAGCATGCCTTGTTCAAATCTCAAAAGTCTATGTAGATGCGTATTTGACCATTTGACTTAGTGATAGGTACTAGATTTGAAATCCATTCAACATAGTCTATTGACCATATGAATCCCACATCTAACAACTTCTTGAGCTCAACTTTGACTAACAAGGCTATTTGTGGGTGCATCTTTCACAACTTCTATTTTATTGGCTTGGTGTCTGGAAGTAAGGGAAAATGGTGTAATACTAATTCCAGATCCAACCCAGGCATGTCAACATAGGACCATGCAAAGTTAATATTACGTTTTGAGAAGAATTTTGGAATTTAGGTTTCTCTTCCTCTGTCAAAGATGTTGCAAAGAGAATGATTTTGGGATCTTATGTTGTGGCTATGTTAACTTCCATGGTGTTCTCAATGAGCATTGCCAATTTTTCTTGTGTGATGGGGAGAAAGTACAATCCTCCATCCTTAGGCGCCTCGAAGAAGTTTTCACCCTCAAATACGTCCTTTATTTTTACTTTTGTATCGTTAGAAGGTGCCTTTCGGTTTTCACCTAAAGACGTGTCTTTTTTTGTTTCATTTTTGTTTTTTTTTTTGTGACTAGAGGATTGCACAGTATTCTCAAAATATGCTGCATAATCTAGGTCTATGGAAAATCCATATTTTTGGTCCCTAATTGGTATGCCCTCACAGAGTCCCATAAATTCTACGATGGCTTCGTCATTTTGAAATATGTCCATAACTAGTGGGCCTTGTTGATCCCAATCAATTAGCTATGGGTAGACAAGGGAGATACCATCATCAGTATTGGAAAATGGTGGGGAGGATGCATAAAGCATGTAGATGGATTCAGAAAGGGTAAAGATGAAATTATCGTCCTCCAACTCCCATTCAGATTCTATCCAATATTATCCTTCACTTGATTCAGACTCATTATCAAAATAGGGGAAAAATGGATTGGAATCACGATCGATAGTGTCATGTGGCAATTCATATGGTCGGGCAGGTGTGTCTGAATGATGGTCAGATGATGATGTAGGTTTATCATTATCTCAAGGCTAAAATATTCTAACCCATTCTTCTCTCATTAATGGTACTTTGGGAGTGTCTTTAGGAAGGTCAACTTTGAACATCTGTCTGAATTGTACATCAAAGGAAAGTTCACTAGGTTCTAGAAACATTTCATCAAGGCAACACTCACTTAGGGATCTTTGGGAACCAAATTCCCATTCATGTGAGTCAGTTTCGGTAAGGGAATCTTCAATAGTCTTGACACTTTCAGAAACATTCACACTCTCACCCGAAATTACATTGGTACTTTGATCGTCAGTTTTGGGTAGCCCAAACCCTAACCAAAGAAGCTTTAGTCTTTAGGAAGGCATTATAGGTTCTCGCATTCCAGTTTTGTTTTTTTGAAGGCCACTAGTTCCATCATAGCCTTGTTCCTTCACCATGTCATATCCTTTGCCATATATCTAGACTGGTAATGGGGATGGGTCTTCTAGGTCTTTATAAATCTAGGTTGATATGTCCTTGATTTCTTCTTTGCTTATGTCTCCCCATTTTATAAAAAATTGTGATAGAGGAACTTTGAAAATCTCTTTAGGCTCCATTATGAAATAAGGTTGACCATAAGCCTTTGGAGACTTGGGTATTGTAGTGATGCAGTAGGTCGTGTCCAATTTATATTCTCTACAACCTTAGTCCTAGATCTTGATATTACGATCAACCTTTAGGATGGAGGGAGATGGTGTGGCAGAAGATGAGGAGGACGTGGATGATTTTTCAAGTGTGGATGGATCGATGTATTTTGAAGAAGAGGGAGTCAAAGCTTCCCTGTTAATGGGTACTTGATGTTCTGAAATACCCCTTAGATTGGTGCAATATTGGAATGGATTGGGGTCTCCATATATAGTGATTTTAGTGCAGTCAAAAGTAAACTTCAAACATTCATGGTAAGTGGATGGAACAAATTTTAGGGCATGGATCTAGGGTCAACCAAGAAAGATGTTATATGGTAACTCTAGATCCAAGACTTGACATGTTGTGTCCATAATGACCAGCCCAACTCAAATAGGAAGTGTGATAATACCCCAAGAGGAGAATTCTTCATCATCATACACCTTTATCACAATGCTCTTGGTAGCATCTACACGAGCATTAGAGAAGCCTAGAGCCTTAACCAATTTTAGGGAGAATATGTTTAGTCCTATTTTTCCATCTACTAAAACTCGTTTGACCTTATGTTTATGGATAAAGACTTCGATATGCAATGTGTCATTATGAGAGGGTTTCAGTGATGAATAGTCTTGGTCTAAAAATGTTATGTGATGGGGAGTGGTTAGGTATCCCACCATAGCTTCAAATTGGTTGACATCAATGTCATGAGGGATGGAAGACTCCTGCAATGTTTTGTCAATTATGGCCTTGTGCGCAGGAGAGATGCGTAGTAGCTTAAGTATAGAGATTTGGGTAGGTGTTTTTCCTAACTGGTCAATGAGGTTCAACTGTCCCTTTGGTTGTGACTATTTAGCAGATGGGCCAAATTATGAATATTGTGGGAATGAACTAGGTATCGTGATCTTTGGCTATCTAGGAGGAGGAGGACCGATATGGTGACTTTTCCACCTCGAGGAGTGACATTGCACTTAGGTTCTTTCTTGATGATAATTGTATTGATGTACTTGTCAACAACTCGAAGGTGATTAATAATGGGTCCACCGGAATAGTCGAAGGTGGTACGAGTGTAATTGGCTCAGTTATTATTGGTCTTTGGACCTAATGTTAATGATTATTTGAACTATGGTCCTGTAGTGGGTTTTTATGAATTGTGTGGTCCACGTTCGATGCAAATTATTGTCCACCCAATTCAATGATGTGATTTCAATGAGGTCTTGTACAAGATTTCTTAATTGTTGACAAGAGGAGGTTTTATGCCATTTTGCATGGTGGTAATCATAGAATGCATTTTCATCCCACCAAGATGGCTTAAACTATCCTGGGTCATATGGCTTGGGGTCTTGTAATGTAATGACACTATTTTTGAGGACCTTCTTTAGGTCCTCTTCAACTGGTTCACCCAAGGCAGTGTATGTACATCTTTTTGGGAATTGCCTTGTTTGATGTGGCTATCCTTGGTCTCGATTGTTTGGATTGTTTTGATTGTTTTGATTATTATGGATGGCATTTGTAGTAGGTGTCAATGTGACCAATGGTGCATTTTTTGGTTGAGCTCCTTTGAGAGTGAGTATAGGACCCATTGTGTTTACTGCCTTAGTGTTAACAACGCCATCGTTGGTAATGTGTTTATTCTTGACCCAGTATTTATTTTTGTCTACAAGTGGGTTTGTGTTCATGTTCTTGTTGCCATATTTGAGTTCTCCTTTAGCAATAAGGGCTTTTTCAAGTTGGACTCCCTTTTCAACTAAGTCTATGAAAGTGGTGCAACAATGAACTTGTAAATTGTATCTTAGTGGGTCGTTTGGAACAAAAATTTCTACCTTTTTATTTCTTTGGTATCTCGATGTGGCAACAACTTGCTAAACTTATCCATAATTGGAAGAATGGAATAAAGGTCTCACTCATTTCTTCTTCAGTAAGCATGCACATATTGGCAATGGAGACGTCGATGTCAATGTTATAGGCATAATTTCATACAAATTTTCCTACAAGTTCCTCCCATGATTTTATTCCCTTAGGCAAGGTGGAAAACTAGTCAAGTGCGGGACCTGCAAGACTCTTAGGGAAGAGTCTCATCAAATAAGTAGGCTCATAGGAAATGTCCATGCAATTGGTTGTAAATTCTTGAATTTGTTCAAGTGGATTTGTCTTGCCTTTGTATTTATTAAAGTTGGCACCACGTATCTAGGAGGAAACTGTGGCATGTGTAGACTCATGTCAAAAGGGTATGGAAATAGGTCATACAATGTATGATTCTTTTTTTGTTGCATTTGCATGTTCTCCATCTATTTTTTCAAGGTCGCAATTTGTGTTGTGAGTGCATCAATTATGGGGTTGTTCGTAGTGTCACACATGCTAGTAATAGGTATTCCATAAGTCCTCATTTTTTGTGAGGATGCGTTTGGATTTTGTTGTGGGAAATGTTCATGTGAAATGTATGATGTGTTTTGGTTTGGAGGTTGTTAGTATTGCGAATTCAGATTAGGAATATTTTTTTGTGTATGGATGTGTGACGTGTATGTGGGAATGTGCATTCCAATAGTATTAGTCGATATTTTGCAGAATATGTTGACCTTGAGTGTCTTGTTGTCAAAATCAAGTCATGTGTCGTGTATTCTGATTTCCTTGTCCAAATTGGTATATGTTTCCATGTGGCATGTTGGTGTTTTTCCTTTGGGGGATATTGTGATGAAGTATTGACGTTTGGTTGGGGTCCTGGAATGGAAATACGTCATTTATTTCTTACAAAGGGGTTGAATGAATTTGTTTCCATGGTATTATTTGAAGACCCAAATATAAGTCTTGACAATGTCATTCCCATGGTGCTAGATGATGCTCCAACTAAGAGATTTGAAGAATTTTCCCCCATTGTTGAGGATCTAGAGGTAGTTCCAATTGATTGTGAGAATGTTGTTGGCATTCAAGATATTGATTGTGACGTGGTTGATGTTCCTCCAATGGATGTCGTGTTGACTGTGCTAGACATATTTTGAGAGTTGGTACCACTAGAAGTAGCATTGATGGTGTTTGTCACATTTTGTGTGGTGGCACCAATGAAGGTATTGTTTGCATTGTGTTGGGGTTGACTAGTGTTGGAAGTATTATTTGCATTGTTGCTAGCATTGTGATCGGGAGAGGCTGCTCTTAAAGTGTTAATGTCAAACCCACATCGCAATTTAGCCCCTTGGTGTAAAAGCATGGCTAGAAATCAGTCTAAGTCTTGCAATAATAATTCTTCCACAAAAGAGGCCATGTCAGGATTTTTTGCGATAGCTTCTAAGTCTTCCACAAATACATGTTCATTTGCATCTCTACGTATGAATGGTTCAAAGGGGTTGCGTGAGGAAGATGGCATGTTCATGTCACTAAAAGGATTGATGAAAGGTGCCCCCACATATGTGTCTTGGTTCATGTTATTGGAAAAGTTATAGGTGTCTTGTCCAAAAGGGTCCATTTGTCTTTTTTTCCTTTGGAGCCTAGTCTCAACCATATAAGGATTTGTTCAAATTAGGAAGATGAAAAATGACAACTAAGCCTACAAATGGGGAATAGTATGACACTATGTTTTTTGGATTTTCTTGAATAAGGGATGCAAATGCAACTTTATTTTTTGGGTTTTTGGCAATAAGAAATGCAATATGACAATGTTGTCTAAAGGAAATGGCAATTGCAAAAGATAATGAAGACTATTTTATTTTGGATTTTTAGGAATAAGGTATGCAAAATGAGGACTAAAATGACTTGAATGTTCTAAGGTATGCAAAGGTCTAGGCAATTTTGGTAGACTTTTAGAAAAGGTTTACTCAACCACTCAAAGCTTGGTCTATGTCTCAATTTGGATCATCAAAGGACTTGTTAGTATGACTAAATGACAAGATGACAAAGTGAGGTTTTCTAACTAGACTTTTGAGTTGGAAAGGTCTACAAAAGGACAATGACTAAAAGAAATGATTTTGACTAAGTCCAATGATAACCTACTTTTGGAGGCAAAGATTTTGGAAAGTGTGGTAAGTTTTCCTATTCCAAATTTGCAACAAGATGAGGATCTAAAGACTGGTTTATTGCTGAAAATGAAGATGATGGACTCTAAGGATGCAACTAAAAATTTGCAAGGATGGACCTATGGGAAAATGCAAGATAAAAGATGCAAAGAATGAAGGACTTGAGCAATTCCTTATTTGGTTTTTAACAGAGGCCACTGGAAAAGGATGTTTGATAGTAGATTGAAAATGTTTGGACTTGGGTTTTCGATAATATTGTTTTTGTAAATGCTAGGAAATTGCATCGTTTCAGGTCACAAATGCATTGTAGGATGTCAAATGCATCTTAAGTTAAGCGAATGCATCATTTTAGGTCACAGATTCGACACAGTAAAGCAATTGTGTTGTTCTAGAAATCAAATACGATTCAAAGCAATCAAATGTGTTGCAGAGGACAAATAATGTGTTTTAGTAGAGCAATTATAGTTTAGGATAGAAAATGTGTTGCAGAGAGTAGAAAATGTGTTGTAGGATGACCGAAGGTCTAGTTTGTTTGCAATTTTGGCAAAAATTCAGAATTGTTTGAGTTTGAATGAATGTTTCCAGATCTATGAAAGGTGTTTATTTTTTCAATGTCTCAAAAAACACTTGGTAGACACAATATTTTGTCTTCAAAATTTTGAAAACATGCACAATGAAGACAAGCACAACCCTAGATTAGGTAAGGACTATATTCACTAGGTTCCACGTGGGTTTCCCCAGCCACACTTATTCTTAGCAGGTGATCTAGAAGCTTGGCCACACAAGCTCCCCCTTACATTGCACTCACTTCTTAGGTCAACCAACCTTTAAGCCCCCCATAACTCTCTCATGGTAGGATTTTCACCTTTACTAAGAACTGCGAGAATGTGGATGCCTTGGCAACGACTATTGTTGTACTAGCGAATAGATGGGTTTTTGGCAACTACACAAAGGTTTTTAGTTTGAGATTCCCATTTGAGTGGCCACACATGGGGCAAGATTAGCTCTGATAAGGAGGAATTTTAGCCTAAAGAGGTTACACTCAATAGGGTTTTGGGGAATTCACTTGTCTGTGTGACACATCCGCACTTGTAATCCTAAGTTTTTCATTAGGATTCACTTTTGTATACCAATTCAGAGTAGCTCAACTAAAGAGCTTCATTTTCAGTTTCAGTAGCCTTGTGGTGAGTACTTTTTCCCACCAAGGAAGGCCCAATTCCTAGAGTCAATAATAGTTTCTCTTGCACCCAGGATCACACAAGTGTGCAAGGGGAGAGGATACTTCTATTATTGAATTGGGGTTACACAAATTGGAGACACTTGTTCATTTTAGTTATCAAAATTTTAATGTGAAGAAAACACCTAAAACACTTTGTTCATTTTAAACTTTTAACTTGATGTGAGACAAACAAGGTTCATTTTCAGCCCATGACATGAAGATGCATGTAAATTTTAACCATATGAGTGTCAATGCAAGATTGTGTTTATTTTAAGCCCATGACATGAGAATGCATGTAAATTTTAACTATATGAAATATGAATGTAGAATTGTTTGTTGTTGTTTGTTTGCTTTAAGGAGTTGAAAAAAATGAATGAAAACCAAGGTTAGACTCCTCGCCACATGTTGTAAAAAAAATATTAGTAACCCAAAATGCCTCAGCTACTAAATAGAAAAAAAAAATCTAGAAAATTCTGCCAAATCCAAAAATAAAATTTTACCAAGCGATTGCGTCGTTCTACAAGTCAAATGCATCGTAGGGAAAAAATCTATAATTTACTAGGAAAATGTGTCGTTCTATATAGAAAATACGTCTCAGTGTCAAAAGCTAGAATCTGTCAGATAAATGCGTCAACCTGCATGTCAAATGTGTCGTTCTGCAAGGTGGACTTGTCACAATAGAGCATATGAGTTGTTTTTTAAGGAAAATGCATCACGATACTATGAATGCAGCTCACAAAATAGCAAATGTGTCGCACCATACCTACACTTCCAAAACAAAAAATGTCATATGGAAATCTGCAAAAACAAGTGTTTTGGCATCGAGTTCACCAATGTAGCTTAGGGAAAAACCTAGTTTAGCAAATTAGAGCATAAAAAAGATAACCCAAAGCAAAGCAATGAAGAAAAAAGGAGTAAAAACATGAAAACAAGGAAATATCTCACCAAATTTCTTCAACCTCCATGATTAACCTCCATTGCACCTTCTCTATTTGCTACAATATTATGTTTGCCCTCAGATTTGTGATGAGCAACCTATGATAATGCCAATGTCCTAAGTAAATGTTGAAAGATTCTATCAAAATGCTACACAATGCAACTATGAAGTAAGCCTAAAGTATGCAAATTCCTAAAGCATGAAGTCAAGAAATGCCAAGATGTCAAGATGCCAAGAGATGAAGATGTCCAAATGAGACTAAAATTACCATTTTATAGAAAAGTCAATTTTGGGTGAATGGACAAGATTGAAGATTGAAAAATTCCATAAGATCAATGGTTCAGATTGAATGTGACAACTCACAATTAGGGTTAGGGAAACATTAGGGTAAATTTGAAATGAATGGTCAAGATTTGAGTCTAGAAAATCAAATCAAAGGACAAGATTGCATGTGACAAGGAGATAAGAATGGCACGGAAAAAGAAAGAGCTAGAAAATCAAATAATATTACAAATTATTTGATTTATGGAAGAAAAATGACATTTTGAATTAAAAACTAATTTAATTCAAAAGTGGGGTCATGTGATAGTAAATAATTAAATTAAATTATTTACTTGGAGAAAGAAAATTAGAAAGTGGGACAATATTAAATAAATTAAAGAACTTATTTAATTATGAGAAGATATTTAGAAATTAATGACGTATTTAAATAAATAAATAAAAAATTATTTATTTAAATAATCAGGAGGAAATAATGAGCAAAATATAATTAAATAAATTTAAGAATTTATTTAATCATAGAGAGATTAGAGAATTAGCGACGTATTTAAATAAATAAATAAAATTTATTTATTTGAATAATCAAGAGGAATAAAAGACATGAATTAATTAAATAATTATGAATTATTTAATTAATAGTTGAAATGGGACCATAGGACATAATTAAATATTTTAATTATGCTAGGAAGAAATGTGGAGAAAACAACTTGCAAGTCTAGGTCAATTTTATGTGTCTACACTTGAAACTCAAGAACACCTTCATTTTGTGCAACCTATAAGGAAAGCTTAGTGTGGAATCACCTTCCTAATGCCAATTCTTAGAAGAGAAATGTGGAAAGTACATTCAATTTCCAATTACAATTCATTAAAGATGCATTTTAAACAGAATAACCGAGTATACAATTTAAACAACACAAAAAACGAACACTAGATTTATATGGAAAAACCCTTACAAGAGAAAAAACCCACACACCAAGCAAAGTCACTTTGTAGTACAGTAAATGATGTTTACATAAAGAGTTACAGAATTGTGCTTTCAGATGTTAATTCATAGTATCAACTTCAGTAGCATTGCATTTACTTGATTAACCTCACTCTCCAATCAAACTATACAAAGCTTTCCAACCTTACAAAAAATGCATATTCACATTCATTCTATGTTTTCCATTCATCCAAGGAGTCGATTTGATTTGAATCCCATATGCAGTTGTACACAAACTTTCTAATTTTCCAAACATGTCAAACTATCGATGGGACTTCATTCAAGCTCTCCCAGAACTTTCAAAGTCACGTCGATATCCACATTGTTTGCCAAATCACCTAGTCAAACATCCTCCATTGACATCATCCAATCCTTGCTCTCCCGCTTAGCACCGTCTAGGTCCCACCAAGGCACCCATGGGCTAGCGGGTTACACATTCCAATATATTGACATATCGATGGGACAATATATGATCTCTCATCGATATAAAGACGTCACTTGGATGAAGATCATTACTCTCCATGTGGTCCCTACTACCATGTTATTACCTCTTACACCAATTACCACTTCCCCGAAAGGAACTTCCTGGGTCATACCACAAACACCACGGGTTGGCGAGTGGTGCACATAATAGTCCATTGGCCCATCAATGAGACTTAAACCAAGGTCCCTTTGACATCCTTTAGTCTTTCTAATAGGATTCCTTCACATAAAACTCATAGCTCCATCAGACCATTGAGGAGACTATGAATAAGGTCCCATAAAAAATGAACAGTCAGGACGATAAAGGAATAAACATAAAACACTATAAACAGAATATCAAGCCAGTAATTTGAGGTATATTTTCCAACATGCTCCCACTTGACAAAGAACTTACTAGCTTCTTCCAATGCTTGAAGTTACTGAATGTCATAGGCCCCAAGTCCCATCAAACTAGCACACCATTTGTACTTATCTATGCTCACAAGCTTAGTCAATACATCAACAACATTCTCTAGAGTATCCACTTTTTCCATATTAACCTTTCCATCCTCCACCTTATCATGAACGAAATGATACTAAACATTGATATGCTTCATCCTGGCATGGAAAGTGGGATTTTTTGCCAAAAAAATAGCACTCTGACTATCATAACAAATAGTAATCTACCCTGCATTAAAATCGATATTAGAACACAAATGTTTGAGCCAAATGGCTTCCTTGCAAGCACGAGTTTTTTCCATGTACTCTACCTTAGTAGTAGATAAAGTGACTACAACCTGCCACTTGCTCATCCAACTAACTGCACCACCAAATAACATGAAAATATATCCACTGGTGGATCTCCTATTATTAATGTCCCCTACCCAGTCAGAATCCACATATCCATGAATGCTAATAGATCTATGTGATCCAACCGAGTTACCATGATAACATAAAGCATAATGATAAGTACCTTTCAAATATATAAAAACTCGTTTCACAACACCCCAATGCAACCTACCTGGATTAGTCATAAACTGACTAAGTACTCTAACTGCTTGGGAAATGTACATTAAATTTCCTGCTGCACTTGCATAAGGCACTCTTGTCATGTCATCCATCTTATTAAGATATTTTGGAAAATCTTCAATAGAGAGATTCATTCTCTACAACACTGGAACAACTAACTACTTACAGTTTGTCATGTTGAACCTCTCAAGGATAACATTGATATACTTACTCTAGCTGATCCAAATTTTTCTAATTTTCCTATCCCTTCTAAATTCTATCCCCAGAATATACCTAGCTGCACCTAAATCTTTCATGTTAAATTGTGCTAACAATTGACATTTTAATTTAGAAATCATACCATTACCATTCCCAAAGGATAACATATCATCCACATACAAGGAAATAATAAGTAAACGACCATTTTCCATTTTATAGTACACTTAATGATATGATTTTGATCTCACAAATCTCAATGACAAAACAAATGTGTCAAACTTTTGGTACCATATTGGAGGTGATCATTTTAAACCATACAAAGATTTCTTTAACTTGCAAACTAGACTTTCTTTACCTTTTTCAATGAAGTGCTCCGGCTAGGACATATAAATTTCTTCTTCCAAATCTCCATGAAGAAATGTTGTCTTCACATCCATCTACTCAATCTCTAAGGAATACACTGTTGCAAGTGACAACAAAAATCTGATAGATGTCAGCTTAGCTACATGAGAAAATATGCTCCATAATCAATTCCCTCTACCTTGGAATAACCTTTCACGACCAACCTAGCTTTATGCTTCTCAACACTGCCATCCAGACCAATCTTCTTTTTAAATACCCATTTACAACCAACAAGCTTTCGACCTTTAGGAGAAGGTACCAAACCCCAGGTTTCATTATTTTTCAATGATTCCATTTCTTCATTCATGTCTTCCAACTATCTGAATCAGAAATACTAATAGCCTCGTTCATAGTCCTAGGCTCATTAGTGCTAGTAATCAAAGCATAGGCAAAACTAGAATCCAACATAGAATATCCAAACCTTTCAAGTTGCCACATCTCACATGTAGACCTCCTCACAGGTTGAGGCTGAGGTTGTGGTTCTTCTTCTTTTTCAGAACTTGCATAACTGCTTGAGATCTCCTCAGTATCAAGTACACTTGAAGTTTGTAGTTCCTCTTGATCTGAGTTAGAGGAATTTCAACTACATCCTTATCTCAGTAGTAGGATTCCAAAGCTTGTACCCTTTCACACCAATTCCATAACCAATGAAGATATATTTTACAACCTTGTTTTCCAATTTAGATATTTTATCACTGGGCACATAAGCATATGCCTCACAACTAAAGACTCTCATATGTTTTAAAGAGGGCTTCTTACCAAACCATGCTTCCAAAGGTGTTTTGTTAACAAGTGCCGAAGTAGGTGACTGATTAATCGAGTAGCATGTTGTAGCCACAACCTTAGCCCAAAACTTCTACTCTTGACTAGCACTACTCAACATACTTCTCACCCTTTCCATCAACATCCTATTCAACCTTTCAACAACTCCACTATGTTGTGGAGTGTAAGGTGTAGTTTTATGCCTTTTAATCCCATGGTCTTTGCAATACTTTTCAAAATGTGAAGAACAAAAATTCACTGCCATTATCCATCCTCAAGCATTTAATTTTTCTTCCAGTTTGATTTTCTACCAAGATTTTAAACTTCTTAAACCAATTGAACACTTTTGATTTACTTTTTAGGAAATACACAAATTCTCTTCTTGAATAATCATCTCTAAATGAAATATAATATTTATACTTCGATAACAAAGGAACATTCATTGGACCAAATACATCAAAGTGAACATAATATAGTATGCCAGAATATTTATGAGGACTAAAGTAAAAATAAACATGGTGTTGCTTTCCATAAATGCAATGTTTGCACAAATCAAACTCAAGGTTACAATCATCAAGCCCTTCAACCAGGTTTTTACTTTTCAAGGCTTCTAAGCCTTTTTCTTCTATGTGGCCGAGTTTATGATGCCACAATATGGTTTTCTCTCTAGGAGTTTCACTTCCAAGGAATTTTCACCTAGAGGAACATCATTCTCCTTACCTACATGAGTAGCTTTGGTTGAATTTGCAGAGACATTGTTACATTGAACAACATTTGCATCTGGCTTGTACAAAGTACCAATAAGTGCACCCTTGGCCAACACCATAGAGTCTCTAGTTATTTTATAGCCACCATTCGAGAAAGAAACTTGCACACCAACATCATTCAACTTACTTACAGAAAGAAGATTATGAGCTAGACCTAGTAAATGCATTACATCATCAATTCCTTTAATTCTTCCATTAGGAATTTGAATTTTGACTCTTCCATGACCAACTATTCAAGGTATGAATCACTTGCAAGATACACCTTTCCACCAACATACTTTTTCTACTTTGTAAACCAATCTCTATGAGATGTCATGTGAAAAGATGCACCTAAGTCAATCAACCAAACATCATCTGATGTCTGGGTTTCCAAGGCTGCGGTAAAGGCATTTGCATCATCTCCTCTTTCCAATCTTTCTGAATATGTCCATTCTACCCATATTTTGAGCATTTCACCTTGGAATTTTTTTTAGGAGACTTTGATCTCCCATCTTACCTGGATTTATTCTTTTTTTCTTTCTTCTTGCCTCTCTCCTTTGATTTGATTCGAACAACAAGGGCCTCCTTGACCATCTCAAAATAATTCCTTCACATTTCTTCTAACAATAGTGAAGCAACCAAATCTTCCATTTTGAAAGTGGTTGTTGTACTTCTGATAGCCATCACCAGATGGTCCCAAATGTCAGACAAAGAACACAACAAAATCATATAGTGATCCTCATCATCAATCTTTACACCTACAGAGGCCAACTGAGCAACAATCATGTTAAATGAATTCAGATGGTCTACAATAGATGCTCCTTCTTCCATCCTCAATGAATATAACTTCTTCCTCAGGAATAGCTTATTCACTAGAGACTTCCCTTAATAAATGTCACCAATTTTCTTCCACAACAAAACTGTAGTATTCTCCTCATGGATGTTCAGGAGAACAGAGTCTTATCAACCCTTTGGTTTTTCTACCTACAAGGTCCTAATCTTCTTGGTTCATTCGTAATGGTTTCGATCTCGAAACAACAATCCAAAGATCTCTATCCACAAGCAAGTCTTCCATTTTTAGTTTCCACAACTCAAAATTTCCACCATTGGAATTTTCAATTTCTACTCTTCCTGATGTGCTTGCCATCTCAAATCTGTAATCATGACAACCAGTTTATTTTCTGCAAGAATCCCAATGACAAAATTAGCACAAAAAACCTATCCTACCCACAAGGATAACACAACTAGCTAGGCTCTGATACCACTTGTAAGGAAAGCTTAGTACGGAATCACCTTCCTAATGCCAATTCTTAGAAGATAAATGTAGAAAGTACATTAAATTTCCAATTACAGTTCATTAAAGATGCACATTAAACAAAATAACAGAGTAGAAAATTTAAACAACACACAGAATGAACACCATATTTACATGGGAAAACCCTTACGGGAGAAAAACCCACACACCAAGAAAATTCACTTTTTATTATAGTAAATGATGTTTACATACAAATTTATAGACTTGTGCTTTTAGATGTTAATTTACAATATCAACTTCAGCAACATTACATTTCCCTGATCAACCTCACTTTCCAATCAAACTATACAAATCTTTCCAAGCTTATAGAATGTTACAATGCATATTCACATTCGTTCTATGTTTTCCATTTAACCAAGGGGTCAATTCGATTTGAATCTCATATGCAACTATACACAAACTGTCTAACTGTCCAAACATGTCAAACTGTGGGTGGGACTTTGATCAAGCTCTCCCTAAACTCTCAAAGCCACATTAATATCCACATTGTTTGCCAAATCACCCTATCAAACATCCTCTGTCGATATCATCCAATCCTTGCTCTCCTACTTAGCACCAATCGGGTCCCACCAAGGCACCCGTGGGTTGGCAAGTTACACAATCCAATATATCACCATATCGATGGGACAATATATTATCTCCCACTGATATAAAGATGTCACTTTGATGAAGATCATAATGCTCCATGTGGTCCCCACTTCCATGTCATTACCACTTACACCAATTACCGCTTCCCTGCAAGGAACTACCTAGGTCCTACCACAAACACCAGAAGTTTGTGATTGGAACACACAATAGTCCATCGACTCATCAATGAGACTTAAACCAAGGTCCCTTCGACATTATTTAGTCCTTCCAATAGGAATCCCTCACATAGAGCTCATAGCTCCATAAAACCATCAAAGAGACTATAAATAAGGTCCCATAAAAAATGAATAGTCAGGTCAATGAAGGAATAAACACATAACACTATAAATAGAATATCAAGCCAGTAATTTGAGGCACATTTTCCAACCCAACTAGACATATTGGGACAAATATCCAACACACTATACACCTTTACGAAATAACTTAGCACCTAAAACTTCAAGGGAAGGTAGATACAAACATTATAAGCATGTTCCTACATTTGCAACACCAAAAGCTTCATTGTGGAGAAATGCAGAGCAATCTCATTTCTCCTAGACACTTGTTCTACTAGATAGACATATTGTCAAACACATCTTCCACTATAGTATGATCTAGAACCGAAAACTATGGAAATGACACCTCTAAATACCTTTTATCATCACATCCAAACTGCATGGGCATATCTTCAACCATGAAGAAATGTGAAGAAAAACATTGAACACCACTCTATCACATTGAACTCTCTTTTATTCAATTTTTCTCAAAAGAACTTGGAAACCAAGTGAACCAACTTCATCAACAACACAACCAACAAGTTATACCAAAAACATCTGCAAATATACTGAAGTAAGACATCAATGACAATACCAGACATCAATACTACCAACTCCAAACTTCCAACAACTCTAATGCTAGGGGTTGACATCATCAACGCCAATGACATTCCAACACTCTCTTCATACAAGGGGTTAGCATTGATGACAACACCCAAGAAACTCACAAACAACTCAAGCTTCCGAAATTCCAACAATCTCCCCCTTTTCCATTGATGACAATGCCTATTTTTTGGAAAACCATCAACAACAAAAGAAACCAATAACAATACTACAATAAGCAGTAATCCCCTTGATTGGGACAATTCTCTACTATTCATCCTCTCTCTTCATAGACTTCTCCTGCAACATCAGCAACACCTTCTCATCTAGATCACTCTCCTACTTTTCTCTCAGAAAATTATTTTCCATACTCTCCCCCCCTATTCACTTTTGTACTATCGAATATCTCCATGTTTTTAAGATTCTCTCTTATGGGTTTTTAACCACTTTAATTCTCTCCCCCTTTGACAACATAAAAAGGGAAACACCTACATAGACTACTTGCAACACCAACATGTATCTACACTTTTTAGCACACTTCCATCTAATTGCACCAACCAACAACCACTACTACCTACTCCCCTGAGAGGTACCCTTCAACATCAGTCTAGGACCAAGAATGTATCTTGAAATGCTTCCTGAATAGATGCACACATTTATGCATCTAATTTAAAGGAGGGGAAATAAACCCTAACTTCTCTCAGAGATTCTTAAAAGTATCTTTTGGAAGAGCCTTTATGAAAATATCAGCAACCTGATCCTTAGTAGGCACACACTTCGGTGCCAGGACAACTTCACCTCATTCTCTGCAACTTTCTCTCTCAAGAAGTGATACCAGATTGAGATATATTTTTTTCTTGAATGCATTATTGGATTATTCAAAATATTAATTACACTCATGGGTAAGTGCAAGAAGTTGGGTACACGAAGAGGGGAAGTTTCGACAAAAAAAAATATCGTAGAAAATGCATGTCTTATAAAAAAATGTGTATGCATTATGGTTCAGGTACCTGAGCCTAAAAAATGTGTATGCACTAAAGAATGTGTACGTGTTATATAACACGTACGCATTTTATAACACGTACAAGTCATTTATTTAAAAAATTAAATAGCTTTTAGAAACGCGTATGCATTTTAAAACACCTACGCATTTTGTAATGCAAAACACATACGCGTTTCTAAAAAGTATTTATTTTTTAAATAATCAAGAAAATAAAGAACGCATGTGTTTTATAATGCGTACACATTATTTAAAAATTGAATTCCCAACCCACATGCAGCCTTGGTTTTAGGCTTGGGAAAGGCTTGGCAATCCAAGCCTTAGCCTTTGACCTGCAACTAAAAAACTAAGGCAGATTGAAGAAGAATGTCCAACTTTGGCAATATGGATGATGAACTTATTTCTGAATCAATCTATAAAATTAAAACCCATTAGAGAACACGATGTCTACTTTCCAAATATATAATTTTTATTAATATTGGATTATGTTTTCTATTTTTTAATTAATTTCTAAGTAAACTAGTCCTTAAACTTGAAATATCAGGATTTTTTTTAATTTTTTAATAACTTTTTTGGTTAAGTTTCTTGTAAAAAAATTTATATGGCATCAAACTTCAGACAATTCTCTACACAATGAAAAAAAAATATTCAAAAAATGTTTAGTTTAGGTCCAATTATGCTATCCATACACGTTGATTTTTAAAAACAACAATTAAGGCCAATAAAAATTCAATAAAAAAAATATATTCAACAAAAAATTATAAAAAAAATTCCACATCAATCTTCATGTTGTTAGCTCTCTTTT
Organism: Sequoia sempervirens; assembly: GCA_007258455.2. Lineage (NCBI taxonomy): Eukaryota > Viridiplantae > Streptophyta > Pinopsida > Cupressales > Cupressaceae > Sequoia > Sequoia sempervirens. The sequence goes on along the minus strand of VDFB02058242.1, from coordinate 193,381,713 downwards.
CACAAAATTATTTGGAAAAATACTTTTATTTGGGTCAAAAAGTGGTGTTCATACACATGCTTGGTATGGTTAAAAAATGACTTTTAAAAAGTGGTTTTTATAGATCCCTATCAAAATTTAATATCTATAATTTGGGTATTTGAATAATTTACATATTTGGAAACTAAATTCAAAATCCTAAATTTCAAATTACTAATTTTTTTAAAGATTCATTTTGTAAGTGCTTTAAATTTTTAGTCCAAGTGTGACAAATTCTAAAAAACAACAAAAACACTTCCACTTTTTGAGCATTTTGTGTACCCAACTTCTTGCTTTTACCCTTATATTGTCACACATGATGGGAATAGTTTCATCATATGAAACTTTGATATCCTTCAATGTTGCTTCATCCACAACACTTGTGTACAACATGATGCTGGAACAATATATTTTGCTTTTGCAGTAGATAATGGCACTGAATCCTGCTTCTTACTTAGCCATGATACCAACTTGCTTCCAAGAAAGAAAGCACCACCACTTGTAATTTTCCTGTCATCTACACATCCAGCCTAATTTGAATCTATATATGCACTCAAAAAGAAGTCGGTATCCTTGGGATACCATAAACCATAATTTAGAGTGCCCTTCAAGTATTTGAATATCCTCATCACTATTATAACATAATATTCTTATGGGATCTTCTTGAAGTATAGCCACAAGATAAACTGAATGCATGATATCTAGTCTAGTAGAAATGAGGTATAATAGTCCACCAATCATTGATCTATACTTTCTTTGATCTATCTTAGGATATTCATCATTCTTACTCAACTTACAACCAGTAACCATAGGAGTACATACCAATTTAGAGTTATCCATTCCAAAACTCTTCAGCATTTCCTTGACGTACTTAGACTGTGATATGATTATGCCTTTCTTTGACTGACTGATCTGCAAACCAAGGAAGAAATTCATTTCCCCACACATTGACATCTCAAATTCTTTTTGCATTTCCTTTGCAAATGTTTTGTGCATATCTTCATTTTCTTCAAAGATTATGTCATCAACATATAACAACACAATTTTAAGATTTTTTCTCCTTCAACTTGAAAATATAGATTGCTATTTGTAGTAGCTTTTCTAAATCCTTTCTACAACAAGTACCTATCTAACATTGCATACCAAACTTTGGGAGCTTGCTTTAATCCATACAATGTTTTCTTCAATTTGTAGACCATATTTGCATCTTCTGACAACTGAAAACCTTTTGGTTGCTCAATGTACACCTCTTCTTCTAATTCACCATTCAAGAATGTAGATTTCACATCCATTTGATAAACTTTAAAATATTTATTTGTTGCAAAAGCTAAAAACATATTGATAGCTTCCATTCTTGCAACTGGAGAAAAAGTTTCATCAAAATCTATACCTTCAACCTATAGGTATTCCTTACAGAAAATTCTATCCTTATTCTTAATAACTTTTCCATCTTCATTCATCTTGTTCCAAAATATCCACTTAGTGAAAATCACATTCTTGTTTACCGGTATTGGGACCAAGTCTCAGGCCATATTCTTCTCTATATTTTCTAACTCTTCCTTCATTGCTTTGATCCAATTCTCATCTTTGCATGTCTCAATGACTATTTTGGGTTCCAACTCAAAAAGTAAACAAAAATTTACTTGTTTTCTATCATAGCAGCTTTTTTTCTTGTTAGCACACCTTTTCTCTTATCTCCAGTGATCTGATCTTCTAAATGATTCTTCTACACATACTTAGGAGTCTTGGGATTCTTTTTCAAAGGATCTTCCTTTTCAAATGCCAACTCTTTCTTTATCTTCAACCTTTTATTCTTCACTGCAAGGGGATTCATCAGATACATATCCTTCTATTAGTATTGAACTTTGATGTGGTTCTTCATCCACTTTGACACTTGCACTCTCAATAATCTTCTTCAACCTTTTGTTGTAGCACTAGTAGGCCTTTCTTCTTGTAGATTATCCAAGGAAGATTCCTTCATTAGATCCTTTATCAAACTTTCCTAAGTTCTCTTCATCTTTTCCAATATAGCATTTGCTTCCAAAAAATCTAAAATATTTCACAGTAGGGGGTTTACCATACCATAACTGATAGGGAGTGTTTGAGCTATTCACTCTTCCTTGACCTCTGTTAAGGATGTAGACTACACTATGAATTGCTTCTCTCCAATACACATCTAGAAGATTAGCTTCCCTCATCATTGTCCTAACTTCTTGAACTATTCTATTTTTCCTTTCCACAACTCCATTATGTTGAGGAGTTCTAGGGGTTGATAAATTCCTTCTTATTCCATGATCTTCAAAAAATTTGTTAAACTCACTTGAATTAAACTCACCACCTCTATCAAATCTCAAGAATTTTATTTTCAAATTCATCTCATTCTCAAGAGCTTGTGATTTTTCTTTGATAAATGTAACCCAAGCCATTGTAGAATAATCATCAATTAATAACATGAAATACCTATCACCACATGAGCTTCTAATTCTAGTAGGTCCACATAAATCAGTATGCACTAACTCTAAGGGACCTATGGTAGAATATTCTTTTGTCTTGAATTTTTCTTTTGTTTGCTTTCCAACTTGACATTCTTTGCAAATTATAATGATAGGCTTTGTAATCTTTGGCATATCTCTCACAACATTAGTAGAAATTATCCTTTCTAGGCTATCAAAATTAATGTGACCCATTATTTTATGTCATTTCCAACTTTCATTAGTTTGAGACATAAAGCACTTTGCATCATTACCTTTGACTTGATAGACATTACCTCCTCTCCTTGTTCCAATAACAACTATAATGCAAGAGCTTCCTTTTCTAATTTCACAACCACCATTCTGAAATACAAGATCATATCCTGTGCTACACATGTTTCCTACACTTAAAAGATTATGTCAGATACCCTTCACATACAAAACATCATTTGTATTATGCTTTCCATCAAAACTAATTGAACCTTTGACCTTAGCAGATGTATCATCACCAAACTTAACAAGAACATCATCATACTTTTCAAGCTTAAAAAACTTACTCCTATCACCTGTCATATGATTTGAGCATCTATTGTCAATGATTTAGTAATTTTTCTCATCTCTAGCATAAAAAGTAGTCAACATATTTCCTTTAATGTTATGACTTATTTCTAAAGTACTTTCCTTCACCCATATTTCAAGATTAGTAGAATCAGTTCCAATATTTGAAGCCATGAAAAAGCATTCATCACTTCATCTGAATAATTTGATTCTTAATCATCAGATACACCATTGTCCTTTTCAACATAATAACTCTTCTTGATAAATTTACCCTTATGATCCTTTTTTTGTCATTAGTAACTTTTATTGGACATTTAGATGCATAATGACCTCTCTTTCCATAATTTAAATATTTGAAAGGTAGCTTACCTTTGTATTTTCCAGTACCTTTTTTTAATCTTCTCAAAAAAAATTCTTCCACCTTATCAAGATCATCTGGATCTGATCCATCATCCTTTTCCACTTTGCAGAATTTTAAAGCAGTTTCTTTAGGTGTAGTATCTTGACCAAACTCTCTCATTTCAAAATAAGTTAAAGCACCAAACATCTAATCTCTAGAATAATCATCCAAATTATGAGCTTCCTCAATAGTAAAAACTTTGTGACTATAAGCTTTAGGAAAATTTCTTAATACGCATTCTTCTAGCTTTCCACCAAGACCATTGACGGTATTGAAAACTTCATCAAATCTTGACATGTAGGCAATAATATCTTCATCTTTAGACATCCTTAGGGTTTCAAATTTGGCTTTATAGATTTGCATCTTCACTTGTTTGACCTTGTAATCTCCTTCATAGATTCCTTCCAACTTTGTGTAGATATCTTTAGCAGACTTGTAGCTCATAACCTTCACAAGTTTTGAATTAGTAAGGCCACTCAGGATTGCATTCCTTTCTTTTCCATTTTTCTCATATTCCTTGATCTCATAATCAATTAATGGTCCATTTGTAGGAATAATATAACCTCTTTCAATAGACTACCAAATTCCAAATCCAAGAGAAACCAAAAATGATTCCATATTATCCTTCCAGTAGGTAAAATTTGTTCCATTGAATAAAAGAGCTTTAACACCTTTCCTATGCACCATCCAGATCTACCTCAAGTAGTTAATCTTCTTCATGTGAACCAAAAAATTGATACCAATTGTTAGATGCACATGACAACAGAGAGGGGAGGGGGTGAACTAGTTGTATACTTTAAAACATCAAAAAATCTCATTAACATTCAGATCTACATTAACCCTTAAACCCTTATCCATCATTACACCCTTATCATGCATTAACAAAATGTAAACATGTAAAGTAGTAATGCAAACACACCAAAAACATAAGAACACTAGATTTATGTGGAAAACAAAAAAGGAAAAAATGGTGGGGATTAGCTCACTAATATATGAATTGCAACACCGAATATAATAAGGCTCACTACCAAGGGCTCACTTCCTAGAAAGATAAAGAAAGGCGCACTATTGGTGGCTCACTACCAAAGGAATCACTATCCAAAAGAAAGAAGAAATAAGAAGGGGTGGATCATTTCCAATTTGAACTAGTAACAATGCATCTCTCATTGTTGAAGGTATAGTTCCACTAAAGCACAAACAACTCATCAAACAGACTGAAATGTACACACCTTTTACTCACTACATTAGAAAATCATAGGAATTAAGGCTCACACTCAGATCAACACACTTGATCATATTCACATCTTTCTCATCACACGCCCTAATCTTTATCCACACAATAATTCTCCTTGCATTTATACCCTCCATAACCTAAAAAAATCTCAATTAGGTCAACCTTAAGGAAATGTATGCACCTCAACCATGCAACATCAAATAGGTTGACACTAAACACTTCCACCATATAACAAAATGAAGTTAAACCATGCCTCTACTCAATTGGTAACAAAATATACAAAAAAATGTTTCTCAACACTTCCTCAAGGAATAGTTATCCTCCTAAATTAGTGCTAGCACACCAGGTTGGCCAAACCTGCATTAACACTAACAAGAAACACCAAACACACCTTTGAAGGTCCAAGAAAATATCACAAACCACACTCCAAAATATTCATACAACATCTTAGAATATTCCATCATTAGAATATTCTTCACAACTACTACAACCACCTAAAACTCAAGAACAACTTTATTTTGTGCAACCATACATATTCGGACAGACATCCAACACACAAGAGACTTTTATGAAACAAATAAACACTTGAAAAATTAAAGGGAATGTAGATATAGACATTATAAGAATGTTCCCAAATCCACAACATCAGAAGCTTCACTATGGAGAAATGCGGAGCAATCTCATTTCTCCCAGACACCTTGGTCCACCAGACAAAAATATTGTCAAACACATCTTTTACTGCAATATGATCTAGAACTTGAAACTCTAGACATGACACCTCTGATCATCTTTGATCATCACATCCAAACCACATGGGAATATCTTCAATCATGAGCAAATGTAGAGCAGAACACTGAACACCACTCTATCAAATTGAACTCTTGTTTATTCAAATTTTCTCAAAAGCACTTGGAAACCAAGTGAACTAGATTCATCAACAACATAACCAACATCTCTACAACACATCTACAATATTTGTAACATTGTCTAATTACAACAATCTCCTCAAATGCAAGTCAGATCAACAACCTCTACAACTATATTGAAGTAAGACATCAATACCAACAACTCCAAACTTTCAACAACTCCAAACTTCCAACAACTCTAATGTTGGGTGTTGGCATCATCAACACCAAAAAATTTCCAACACTCTCTTCATACAAGGGTTTGACATCAATGACAACACCCAAGCAACTAAAAAACAACTCAAGCTTCCAAACTTCCAACAAGGGCTATTTTTTTTCCTAATGAGCTTGATTATGAGTCTAATAAGGCATGTTATTTTGATATTTTTGCCTCTTTATTATCACCAATTTATTTCCAAAGCTTTGCAAAAAATTATTAACCTAATGCAACTTGTTCAAAGGGGAATCAAAGGTAGATGGTTGGCTAGTTGATGCAATGAGAAGAGGTGTGAAGGTTGATTTTTGATGAAGAATATTTGGAAATAAAGGCATTGGAAGCCTTGGAGCTATTTTAATAGGTTGAATTAAATAATTTTCTACCCTAATAGTAATTTCATATGCATCTAGTAAAGTTGTCCCTCCCATGGATTGTATCATAATAAAAAAATCATTAATAAGATCCCTCAAGTAATATATGAAGGCATGATTTGGAGATGATTTCACCAAGGCAAGTATCCTATCCCATATTTTTAAAATATGAAATTGAAGTCTCCCAAGAATTCATAGAGGGATCTTGTAATTATAGTTAGTTGTTGAACAAGGGATAACTGATCAATCTTGTCTTCAAATTGATCACAAATTATTTCACCTAAGTCAACCCAAATTATGGATGGGTTGCAATCCCCTGTACCATTGCAATTCCTTTCCTTTCAAGGATGTGACTAATATTATAATAGCCACATTATAAATTCAATAATATTATGGATAAAACATATGTTTGCAACATCTTAAATGAGTTCTATTGGATTAATGGTTGTTTCACCAATGACATATGGTAAATTTTTTAAAGCATCCACTAGTATGTCATTTCTTTGGGCCAACAAAAGAGGAATTCCACTATTGAAGGTGAAAAAAATATTATGTCTTGTAGAAACCATGCGAAATAGTATTTTGTTTATTTCAATAGTAGGTGTTCTTGGCTATGATAACCTATTGAATGGAGGTGTATATTTTAATTTAGGGGATATTGTCACAAAATTTCTAGTTCTTAATAAAGATAAGGAATTACCATTTATTTTTATTGAAGTAGAAAAAGATAATTTTATGAACTAAAAATTACCTCTAGAAGAAGCTCTGGTTTGAATTTTGGGCATGAATTTTGTAGAGCTAATTTGGAACTAGAACTTGTAAAGTTTCCATATACTCAAGTATAATGTCTCTTCAGGGTTGTAATATGCAACAACACATATTTTTCAAGAACTCTTAACTCAAAGATGAGTGTCCCACCGTGCATGCCAAAAAATGTTCACTTGGAAATGCACCCATACTAAACTTGTTCAATATTATAGTGCAATATGTGAGTGACCTCAAGATGTGGGACGTTGCATATGATATCAACCTCTAGAGAAGGTTGGATTCTTTCTAACCTAGATGCAACAATTTTTGTCCAACCCAATACTGAATACTCTAAAACTAACCTATTCTATCAACTTGCACTCTAGGGAAAATGGAAGAGAGAAATGAATAAATTGAAAGGGAGGTAGTGCACCTAGATTAAATGTGTTTCTTCATGCTCATAATAGCATGAAAAGAGATAATAAAATTTCTAAAATAACACACACAATTTCCTATTATACCAATTCCTAGGGGTATGTATAAACATTAGAGTTTGATAACCTCCAAGAGGAAAAATAAATTCCATATTTAGTTCTTGTAAGTGATTTAAAATAGTATACAAACATAGAAAATGATAAAAATTGAAAGAGGTGGAAAAAGATGAAAATTGGAAATCATTTATTAAATTTGAGGATTGAATATGGTTTTTATAATTGAATAGATACAAAATACATCTATCTACCAAAGAAAACTAGGTAAGAACCCCTTTATAGTGAATACTCAGAAGAATTTTATCCCAAAAAGGTGAGAGAGATAAGGAGCACATGGCATGGAGAGAAATCCTAGTCGTAGCCCTACAAGAATTTGCATATATGCATAGAATCATAATTTGGAGGCATGTAGATCATCCCAAATAGCCCCTACCATACTTATACATTGTTATTTCTTAGGAATAAGTATAGAAACTCCCACAAAATTTGAAAGAAAAAATATAGCCCAAGATTGGCCACTTGAAAGAAAGTGGGTCTACAAACGAGAGAAGCATCATGTTTCTTTCTCCCAAAAATTATGTGATATATATATTAAAATTTATTAATAATTTCCCATGGTATGATATTTTGGGTAGTTGTAAGGTCGTTGAACATTAATGGCTCTATAGAGGGAGGTTGGTGAAGAAAACAACCCTTAACATCATTCTATACTCTTTTGAAATAGTTAGCTACACTTTTAGCTTTTCCCTCCTTTAGTCGTGCTCTAATTTTAACTATTTATAGTTTCCCACTAAAATGATGGAAAAGGGGGGGTCCTAGGACCTAAATTTAAAGAACCTAGGATGTAAGGGGGCTTTTCCAAGATTTCATTAGAATACCAACCATAGATCCAAGAGATTGACTTTCAATCTCAATGGAAAGTCAATCAAACCTGGGTTGGTGATTCTTTAGGGCCTTAGGATGATTAGGAATTATCTATAAGTGATTTGAAATGATAAAACTAATTGAACTTGTGGACATCTAAATTTAGACACTTAATTTATCCAAATTCATCCCCTTTCGTCTTATTTTTGTTAATTAAGTAATACTACTATTATTTAATTAATAACTTTAATTCTGCCAAATCCCTAAGGTATTTAATCAATAATACCTTATCTCTTTAATCCTCCTTCCATCAATTAAATAAAATAAATATTCTATTTATTTAATTCTCTTTATGTCACATCCTCCATCATCTTTATCTAACCTTAATCCTTCTTCTAATCCCATCATTAGGATGTGCACATGCCTAATCCTCGATTAGGATGTGTCACATCCTCCAACTTTTGCAAGTTGGCCTCTAATCTCTCTTAGCCACCTAACCCTCCTCTAATCCTTCATTACTCTTCACCATGTGATCTCTGACTTGTCACATCAAGTCACATGTGGAATCTAACTCTCTTCTAATCTTCATTAATCATTCTAATCGAGTACTTCCACAATCCTAATCACTTAATTGAGTCAACCCTATTAAATGCTTTTCTTTTTTGACAAGGCATCTCCATTCCCCATGTGAATTTTTAATTCACATTTAATCCCCTAATGCATTTAAGGAATTTTAAATTCATTCCCTCTTCCCCATGAGAATATTTGAGGAATTTTTAATTCCCCACTTGTCCTCTCACCCACATAGGGACAAGGACCTCCTTTATGAGGAGATCTTGTCCAATCCCAAGGTACTTTGTACCCCCTCCATGTCATGTCCTATCCTTCCACCTCATGTCCACTTCACCTTTTAGGGCTATATCACATGCCACATGTCAAGATGTGAGGGCTTGTGAGTTCTCAACTCACCTTAGCCCTACATCTTGATATTTGGTGGCTCAATCTTGGCCATCCATCTCTTCTAGGAATTCTCAAAATTCCTATAAATACCCCCTCTTTTCTCTCATTTGAGGGAGATCATTTTGCTAGCCAAACTCTTGCAGTTTTGTTTCTCAATCTACACTTAGCCATTTTCATGCTTTCATCCATTTCCATCCATCCTCTCATCATCATCTAGTTTGCATATCTTGCCATCCAAGGAGCATACATTCCATCTACAATCAAAGGGCCAACCAAAGGATCGATTCAAGACAAGGTATAAGGTTCCATTTGTTGCTTTTATCTTGTGTTGACTCCAACTTAGGCTAATCTTGAGGTGTAGGTTGTTTTGGTGTTTACTTGCACTCTTTAGTTTGCTGCTCATTTTCTAATGCACATTTTTGACCTATCACATTTCTGGCACGCCCGGTGGGACCCACAAATAGGGCTTTTTCTTTCACGTTTGCTATTTTTTGTTGTCCCTGCAGAGTGGTGGACCTGTCCCTGCAGAGTGGCGGACCTGTCCTTATGCAGTGGCGGATTTAACCTTCTACTCTTTCTTCCCGGAGCCACCATTTCCAAACTATTTTTTTGATTGACTCTGTTCAAAGGCAATTCTTATTTTTTTGTGCTCTTTCTAACAATATATAACACTTGATACTTTTGAGAAGTTGGCCGGGGCACCTTTTTCTTCTCCGGTGGCGGACTTGTCCTCACAGAGTGGTAGACCTATCCTGCTAGAGTGGTGGACCTGTCCTGCTAGAGTGGCGAACCTGTCCTGCTAGGGTGGCGGACCTATCCTGCTAGAGTGGCAGACCTATCCTGCTAGAGTGGCAGACCTGTCCTGCTAGGGTGGCGGACCTGTCCTTACAAAGTGGTAGACCTGACCTCCCGAAGGTGAAATTTCAAGTTTTTACCAATTGTCCTTTGGTAAATTGGGCACATAGTTTAACTAGAGGGGTCAACAAACCTTGTTTGGCATGCTTGTGGAAGGCTATTTGATGTATCCAATCCCCTTGTGCCATTTGGTGATCCTGGGTGACAAGAAATCGTAGCTTTCCAAGTCCTTTGAGTCACCCTATTTTTCATTTTCTTAGTGGGACCTGCTTAGGGATTTCATCACCCCAAGGGACGATTCCAACCACGCATACCAGCGGGGTATATAAAGGGGGGAGAGTGAAAGTTGTACCTCAATCCAACCATGTTGTAATTAGCGAAGCATCAGGATGACGTGAAGAGTTGGTCTGAGCCTTTAGTATCTAGCTAAGGTTCCTGACTCACGCTTGTAATGGGTTGGTGTTCACGGTTTGGGCCTCACGTACCATGCGTATATCGAGGACTCCTTAGCAACCATGTTCATCTTAGAATAGAAGACTTTGTTGGCCATACCCATTTCTACTAAATCTTAGGGTTGTGCTGTCTGAATTGTCTTTCTTATGCAAAACCAGTCATTTTTAGTCTAGCCAAATCTGTTTATCAGTGTTTGCTATATTTTGGGTCCTTTTCCTTACCCATCCATCAAAAAATCAAGCTCAAACTTATCCTTTGGCGGACCTATCCTTCCGGTGGCGGACCTGACCCTCTGGTGGCGGACCTATCCTCATGCTATGGCGGACCTGTCCTGCTTTGGCGGACCTTTCCTTACAAAGTGGCGGACTTGTCCTTATGGAGTGGCGGACCTGACCTTCTGCTCTTTCTTTTTGGGGCCGCCATTTCCACACCGTTTATCCGATTGACTCCATTCAAAGTTAATTCTTCTCATCTTTTCGTGCTCTTTCTGATGATATATACCACTTCATACTTTTGAGAAGTTGTTCGAGACACCTTTTTCTTCACCATCTGCCTCCTCGAGGGGGGTATACCCTACCATTCTCTCTATTTACTCATTTCGAGTAAACTCTCATCCATTTAACACATCCTTTCATCATTCTAAATTCTCGTTCTATCATTTCGATCATCCGTTTACTCGTTCTAAGTAAACATTCATACATTTCACACATCCTTTCATCATTCAAAACTCTAGTTCTATCATTCTGATCATTCGTTTACTCATTTCGAGTAAACATTCAAACATTCATCCATTCAACACATCCTTTCATCATTCTGAACTCTCGTTCTATCATTCTGATCATCTGTTTACTCGTTTTGAGTAAACATTCACCCATTCCGATCATCCTTTCATCATTTCGAACTCTCGTCCTATCATTCTAATCATTTGAGTAGATGTTCATCCATTTCTCCAATCAAATCATCATTTTCCCCACCCAAATCCCCTGAACTTCGTCTCGGGTTATTATCCAAATTGACCGAAGTGTCTGATCTGATCGTCATCATTAACATCCTCTTAGGATTGTCATCCATCCTAAGTTAATCATCATCGTCGGCCCAATCAATCCATTTTCAATCTCAAAGTGGATTTGGTGCCCCAATCATACATGTATCCTTTAATCCGATCAATCAACATCCTAAGTCACCTAGGGTAATCTTTGAATGGGGTTTGTCAACCCCTCTCATCATCCTATCTGATCCATCGGTCGATCTTATCAATCATCAATCAATCCAATCCAATCCAATCCAATCACATCCTTATCCAATCACCTTCGACCCAATCAATCTACTTCCATCTCAGAGCAGATTCGGTGTCATAATCATCCTTTGATAATCCAATCCGATTGTCAAAATCAATCCCCTTGCATCATCCAATCATCCAATCAATAACTGAGCTTTAATCCAATCCTGATCTGAGCTTTGCCCTAAATCCTCGATTTGGGCTTTGTCCAAAATCTTTTATCCATCTTCTTTATCCTTTCACCATCATGAATCTTATCCTCCATCAATAGTGGTCAAGGGAAACCCTAATTACATCAACGATGATAATGAAAGTCTTGTTGATCAAGAGGTATACGACATAGATCCCTTGACACTATCATTGCTAGTAAGCTTTCTCCACCCACATTCCAAAAACCCACCCCATCGAGTTATCCCATCATGTCCTCTATCTATGCCTTCACCTCTTATGCTACCTTTGACAAGGGATGTCCATCATATCCATCATATCCTTCATCTACATATCCCCTTATCCTAGTTTTCCGTCCTACCCTATCTTGATCCCCATCCATCCTCTTATTTCAATTTCATTACATGTACCCACTACCCTCATCTCCCATACCAATCGCTCAGCCTAATCCTACATTCACACCTTCCTATCCTAGTCAAACACACCCACCAACTTACCCTAATCCAACATCTGCATCTCCCTATATTAATCTGCCACCTCAATCTTCCCATCCTCATCCACCATCCCCATACCCTTACTACAATCCACCACACGCCTCCTTGTGTCCTAATTCACCATGCCAATACCCCTATCTTAACCCTTCACCTAATCCCCCATCTATTCCCAGTCCTGCATCCAATCCCATTCCCCTATCTAATCCTAGCCCACCCATCCCTAGTCCTAATCCCCCACTAATCCATAAACCTTCATCCACTCCCACCTCGCCATCTCAGCCTAGTGTATTCAAGTTTCTCCAAGGACTTATAACAGAGGAAACATCCCCCACTCCACACATTGCAGTTGTGGAACCATGCTATCCCAACCCATCATCCATGGTTGTTAGTGACGAGACCCTTCTCCATGCAACACCTATCATTGATGATACCATCACATCCTTTGAATCCACTGAATCCCCATCTCCTACCACCAAATCCTCTAAATCTACTGAGTCCCCATCTCCTACCATCACATCTACCAAATCCATTGAACACCCACCCCCTACTCCGAAAGCCATCAAACCTATCAACAACACCCAAATCCAATCCACTTCTTCCACTCCTAGTATCCATTCCTAGGAATATTTTGAATCTTTCGTCCTTCCATCTTCCCCACTTGTAGAGTCCCCCCATGACTCCATTATCATGCCTCCCGCACATGATGAGTCATGCCAAGAGCTTGATCCAAAGCATGCCAACATATCCCCTCCTCCAGATCAAGATCCTACCATCCCATCTATTCTACCGCAAGATCACAGTCCCCCATCCATTCCATCCCATGATCCTCTTGACATTCAAGATTCTACCGCTCCATCTCCGTCTCCATTGCATGAGCCTGCTACCACAAAATTAGATCCTATCATATCCCCTACTCCCTCTCCAAATACAACCCATCCAAATGCTGCTATCCAATCATCTCCTTCTCAGGATCCCCCATCATCGCCTAAAAATACTATCCCCACACCACTTGCATATCCCATTGGTACTCTCACATTCTTCCATGGTGGCCTCCTTGCAGAAGAAAAACACAGTGTATATACCACCCATCATCCCCCACCTAATAATGTACTTGCATCATGTTTTTAGAATAACAAAAATCCTATCATGGATCGAATGCTCAAGAACATGAACTATCAAGGAAAAGGTCTCGGCCTTCACGAGCAAGGTATTTTAGAGCCCATCCAAGTCAAAGAACAAATCTGCATGCAAGGTCTTGGATCTATTCCCCAAGACTCACAATCTAAACACGTTGGTACAACCTCTAGACGTCCTCAATGAGCCTTCTCCAAAAGAACGTCTAGCTCTGCCCATCGCTCCGCCAGATCATATGTTGCCATCCCTCCTCCTCTATCGTATCACCTCAAAACAACCGTCCATATTCCTCCTTCATCCGCTCCATCCATTTTGGGTCCTTACATCCCTCCATCCACAATCTCCCATCCTTCATCTACTACATCCATCTTGGGTTCTTATGTCCCTCCACCCACTCTATCCATCTTGAGTCCGTATATCCCAAGATCACCTCCTCCATCTCATTCGCTCATTCATCCAACACCTATCCATGTCATCCATCATAAACATCCCTCTCGCATGTCCCATAATCAAGATCAACAAAGGCACATACCTGCACATCCTCCATCTACACATAATCCTCATCATCCTACCTCCATTGCTCCACATCATCCATCTTCTCACACCCATCCCATTGCTAGTACGAGTACTTTGGATGCCAGAGGAAAAATGCATCAATCTAAACACCCACATGAATCTACGGCTCCCCATGTCCCCTCCAAAAGACATGGTGAAGAAAACAAAATCCCAAATCAAAATCAAATCTATAGCTCGTAAAGAGCCAGCAAAGCAAAGATCAAAACCATGTGGATCCCAAAGAAAAAAGATGCAATGCCATCAAATGAAAAATTTGTAAGAACATCCAAAGTTGCTAATCCACAAGCTAGTCATACCCCCCTTTCATCTCCTAAGTCTATTTTGGGTCCCTATGTCTCGAAATTCACTATTTTGTCTCCTCCATTATCCCCACATTCTCAATCCATTAATCCTCTTATCTTTTCAAATCGACCACCACATGTGCCAATGTTGGTCTTGAACTCATCCCCCCATCACGTATCCACCCCATCATTCTATCCATACCATTTCCAACATCCCACCCATTATCCCCCATATCTTCCCCATCAAATCCGTCTCATTCATCCTCTAGCATAATCCATTTATCCTAAGGTTATACCAACATCCAACAGTCAATTTGAACATGATCTCTTAATACCTCAAATGGAACTTGATGCTTGAGTCCTTCACCCATATCCTTATCGCATGTCTTCTAAATCCACTTATTCGCCTCCCTATCCTTATCCATCTCCTTCCGTATACTATCCAAAAAGTCCAAAAATAAAATAAAAAATCAAAAAAATCAAAAAATCCAAAAAAGTCAAAAAAATCAAAAAATCAAAAAAATCAAAATATCAAAATATAAAAATAAAATCCAAAAAATCAAAAAATTAAAAAAAAATAAAAAAATAGTAAAGAGATATAATCCGTCCAATGGTGAAAACTTGGCAAACAGGCACCTTGGATAAGTACCATGATGAAAACCTGGCAAACAAGCGTCATGCGTAAATCCTTATATGCACTCGAGGGCAACTTCCTAATATGTGCTCCCTCCATCCGCTATGCTTCCTGCTATGCTTCCAGCTATACACTCATCTTCCTCTTATACATCTTTTCCGTTCATCCCCTCCATCCTATTAATCTTACACATCCTTCTTGGCATATCTCATTTATCCCAATCCTTCCATCCTCCTTGTGATCTTGATAACAATGGGGCAAACATATAAGCATGCTTTGGGCACCTCTTAGCATACATTCCCCTCATCTGCACACTATCCCAACTATCATTCACACTCATCTACCTTCCTGATCTACCTATCATGCTACCCTCAATCTCCCTTCCTTATCCATGCACCCTATCTTCATCCATCCCACTCCTTTATTTTCCTATCCTTTTCTATTGCATCCCTCATGCCTCCTCACACATGACCTATCTAGAGTGGGGGCATCTATCTTCCTTTGTGATACAGTCCTTGGAGACATCATTCATTCCATCAAATCACTCCCTTCCATTTCCCTCTCCTTATCTCCTTATCGATATATCCATCTTCCCATCCTTATCTTCCTATCCTTCCATCATGGCATCCATTCTCATCTATCCATATGTTCACCTTTTCCTCATCCAAATCCTTATCCCTCTATCCAATCCACCCAAACAATCCTTTTCCTCCCCCCATCCTCTACCCTCATCCAATCTCATAATCCCTTGTCATTGGTATCTCGCTATAGGCTTTTCCCCATGCAACCCAATTCCATCTACCTCATCATCATCACTTATGCTTCTTTTACACATCTTTTCAATCTCCTATCCTTTCTCATCATTCATCTATTCATCATCTCATCCTCCCAATTCATCTTTTGATGATTTGAATAACTATCTCATCCCTGAGCTTTGTCTAGTCACTATCCTCCAATCCAATCCAACAGGTCTGTCATGTCCCATCGTGTCAGTCCAATCATTTTATCCCCTTATCTGGGGTTATCTCATCATCCTTCATCCATTGTCTATCGTTGATCTTCCGTTGAACTACGTTGCCCCTGCACTTTCACGTAGGCAAGGTTGATCATTTGATCTGCCCCCGGGGTTAAATCATCAATCTTCATTGTCCACTTTGTCCCTTTATCGCCTATCATCATTCTTTCTACTTTGTCCATATGATCCTTTATCATCTATCGTCAATCTTTGTATCTTGTTCCTATTTGTCTGTCCCGTCTTTATCATCCATCGAGGTCTCCTATCTTGTGTCATGTCTCTCGTGTCATGTCGTCAAGCTATACCCTTATCTAGCTGGATCTTAACAAATGAGATTCACTTGTATCATCAGATCCAATCGGTTATGAATATCCTGCGTCATATCAATATTTTAACTTAGTATCCATCATTGGTCTCAACAGGATGCATCCTTCCTAACAGACCTCATCAATCTCATCCACCCCCTTGATTGATCCTATGGCAAAGGACGTTTGAAATTGATTGCGATCTTTTGATGCTTTTGGATTTTGTTTATCATTTGAGCTCCCTATCATCACTTGTCATTGTCGCCTTGATCCATCATATCATGGTGTGCTTTGACTTGTCAACATAGGGGTGTATCTTGATCTTTTGTTTGTCTTCTCGGTTGTCCCACATAGTACCCACCAAGATCCCTGAGGTCTTGTGTTACGCTGGGGCATCCTTGTGTGCTTGTGGTTATCCCAATACCTGGCCCGACCAAGGTCACCATGACTTTGGGGTGTTGGGATAGCCTTCTTGTTTGTTATGTTTGTTTTATGCATTAGACACTAATCTGCCTTGGTTCTTCATACCTTGGCATCTTGTGTCTTATGCTATAGCAAAATCAGTGCTCTAACGATGGCAAATTGCATTTGGATTTCATTTCCTCTTCATCCTCTCGTTTATCAAAATCCCCCCTCCATTCATCCTTCATCACACTCCCCTCCCAATCTTCCATCACATTGCATCATCTTCTTCAACTCCCCTTGCATCATCTCATCCATTTCGAGAGCCCACCCGTGTTCTCTTGAACCCGCATGTCCTCTCGAGGGGGCATCCTTCATCCCTAACTTTCATCTTTCCCCCCATCATCTTCCTTCCTAGTCACTTCTTTGAATGACTGGGGCATCTTTTCCAATCTAACCATCTTCTTCTAGGTTCTATGTTTTAATATTCTTTGAAATGATGCTACTTTGTAACACCATCTCAAAGAGGGGAAAAAAGTGGACATCTAAATTTGGACACTTAATTTATCCAAATTCATCCCCTTTCATCTTATTTTCGTTAATTAAGTAATACTACTATTATTTAATTAATAACTTTAATTTTGCCAAATCCCTAAGGTATTTAATCAATAATACCTTCTCTTTAATCCTCCTTCCATCAATTAAATTAAATAAATATTCTATTTATTTAATTCTCTTTATGTCACATCCTCTTTCATCTTTATCTAACCTTAATCCTTCTTCTAATCCCATCATTAGGATGTGCACATGGCTAATCCTCGATTAGGATGTGTCACATCCTCCAACTTTTGCAAGTTGGCCTCTAATCTCTCTTAGCCACCTAACACTCCTCTAATCCTTCATTACTCTTCCCCATGTGATCTCTGACTTGTCACATCAAGTCACATGTGGAATATAACTCTCTTCTAATCTTCATTAATCAGTCTAATTGAGTACTTGCACAATCCTAATCACTTAATTGAGTCAACCCTATTAAATGCTTTTCTTTTTTGACAAGGCATCTCCATTCCCCATGTGAATTTTTAATTCACATTTAATCCCCTAATGCATTTAAGGAATTTTAAATTCATTCCCTCTTCCCCATGAGAATATTTGAGGAATTTTTAATTCCCCACTTGTCCTCTCACCCACATGGGGACAAGGACCTCCTTTATGAGGAGATCTTGTCCAATCCCAAGGTACTTTATACCCCCCTCCATGTCATGTCCTATCCTTCCACCTCATGTCCACTTCACCTTTTAGGGCTATATCACATGCCACATGTCAAGATGTGAGGGCTTGTGAGTTCTCAACTCACCTTAGCCCTACATCTTGATATTTGGTGGCTCGATCTTGGCCATCCATCTCTTCTAGGAATTCTCAAAATTTCTATAAATACCCCCTCTTTTCTCTCATTTGAGGGAGAACATTTTGCTAGCCAAACTCTTGCAGTTTTGTTTCTCAATCTACACAGCCATTTTCATGCTTTCATCCATTTCCATCCATCCTCTCATCATCATCTAGTTTGCATATCTTGCCATCCAAGGAGCATACATTCCATCTACAATCAAAGGGCCAACCAAAGGATCGATTCAAGACAAGGTATAAGGTTCCATTTGTTGCTTTTATCTTGTGTTGACTCCAACTTAGGCTAATCTTGAGGTGTAGGTTGTTTTGGTGTTTATTTGCACTCTTTAGTTTGCTGCTCATTTTCTATTCGACCTATCACAGAACTATATGACCTAATATATAAAATGTAGATTTTTGAAGAGAAACAAACTATAACAATACTTTGTAGGTGGTTCTAGTAGATATCTAAGATCATGTACCTATCACCAAAAGTTGATTTTGACATGTACATAGGGTCTGGTTTTCCCCTAGGAGAATGGGTATTTGATTAGGCTTCCAAAAATATCTTTTACAATCCTTTGGTGCTAGATCGAGATGTTGATTTCCAACTACAAATTTGTTAGAATGACATAAATGAATTCTGAAACTTAATTTTCATAGGTTGACAAGAATGATGAAAAAAATGCAACAATGTGAAATTTCTCTTCAAGATATCTTCAATCCTTCTTCAACCTATAACTTGCACATACATAAAGAGGGAAAAATGTTTATGCCATATAGGGGTTTTCGTTAGTCAAACCCCATGAATAGTGTTCCCACTTTCACAATGGCAATGCCAATGATGAAGACCTTAATGGAAAGGAAGGAAATGATGAATGAATAAATTTTTGCAACTCACCACCCTTTTTTGAATGCACATAAGAAAAATGAGAGGGGAGGTGGATTAGTTGTACATTAAAACATCAAAACCCTCATAAACATTTAGATCCACATCAACTTAATTAACCCTTAATCTATTAGAATGATTTAGCATGAAAGTAAATAACAAAAATTGAAACACATCACCACCATGCATAATAGAACACTAGATTTACGTGGAAAACCAAAGAAGGGAAAAACCATGGTGAGGATTAGCTCACAATATAGATTAATTACAACACCAAATACAATAGGCTCACTATCAGAGGGCTCACCACTCAAAAGAAAGAAGGGATCACTTCCAAAGGCTCACTGTTAGATTATAGAAAATAAGAAAGAAGAATGTTATAGTAATAAATCCATCTCAATGCAATAGAAAAAATCCACCACAACATCACCAACACACTCATAACCTCTCTGAAGGTTATAGACACCTTCTACTCACTACTTCCAGTGGTCTAACTCATTAATTTTGCACTGTACTTCATAATTTGAATTTAACAACTCTACAATTCACATCACACATTTCACATTTAATTTTCCATCAACATAACACTTATACCTTCTTCAACATTGTAAAAATTCTCTAAGGTCAGCTATGCACCCCAACCATGGAAATTCAAATTAGGTCAACATAGCATTCCCACGGTGGAAAGGAATGAAAGCATACCACACCACATCTCAAATCAAACCCAAATCATACATATTAATCATGCCACACTTCCACAATCACCGAAGAAAATCCATAAATAGTGTAAACACCCAAGGTCATTGGAACTAATTTAACACCATTAAAATTTAAGTACATGCTTCCTCCAATCCAAGGATGACTCATGGACACACATAAAATTCAAACACAGTCTAGAATATTCCACAAACACCCTACAATCCAACAAATTCCTTTGCAACAACTTTCACATGAAGAACAAACTCATACTGTTCACCTAGATAATCTTCTGCATAATGTAACTCAAGAAATCAACTTGTGGAGCATCAAACCACAAAAAAATTAGACTAAAGGTAGATATGAACCTCATCAACATACTTCTAAAACTATAAGAACAAAAACTAAACTGCAAAGAAATGTGGAGAAAAACTATTTCTCCCACACACCACTACAACATAGTTCACACATTGGTGAACACAACTTCTTCTGCACAACAATCTAGACCAAGAAATTCTGGATATAGAACCTCTAAACACCTCTTACAAACATATCCGAACCTCACAAGTAGATCTTCAACACAGAAGAAATGTGGAGAAAAACTAGAACACCACACTGTACATCAGAACACCTCTACAACACATTGTTTTCGTCTTTCATTCTAGTTCTCTCAAAAGAACTTGGAAACCAAGCATTAGAGAAACTTCAACACTTTGTCATCATCACTAAACCAACAACATCCACAAACAAAATATTATCAAAGAAACACTAGAGGTTGACACCAATATAACTTACTAATGACAACATGATGAAACTAATCAAAACATCATCACAACTTCTCAACCATTACCAATTGACATCAATGAAAACACCAACTACTCATACTTGTAAAAATCTCCACCTTTTTTATTGATGGAAACACATAATGTGAAAACCATGAACAAAAAATATAACAAATCTGATCACCAACACATTACTCCATATCAATTATTTCTCTTTCTCAAATGATCATTTTCACATTACTTCATCTCCCCTTTTCTTAACCGATTCTTTTTCACATTACTTCTTCTCCCCTTTTGAAATCAATGGAAAATGGAAACACATTTTCACCCCCTTTGACATCGAACATACATACTTTCTCTCTTTACTACTTTGCATACTCCACCTTAGGATCACACAACAAACAATATCAATCAACAACCATTGCACATATTCTTTGACACAACTAAAAAAAGACAACACCAATCTACACCAACACTAACTCCCCTTGACTGCAAAAACCAACACAACACTATCTACTAAATCTTGAAATCAATTGGAATGATGCTTATCCTTATGCATCTAGTTCAAAGAAGGAGGCGAAATAACCCATAACTTCTCTCAAAGATACTTGAAAGTATCCTTAGGAATATCCTTAGTGAATATATGAGTAACCTAATCCTTTGTAGGCACATACTCAAGCTTTACTTCATTCTCTACAACCCTTCTCTCCCAAAAAGTGATACTAGATTGAGATATGTTTGATCCTTGAGTGCACCATCGAATTCTTTGAAATGTTAATGACACTTGCATTGTCACAAAAGATAGAAATTGGTTCATCATATAAAACTCTAATATCCTTCAAGGTTTTCCTCATCCACAACACCTATGTGCAACAAGATTTTGTTACAATATATTATGCCTCTATAGTAGAAAAATATACTAAACCTTACTTCTTTCTCAACCAAGACACCACTCTGCATCCAAGAAAGAATGTGCCACCACTTGTACTTTTCCTATCATCAACACATCTTTTCCAATTTGGATCTATATAAGCATTTAGAGAAAAATCAATATCCTTTCAATACCAAAAGCCATGTTCTAGAGTTCCCTTTAAGTATCTAAATATTCTCTTCACTACTACAATATGTGACTCTTTAGGATCTTCTTGAAGTCTAGCCACAAGACAAATTGCGTGCATGATATCCAATCTAGTAATAGTTAGATATAGTAGTCCTCCAATTATTGATCTATACTTGCTCTAATTAGCCTCAGGAGATTCATCATTATTACTTAGATTGCTACTAGTAAGCATAGGATTATATACCAGTTTAGAATCTTCCATTCCAAATTTCTTCAACATTTCCTTGGCATACTTTGATTGTGAAATGAATATACCTTTCTCTGTTTGATTAATTTTAAGTCCAAGGAAGAAATTCATCTCCCCAAACATAGACATCTCAAAATCTTTATGCATCTCTTCCGTAAATTTCTTGCACATAACTTCATTTCCTCCAAAAATTATATCATCAACATATACAACCACAATCAATATTTGATCTTTTTCAACTTTGAAATAGAAATTACTATTTGTGGTACATTTATTCAATCCTTGTTGTATCAATTACTTATCCAACCTTGCATAACAAGCTCTAGGAGATTTCTTCAATCCATATAATTTATTTTTCAATCTACATATCACATCCAGTTTGTTTGATAACTAAAATCCTTCTAGTTGTTCAATGTATAGTTCTTCTAATTCACCATTCAAGAAAGAATACTTCACATCCATCTGATAAATTTTGAATTCTTTATGTGCTACAAAATCTAAAAACATTCTGATAGATTCCATTCTTATCATCAGAGAAAAAGTCTCCTAAAAATCTATTCCTTCTACTTGGAGTAGCCTTTGCAGACAAGTCTTGGTTTGTTTCTTACCACTTCTCCATTCTAATTCAGTTTGTTCTAGAATACCCACTTAGTTCCAATCACATTCTTGTTTGCTAGCCTTGGGACAAGTTCCTAAGTATGATTTTTCTCACTCTGCATTAGTTCTTCTTCTACAGCCTTGATACAATATTTAACCTTGCATGCTTCAATCATTGTTTTCAATTCAAACTTAGAGATTAAACATAGATTAACCCATTCTTTAGCTATAGTAGTTTTTCTTCTTATCAACACACCCTTTCTTTTTTCACCAATGATTTGATCTTCAAAATGAATGATTATTTTGCACATACTTAGGAGTTTTAGGAATCTTTTCTTGAGCTTCTTCCTTTTCAATTTGAACTTATTTTTCCTTATCTTCATCTCTATGAATTTCTCTACAAGAGGACTCATATGATTCATATCCATCTAATACAACAAAATTATTTTATAAGTCTTCATCCACTTTGATACTTCCACTCTCAACAATGTTCATTAATCTCTTGTTGTAACACAAGTAAAATTTTCTTCTTATAGAATATCCAAGGAAGATACCTTCATCAGATCTTTATCAAATTTTCCTAAGTTTTCTTCATCTCTTCTAATATAATTGTTTTCAATCAGGATTGCACTCTAGCTAAGATTTGACTTAACTATCCTATTAAAACATGGAAATGTTCTCGAGTTGTGGGTAACTCATGATGAGAACAAATCTCTAGAGAGGGTTGGTTCCCCTTGCAGATCACCTAAACTAAAGACTTTTTTGAGAAAAGGGTTTAGAAAGATAACTTGAAATGAAATCCTAAACCTAATGGGTGATACACCAGAACTTTTAACTTATTTTAATAATTCCACTCACAAACAATTCTCAAAAAACTAACTTTCACAACCTCACATGAACATACAACACAAAATTGATTTGCATGAAGGTTTAAAATCAAACACAACATGCAACCTGTATCATATGAAATTTTTACACCCACAATTGCAATAATAGGACATAAAAAGCATTCAAAAGTTGGAATCACAATGACAAAATCAAACTATTACTATAAAATGAGACAAAAAGTGGGATATGAATGCTTTGTTGTTTTTATTAAACTGAAGGAGTATGAAAATATGAGAATCTAAGTACAAATATCAAGCTTACAAAGCTCTCTACAAGTGAACAAGAGAGTAAGAAGAAAATTTGAACCTTATTCTACTTGCTAACTAATGAGAAAAAACTAAGTTTTTCTCCAATATATCCTCCAGAGTGTCTCCAAGAGTGAGAGGGAAAAATATCAGTGAACTGCTCCACAAAATAGTACCTTCAAAGCCATTTTCGAGCTCAAAAGAAAAGCCTCCAAAATAGTGCCCAAACTTCCTTCAAATTTGATGAAAAAGATGGAAAGTTTCTATCTCAAGTGATTCGACCCAAAAGGACTTAAAAATCAAGCCTAGACTAACTGAAAATAGAAATAGAAACCTCAGTTTGCTCTATTTTTTTCCCCCTTTGCACAAAAAGACTCAAACTCAAATGGGAGAGTTTCTAAGAGGATTGGATGCATTTATTATGATTTTACTACATTTAAAATAGAAAATACTAAGGTAATTTATAGAATATTACTTTAATATTGCTTTACAATATCTGTAGTTTCAATTTTACAAAATAGAAGGACTCGACTTATACTTGATTTGATTTTTAGCAAAGTATAAAATATTCCAACTTTCCCTTTTGATTTTCTTCAAAAATCAAAAAAATAACTAAGGCACAAATCTCAAAGGCATATAGACTATATGATTTTTCTCCAAAATTCAAGAAAGAAAAAAGGCATTACCTAAGCTTGCCAAGGATCAACATGTAAGCAAAGGGGCCAAGGTATTAGTTGAGTATGATATTTTTAAAACAATGTGAAAAAAATTAAAGGCCGAATTAGGAAAACAAAAGAAAACCCTAGAACAAAACAATCGAACCCCTAATTTTTCAGCTCTCATTTTTGCACTTTGATTTTGGGAAACTCTTTTCTAGGCACCGCCATGAACTAGGGCTTGAGAGTTCAAGATATTCTAAAGCTTTCATGGAGCCTCTTCCTCTAGAAATCTGTATGGTAAGTATCTCTTTTCACAAAATATACAAAAACCCCTTCATTATCTCCATTTCGAGTGCATCTTTTGGCTTCTTAACTGTGGCCATCATCATTTCTCTAATGCATTTCTTTTGTTTTACTTGCCAATACTCCTTCTCCACTTGGAGACCACCATTGAATGGCTTATGAAGCTTAATTTTGTGGTCTTTGAATGCATCTTCCCTAGTAAAAACTAAGGTAAACTTTTCACCAATCGAGCTTTGTAACAATCTTTATTTTCTATTGATAGAAGTTCAAATCAAGCTCAATAAAGGCAAGATAATGAATGTATTTGCTTCTCTTTTGTATTATGTGAAGAACCATAGAAATTTTTGTACATTTCTTCCATGATGAGTCGTGGCTAAATCACTAAAATATGAACATCATACTCTATAAAATGGAAAACTCTCTCCATTCGATGCTCCATTATTCTGGGTTTTCAAAGCATGGGTCAAAAACCCTAGGCGTGGCATGAAGAAATTAGAAATTTTATTGAATTCCTCCATGGGAGGTTGCGGCCTCTCAAAACTATAAATTCTTTTCATCTTGCAGAGCTTTGTGGGTACCATTATTCTCTACATTTAGGCTTCTCCATTTTTAGAAGAGATGGGTTCAAAACCCCTTAGTAATTTTGGTCACCTTCAGAAACAAAACAAAGCCCTCCAAGTTGTAGCTAAAATGCTCAAACTGGGTCTGCATTTTGGAACCCTTCCACCATGGCCCGACAACATTAAAATTTTCTTGTCATTTTCTGCACTTTTCTTCTTTCTGAATGAAAGCATCTTTTACTTATTCTGCATTTACATCTTGTGAACCCTACCTTTGAAATTTTGTTGTTTTGGGTGCTTCTTGTGTTGCTTCAATAGCTGTCCATTTTCTCTTATAATCTACATTCTTTATATTTCCATTTCATGAAGACACTAAAAGAGGCTTCTCTCTTGTATGATACTTTTGTCATAGCTCTCTAGTGTGTGCACACACAGTCCACTTATCACTTACTTTCTTAGCAGAGTCTTTTCTTGTCAACTTATTATTACCATATAACATTTTGTAAAATCATATACAACTGCTTCTCATATGTAATAATGGATACTGGATATTTATTTTAGAATGCTTAGATTTGGAGAACAAGATGCACCTACAGATGCTATGAAGGCTCCACCACTATTATTTGTAACTCATTCTCTATTCTAAAAGTATGCATAAAACACTACTTCTCTTTAGGAGCATCAAGATTACAATTGTAGACCCTCCTTTATGAATGTTCTTCTCAAAGCATTGAAATATGTCACAATGTTGACACAAGGACCTGAAAATTGTGCTTTATTTTGCTTCGGTAATATTACTTTCCTTTCTATGTGAGCATTATTTGTCATCATACCTTGACTCTTGATGGTTGTACCTTCAATGTATATTGTCCAAACACATAAAAAACATAAAATATGATGTGAGGCAGCAATAAAAGATATGAAACAAGATGAAACTTGTTTGCAAAAAAGACTCCTTCAATGAAGAAATGATGCATTTAAATTTTGTTCTATATTTTATTTAAGCATTCAAATCAGCCATTGTTCATTTATGATTTTCACTTCATTGCACTTTCAAATTGATTGTCATGAATGAGCAATGAATCTGTTACTCTTTTAGTCACTTTATGAAATACTCCTTTAGCTAATTTTTTTTTTGAGCAATATGATTATGCATTCCTATTTCATTCCCCTTTTGGAACTTAGGGGCAGCATGTTGGGCTCAACCCTTGTGGGAGCCCATTTTTTCACCACATTCTATGATGTCTTTAGAAATGAATCAACAACATGATTTCACCTATACCTACAAAGTGAACAAACATGTTAGATAAAAAATAGTGAAGCTCAATGCTCCTATGATTTTTTATTTTTCGGGCTCTTTTGCATACATCTGATATTTGTTGATCTAATGTATTATGAACATATGTTATATTTTTGTTGATGGGGCATATGATGAGATTTATATCTAGAGCTCTAACATTCTTTCTCAATCATCTGCGGGTTTACTTGAAGACTAGGAGCAAGGAGTGCCAGGAAACAATGAATACCAACACAAAATTCCAATAGGCAATGATGGCTATGTCTCTTTTCATGTGCTATTTTTATTACTTTTTCTTTAGATGTATAGTATATCCTTTATGTTGCATTGATTCAACTACTCCCACAACTTGTGTGGAACATTTGATTACTCCCTTCTTTCCAATGAAAAGAAAGCAACACTTTATGCAATCTTGTGTGTATTTCATTACAAAATGAATAAAACATTATAGAAATGAATGAAAGAAATATCTTGTGTTCTTTATGTACTTTCCTTTATGTTGCAAAACACTGAACAAAAAGACTGAATACAATCCTTTTCAAGCACCTTAAAATATGCAATAGTTAAGCATAGCAGAAATATGTTAGAGTACTCTTCACCTTTAATATAATGAAATTGTTTTAGCTCTACCAATTTGATTTGTAGGTGAAAATTTGGTAACATTTATGGCGACTTCTATTGAATGCTTGCTTGCTAAACATATGGAATAGTTTCCTTAAATAATCCATTGGGAATGAAGTCAAATTTTCCCCTTCTCAAACTCAGAAAATCATGAAACCCAATCTGCAAAATACTCTAAACAACAAAAAAACAATAAATTGAAAGAAAACTAAAAGACCCTAGTGATAGAAAAAATGTGCAGCAGAACTTAGGGAAATAAAATAACTAGAAGAAAAATGCCTTGATCACTTATTAGTAGAAAACACTAACCCTACCCTATACTAACCAGTGAAAATGATACTAAAAAAAAACCATTAACTGGTTTTGAAAAATAACTCCCCCTTCTAACCAATAGAGGATACTTGGCATGCTTATGAGTCAACCAAAAGAGATGGGGAAAGATCAAATACCCCACAAACTACTACAACACCTTTCCAAGAAGGAAAGTGCAATACCCACCTATCTTGATTGGTGAACCAGTGATGAATAGGTGAACAAGTGGGCTGGTTGTGCTTAACTTGATGCCCTTGTTGATGTTTTAGATCAGTATTGTCATGGGGATTCCCTTTATTTTTGGCTTCCAACCAAGTTAAATGCCTCATAGGAAATCCCCTTGAAAGCTTTGGACTAGAGATAACACAATTTGAGTGATTAGAAATAATAGCATCACCTTCACCTTGCATGATAGCTTGCCATGTTGACTCCTCCATGGTCAATGGACCCTCCTCTTACATTAGAGTAGCTAATAACTCATCAAAGCTACCAACTCTTGGAAGGCTCTTAGAAACAACTGGACTAGGATTAGAATCCTCATTATCAATCAAGGAGTTGCACTCCAAATCTGTATTTTCTTCATTGAAGGAAGGTAAAGGTTCAAACAATGAGATGTCCTCTCCTAAAAAACTTTCAATCGACACATAAGCTTCAAGCTCTTCTATACAACAAAAAGGAAGCTCCTCCAACCAGCTAAGATCATGTAACTCAACTTCATGAGAAGTTTCTTGACCCCCATCAAGACCATCTTCTTCCTCTTGCTCCAAAACTATTTTTTTTGATTTGGTGGCACAAAAGGGGCTGAAAATGGTTATCTCTTCACCCTGCTAATTAGGCTGCTCCATAACTAGTGGATCCTTTGGGAATACATCCACTTCCACCTCTTCCTCTTCCTACCCAAGATAAACCTCCCCTAAATATGTTGGAATAACATCTAAGCGTGAGCAGAAAAGCTCAATTTCAGCTTGAAACAAGTCCTCCTCAAGCTCTTGATCATTCAACTTAAGGTTGTTGTCATATATTTCATGGTAGCACTCATCAATCTTTTTAGACTCCTCAAGAGGTTCACACTTGCACTCCTCGATCAGTAGTTCATCACATTCTTTGACCTCTTCTTGCTACTAAAAAACAACATTTTCATCATCATTCTTGATGAAAGTAGGTAATTCATCCAACCAAACTATGAAATTATCCTCATGACTAGCCTCATTTACCTCTTCATCCTACTACCCCAATTGATCTCCTAAGATAAACACTAAAATATTTTCATCTTCTTTAATAAAGCAAGGAATCTTGTTAGTAAAAACATCGAACAATTCATCTGTAGAAGCCTTTTCTTGCTCAATCTTTTACTGCTCGTTGATGGGTGTTTTTGCACCTTCTCAACACAAGAAACACATTAGTATGCTACATCCCTTGAAAGTTAATATCCTACAAACAAGTTGCAGAAAATAACCCCAAGGCCTCTCGGGTGATAGGTCATGACTTACTTGGAATGTCTCAGTGGTTTGATGTGATTTTGTTGGTAATCACAGGACAGCCTTATGTAAGTTAAGTTGGAGGGGAATTGTCCCTTTGAATGGAGTTTATGAAATTATGAAATTATGTTCTATTGCTATAAGTTCAAGAAAGCAGTATAAAAATCCACTTTTGTCATCAGGTTTGGCTTTACAATGTGCAATGTACTTTGTCTTATGTTGCTATTTAAAAGAAAATTCAAAAGGGCAAGGAAGAGAGTAAGTTCCTAGACCTAAAACTATCAATGAACAAAGATAATGGAGGATGATACAGTGGACAACCTTCCCAAAACTAAGTTCCACTTAACCAAATTAACTCATAGTCTCATGAAACTAGTGCAATCTTCTAAGGTCTACAGATTTTCAACCATTCATTCACCATAAAGTATCAATAAAAGATAGAATTTGAGTGTAGCATTCAATTGATGTTCAGACTAGATTTACACTACTATTTATCATCAATAAACAACAAAAAGCATGAACAAGGAAGGGCATCAACACAACAGAGTTCTTCAATACCAATGCACAACATTAACTAATCTACTAACATGCTAAACACATAGAAAAAAAATGTAAATCTATTCAAATCCACTAACTATGAGGAGAAGAATCATGAAACATGAAATTGGAACTCAAGAATCCATGAAAATCAATGAATTTCTATTAAAATTCCAGCAACATGTATTACAACAACTCAAATCTCTCTTGAAAATGAGAGGAGACCCCCTATTTATAGTGTCCTAAAAGCAAAATGAATGGCCAAGATTCAATCTCATTATGTGGCCAAGATTCACTACAAACTAGGGTTTCACCTACCCTTTAATATTTTACAATTTAAAATACATTTTTGTCTTTAGCCTATTTTGTCTCCTAGTGGGCAGCATTGTAACTCTTTTGTCTTTTAGTTGATTCCCCTTTTGTTGCAGCTACTTGGTGAGGAACTCATCATCAATAACCAGATTTCCTTCTTATTTCTTCACTGTAGCATATTCTATGAACTTGCCTATCAATGCCTGGAGTTTATTCCACTCCATTATATCAGACTGGATTACTTGAAAGTTCAACTTCTTGGACCTGCTGGTAATCACATCCCAATCTTATCACATTTTGGCGTATTCTTTATCACCTGCTCAGATTGAGTGAAGGCTCGAGCAGAAAAATCTATGAAGTCTGGTGTGTGTATCTATGGCTCCATTCTCCATCTTCTAATGAAAGTATGGCTTTATTTTCTCTAGATCCAACTCGATGGTAGGCATATCATAATCCATCATTAACTTCAGATAATCCTCACAGGTCGTCCTGATTTCCTTATCACAATCGAAGTCGAGCTCCACTTCATGGAGCACCCATTCCATGATCTCCTTTCTATAATCAAGGCCTAATTTCCATGTTTCTATGAGCCTATGATCATCCTTCACCAATGCAAGCTCCTTTTCCCATGTTCTTTTGTACATCCTAAGCATAGCCTCAATTTTAGGATATGTAATCCTATACAGCTCTGGGAAGTTAGTGCAGAATTTCCTTGTGCCTTCAAGTTTCTTTTGAACCTCTTAGAACTTGTTCGTCATTCTGACGGTGTGGCCAATACCCATATTTCCATTATAGACCACCCATTGGAATCAATCTTCAGTAGCCTTCGTCCAATTCTTCCTTCTTTCAAGCTTACTGATATGATCCTTGGACAATAGCTTAGGTGGAGCCAATGAGGTTGTGGGTAGTTCTTTGGAGGAGGACCATTGTTGAATGTATATGTTAAATCTGCCACTTATGCTTTTAACTCCTCCTTAGTTGATTGATCTTTATTTATTTGGTGCACAATAGTGGCAACATACCCTTCGAGGTGATCAATCTTTTGTTCCCAAGTGGTTGTCCCCAAGTCAATAGTGGATATGTTATAGTTGACTCCCTCATCCTTATTTGTCACTGGAGTAGCTATTTGGATTGTCCTTGATCTTGATGAATCCATTGTTAGGTGGGATCTGACCCATGGTTTATTTTCTTTCTTGGTGCCTATTTATGCTCAAGCCAGAATGGCCTCCAACCTTGCTTTCGGATCCATGAGAACATGGGCCTTCTTCTGCAATTTATTTTCTAGCCATTTAGGCATTTTGGATCCTTCCTTTGGTGATTCAAGATCACCTTCCTCCTTTTGAGTGTGATGGATCTCCATTTCTTGGCGACCGGGGTCTCTTTTTCTATCTTTTCTTCTTCTTCTTTGTTGGAGTTGCAAATGAATACGGTAGTCTCTTTCTGTGACTTGGTGATGGATATGTTTTCCCTGGGGCTATCTCCCCCTTCAGATGTCTTCTCTTCTTCTTCTTTACCTAGGTTCTTCATGATGCTCTACCTCTGAGCTTTTCCTTGCTTCAGCCTCTTTTTTAGGCTTTTCCTCTTCTTGATATTTCTCTTCTTTTATTTCTTCCTCTTCTGTAGGAGCATCTCCTCATCATGATCAGGGATTTTCTCTTGTTCTTCAGTAGGAGGATCTGAGGCTACCTCCACTTCTTCATTTGTATCCTTCTTCTCCTCAGAAGGTTGCTTCTCAACTTCCTCCCCAACATCTCTGAGTTGTTGGGCCAACTCTTCCTTGAGCTCTTGGTGAGAATTTTCCATGATGTATTTTGTGTCTTGATCGTCAATATCTTCCTCAAAGGATTATGTTTCCTCTTCCTCATGAACTACCTCGTCAATGACCAAGTGTTGGTCCTTTGGGTGCTTGTTGTAGTCATTAACTTCCTCTTCTATTTCTTTAGTTTCTTCCCTTTCTCATCTCTCCAACTCTTCAGATATATGCATTGCTTCCTCCATCCTAGGTGGTTTAGTCGGAGGAGGGACGAAGAGGCTAGTGAAAACTTGTGCTAGCGAAGCTGGCACTACAGGTTTCATCAATACTCTAGAAACTTCCATTGGTATTTTTTGCATATTCCTAGCGAAAGCTTCTTGGAGAGTGAGAGTAGGCATTGTTGTTGTCACAGAGGCCAATGGAGTCATTATTGATGGAGACATGGAGGAAGAAGAGAGTGGGGAAGTAGTAGCAGAAGAAGAGTATCACCATAATTTGTGCAATAGGTGAGGTAGAGGCAAGGTGAATCGAGATGTCCACTGTGGGTAGAGAATAAGCGTGCAATGATTGAGATACCGGTGGAGGAATGATGGTAACAAGAATAGTAGCGGCAATGAGAGCAGAGGAAGCAGGTGGATATTTGGGTTGCTCGGCCTCTTCTTCCTCTCCCTCATGGAGGGGGTCCTTCTGAATGGTGGGAATCTCTATGAAACCACTTGACTTCTTTTCTTTCTTAGAGGGTTCACCCTCCGACCCCTTCTTGGAATAAACCTTGTGCTTTGGCTGGCGTTCTGCCACATCTTTTCTTTTCCTTGATCTGGTAATAGGAGGGGACTTTGAGGTTTCCCCAGATGGGGCAGCAACAGTTCCACTCTCTATCTTGCTCTTGAGCTCATCCTCAAGTTCTCCATATGTCAATGTGGCCCCTTGAAGTTTTCACTGAGCAATATACACATCAATACATTGCTTTGTAAGGGCTTCAAATGGATTTGTCAAAATATCAAGGTCATTGACCTCTTCCTCATCCTAGTCAATCAGGGGCAATGGCAAGTTGGCAATGACATCGAATCTTGGATAAGTTACATTTTTTTCTTCCTCCACAACTTGATCTGGCACCAGGAATAAGTTAACCATTTTAATGAAATATGTCATCATGCACATGTAATGCCTCATGCATACTTCTTTTTCAGCTTTGCATTTTTCCCATAAGTCCTCCACATTGTGCAACTGGGTGTACTCCTTTCCGACCAACTTCTTCAACTCGCCATACAGGTCCATCTGTAGTCAAGCAATGTGGAGCTCCAAGTTGTATTCAATGATTTCCTTTTCTGAGTTATCCAAGTTGGCAATGACATCGAATCTTGGATAAGTTACATTTTTTTCTTCCTCCACAACTTGATCTGGCACCAGGAATAAGTTAACCATTTTAATGAAATATGTCATCATGCACATGTAATGCCTCATGCATACTTCTTTTTCAGCTTTGCATTTTTCCCATAAGTCCTCCACATTGTGCAACTGGGTGTACTCCTTTCCGACCATCTTCTTCAACTCGCCATACAGGTCCATCTGTAGTCAAGCAATGTGGAGCTCCAAGTTGTATTCAATGATTTCCTTTTCTGAGTTATCCACACATTGGGATGTAGGGATTGCATACATTCCTTTGCTGAATGTGAGGGGATAGGGAATCCTCGGCCTATGCTTGTCGGTCAGAAGAGTATGTGCATGTTGTAGTTTCCTGGAGATTTCAAGCAATATGAGTCGGTCATTTGGATATCAAGGTAACTTATATGGCCTCTCTAAGAAGCCTTTTGTTCTAATATAGGTAAACTTGGGAAACTGGATGAAGGCATTTGCTCTATGAGTGACCCTCCTTTTGAAGTCACCTCCCAACAATCTGATAATGTGCCCGATAAAGGCATCATTCACTCTGCGATAAGCTTTCTTGAAATTAATGTATTGGAGTTGAGGGTGTCTATCATACACCTTCAGTTCCCTCCCTAGAATTTGGCTTGGTGCCACAAAGAGACCTCTGTGCTGAGTGTGGTCAGCCAACAAATAGACCAAGTATGAGGTCATGTAGAATTGGGAGCTCTTCTTTACTGCCACAAACTTCTCATGTAGGAAGTTGCTAATCATTCCTGCCCAATGAAATTTGGTCTTTCCTCTGATGATCTCCTCTATGAAATACAACATCCATTCTTGGAAATACGTTGCAGTGGGGAGGCACATAACTCTACTCAACGAGGTTACCAAATCATGGTAATCCTCGTGGAAGTCACTTTTGAAAAGCTCTTGAGGCACTTTATTCTCATTGCCCCTCTTTTCCTTTAGCCAGTATTGATTGATCAACTTCTTGCATTTGAAGGGGTTAGCCTTCCATGTGCTCTACACATATTCCTTTGACATCTCCTCCATCTCATCGAAGGTGGGGATGTGGAAATTCTGCTTTATAGACTTGGAGGACAGGTCAGCCAATATGTTTCCATCCCTATCCACAATTCTTTTGGTTGATTCTTGGTAGGCCTCTTTGTAAGCCATCACTAGCTCAAGGGCCACAAGGGCGGGCAGGAAACTAGCTACCTTGGGCAATCCACTTTTCCTTATCCACTTTTCATTCTTAGTGGTAGGATTGATGATGACCCTCTACTTGAGTTCATGAATATCAATGTGCCCCAAGTTTGTATCTGAGATAGTGTCCCATTCTGTGGTGACCTTGGTATTGATTTCTACCCCTTGGAATTTATACTTCATTTGATCTTTATCTTCTTTACCCCTTGGCACTTTGGAAGCTTTTTATCTCTTTTCCTTCTCTGTGGATGCTCCTGAAGGTCCAACAGTTGATTCCATATATCCTGCAATCAAAGGAGCTATCAACATGTTCATGTATAAAACAAGGGGAGCATTAGCGAAATCCTTCAAAATCCATGTTAGATAAAGTAATTTATCATTCAAGGGTCCTAAAATTTCTTTCAGATCATGGTTTTCCTTTTGTTGGAGGGAGTTGTGGCAATGTGGCCCAGGGGTGCGAACTTCCCTAGGCTGGCAGCCATTTTGAAGGCAGCTATAAACAGATGGAAAATAGGGCACAACATCTCACGTGGTTCTACATGCATCAGGGTTTTGTCATGAAGTGGGGCCCACTAAGGAGTTTAAGTCATTTTAGCATGTGGGTTAAATCATTTTGAAGTTCTGGAAGTGTTAAATTAATCATTTAGGCATGCGGGCCTAGGAAGTGCAGGAGCAGGGGCTATCTTGGTCGTTTTGAGCTATGTCGTTGAAACAGGGCTGGCAAGGCGATGCCCCACATTGTAGGATCTACACCAGGGAAGGATGACACCTTTTCACTTATGAAGTTAATTTTTTTTATCGAGTGTGGGTGAGGAGCTGCAAAATGATGATGGGCGTCGACCATTCAGAACAGCAGAAAGAGGACAGCAATCCATGTAGGGTGGCCTACATTGTTAGGTCTACAGGAGTCCTCGGCAAAAGCTATTCATTCAGCATTGTTTGAATGGACGTAGAACAGTCGTGCCCCATAGAGCAGAAGGAAAAGGTCTTTGGTCATGTGAGACAATAGACACAAGGCAGCGACAACCTGCATCAAATGGTCTACAAGTGTAGACTCGATTGCTTTGTTGTTTATGTGCAAATAGAGGGTGGTGATTGCAGGATCCACAAAGTGGATAGATGGTCAACCAAGGCCATCTTGGACAGTGAGCAAGAGGTGGTGGCCCATAGATGGAAGTCTACAATGGGTAACCCATGAAAGGAGCAACACTTAGTCATTTTGGAGTAATACATCGAATGAAGGTTACCAACACGAGGTCCGCCTAGCAGGTGGGGCCAAAGGCTTCACCATTTGCATACAATCTTTGAACAACAATGAAAAGATAGAGGAAGCCCACAGAATATGACCCACAGATGAAGTTTGAAAGCACATCGGTGATCAGACAAAGACGTTGTGGGACCCGCTAGGTGGGAGGCCTAGGTAGATCTATCATCTGAAATGGCGAGTCTCAAAGAGCGAACTACAAGCGAAGGCCCACCTTCGTGGACCCACGAGGGTGAAAATCTCTCTTTTTAACTCGCAATATTTGTTTAAGTTTGAATGGTGATGGTCAACAAGGAAGGTTCCTCTTGCATATGTAGGCCTGTAGGGGATGAAGGCCCCTGTTTAGAGTTCAACATTTTAAGGAACAAGACAATGACGACGAGCACTTTGCAAGCCTCGAGGACATGATGGCTTTGATTGAAGAATGGTGACAAAGGGCCTAATTTCATCATGTTTTTCAAAGGTCAATTTTGAAGGATTTTTTAATTTCCAAGATGAGGGCTTTGCTTGCTATGGTATTCTCTAACTAGTTTGAAGGTTTCTAGTCCTTAGGATTTTAATAATTTTGCAGAAATGAAGAAAAACCCACAAACAAGTGGCAGCAGATGTCCTACCTAGCGGACCCATGAGAAATCAATGAAGAATCTAATGCTAGATATGCACCAATGGTAGCTGGAGTTCACGGGCATGAAGGCATTAGGGGCTCTAAAATTTTTGCATGTTGAATGTCGGTGAAAATGACACATCAGAGTGCCTATTTATAAACTTTTAGGAATTAAATTTTTGCAATTAATGTGGCTACAAAGGTCACTAGAGCTAGTCAGCATGCATTTCAAAAGAGACAGTGGTGGGAACAACTGGGTCTGCATAGCGGTCAACACCCATGACTTGGCTATTTGGTGGGTCAGCAACAAAAGTGACAACGGAGGTTGCAGTTTTTGCATATCAAGCAGATGTGTTGAGTCAGCCATTTTCCATGGTAGTGAGCTAATAAAATTTCACATAAGGCGGCCCGCAAGGGTTGACCTCCACAACGTGAAGGATGACAGTTTCAAAGTTTGAAGGAAAACTGCCAAGTGAACCCTGTAGAGGCTAAAGACTTGAAGGTTTTAAGGGGGGGAAACTTGGTCAACTTAAAATGACATCTCTAATACTCCCTGACCACTTAGAACTTAAAAATTTGGGCACACAAAATAAGGTGAAGGAAAAAGTGACCCAACAAATCGAAAAGAGAGGGTCCCCATTTTGAACAAGGCATGTGTGTTATATGCACAACAAATGGTGACTCTGCTAGGGAACGCTTCTGAGAATTCTAAGGATAAATTCTCATTCAAAACCCAGAATCTCTGGTTTCGTAGGTTAGGGGTCAGTTTCCAAAAGTGAACTATGAGACTCAAAGGAGAACAGGATCCTTAACTAAATCAAATTATAAAATATCTCAAAAGTGTGTGTGTATGGTGAATTCATTCGATTTCCTTAGAGACTATAATGAATCGACCATTAATCAGACCAATCAAGCTACATGGATCATCTAACTCCAAAAGTAATCTGGACATTTCTCCACTGCCAGTCAAGTGTCCATAGCCCCGACGGAGCTGTCGTTGTGACCCCACGAACATTGCTTTACTACTAGCTAGGCATCCATATCCCTGATAGAGTTGTCCACACACCCACATGGTCACTTGATTTCAACATTTTCTTTTATTTTTCCCTCTTTTTATATCTCTTTTACTATTCTTTTTTTTGCTCAACCATGTAAGCACTAAAGCTTATAGTGGGTTTGGAATCACAATGGTCACTAAAGCAGACTTAAGGTTTTTCGCTTGTCGAGCTGTCATAACGATCATTGCACAGCTCGTCAGAAACATTTAATGTGTGTTTTCTGCAAGATATGAGATAGGTATGAGAGGATTCAACAAATGGTCATGTTCTAGGTCAAGTCAATAGTTCAAACAAGGAGACCATTCCATTATAGTGATTAGAGACCAATAGTTGAGAGTGAATATTTATCCAAAGAACACTAAAAGTGAGTAGTAGAGTGGACCATTTGTCAAAATGAGCATGGCCACCGCATTAGAGACAAAGAACACCCTCAACAAAACAAGACGGCTGAGAAATGAGCAAAATGGAAGCAATGAAAAATAGTGAAACAATAGAACAAAAGCAACCTAAACTAACCTGTATATAAGTATTTATAGAGATTTAGCTCAAAAGAGCTCAGGCAAGGAAATAATGCTTGAGGTGCTGCCCATTGATAGGCAATGGGACATCTTCACTAGTCAAGGTCTTGATGCGGAAAGCATTATCTCCTAAGATTTGAGAAATCTAAAAGGGGCCAAGCCAGAGCTTGTCAAATTTGTCATGTCCCCCTTTCTTTTCATGGGCCTTGTCCCACAATAGGACCAGATCAACAATTTTGAAGGCCTTAACTTTAGCTCATTGATCAAACCATCTTTTGACCACGCCTTGATGTTTGGAAAAATTTTCAATAGCGCAGTCACAAACTTCTTCTAGGTGGAGCAACTTAGCTATGCGAGCCTCTTGTTGATCCCCTTTTTCATAAAAGGTGTTGATGAACTAGAGGGTAGGGATCTTGAGGTGCACAAGAAACATAGGCTCTAAGCCATAAATGAGATGAAATGAGGAATCTCCTAGGGAAGCCTTGTGGCGTGTATGATCTACCCAAAGGGCGAAACGAAGTCGGGTGTTCCAATATTTAGGATTCCTATTGAGCAGCTTTTTTCTCACAGTGATTAAATTATTGTTTGTGGATTTAGCTAGGCCATTACCCTAGGGATAGTAATTGGATGATAACTTGAGGGAAATGTTGTAATTGAAGGCCAAACTAGAAAATTTGAGCGAGGAGAAGGCAAGACGATTATCACAAACTAAATCATATGGGCAACTGAAATGATTTAAGATGAAGCTTTCAAGAAAACTTGTAACTATCTCTGTGGTACATTGCCTACATGTAATAGCTTATGTCCATCTAGTACAATATTTAGAGGCAGTTAGAATGTACCTATGACCTACAAAATATGGTGAGCTTACCAAGCCGATGAAGTCAAGACCCCATTGCGTGAATGGTCTTACCTCCAAGACTAGTTACAGTTGAACAATAGCATCTCTTTCTCTAGTTATGGCAGTCTGGCAGATGTGGCACATACGAACATGGCTATGTGCATATTTGAAGACTATTGGCCAATAGTATCCCACTCATAGGATTTCATGAACAGTTGAAAGACTAGACCCATGACCAGTACCAAACTTATCATGAAATTCCTTCAACACTCTTGCTTCTTCTTCTTTACTAAGTCATCTAAGGGAGATCCCTTCATGATTCTTCTTATAAAGCATAGACCCTTGTAGCATGTAACTGCTACTTTTTCAGGAAGAGAGCCTACTTTTGAACTCCCTATAGATGAGGTGGGCACTTTTTGTGCAACAAATAGTAGACAATATCATCATACCACTCTCCGAGAGAGACATCTTCAAGTTGATAATGTTGAACCGTGAGTTTAGGTCCTGCTTCAGCCACTATTTCAGCTATTGTTTGAGTGAGGGCCTACCCTCTTACAAATTTCATTGGTTGAATCTCGATGTCATATTCTTGTAGAAAAGTAACCCATTTCCCCCTTCTTTCTCCTATCTCACTCTGTATTAGCAATGTCTTCACTATTGGGTTGGGCATGATGGAAAACACCTTGTT
This sequence comes from Sequoia sempervirens, assembly GCA_007258455.2. Classification (NCBI taxonomy): domain Eukaryota; kingdom Viridiplantae; phylum Streptophyta; class Pinopsida; order Cupressales; family Cupressaceae; genus Sequoia; species Sequoia sempervirens. The sequence continues at coordinate 193,342,715 of VDFB02058242.1, read as the reverse complement.
GTGCAACATGTAATGTCTAAATATTTTAACTCCCCTGACTAAGGAATATGCTTGCTTTTCTACTTTGTGATACCTCAATTCAACATCTTTTAAGGGAGCACTCATGAAGGTGATTGGGTGCTCATTCCCCTCATCATCCTTTTGAGTCAATATGTTGGCACATGAATGATCTAAAGAAAACAAGTAAATGTAGAATGACTTCGGGTAATCAGGGTTGACTAACATGGGTGCATTACCAATTTATTTCTTTATTTCCTCAAAGGCTTGCTTTGCCTCCAGAATCCACTCAATTTTGGCATCTTTCTTCAACATGGGATTGAGTGGCTTGACTATTTCAGCAAAGCTCGTAATGAACTTTCAGATGAATTTTATCTTCCTGAAGAAGGATTTCAATTCTTTCTTGTTGCCTGGCAACTGAATCTTCAAGAGGGACTGAATACGATCAGGATCTATGGAGATTCCTTTCTCTGAAATAACGTGTCCAAGTAGCTTACCTTCTATAACTCCAAAGATGCACTTCTTCAGATTTAGGGAAATCCCAAATTCTCTACACTTCTAAAAAAATTTACATAGATCAGAAGCATTATCACCCTGTTTCTTTGAGAACACGATGAGATCATCCATGTAGATGATTATGCATTTCCTGATCAGATATTTGAAGGCTATATCCATGGAACATTGGAAAGTTGCACTAGCATTGATGAGCCCAAATGGCATTCTTCTATATGCAAAGGTTCCCCACTTGGTGGTGAACGTTGTCTTATGACTATCTTCATATTGTACCATTACTTGGTTGTACCCATCCAAGAAGGACATGATTTGAGAACCATTGATGATCTGCAGTACCTCATCCAATGAGGGCACGTGATAGTTGTCTTTCTTTGAAGCTCTGTTCAAATTGTGGAAATCCATACACAATCTGATCTCTCTATTCTTTTTCCTAACCGAGACCAAGTTTTCCACCCATGTGGAGTGCCTGACTAGAAATATGATCCTAGTTGATAGTAGCTTTTGCACCTCCTTATAAATGATGGCCTCTAGCAATGCATTGATAGGACACTGTCATTTTCAAAATGGTCTTACATCCGGCTTGAGAGGTATAGTGTGTGTGATAAATGAGGTGTCATACATCTTCAAATCCTCATAGCTCTAAGCAACTACATCATGATACTTTCACAAGGTATCAATGATTCCTTTGTTCTCTTCTAACGTGTAGATGTTTCCAATTAATACATTTTTAACCTCCTCAGCTATTCCAAGATTGTGAGTATCACACTGATTGTTGATGGAATCCTTCTATTCCTGTTGATCCTGATCTCAAATTTGATCAAGCTGAACCATACCCCTAGGAATTGTGTCATCTTGAGATTTATGACTCTGTCTATATCTAAGTCAGCCTCTTCTGGCTTAGTCTCATCAATTATATGAGTTGCAAACACATCAGAACTGGTAATGAAATCCAAGATCTGTTTGTCATCATTGAACACCTAAAAATGGGTTCCGTTGTCTAGCACAAATGGGGTGGATGTAAGCTCAACAGTGAACCTTTTAAGGCCAGATAGTGGTAATGGTTGAAGGGTACTAGCTACTTGAGCCAAAGAATCAACAGTATGGTTTTGGGATCAAGGGATCAATTGAATATTAAAGGAATCTAAGCTTTCTAACATGTCCCAAACTCTATTCCTATAGTTTTCTAGTCTCTTGTCATGGTAGGAATACAATATTCTAACTTGTTTTACTACCAGCTCTAAGTCGCCAAAGACTTGCAACATTTTAAGTTTCTTTCTCAGGGCCATCAGGAGACCATGAACTAATGCTTCATACTCTGCTACATTATTTGTGCAATAAAATTGAATCCTATGAGTAGAAAAGTAAGTCTTCCCCATAGTGACAATGAGCTCAAATCCAACTTTGGCTCCCTATTTGAACTTGGATTCATCGAAGTGCAGTGTCCAAAACTTAGAGGGTTCCTTAACTTTGAGGTCAATCAAACATTCATTCCTCCTTGGCTACATGCCTGGATCTGCCATCTTTGGAACAAATACTGGCTCAACATGGTTGGTGGCAAGTTGCCCGATTAGCGGATCCTTTTGAGGTGCAACTTGTCCTTTGATATATTCCACCATTGTCTGACATAAGCAACACTCAAATTATGAGTGGGAAACATTATGTACTCTATGCCAACTAGGCAACAAGAGCTCTTGGAAATCCATTCTTTCCCCTAGGCTGAGCTGATCTTGTGTACAGTTCTCCATGAAATCCTAGAATCCATCTAGTAGTCCCAAATTCTCATCATCGTAGGATTCATCATTGTCTGATTCTACCAGCATCTCTGTGCTCTAAGGTGCATAGCATAAATTGGTAGGGGGGTTGCATAATACCAAGAAGACTTCCACAGTCATCCCTTCTTCTAGAGGCTCTGATTCTTTCTAATATTCCATGGGAGAATAGATTCCCAGCTCAATTCCGCAAACAACACCTCGTTGGTGTTGTTATATTTCGTAATCATGAATTTCATGCGGGGCTCTCGGACTATACAAATTTTATTTGGCAGTCCCTTCCATGGCAGCCACACATGAGAGAAATTAGTGGTAGCATATTTGTTCAATGCTCATGTGAAGTCTCACCCCAATATTATACCATAGGCATCTGGGATATCAACAACTTGAATGTCAATAACTTGTTACACCCTTAGGTCTATATCAATCTATATGGGGATCCGATTGATTTCTCTGACTATGTTTACTTCCATTTTGTCCAGCTAAGTCACCTTTCTTCTAGATGGAGTGGGGACTATTCCCAATTCTTTGCATATGGTGAGAGGCATAACATTGGCCGATGCTCCTAAATCAAGCAAGCAGTTATGAAGATTTTTCCCAAATATTCTAATAGTAGTGAGAAAAGGTGGAATTTCTAACTTTCCCTAAAATAATCCCATAGGCGTATCTACCTAGGCCACTTGATTTTTATCTTTCTCATTGGTCTTTTCCTTAGCTTGCACCTAACTTTTCTCTTTAGCAGGTTGTTTTCCAGTTTGTTGATTTGAAGGGACCTCCTTTTTTTTACCTATGATTTCCTGAATTACAGGCTCATGTGGTGGCTCTTTGAAAGAGACCCTCTTGGCTGACATTTCTTGTGTTGAATTAGAAGGAGTCCCATTGATCACCCTAAAGAAGGTGTTCCTAACTACAGGGACCTTAAGAAACTCAAAGGCAGAAAAGCTTATTTTGACCTTCTTGAATTCATCAGCAACATACTCACCCATTTGCTCAATTTCAGCCTCAAAGGACCTGCCTTGGGAAGAGCCAACTAACTAGTTTTGTATTTTATTTGGCTATTTTTTCTTGTTGAAATATTGGGTGGGCACATAGGGGTAACCTAAATTGTTACTAGCATTTGGATCAGGTGGGGTGCTAAAGTTATTAGGCGGAGTGGAAGTTGTGAAAGGGCCTCCTGCTTTCCTATTTCTTAAGTTATATGGGGATGCTCTCTAATGGAACATTTGGAGCTCATCTTCATGAAACTCTTCCTCATCCACTAGACTATTATCTACCAAAGCAAAGAGCTGAGATAAAGTTTCTTCATTACTTACCTCTTTCACTTCTTCGTTCTTTAAGGAAGCAGTCTCAGTTTCTGGTTTATTGCTCTCACTTTGAAGAATGGGGCTTGATTAACCACGCGCACTAAGGAGTCGTAGGGTTTGGAAGGGACTAGATCTCAACATCCAACATTTTCCACAACATTTTGAACCTCTACTTGGAATATCTCTATGGCTGTGAGGAATTCGGGGCAATCTAACTTAGAGTGCCTATTCGTTTTATGGATCTGGCAGCATCCGGACAAAGCTGCCTCAGTAAGATACACTCCAATAGTTGTCTTCTCCATATTGGTAGGATAATCAAGAGGAGTGGGAACACCTCTATTGTTTGGCCTTGTATTCCATGTTTAGTTCTGCCTTTGTGAAGGTCTTCTTTCAAAATTCTATTTGGAGTTCTTCCCTCTCTCGTAATTCTGCCTGGATGTGGTACTCACATCACGGTTATCTCTATTCTCTCAGTTGAGGTTGGCCTGGATGCTGCATTAAGAAGCTTGTGGCTGGTTATTTTTATTTTGAAAGTGTGTCATCCTCGTGGACATCTTTTAGATCATTTCTATTAGCTCATCCAATTGATCCTTGTCCGCGTTACTCAGTTGTGACACTTGGTTCTGAAGGAGACGTGGCTACATGGCTGGTTGGTTTTGTTGTGCTTGGGTGAATTTTGATCCTTGTAGGTATGCAGGTATGTGGGGCTACTATGGATAGACCTGATGTTGTTTCGGTTGCAAATAATGAGGCACAGGAGGTGCCTGGCTCAACGGATGTCCTGGGTGAGGAACTATCAGTAGTTGCGGCACTTGGTTCATAAGAGGCATCTGATGTGCTAAAGCTTGAGTCAGCCCTTGAATCTGCATGGGATGAGCGACCTATCCCAAGGAAGGAAGTAAACCGAAAATGTTTTTCCCCAAGTCAATGTTGGCTATAACTACCTCAGCATAAGCATTCACCAACCGAGTGGGTGGTGGGTTCATTCTTTTTACCAATGTTGTAGTGAGGTTGTCCAAAGTGACATAGTAGATAGGCAAGACAACAACATCATTAAGCACATATGGAGTTTTTAATCTCATGTATTCCCAATGAAACTAATCATTGAAGGAGTTGATTGGTTTGTTGACCTCCATGCGAACATACATGAATTGTTGATATAGTTCTGAAGGGCTGATCAGAATCTCCTATTTCCTTAAGAAGGCATTCTTCAAAAGGTCCCAAGTGGTGATGGACCCTATTGGAAAGTTTATGTACCAATAGAAAGCTTCCTCTCCCAAAGAATAAGGGAAAAGTATGCAGGCCACATCCTCATGATCAATCTACATATCCGTCAGTGTTGTTTGGAATATCTTAATATGTTCTTCTACCATCCTTTGAGGATCTCATGGATTGAATTATGTGCAAAATCCCTTCAGGTTATTTGGCATGTCATGGTAAGCATTGAAGGACAACAGAGAAGGGTTGTTACCCAAGCAAGCCATGAAGGGAGGAGGGGGTTGTATTTGTTGTTGAATAGGAACTTGGGGCTGCATAGGGGTAGCATTACCTGGGACTATGCCTTGGACTTAGAAGGCAGGGGTAGGGATAGCGCCCTGACCTTGGGAAGCAAAAGGTCAGAAGGAAGCTTGAGATGGTTGAATGGAGGAGGTGGAAATGGAAAAGGGAGGATGAGTATGGGGAAGGTGAAAGTAGGAGGGAGGTGAGGATGGAGATGAAGTGGATGGGTTGGATGAGGAAGATGAAGTGGCTTCCCCTGTTTTGGCTCTCTTATCCTTCATAGGGGGTTGCAGCTCTTGGAACTCCCCTTTTTTTGGAGTTGATCTTAAGACTCTATGGAACCTTTAAGGGGAGAACAGAAAAATTTGATCTAGGTTAACTCAAAGGGCCATCCTTATAGCTCTAGTTCTATTGATGGGTGTTTTTGCACCTTCTCAACATAGGCATCACATAAGTATTCTACCTCTCTTGAAAGGTAATCTCCTACAAACTAGTTGCAGAAAATTACCCCAAGGTCTTTCGGGTGTCAGGTCATGACTTGCTTGGAATGTATTAGTGGTTTAATGTGATTTTTCTGGTAATCACAGGGCAGCCTTATGTAAGTTAAGTTGGAGGGGAATTGGCTATTTGAATGGATTTTATGAAATTCTGAAATTATGTTCTATTGCTATAAGTTCAACAAAGCAGTCTAACACTCCACTTTTGTCACCAGGTTTTTCTTTACAATGTGCAATGAACTTCATCTTATGTTTCTATTTAAAAGAAAATTAAAAAGGGAAGGGAAGAGAGTAAATTCCTAAAACTAAAACTATTAATGAACAGAGATAATGGAGGATGCTATAGTGGATAGCCTTCCCAAAACTAAGTTCCACTTAACCAAATTAACTCACAGTCTCATGAAACTAGTGCAATCTTCTTAGGTTTGCAGATTTTCAACTATTCATTCACCATAAAGAATGAATAAAATATATAATTTGAGTGCAGCATTCAATTGATGTTCAGACTAGCTTTACATTGCTATTTATCATCAATAAACAACAAAAAACATGAACAAGGAAGGGCATCAACACAACAAATTTCTTCAATACCAATGCAAAACATTAACTAATCTACTAACAACATGCTAAAAACATAGAAAAAAAATTTAAATATATTCAAATCCACTAACTATGAAGAGAAGAATCATGAAACATGAAATTGGAACTCAAGAATTCACCAAAATCAATGAATTTGTATTAAAATCCTAGCAGCATGTCTTTACAAAAACTCAACTCTCTTGAAAATGAGAGGAGACCCCCTATTTATCGTGTCCAAAAAGCAAAAGGAATGGCCAAGATTCAATCTCATTATGTGGCCAAGATTCACTATAAACAAGGGTTTCTTCTACCCCTTAATATTTTACAATTTAAAATACATCTTTGTCTTTAGCCTATTTTGTCTCCTAGTGGGCAGCATTGTAGCTCTTTTGTCTTTTAGCTAATTCCCCTTTTGTTGTAGCTACTTTGTGATGAATTCATCATCACTAACTGGATTTCCTTCATGTTTCTTCATAGTAGAATATTCGACGAACTTTCCTATCAATGCCTAGAGCTTATTCCACTCCATTATATCAGACTAGATTACCTGAAAGTTCAACTTCCTAGACCTACTGGTAATCACATCCCAATCTTTATCACATTTTGGCATATTCTTTATCACCTACTCAGATTGACCAAAGGCTTGAGAAGAAAAATCCATGAAGTCTGATTTGAGTGTATCTATGGCTCCATTCTCCATCTTATGATGGAAGTATGGCTTTATTTTCTCTGAATCCAACTCAGCAGTAGGCATATCATAATCCATCATTAAATTCAAATACTCCTCACAAGTCGTCCTAATTTCCTTATCACAATCGATGTTGAGCTCCACTTCATGGAGCACCCATTCCAGGATCTCCTTTCTTTGATCAAGGCCTAATTTCCATGTTTCTATGAGCCAATGATCATCCTTCACCAGCGCAAGCTCCTTTTCCCATGTTCTTTCAGGCATCCTGAGGATAGCCTCAATTTTAGGATATGCAATCCTATATAGCTCTGGGAAGTTAATGCAGAATTTCCCGTGCCTTCAAGCTGCTTTTGCACCTCTTAGAACTTGTTTTTCATTCTGACGGTGCAGTTGATACCCATATTTCCATTATAAACCAACCGTCGGAACCAATCTTCAGTAGCCTTCATCTAATTCTTCCTTCTTTCAAGCTTACTGATATGATCCTTGGATAGTAGTTGAGGTGGAGATGATGAGGCTGTTGGAAGTTCTTCGATGGAGGACCATTGTTGAATGTAAGTTGGTAAATCTACCACTTGTGTTTTTAACTCCTCCTTGATTGATTGATCTTTATTCATTTGGTGCACAATAGTGGCAACAAACCCTTGGAGGTAATCAATCTTCTATTCCTGGGTGGTTGTCCCCAAGTCAATAGTGGATATGTCATAGCTGACTCCCTCATCCTTATCTATCACTGGAGTAGCTATTTGGATTGTCCTTAATCTTGATGCATCCATCATTAGGTGGGATATGAAATGTGGTTCTTTTTCTTTCTTAGTGCCTATCTGTGCTCAAGCTACAATGGCCTCTAGCCTTGCTTTCGAATCCATAAGAATGGGCCCTCTCTTCTACAATTGTTTTTCTAGCCATTCAGGCATTTGGGATCCTTACTTTGGTGATTCATGATCACCTTCCTCCTTTTGAGTGTGATAGATCTCCATTTCTTGGCGATCGGGGGTCTCTTGTTCTATCTTTTCTTCTTCTTCTTCATTAGAGTTGCAAATGAATACGACAATCTCTTTTTGTTACTTGTTGAAGGCTATGTTTTCCCTGGGGCTATCTCCCCCTTTAGATGTCTTCTCTTCTTCTTCTTCCTTCCCAGGTTCTTCATGATGCTTTTCCTCTGGGATTTTCCTTGCTTCAGCCTCTTTTTCAGGCTTGTCCTCTTCTTGATCTTTCTCTTATTTTATTTCTTCCTCTTCTATAGGAGGCATCCCCTCATCATGATAAAGGATTTTCTCTTGTTCTTTAGTATGAGGTTTCGAGGCTACCTCCACTTCTTCATTTGTATCCTTCTTCTCATGAGAAGGCTACTTCTCAACTTCCTCCCCAGCATCTCTGAGTTGCTAGGCCAACTCTTCCTCGAGCTTTTGGTGAGAAGTTTCCATGATGTATTTTGCACCCAGATCATCAATATCTTCCTTAGAGGATTGTGTTTCCTCTTCCTCATGAACTACCTTGTCAATGACCAAGTGTTGGCGCTCTGGGTGCCCATGGTAGTCATCAGATTCCTCTTATATTCCTTTAGTTGCTTCCCTTTATCATCTCTCCAACTCTTTAGAAATTTGCATTGTTGCCTCCATCATAGGTGGTTTAGTCGGAGGAGGAGGGACAGGGAGGCTAGTGACAACTTGTGCTAAGGCAGCCTACACTGCATAGTCCATCAATACTCCAGAAATTTCCATTGGTATGTTTTGCATATGCCTAGCAAAAGCTTCTGGGAGAGTGAGAGTAGATTGTTGTTTTCAAAGAGGCCAATGGAAACATTGTTAGTGGAGACATGGAGGAAGAAAAGAGTGGGGAAGTAGTAGTGGAGGAAGAGTCTATCACCATAACTTGTGCATTAGGTGAGGTAGAGGCAACGTGAACTGAGATGTCCATCGTGGGTGGAGAAGAATCAGGAAATGATTGAGATTTTGGCAGAGGAGTAATGATAGCGGCAACAGTAGCGGAAACGAGAGTAGAGGCAACAAGTGGAGATTTAGGTTGCTCAGCCTCTTCTTCCTCTCCCTTGTGGAGGGGGTCCTCTTGAATGGTGGGCATCTCTGTGAAACCACCTTACTTCTTCACTTTCTTAGAGGGTTCACCCTTCGACGCCTTCCTGGAATAAACCTTGTGCTTTGGCTGGTGTTTTGCCACCTCTTTTCTTTTCCTTGATTTGGTAGTAGGAGGGGAATTTGAGGTTTCCCCAGATGGGGCAGCGGCAGTTCCACTCTTTGTCTTGCTCTCAAGCTCATCCTCGAGCTCTCCATATGTCAAAGTAGCTCCTTGAAGTTTTAATTGAGCAATCTTCCCTTCAATTGATTGCTTTGTTCGCGCTTCAATTGGATTTGTCAAAATATCAAGGTCATTGACGTCTTCCTCATCCCAGTCAATCAGGGGCAGTGGCAAGTTGGAAACGGCATTTAATCTTGGATCAATTACATTATTTTCATCCTCCACAACTTGATACGACACCGGGAACAAGTTAATTATTTTAATGAAATATGTCATTATGTGCATGTAATCCATCATGTGTACTTCATTGTCATCTTTGCAATTTTCCCAGAATTCCTCCACATTGTGCAAATGGATGTACTCCTTTTTGACCATCTTCTTTAGCTTGCCATACGGGTCCATCTATGGCCAAGTAGTGTGGAGCTCTAAGTTGTATTCAATGATTTCCTTTTCTGAGTACTCTGCACACTGGAATGTGGGGATTGCATACATGCGTTGGCCAAATGTGAGGGGATAGGGAATCCCTAGCCTATGCTTGTCACTTAGAAGAGTATGTGCATGTTGTAGCTGCTTAGAGATTTCAAGAAATATGAGTTAGTCATTTGGATACTAGGGCAGCTTATATGGCCTCTCTGAGAAGCCATCGGTTCTAATATAGGTAAAATTGGGAAACTGGATGAAGAGAAATCCAAACCGACGGATGAAGGCATTTGCACTATGAGTGACCCTCCTTTCGAAGTCACCTCCCAACATTCTGATAATGTGCCTGATAAAGGCATCATTCACTCTATGATAATCTTTCTTGAAATTTATATATTGGACCTAAGGGTATCTGTCATACACCTTCAATTCCCTCTCTAGAATCTAGCTTGGTGCCAAAAAGAGACCTATGTACTAAGCACGGTCGGCCAGTAGATAGACCAAGTAGGAGGTCATGTAGAATTGGGAGCTCTTCTTTACTGCCACAAACTGCTCGTGTAGGCAGTTGCTAATCATTCTTGCCCAATGGAATTTGGTCTTTCCTCTGATGATCTCCTCTATGAAATACAACATCCATTCTTGGAAATACATTGCAGTTGGGAGGCCCATAACTGTACTCAACAAGGTTACCAAATCAAGGTAATCCTCATGTAAATCCCTTCTGAAAAGCTCCTAGGACACTTTATTTATGTTGCCCCTCTTTTCCTTCAACCAATATCGATTGATCAACTTCTTGCATTTGAGGGGGTAATCTTTCCATGTGCCCTCTGCAAATTCCTTTTATGTCTCCTACATCTCATCGAAGGTGGGGATGTGGAAAGTCTACCCTATAGACTTGGAGGACAGGTTGGCCAATATGTTGTCATCCCTATCCACAATTCTTTTGGTTGATTATTGGTAGGCCTCTCTGTAAGCCATCACTAGTTCAATGGCCACAAGGGCAGGCAAGAAACTGGCTTCCTTGGCCAACCCACTTTTCCTTATCCTCTTTACATTCTTGGTGGTAGGGTTGAAAATGACCCTCTACTTGAGTTCATCAATATCAATGTGCCCCAAGTTTGTATCTGAGATAGTGTCCCATTCTATCATGACCTTGGTATTGATTTCTACCCCTTGGAATTTGTACTTCATTTGATCTTTATCTTCTTTACCCCTTGGTGCTTTGGCATCCTTCTTTCCCTTTTCCTTCTCCACGGAAGCTCCCAAAGGTCTTGCAACTAATTCCATATATTTTCCAATCAAAGGAGCTACCGGCATGTTCATGTATAAAACAAGGGGAGTGTTAGCGAAATATTGCAAAATCCATGTTAGATCAAGTAATTTATCATTCAAGGGTCCTAAAATTTCTTTCAGATCATGGTTTTCCTTTTGTTGGAGGGAGTTGTGGAAATGAAGGCCCAGGGGTACAAACTTCCTAGGGCTAACAGTCGTTTTGAAGGAAACTATAAATGGACAACAAACAGGGCACAACAGCCTGCATGGTTCTACTCGCATCAGGGTTTTTTCATGAAGTGGGGCCCACTAAGGAGGTTAAGTCATTTTAGCACATGGATTAAATCATTTTGAGGTTTTGGAAGTGTTAAATTTATCATTCAAGCATGTCGGCCTAGGAAGTGCGGGAGTAGGGCTATCTTGGTCATTTTAAGCTCTGTCATTCAAACAACACTGGCAAGGTGACACCTCGCATTACAGGATCTGCACCGGGGAAAGACAACACCTTTTCACTTCTAAAGTGCATTTTTTTTTACCATGTGCAAGTGAGGAGCTACAGAAGGATTTTGTGCGTCGGCCGTTCAAAACAGTGGAAAGAGGATGACGGTCCATGTAGGGCGGCCTGTATTGTCAGGTTTACAGGAATCCTTGGCAGAAGCTATTCATTCAACATTGTTTGAATGGACGTAGAACGATTGAGCCCCACATAGTAGACGGATGAAGGTATTTGGCCATGCGAGATAGTGGACACAACGCAGTGATGACCTACCTCAAATGGTCTACAAGCATAGACTCGATCGCTTCGTTGTTTATGCACAAACAGAGGTGGTGAGTGCGAGATCCACAAAGCAGACAAACGGTCAACCAAGGTCATCTTGGACAACGAGCAAGAGGTGGCAACCCGCAGACAAAATTTTGCAATGGAAAACCTACAAAAGGAGCAACACTTAGTCATTTTGGAGCAATATGTCGAACGAAGGTTACCAATGTGGGGTACGGATAGCAGGTGGGGCCTAAGGCTTAGCCGTTTGTATATAATCTATGAGCGACAGTGAAAAGATAGAGGAAGCCCGCATAATATGACCTACAGATGAAGTTCAAATGCACACCAGTGTTTAGACAAAGACATTGCAGGACCCACAAAGTGGGAGGTCCAAGTAGATATGTCATCTAAAATAGTGAGTCTCAAAGAGTAAATTACAAGTGGAGGCCCACCTTCGCGAACCCACGAGGGTGAAAAGATCTCGTTTTAATTCACAATATTTGTTTAAGTTTGAAAGGTGACGGTCAATGAGGAAGGTTCCTCTTGCATATGTGGGCCCGAAGGGGATGAAGGCCACTGTTTAGAGTTCAGTGTTTTAAGGAACAAGACAATGGCGATGGGTGCTTTGCGAGCCCGTAGGACATGATGGCTTTGGTCAAAAAACAATGATAGAGGGCCTAAGTTCTACCTAGTTTTATAAGGTTGATTTCGAAGGATTTTTAGATTTCCAAGATGTGGGTTTAGCTTGTCATGGTATTCTCTAACTAGTTTAAAGGTTTCTAATCCTTAGGATTTTAATAATTTTGTAGAAATGAAGAAAAATCCACAAACAAGTGGTGGTGAAGGTCCTACCTGGTGGACTCATGACAAATCGACAAATAATTTGATGCTAGCTATGCACCGACGGTAGCTGGAGTTCGCGTGCGCAGAGGTAGCAATGGTTAGGGGCTCTGACAAGTTTTCAGGTGGAATGTCAATGAAAATGACCCATAAGAGTGCTAATTATAAACTTTCAGTCATTAAATGAACACCATTAATGTAGGTATAAAGGTCACTAGAGCTAGTTGACACACATTTCAAAAGAGAGCGGTGGGAATGACGGGGTCTGCATAGCGAATGACACCCATGAGTTGGTTGTTTGGAAAGTCAACAACAGAAGCAGTAATGAAGGTTGTAGTTTTTGCATATTGGGTGGATGTGTTGAGTTGGTCATTTTCCATGGCAGTGAAATGACAGAATTCTTCATAGGGTAGCCTGCAAGGGTGGACCTGCACAGCGTGAACGATGACAATTTCAAAGTTTGAAGGAAAACTACTAAGGGAACCATGTAGAGGCTAAAGACTTGAAGGTTTTAAGGGGGGAAACTTGTTCAACTTAAAATGAAATCTCTAAGACTCCTTGACCACTTAGGACTCAAAAATAGGGGCATGCAAAATGAGGCGAAGGAAAAAGAGACTCGACAAAACAAAAAGAGAGGGTCCCCATTCTAAACGGGGTGTGTGTGTTGTAGGCATAACACTGCTCTAATTTGGAACACTCCATAATTAAATGTGATAGATCTACATTTCCAATCTTCTCTCAGAGGAGTGTGATATCCTAATCAAAGGGTTCCTCCTTGGATTCATCAAGTGGGGAAACCTGGGGAGCTTCTTAGGTTTCTTGTAAGGAAAATTACTACGCAACGGACTATTCTATAGTTATACTAGGCTAAACTAGACTACTTTCCTCATTTTCCAAAGGATGAAGGCTTCAAAAACTTGGTATTTCAAGATTAAGAGGTTGGCTTGAGGAATCAAGGACTTTATCCTACCTCAAACTTGGAATCTCAACTTTAGGAATACTAAGAGGCTTAATTTGTCTAAAACTTCGAAACTTATACTTACAAACCTCCTCTTGAGTAGGTTGATCTGGAATTGTAGGAGTTGATCTAGAATTTTAGGAGTTGCTTGGACTTAATGCCTTTGTGTTTGAGAAAACACAAGCCTCATTTGCTCCTCTTTTGCAGCTACCTCTCTTTCAAGGTTCTCTTCAAATTGTATCCTTTATGTCTCCAATTCTTGCTCATAGAGATACGCTTGATAAGCCATCTTCTCTTGTTGCTAATTATACTCATGTTTCCTCTTGATCTCCTCTATTTTCTTTGTGAAGTTAAGAAACATACCCTTTATGCTTGCAATCTCCTCCTTTTCACTATCTATGAGCTGATTTTGAGCATATGAAGGATGATATTGAGATTGAGTAGTGGTGGGTAGGTGGTAATTATATTGGGCATGTTGGTTTTGAAGAGCCATAGAATTAAAACCAGTAACATGATTGGCCTGATATGACTGATGATGAGGTGAATAAGTAGATATTTTGTGATATGGTTGATGATAGGACATATGTCCATGAAACATAGGCATATTCATTCATTCATAGAATGGAAAACAACAAAAGTCAAACTTTCAAAATAAACCAACACTTGATCATACTGAAACTAGTAAATTTGAGCTCAAAGTCACCAGATGTGTGTAGATTTTTTGCCTCCAAAGGAAGACCTTACTAACATACACACCTAATATCAGCAATAAATAATTAAATAATGGATTGAAAGAGACCAATTAGTCCCACCAGGCATGCCAAAAACTATTGTCAATCAGGATTGCACCCTAGCTAACATTTGACTTAACTATCTTGTGAAACATGGAAACGCTCTCGAGTTGTGGGTAACTCATGATGAGAATAAATTTTTAGAGAGGGTTGGTTCCCCTTCTAGATCACCTAATCTAAAGAATTTTCTAAGAAAAGAGTTTAGAAAGATAACTTGAAATGAAACCCTAAACCTACTGGGTGATACACCAAAACTTTTAACTTATTTTAATAATTCCACTCACAAATAGTTCTCAAAACACTAACTTTCACAACCTCACATGAACATACAACACAACATTGATTAGCATGAAGGTTTAAAATCAAACACAACATGCAACCTGTATCATATGAAATTTTTGCACCCACAATTGCAATAATAGGACATAAAAGGGATTCAAAAGTTGGAATCACAATGACAACATCAAATGATTACTGCAAAATGAGACAAAAATTGAGAGAGGAATGCTATGTTGTTTTTATTAAACTGAAGGAGTATGAAAACATGAGAATCTAAGTACAAATATCAAGCTTACAAAGATCTCTGCAAGTGAACAAGAGAGTATGAAGCAAATCTAAAACCTATTCTACTTTCTAACTAATGAGAAAAAAATAAGTTTTTCTCCAAAATATCCTCCAAAGTGTCTCCAAGAGTGAAAGGGAAAAGTCTCAATGAATTGCTCCACAAAATAGTAACTTCGAAGCCATTTTGAGCTCAAAAGAAAAGCCTCCAAAATAATGCCCAAATTTCCTTCAAACTAGATGAAAAAGATGGAAAGTTTCTATCTCAGGTGGGTCGACCTAAAAGGACTTAAAAATCAAGCCTAGACTAACTGAAAGCTGAAATAGAAACCTTAGTTTGCTCATTTTTTTTCCCCCTTTGCACAAAAAGACTAAAACTCAAAAGGGAAAGTTTCTAAGAGGACTAGATGCATTTATTCTAATTTTACTGCATTTAAAATAGCAAATACAAAGGCAATTTATAGAATATTACCTTAATATTGCTTTACAATATCTGTAGTTTCAATTTTACAAAACAGAAGGGCTCGACTTATACTTGACTTGATTTTTAGAAAAGTATAAAATATTCCATCTTTCCCTTTTGATTTTCTTCAAAAATTAGAAAAATAACTGAGGCACAAATCCATGAAGTTTACTCAAAATTCATAAGGAGACCCTAGGGTGTTCAAGACTTAGGCATTTGATTTTCTATAAAAATCATAAAACTTCAAAGGCATATAGACTATATGATTTTTCTCCAAAAATCAAGAAAGAACAAAGGCATTACCTAAGCTTACAAAGGCTTGACATGAAAGAAAAGGGGCCAAGGTATTAGTTGAGTATGATATTTTTAAAATAATGTGACAAAAATTAAGGCCAAATTAGGGCAACAAAAGAAAACCCTAGAACAAAACAATCAAACCCCTAATTTTCAGCTCTCATTTTTGCACTAAGATTTTGCGAAACTCTCTACTAGGAACCATCATCAACTAGGGCTTGAGAATTCAAGCTCTTCTAAAGCTTTCATGGAGAGCCTCTTCCTCTAGAAATTTATATGGTAAGTATCTCTTTTGACAAAATATACAAAAACCCCTTCATTATCTCCATTTCAAGTGCATCTTTTGGCTTCTCAGTTGTGGCCATCATCATTTCTCTAATGCATTTCTTTTGTTTTACTTCCCATTACTTCTTTTCCACTTGGAGACCGCCATTGAATGGATTTTGAAGCTTAATGTTGTGGCCTTTGAATGCATCTTCCTTAGCAAAAACTCCGGTAAACTTTTCACCATTCGAGCTTTGTAACAATCTTTATTTTCTATTGATAGAAGCTCAAATCGAGCTCAATAAAGGAAAGATAATGAATGTATTTGCTTCATTTTTTCATTTTGTGAAAGAACCATATAAATTTTTGTACATTTCTTCCATGATGAGTTCCAGCTAAAGCACTGAAATAAGAACATACTCTGTAAAATGGAAAACACTCTCAATTTGATGGCTCCATTATTCTGGGTTTTCAAAGCATGGGTCAAAACCCCTAGCTGTGGCATGAAGAAACTATAAATTTTATTGAATTCCTCCATGAGAGGCCATGGCCTCTCAAAACCCTAAATTCCCTTTATCCTGTAGAGCTTCATGGGTATCAATATTCTTTGCATTTAGGCTTCTCCACTTTTAGAAGAGATGGGTTGAAAACCCCTTAGTAATTTTGGTCACCTTCAAAAACAAAACAAAGCCCTCCAAGTCATGGCTAAAATTCTCAAACTGTGTCTTCATTTTGGAACCCTTCCACCATGGCTCGACAACATTAAAATTTTCTTGTCATTTGCTGCACTTTTCTTCTTTATGAATGAAAGCATCTTTTACTTATTCTACGTTTATAGCTTGGGAACCCTCCCTTTGAAATTTTGTTCTGGGTGCTTCTTGTGTTGCTTCAATAGCTGTCCATTTTCTCTTATAATCTGCATTCTTTATATTTCCATTTTATGAAGACACAGAAAGAGGCTTCTCTCTTGTATGATACTTTTTTCATAGCTCTCTAATGTGTGCACACATAGTCCACTTATCACTTACTTGCTTAGCAGAGTCTTTTCTTGTCAACCTATTATCACCATCCAACATTTGTAAAATCATATACAATTGATTCTCATATGTAATAATGGATGCTAGATATTTATTTCAGAATGCTTGCATTTTGAGAATAAGATGCACTTACAGATGCTATGAAGGCTCCACCACTATTATTTGTAACTCATTCTCTATTATTAAAGTTTGCATAAAACACCACTTCTCTTCAAGATCATCAAGCATACAACTATAGATCCTCATTTATGAATGTTCTTTTCAAAGTATTGAAATATGTCACAATGTTGACACAAGGACATGAATATTATGCTTTGTTTTGCTTCGGTAATATTGTTTTCATTTCTATGTGAGCATTATTTTTAATCATTACATGACTCTTGATGGTTGTACCTTTAATGTATATACTCCAAACACATAAACAACAGAAAATATGATGTGAGGCAGTAATAAGAGATATGAAACAAGATGGAACTTTTTTGCAAACAAGACTCCTTCAATGAAGAAATGATGCATTCAAGTTTTGTTTTGTATTTTATTTAAGCATTCAAATTATCCACTGTTCATTTATGATTTTCACTTCATTGCACTTGTGAAATGATTGTCATGAATGAGCAATGAATCTATTACTCTTGCAGTCATTTTACGAAATACTCATTCAACTGAAAACATGCTTTGAGTAATATGAATATGCATTCCTATTTCATTCCCCTTTTGGAACTTAGGGGTAGCATGTTGGGCTCAACCCTTGTGGGAGCCCCTTTTTTTACCACATGCTATTATGTCTTCAGAAATGAATCAACAACATGATTTCACCTATACCTACATAGTAAACAAACATGTCAGATAAAAAATCATGAAGCTCAATGCTCCTATGATGTTTTATTTTTTCAGGCTTTCTTGCATACATCTTATATTTGTTGATCTAATGTATTATGAACATATGTTATATTTTTTTTGATGGGGCATATGATGAGATTAATATCCGAAGCTCTAACAATCTTTCTCAATCATCTATAGGTTCACTTGAAGACCAGGAGCAGGAGTGGCAGGTAACAACGAAGACCAACACAAAATTGTAACAGGAAATGATGGCTATGTCTCTTTTCATGTGCTCTTTTCGTTACTTTATCTTTGGATGTATAGTATATCATTTATGTTGCATTGTTTTAGCTACTCCCATGGCTTGTGTGGGACATTTGATTACTCCTTTCTTTCCAATGAAAAGAAAGCAACACTTTATGTAATCTTGTGTATATTTCATTACAAAATGAATGAAGCATTATAGAAATGAATGAAAGAAATATCTTGTGTTTGTCAAAGGGTGTTTTATCACTTCTCAACAGGACAATGCACAAGTGCAATGCCTCTCTTGAAAGGTAATCCCTACAACTAAGTTCTAGAAATCACCCCAAGGTCTTTCAGGTGTTAGGTCATGACTAAGCTTGGATTAATTCAGTTGGTTGATTTTATTTGCTGGTAATCACAAAGGGAATTTATGGTTGGCTAAGAATGAAGGGAATTGGGTCCACAAAAGGAGTTTTGTAAGTTTTGGAAATGTGGTACAGTTGCTGCAAGTTCAAAATAGAAAGCTAAAAACTACATGATTGTCATCATATTTGGCATTACAATTATGCTAGAACTTTACTTTAAATTTAATTTTCAAAGAAAGGTTAAAAGGGAAAAGGGATGAGAAGTTTCCTAAACCTGTAACTAATGTTGAATAGTAACAATGAAGGATGCTATAGTGGATAGCCTTCCCAAAACTTAGTTCCACTTAACCAAGGGCAGCCTACAGTCTCATGAAACAAGTGCAATCTTCTAAGGTCTATATATTTTCAACCATCCATTCACCACTAAGTGTGAAAAATAGATGAACTTTAGTCCAACAATAAAAAAATGCTCAGACTAACTTTACACAGCTGCTTATCCTCAATAGATAGCAAAAAGTATGAGCAAGGAAGATATCAACACCATAACATTCTTCACCATTAAAGTGCAACATCAACTAACAACTAAAGCAACTTAAAATAAAACAAAAAAGCTAAAATCTTATATTGGGAGATTGAATCATGCATACATGTGAAGAAAAACACAAGAATCCATCAAAATAATGCTATTCTCATTAAATTTTTGTAGCATGCCTTTACACAACAACTCAACCATCTCTTTGAAAATAAGAGTACACCCCTATTTATAGTTTCCCAAAAGCAAAATGAATGGAAAAGATTGAATTTCATTGTGTGGCTTAGATTCATTTTACATTAGAGTTTCACCTACCCCAAAATATATGACAATATAAAATACATCTTTTGTCTTTTCCCTATTTTTTCATCTAGTGACCCTGGCACTATAGCAGTTTTGTCATGTAGTGGTTGCCATGCTTTGTAGCTACTTTTACAAATATTCATCATCTATGATGGGCTTTCCAGCCACTTTTTGGGCACCTACATATTCTATGAACTTTACAAACATGGATACAAGCCTCTTTTCTTCGAAGAGATCAAATTTGAGGATTTGAAAGGACATCCTCTTGATTCTCTCAATGATCTCCTATCAGTTCTTTATATAATTTGAGGTAGCCTCCATCATTTTCTCTATTCAAACAAAGGCCCTCGTAGTGAAATCCATAAAGTCTAGTGATAGGGTGTCGGTAGCTCCTTGCTCCATTTTCTAGTGCAACAAAGGCTTAACTTTCTCTACATCTAATTCCAAGGTAGGTACCTCAAAATCAATCATTAGTTTTAGGTAGTTAGCACTATCCATCTGGTGCTCAGCAGCCCATTCATGATCTACCTCAAGGTCGTCCAAGACCTTTTCCAAGACTTCCTTTTTGTATTCTAGGTTCATCAACCAGGTTTCAACTAGTGAGTGATCTTCTTTTGCAATTCCTAGCTACTTCTCACAAATATCCTATGAAAGCTTGAGGATGCACTCTAATTTAGGATAAGTGATCCTATACGTCTCTGGGAATTCCCTAAATATGTTCATCATACTTTTTATGTCTTTTTCTAGGCTTCTACACCTGTTATCCATGGCGACCGCATGGTCGATCCCCCTATCGTCCATAGATACCACCTTATTGAACTAAGCAGACATGGACTTGGTCCAGTTTTTCCTCTTTTCCATCTTAGTAATATCCTCCTTTGATAGCAAGGAAGGCGGTGCTGATGTTTCTGCTGGAGTCTCTTCTTTTGTGGATGTCCATTACTGGATATAGGTAGTGAGATCCATAACTTGGGCCTTCAAATCCTCCGTCATAGGCTAGTACTTGTTCATTTGTTGCATAATGGTGGCCACGGACCCTTAGAATTCATCTATCTTTTGTTATTAGGTCGCCAGACCTAGGTTGTGTTGAAATGTTGTAGCTAGTGCCTGTATCATTTTCAGTCACTGGGGTGGAAATTTTTATTATTCGAGATCTAGAGGCGTCCATCGTGATATGAGAGCGGACTTTGGGCTTCTTCTCTTTTCTTGTTCTTGTTTGACCCCTTTCCAAGATTTCCTCTAATCTCTCCCTTGGGTCAACAACCAAGGGGGCCTTCTTCTTTTCTAATTGGCACCCTAGCCAGTCACGCAATTCAATTTGACCTTTGGGTGATTCATGATCACCTTCCTCTTTATCTTGTTCCTCTTCCTCATCACTAGGGACCTTCCCCTCATCTTTTTCCTCTTCATTTGAGCCTTCTATTTGCATAACCTTTTCTCTACATTTCTTAGTAGGAGCTACATTTTCTTTAGTGATGCTTTGTTGTTGCATGGAAGTCCCTTTATCTTCTTCATGCTCAACATGAACATTCTTCTTAGGCTTGACATCATTTTCTTTCATGCTCTCTTCTTCTTTCTTTTTAAACTCTTTCTCTAGAAAAACTTTCTCTTCCATGTGCATTCCTTCCTATCTCGGGCCCTCTTCTTGGTTGATTCATGGAGGCTCCTCAAGGATCTCCATGTCTATATCACTACCTTCTTTCTCTTCTTCAGAATGATGCTTCTCAACATTAGCTTCTTCACTCACATCCTTGTGTTCCTAGAGCACTTCCTCCTCCTAATCTGAGGTTTTAGCCTCATAAAGCTTGTCGAGCTTGCCATTTCCTTCATCTTCAGGTCTTTGTTGTGCCTCTTCATCGGAGACCACCTTATCAATATTTATGTTTAGCCCTACCTCCGAGTACTCGAAGTAGTCATCCCTATAAGAATCCACAAGCTCATCAACAATGTCTTTCATAGCCTCCACTTGTTGTTCCTTATGTCACCTCTCCATCTCTTCCAAGATTTGCATCGTAGCTTCCATCTTTGGAATTTTTGTAGGTGGCATAGGAAGAGGTAGGGAAACAACAATTTGAGCCATTAGAGCCTAAACTTTGGGCTCCAAGATTACCCCAGAGAATTCATTGGGTACGTTCCGCATGAATGTCATGAAATCATGCGTTAGAGTGGGCATTTCCATAGTGGTTGTCATTATGGAAGGAGGAAAATTGGATCGAGTAGGCAAGGGAGGTAGGAGTGAAGAAGTCAATAGTAGGGAAGTATTGGAGGAAGAAGAATCCAATACTACCACCGAGGCAATTGGTGAGGTGGAAGCAAGGTGAACATATATGTCCACAACAAGTGGAGATGAGATAGGCAAGGATTGGGTCGAATGAGGCGATGGAGTGGTAGCAATAGTGGCAACAAGAATGGACATGGTCGGTGGTTGCAAGTGAGGCTGCTTAGACTCTTATTCCTCGGGTGGGGTTTCTTCCTCCTGGATAGTTGGAATTTCTAATACAAAGGTCCTCATTCTTCCTTTCTTTGGTGGAGGTGGCCCTTATGTTGTCTTCCTTCTATAAAAATTTGTTCTTGGGTTGTCGCTCTAATGCATCCTTCCTCTTTCTGGATCTTGTAGAAAGTGGGGATTTTGGTGCCTTAGTGGAAGATTTCGTAGTAGCAGCACTGTTAGTCTCACTACTCATTTCATCCTTGAGCTCCCCATATGGGAGCTCGGTACCTTGTTCCTTCAATTGAGCAATCTGTCCCTCTAGCCATTGTTTTGTTCTTTCCTCTACAGGATGAGTGAGAATGTATAGGTCAGTGACCTCATCCTCAAACTAGTCAATCATTGGTAGAGGCACATTCATCAAGGCACTATATCTTTCATCTATCATATTGTCATCATCAACAACTTGGTTTGGCACTTGAAACAAATTGATCAACTTTATAAATGTGAGGTTCATTCTCATATAATGGCCCATTCACACCTCTTTATCATCCTTGCAATTGACCCAAAAATCCTTGATGTGAGGGTGATGAGCATACTCTCTCCCAACCCACTTTTTCAACTTGTCTTTAGGGTCTACTCTTCCTCTGCCTATACGAAGGTTGAGATTGTACTTGGCCAACTCTTTTTCTAAATATTTTGTGCATTAAGTGGTGGGGAAAGCATACATTCCTTGTTCAAGAGTGAGAGGATATGGGACCACAACCCCATGTTTGTTGCTTAACAAGGTGTGGGAAGTCCACAATTTTTGAGTTACCTCTAACATGATAATCCTATCGTTGGGGTAGCAAGGTAACCTATAAGCCTTCCCTGAGAATCCCTCGGCTCCAATGTAAGTGAACTTGGGGAATTGGATGAACAGATATCCAAAAATGGTCACAAATACCCTAGCGTTGTGTGTTACCCTCCTTTCAAAATCTCCACCCAAGAGTCTAATTATATACCCAATGAAGGCATCATTCACCCTTATGTACTCTCTCTTGAATTTTTTCTATTGTAGTTGAGGGTAACAATCATACAATTTCAATTGTCCTTACTTGGTTCCTAGTTCTCTGGCGTTGAACAATCCTTTGTATGGGAACTTGGCCACTAGGAGGTAGACTAAATAGGAATTCATGAAGAAAAAAGAGGTCTTATTTACTTTCATTAATTGTTGATGCATGTTGTCACTAATCATTTTGGACCAATGGAACCAGGTCTTGCCCTCGAGGATATCCTCTATGAAATAAAACATCCAGTTTTCAAAGAAAGTGGTCATGGGAAAACCCATCACTCTACTCAAGAGCATGACTAGATCATGGTATTCTTCAAATAAGTCACTTTTGTATAGGGTTTGGGGAACCTTGGTAGTTCTTTCCCTCTTTTCCTTTAACCAACTCTGATTGATTGTTCATTTGCACCTAATAGGATCTATTTTCCATACATTTTGGGAAAATTATTTCTCTACCTCTTCCATCTTGTCAAAGACTAGAATACCAAAGGTCCTGCCAACAAACTTAGCTAAAAAAGCTGCCAGTACCCTTCCATCATGGTCAATTATCTTTCTATTGGAGTGGTAGCACTCCTGACAAGCCATTACTAACTCTAGGGCTATAAGCGCAGGAGGGAAACTGGCTACTTTAGCTAGGCCACTCTTTCTAATTTTTAAAGCCCTATCTATTTTAGGGTTCTACATAACCCTCTCTCTGAATTCATCTATACTGATGTGCCTAAATTCGGTATATGAGATCATTTCCTAGTTGGAGGTGAGCTTTGATGTGGGTTCCACTCCATGAAACTAATACTTCATTTGTTCTTTCTCTTCCTTTCCCATAGGATTGCGAGCAAGATTCTTTCCTTTGTTGGTTTTCTGCGTAGGCTTCTCAGAAGGCCCCACAATAAGTTTTATAAATCCTACATACACAAGATCTAGTAAGTGCGATTACATATAAATTCGAGTGACTATTAGTCAAATCATGCAAATCAAGTGTTAGATCCATTCATATATCATCAGAGGTTCATAAAATTTATCATCGTTTAGTATTTGGAGCTTATTTGGACCATTTAGGAAAATGTTGGTTTAGTAATGCAAGCTTCCTCAAGCCGGAAGCCTTCAGAAGGAAGGCAGATAAATAATGTCCAAGAGGCCACAGAGGCTCGCAAACAGAAGTCTGCAACAAAGGTGTCGCATCAGTAAGTTGGAGTGCAAATTCATCATGAGGTGCTTTGGCGCATGCTAAAATTAGGTTGTAGGATGTGTGACGTTATTAAGTCATGTCTCGATGTCTTGCGAGTCTGAGACATGTGGGTGCTGCTAACTAGAAGGACATTTAAACTTAGCTATTGAGTTAGCAGCTTTTAGGAGATGAAAACCCACATATGGAGTTCTGCACTGTGAGACCCGTGGGGGATTCGGATGGCATGAGTCTCCCTAGATTTTGATCATCATGCAGGTGGAAGTTGTCTAGTTGTCATTGAAGGTCGCCACTAAGAAACAACTTTGAGGGGACAGCGGTCTGCACAGGCGGGCCTACAGTGACCTTGTGGGCTCAAGCTTTGCATCAAGGACTTTAAAGGGAAATCAATCTGGCAGAGTCTAGAATGTGGATGGATGTGGCTGCTTTGATGCTAAGGCACGACGGAGTGGGGGCTATCTGCATCCAGACTCCTACAGAGATCGGCCTGCATGTAATTTCAGACTTATAATTTTTTATGTTTGGGTAGATTTGGAATGGCAATGGAGGGAGTGAGGTCCACAATGAAGATGGTCAAGGAAACATCACCACTAATCAATGCCAACGGGATGATTTTGAAGACAAACGCGAGTTCCACACTGCGGGACAATAAGATAGCTTGGTCACCAAATAATTACAATGAAGAAGTGCTTGCCCACAAGCAGAAACCTATACGAGAATTCCTGCACAATATTAAACACTTAGTCACTTTAATCCTGTAGCATATGATTTAGGGAAACGATAGTGAGGTTGAGGACCACAAAGGTCCCTTTGCCGCATGAAGAATGGTGAAGGTTCGATAGGGTTCCGCATGGGTGAAACCATGGATTTTTACAAGTTTAGATGGCACTGGGCTTTGAATGCTAGAGGTGGGTCATTTGTGAGGATCACATAATTTGGAAAGACCACCTAGGGAATTCTAAGTTTTCTTTCAACAATTTTAATTCTTTTCAAACCTCTACATCTCAAAATTTAAACATGACTAAGAGTAAGGTACACCTACGTCAAAATCATGCATGATGTAGAGAAAAACCAGCTCAAAAATTGCTATAGGACCTCATGCAGATGGGATATCATCATTCACCATTTGGAATTTTAAAAATTAGCAATGAAAATGATGGGTTTGACCCTCTCCTTTTATAGGTGAACTTCCATTAATGATGCATAATAAATGTTGGTACAACGACAGGTAGGGCAGATAAGGTTTGTGAAAAGCTGACTTGGTGTAGCCACTGACAAAGAATCAGATGGCTAAGGTCATTGTGGGGCCCACCATGTGGGTGGAAGTCCTATGTTGGTTGCTCCTAGTGGTGAAGTAGCAATGGCGACCCGCAAATGCAAGTCTGCAAGGACCAAAGGATGCTAGGGCAAAAGACTAAGGGAAAGCCGCAAGGGAATTTCCACAAAAGAAAAAAGACTTCGTAAATTTGGAGAGGTGATTTTGATGATTTAAAATATGATGCCTTTATAAAATTTGACCAACTTAAGCTCATAGAATAGGGGCACGCAAAATGAGGAAAAGGGAAAATACAACCCGATGAAGGAAAAAAGGAAAGAGGGGGTCCCCGGTCCAAACGAGGCATGTGTGCAATAGGCACAAAAAATGGTGACTCTGTTGGGAGAATGCTCCTGAGTATTCTAAGGGAAAGGACTCATTCAGAACCCAAGATCTCTGGTTTTGCAAACCAAAATCCAATTTCCATAGGTGAACTAGAAACTTAAAGGAGGATGGGATCCTTAATTGAATCCAATCACAAAAATATCTCAAGAGTGTGTGTGTAGTGTGTTCATTTCCTTTCTTCAAAGACCATAATGAACATTATTCAATCAGTCAAGGCAAGCTACATAAATTGTTTGTACACAAAAGTAGCCTAGACATTGCTCTGCTTCCAATCAGACGTACATAGCCCCGACAGAGTTGTCGCTATGACCCGATGAACATTGCTCTATTGCCAGTTGGGTGTCCATAGCCTTGATAGAGTTGTCTACACACGCACATAGTTTCTTGTTTCAACATTTTATTTTCTTCTTTCCTTTTGATATTTTCTTCTTTTGATACTCTTTTTCTGCTCAATTGCATAAGCACTGAAGCTTATAGTGGGTTTGGGAGTCATAGTGATCACTAGAGCAGACTTAAGATTTTTCACTTGTCAAAACCTCATAGTGACTACCATATAGCTCACCAGAAATATTTAAGGTGTATTTTTCATGTGTAATCTGAGATAAGCATGAGGGTATTCAAATAAGGGTTTTTTCCTAGATCAAGAAAGAGTTCAAGTAAGGAAACCCGCTTCATGGGAGTGGCCAAAAGTCAATAGTAATGGATCAAGACTTATCCAAAGAATGAATGGGAGTGAGAAGCAAAGTAGGCCCCTCCAATGAGTAAGCATGGCCATCACATCAAGAAAGGGAGACACCATCAGCAAAAAAAAGAATTGGGAAAGCAAGCAAAAATGAGGTGAAAGAAAAGCAACAAAGAAAAAGAACCTACCCTAACTATTTACATCTATATATAGAGAGTGAGCTTGAGTAGCTCAAGCAAGGAAATAATACTTGAGATACTGCCCATTAATAGGCAACGGGACATCCTCTCCAGTTAGCATTTTAAGGAGAAAGGTATTATCTCCTAGGATCTCAAAAATCTAAAAGGGGCCAAGCCAGAGCTTGTTGTATTTTTCACATCCCCCTTTCTTCTCGTGGGCCTTGTCCCAATAGAGGACTAAATCAGCAATCCTAAAGGCCTTTACTTCAGCTCGTCAATTGAACCATCTTTTGACTACGCCTTGGTGTTTGGAAAAAAATTCTATTGCCTGGTCACAAACTTCTTCTAAATACAACAAATCAACAAGGCAAGCTTCTTGGCGTTCTCCCTCCTCATAATATGTATTAATGAATTAAAGCATAGTGATTTTGAGGTGGATTGGGAAAAAAGATTCTAAACCATAGACTAGGAAAAACAAGGAATTTCCCAAGGCAGTCTTATGGTGTGTGCAATTTTCCCAGAGAGCAAAACACAACTGAGTATGCCAATCTTTTGGATTCTTGTCAAGCAGCTTCCCAATCATAGTCAGAATATTTTTGTTTGTGGATTTAGCTAGGTCATTTACCTGAGGATAGTAATTAGAGGAGAATTTAAGCACGATTCCATAATCAAAGGCCCAACTAGCAAACTTAAGGGATGAAAAGGTGGGACCATTGTCACACACAAGGGAAAATGGGCAACCGACGTGATTTAAAATAAAAATTTCTAAGAAATTAGTGACTACTTCATTTGTACATTGTTTGCAAGTTATTCCTTCAGTCCATCTAGTGTACTAATCAAAAGTGATCAGAATGTACATGTGGCTTGCAGAGGATGGTGGGCTTATTGGACCAATGAAGTTGAGTCCCCACTGAGCGAAAGGCCTTACCTCTACGATTGGTTGGAGTGGGACAACAACATTCCTTTCCCTAATGGATATGATCTAACATATGTGATAGGATCTGACGTGGTTATGTGCATCCTTGAATAGCATTGGTCAGTAGTATCCAACACGCAATATCTGATGAGTAGTGGAAGGTCTAGATCCATGGCTAGTGTCAAATTTGTCATGGAACTATTTCAACACTTTAGTTGCTTCTTCCTTTCTAAGGCATCTAAGATAGATTCTTTCATAATTTCTCTTGTATATGGATCCCTACAACATATAGTTGTTGCTCTTCAATCTTAAAGCAGGCTTATGTATACCTTGCAATCGTGATGGGCACTTGTTATTCAGTAAATAATAGACTATGTTATCATACCACTCATTTGGAGAGACATCCTCTAGCTAGTATTGTTGCACTATGAGCTCGGGTCCAATTTTTGCTATGGTGCAAGTGAGGGCTTGTCCCCAGACCAACTTCATGGGATGAATCTCCATGTTGTATTCTTGCAGCAAAGTGACCCATTTTTCTCTTCTTTCTCCTAACTCATTCTACATTAGTAGGGTCTTGACTATTGGATCTGGGATAATTGCAAGCACCTTGTTCCAGAGAATATAGTGTTAAAACTTATTAACTCCTCTAACCAAGGCATATGCCTACTTTTCAACATTGTGATACCATAATTCTGCATCTTTTAATGGAGCACTCATGAATGCAATGGGGTGCTCATTTCCCTCATCATATTTATGTGTTAACATGTTGGAACAAGAGTGATCCAAAGCAAAAGAATAAATGTAGAATGACTTCAAATAGTTTGGAATGAACAACACTGGAGCATCTACAATTGCTTTCTTGATTTCTTCAAAATCCTGCTTGGATTCTGGTGTCCATTCCACCTTAGCATCTTGCTTAAGCATGGCGTTCAATGGCTTGATGAGTTCAGCAAAGCCTATGATGAACTTTCTAACAAAGTTGATCTTTCTAAAGAAGGATTTCATTTCTTTCTTGCTGCTTGGGAGTTGAATCTTTAATATAGCTTAGATACATTCTAGATCAATTGAGATTCCCTTTTCTAAGATAATGTGCCCCAGTAGCTTCCCTTCAGTAACCACAAAGATACATTTCTTTGGGTTTAGCTAGATGCCAAACTCTCTACACTTTTGAAAGACCTTCATAGATCAAATATGTGGTCTCCTTTTTTCTTGGAAAACACGGTGAGGTCATCCATGTAAATGATGATGCACTTGCTAATGAGATCTTTAAAGGCAATGTCTATGGCACATTGAAATGTAGCGCTAGTGTTGATTAATCCAAATGGCATCCTTCTTTATGCGAATGCTCCCCACTTCATAGTGAACATTGTCTTGTGCCTATCTTCATATTGCACCATAACCTAGTTATAACCTAAGTAGCCATCCAGAAATGACATCATCTAAGATCCATTGACTATTTGTAGTACTTCATCTAGTGAGGGCACTGAATAGTTGTCCTTTTCAAAGGCTCTATTTAAATTTCAGAAGTCTACACACAATTTGATTTCACCATTCTTTTTCCTAACCGAAACCAAATTTTCCACCCATGTGGAATGCCTAATAGGGAGAATGATTCATGCAGACAAAAATTTCTAAATTTCTTTGTAAATAATTGGTTGCAACCATGCGTTCATCGGGCACTGGCACTATTGAAAAGTTCTCACATCAGGTTTGAGGGGAATGGTATGAGTGATAATTGAAGTATCATATGTTTTCAGGTCCTCATATCCCTAAGCAATTGCATCATGATAGGTACGTAAAGCATCAATGATTCCTTTTCTTTCTTTTGATGTGCATACTTTTCCAATGAACACATTCTTAATCTCTCCTACAGTACCCATATTATGGGCATCAAACTGATTATTTATTGCCTCCTTAGTTTTTTGATCATGATCCCTTATCTAGTCCAAATCAAATATTCTCTCCAGTTGAGCCATACCTCATGGTATTGCTTTTGTTTTGAGGTTGATAACCCCTTCTATGTCAAGTTTAGCCTCCTCAGGCTCTGCTTCGTTAATGATTTGGGTTGAAAACAAATCAAAACTGGTAATGAAATATAGGATATGTTTATCATCATTAAAAACTTGAAATTTGGTGACATTCTCAGGCACTGATGGAGTAGAGGTGAGTTCTATAGTGAATTTTTGTAAGCCGGTTACGGACAGGGGCTAAAGGGTGCTAGTTGCTTGTGCTAATGCATCAACAATTTGATTCCTATTGTAGGGAAGTAACTGAATGTTAAATGCATCTAATGCTTCTATGAGATCCCATACCCCTTTTCTATAATTTGCTAATCATCTATCATGAAAGGAGTACAGTTTCCTAACTTGTTTCACCACTAGCTTGGAATCACCAAACACTTGTAGTATTTTAACCTTTTTCCTTAATGCCATCAAAATTCCATGGACCAATGCTTTGTATTCTACTACATTATTTGTGCTCGAAGCCAGTTCCTTCTCCTTGCTTGGATTTGGATCCATCGAAGCACAATGTCCAAAAATTTGAAGTGTTTTTGACTTTGAGGCTAGTCAGACACACTTCCTTGGGTGGTCGTACATTTTCTTCTACATCTTTAGGTGGTTGCATAGATCTGGGTTGGTCTTGATTTTGTTATTCTGCTACAGCCTTGTTTGGGATGACTTGTCCTTTGATATGCTCAATTTTTGTCTAACATAGGAAGCATTCAAATTATAAATGGGTTGTGTTATGTACCTTGCACTAGCTTGGAAATAACAACTCCTAAAAAATCCATCCTAGTTCCCAAATTAAGCTAATTGTGTGTACATTTCTACATAAACTCTTGGAATCCATCTAGCAATTTGAGGCTACCATCTTCATAGGATCCTTCATCTTCAGATTCGACTCACACCTATGTACTATCAGGTATGTGGGTTAAGTTAGTGGGAGCACTACATAGTACAAGAAGGACCTCCTCGGCTACCTCTTCTTCTTGGAACTCTTCTTCACCCTGATAGGCCACAGGACAATAATTCCCCAACTCTGTTTATGTAAACAACACCTCGTTTGTGTTGTTATACTTTGTGATCATGAACTTCATTCGAGGTTCTCTATCAATGTAGATCTGGTTTGGTAGCCCCTTCCAAGGCAACCAAAGATGAGAATAGTCTGTTGTGGTATAGTCATTCAAAACATGGGTGAAATCTCATCCTAGTATAATGTCATATATGTCAAGGATGTCCACAACTTGGATATCAATCACCTGCTGCACCCTTGGGTCAGCATCAATCTACATTGGTATTCTATTCATTTTTCCAACTATGTTCACTTATATCTTGTCTAGTTGAGTCACTTTCCATCAGGCGGGAGTTGGAGTTATCCCTAGTGCTTGGCACACTGTGAAGGTCATGACATTAGCCAAAGCTCCCGAATCTAATAGGAAGTTGTGGAGGCTCTTGCCAAATATTCAAATAGTTATTAGGAAGGGATGGGTCTCCAACTTTTCTTGAAACAACCCTACTGAGACATTTGCTTGAGCCACTTAATTTTTTTCTTTATCACTATATTTATCCTTAGCTTGCACTTGATTTGAAACCTTGGTAGGAGCTTTGTTTGTTGACTAATTTTTATTGGCTTGTTGATTTGGGGGTTGATCAGGCTTCTTTCCCAAGATTTCTCTAATTATGGGCTCACTACTAGGAGTGTCGAAGGAAACCCTCTTGGTGGGTACCTCTTCGGCTGGCTTTGATGGGGTGGTTCCATTCAGTGACCTAAAAAGGGTGTTCTAGATAGTAGGTACCTTTAATAACCCAAAGACCAACAAACCAACGTTGACCTTCTTCAATTCCTCAACTATGTACTCTCCCATTTTTCCAACCTCTACTTTAAATAATCTACTTTGGAAGACCTAGTAGGCTAATCCTGAGATTGATTTGGCTTCCTATTTTTATTAAAGTATTGAGTGGGCACATGGGGATAATTTGGGTTATTGTTAGCATTGAGATCAGGTGGAGTATTAAAGTTGTTGGGAGGAGTAGAAGTTGTGAAAGGGCCTCCAACTTGTCTATTCCTTAGGTTATAGGGAGTTTCTCATTGGTGGAACATATGAACTTCATCCTTATGAGGTTCCTCCTCATCTACTAGACCATTATTTGTTGAATCAAAGAGCTGAGATAAAGTATCATCGTTACTTACATCTTTCACCCCTTCACATTTTGGGGAAGCCTCCTTCTTGAGCAAGTTGCTTCCACTTTTTGGGAAAGGAGCCTGGTTGACTACCAACACTAAAAAATCTTATGGCTTCAAAGGGACTAAATCTCTACAACTCGAGCCATCAACTACATTCTAGACTTCTACTTGAAATTTTTTTTTTGCAATTTGGAACTCTGGGCAATCCAACTCGGAGTGCCTATTCATCTTGTGGATCTAGCACCATTTGGATAGGGCAAATTTATCTAGATAAACCCCACTTGTATGTTTTTTAGCACCACCTAGTTGATCCAAAGGTGTGGGGACACCTCCATTATTCGGCCTTGTGTTCCACGTTTGATTTTTCCCTTACAAAGGCCTTCATTTAAAGTTATGGCCCAAATTTTGTCCTCTTTCATAATTTTTCCCGAAAGAAGAACTCGAATCGTGGTTGTCTCAATTGAGATTAGCTTGAATGCTCCTCTAGGAAGCTTGTAATTGATTGTTTTGGTTCCTCAAGTGTGTCATCTTTGTGGATAGATTCCTTACCATCTCAGTCAATTCATCAATCTGATCCTTCTCTATGTTATTTTGTTGTGGTAGTGAGTTTTGAAGGAAGACCAATTGTGTCTCGGGTTGGTTCTGCTATGAAATTCAGAGCCTTGCAGGTTTGAGGGAACTTGAGGTGGTGGAGTGTATACCTGTTGTTGTGATGACTACAAGTAATGGGGCATGGAAGGCGCTTGGTTCAGGGGCTGCCCTAGATGTGACACTATTGGCTGTTGAGGAACTTGATTTAGCATGGGCATCTAATTAGCCAAGGCATGGGTAATCCCTTGGATTTGAGTTGGATGAGTAGCTGGCCCTAATGAAGGAAACAGACTTGTGATATGCTGCCCCAAGTTTGTGCTTGTTGTGACTGCTTCTGTGTATGCATCCACCAACCTGGCAGGTGGCGGGCGCATCCTTTTCACTAATGTGGATGTAAGATTATCCAAGGCTGCATAATAGACCAGCCTAGCTGAGCCATCGTCAACCACATAGGGTGGTTGTAACTGCATGTAAGCTTTGTGGAATCGGTCATTGAAGGAGCTAGTGGGCTCATTAACTTCCCTCCTGATGGACATGAACTGCTAGTATAACTTAGAGGGGTTGACAGGAACTTCTGTAGGAATGTGTCCTTCATTTGATCCCAAGTGGTGATGGATCCAGTTGATAGATGGATGTACCAATAGAAGGCCTCCTCTCCCAATGAGTAGGGAAAGATCCTACAAGCCACATCTTCATATTTTATTTGCATATTCTTCAAGGCTATTTGAAAGATCTTGATGTGCTCTTCTGTTGTCCTTTGCGGATCGCGTGGGTGGAATTTAGTGAAAAATACTTCTAGATTCTTTGGCATGTCATGATAATCATTGAAGGATAACAGATGGATTGTTACCCAGCCAAGCCATTGTGGGCAATAGAGTTTGTGCTTGTTGTGCTATAGTAACTTGAGGTTGTAATGGAGCAGCAGTTAGGGCAGCACCTTGAAGGAGGAACACTAGGATTGGGACAACACCTTGGTTGTAGGAAGTGAAGGGTGGAAAGGAAGTATGGAGAGAAGGGGAAGAAGGAAGTGTTATTAGAAGTGAAGGGGAGGAATGGGATGGAGGGGATGGAGGTCGAGTGGGTGGAGATAAGGTTGATGCTTCTACCTTTTTGGCTCTCTTAGCCTTGGTGGGAGGTTTTAGCTCTTGGAATCCTCCCTTTTTTAGTGTGGATCTAAGCATTCTATGAGACCTTTGAGGGGAGGAGGAACCAATTCGATCCAGCTTATCCTAGCTTCCCTCCTTCTAGCGCCAATTCTGTTGATGGGTGTTTTAGCACTTCTCAACATAGACAAAGCACAAGTGTAATACCTCTCTTGAAAGGTAATTCCTACAACTAAGTTCTAGAAATCACCCCAAGGTCTCTCAAGTGTCAGGTCATGACTAAGCTTGGAATAATTCAATTGGTTAATATGATTTCTTGGTAATCACAAATGAAATTTATGGTTGGCTAAGCATGGAGGGAATTGGGTCTGCAAAAGGAGTTTTGTAAGTTTTGGAAATGTGGTACAGCTGCTGCAAGTTCAAAAAAGCAAGCTAAAACTCCATGATTGTCATCAAATATGCCTTTACAATGATGCTAGAAATTTACTTTAACTTTAATTTTCAAGGAAATATCAAAAGGGAAAAGGGATGAGAAGCTTCCTAAATCTACATCTAATGTTGAACAGTAACAATGGAGGATGTTATAGTGGACAACCTTACCAAAAATTAGTTCCACTTAACCAAGGGTAGCCTACAGTCGCATCAAACAAGTGCAATCTTCTAAGGTCTACAAATTTTCAACCATCCATTCACCATTAAGGATGAAAAATAAATGAACTTAAGTGCAACAATAAAATAATGCTCAGACCAACTTTACACATCTACTTATCCTCAATAGACAACAAAAAGTATAGCAGGGAAGATATCAACACCATAACATTCTTCACCATTAAAGTGCAGCATCAACTAACAACTAAAGAAACTTAAACTAAAACAACAAAGCTAAAATCTAATATTGGGAGATTGAATCATGCATACATGTGAAGAAAAACACAAGAACCCATCAAAATAATGCTATTCTCATTAAATTTATGCAGCATGCCTTTACACAACTCAACTCTCTCTTTGAAAATTAGAGGAGACCACTATTTATAGTTTTCCAAAACAAAAATGAATGGAAAAGACTGACTTTCATTTTGTGGCTCATATTCATTTTACATTAGGGTTTCACCTACCCCCAAATATATGACAATATAAAATACATCTTCTATCTTTTCCCTATTTTGTCATCTAGTGACCCTGGCACTATAGCAGTTTTGTCCTATAGTGGTTGCCATCCTTTGTAGCTACTTTGACAAATATTCATCATCTATGATGGGCTTTCTAGCTGCTTTTTGGGCACCTACATATTCTACGAACTTTCCAAACATGGCTACAAGCTTCTTTTCTTCTGAGAACTCAAATTTGAGGATTTGAAAGGACATCCTCTTGATTCTCTCAATGATCTATTGTTGATTATCTATATTATTTGAGTCATCCTCCATCATTTTCTTTGTTTGGATGAAGGCCCTCGTAGTGAAATCCAAAAATTTTGGTGAAAGGGTGTCACCAACTCCTTGCTCCATTTTCTTGTGGAACAAAGGCTTAACTTTCTCTGCATCTAATTCTAGGGCGGGTACCTCAAAATTAGTCATTAGTTTCAAGTAGTCAGCACTATCTATCTAGTGCTTGGCATCCCATTCATGATCTACCTCAAGGTTGTGCAAGACCTTTTCCAGGACTTCCTTTCTGTATCAACTATGTTTTAACTATCTAGTGATCTTCTTTTGTGATTCCCAATTCCTTCTCACAGATATCTCATGAAAGCTTGAGGATGCACTCTAATTTAAGATAAGTTATTGATGCAATCAAAGGAAGGAAACAACCTCACTCAATCTCATTTGACAAATCTCACAACATTCTTTGTTTGATTTCTCATCACTAATTCACTTTTCCCTTGATTCCAAACACTCAAACTGAGAATAGGGAATGAAAATTCTTAATGATTCCTCAAAAAATATTAATCAACATCAAAATATAGACTCAAACTGAATCTCCAACCTTGACTTCTCAAATATGAAAACTTCTCAAGACATATTGTCCTAACAACAAACTAGGCCCTTTGAGGCCACATACACAAACCAATTCTAAACTCCTGGCCCATTCTCCTTATGGATGCTTCAACAATATTCCAATACATCTTCACAAACCAATAAAACTTTCTCCCACACTTTACTCATGACCTTTTATCATACCACTATCCTAAACCTTCATTTTGTCACCAAAATAGGTCTATCAGAACTCTGCCATGACAAGATAGCCACTTATATTGGACTCAAAACTTATAAATTCACCAATCCCTATCAGAAATGAGATCAAAACACACCCAACACCCTTTCAAAAACAACTATACTCAAGAAGGACTCAAAAATCTCAGTTATAATTCATTAAATCTCCACGGTTCTCAGATTTACCAATCTTTTTCATATTTTACAGACCTAGGGCTTCTTAGTTCCATATGATAACCATTATCTTTTGGTATGAGACTTTAGAATATGAAATAATATATAAAAACAAGTCTTCTTACCAATATTTAGACTGTTCCACCAATTGAAATCGGAGAAACTTAATTTTGTATTCTCGTTGTTTACCCTAATAGAGGGTTTTACCCGCCTAGAGAAGTTTATCAATATCTCTTGCAAAACTAAATGATTTTAAATGGAACTAGGTGCAAATTAAAGAGGATTCATAGGGATAATATCAACAATGGGGGAAGGAAAGGTTTTGAACACAAAATATGGCCGTACAAAGGCCTAAAACCATGAAAATACAAAAAAAAGACAAAAAAAATATATTTTTCATTGAAATTCTTCTTCATACATTAACTCTCAACCTTCCTCAAAGTGTGTGAAGGTTCAAAATTCCTTAAATAAAAAAAAACTAATTCCTACAACCACCTTTTCAACTGCTTGACTCTTCACATTCCTTCCTTTTACAACTTATTGCATTTTTACAATATTGTATTGACAACTTTTGTCAATATTTTGCAACTTTTACTTTATATTTTTAATGACCCTAAAATGGAAAACTATGACCTAAAACAAGCTTATTATGGTCTTCTAGACCTTATTACAACATGGGATCAACTTTTTTTAACTCAAAAATTTGAAGTTGCCTCTTGGAGGCATATCCTTGCTTGGGTGCACCTGCACCATTCTCTCCGGCCAAAAGAATTCCAAGTCCTCTTGAATTGGATCATCATATTCTCCTCCTTGTATTCATTATTCCCTAAAACTTTCATCTTCACCTTTGGTTTGAGTTGGTCTATGCCAACTTACTTCCATTGAATCTTGCCACCTAGAATCTGCTTCTTCATGCCCTGAAATATCACAATCTTCCTTTGTACTTCTCCAAACTGTTGCATCTTGATATACAAATGTTTCCCTATCCAAAGAATTAGTACAATAAAGAAATGACATATTGATCTTACCACAATACCTCCATCTTTCTTTAGCTCTTCATCCCATCTTGACACCAACTCAATATCTTCTCCCTCTAAAATCAAGTTCTTCATCTCTTCTTCATCTTCATGCTTGGGAATGAATTCTTCATTTGCATCTTGAAACTCTTCTTCTTCCTTTTTCCATCTTTCTTCTAAATTTTCTTGTCTTTTCCTTCTTTTTAAAATCTTCTTTATGGGCCATACCACTTTCATTTTCATGGTCAAGTGCCAACTTGTCATCTACTTAATCATCTGCTCCATCTTCATCATAGACTCCTAGAACTCTTTTTCCAGTCTTCTCACCTCTTGATTTAATGCTACTATTTCTCTGTCCATCTTCTCTTGCCTCTTTCTCTTCTTCCTTCCTTTCTCTACCTACAAATGTCTTCTTAACACTTCCATTTTTTTCCTCTTCTCTCAAGCAAGTCTCTCCTTGCTTCTACTCAACTTTTCTCTCAACTTTCTCGGCCTTCTCTTGGCAACAACTAGGTTCTTCTTAACCTACTCAAACCACAACACAAAAAACACAAAACCACAAACCAACTATCTTTTCCTAGAGCCTTCTACCTCTGATACCAAACTAATGCAATCAAAGGAAGGAAACAACCTCACTCAATCTCATTTGACAAATCTCACAACATTCTTTGTTTGATTTCTCATCACTAAATCACTTTTCCCTTGATTCCAAACACTCAAAATAAGAATAGGGAATGAAACTTCTTAATGATTCCCCAAAACATCTTAATCAACATCAAAAGATAGACTCAAACTCAATCTCCAACCTTGACTTCTCAAATATGAAAACTTCTCAAGACATACTATCCTAACAACAAACTAGGCCCTTTGAGGCCACATACACAAACCAATTCTAAAATCCTGGCCCATTCTCCTCATGGATGCTTCAATAATATTCCAATACATCTGTACAAACCAATAAAACCTTCTCCCACACTTTACTAATGACCTTTTATCATAACACTATCCTAAACCTTCATTTTGTCACCAAAATATGTCTGTCAAAACTTTGCCATGATAGGACTGTCACTTATATTGGACTCAAAACTTATAAATTCACCAAGCCCTATCAAAAATGATATCAAAACACACCCAAGACCATTTCCAAAACAACTATACTCAAGAAGGACTCAAAAATCTCAGTTATAAGTCATTAAATCTCCATAATTCTCAGATTTACTAGTCTTTTTCATATTTTACAGACCTAGGGATTCTTAGTTCCATATGATAACCATTATATTTTGGTCTAATACTTTAGAATATGAAAGAATATATAAAAACAAGTCTTCTTACCAATATTTAGACTGTTCCACCAATTGAAGTGGGAGAAACTTAATTTTGTGTCCTTGTTGTTTACCCTAATAGAGGGTTTTACCCACTAGAGAAGTTTATCAATATCTCTTGCAAAACTAAATGAATTTAAATGGAACAAGGTGAAAATTAAAGAGGATTCACAAGGCTATTATCAACAATGGAGGAGAAAAGGTTTTGAAACAAAATATGGTTGTACAAAGGCCTGAAACCATGAAAATATAGAAAAATGAAGGAAAAATAGTATTTTTCATTGAAACTCTTCTTCATACATTAATTCCCAACCTTCCTTGAATTGTGTGAAGGTTGAAAATTCCTTAAATAAAAATAATAATTCCTAAAACCACCTTTTCAACTGCTTGACTCTTCACATTCCTCCCTTTTACAATTTATTGCATTTTTAAAATATTGTATGAATAACTTTTGTCAATATTTTGCAACTTTTACTTTTATGCTTAATGACCCTAAAATGACCAACTATGACCTAAAACAAGCTTATTATGGTCTTCTAGACCTTACTACAACTGAGATCAACATTTTTAACTCAAACATTTGAAGTTGCCTCTTGGAGGCATATCCTTGCTTGGATGCACCTGCACCAGTGATCTTATAGGTCTCTAGGAATTCCTTACATGTGTTCATCATACTTTCTATTTCTTTCCTTAGGATTCTATACCTATTATACATGGTGATTGCATGGTCAATCCCCCTATCACCCATAGATATCACCTTATTAAACCAAGCAGACATTAAATTGGTCTAGTTTTTCCTCTTTTCCATCTTACCGATATCCTCGTTTGATAGCAGGGAAGGTGGTGTTGATGTTTATGTTGGAGTCTTTTCTTTTGTAGATGTCCATTGTTGGATATAGGTGGTGAGATCCG
Organism: Sequoia sempervirens; assembly: GCA_007258455.2. Taxonomy (NCBI): domain Eukaryota; kingdom Viridiplantae; phylum Streptophyta; class Pinopsida; order Cupressales; family Cupressaceae; genus Sequoia; species Sequoia sempervirens. The sequence goes on along the minus strand of VDFB02058242.1, from coordinate 193,304,072 downwards.
CTACTTGTTCCTTCAATTCCTCCTTTGTAGACTGGTCCTTGTTCATTTTTTGCATAATAGTGGCCATGGACCCTTGGAATTCATCTATCTTTTGTTCCCGGGTTGTCGAGCCTAGGTTGATTGTTGAAATGTTGTAGTTGGTGCATGTATCTTTGTCGGTCACAGGGGTGGAAATTTTTATCGTTCAAGATCCAGAGGTGTCCACCATGATATGATAACAGACTTTGGACTTCCTCTCTTTTCTTTTTCTTGCTTGAGCCCTTTCCAAGATTTCCTCTAATTTTTCCCTTGGGTCAATGACCACGAGGGCTTTCTTCTTTTCCAATTGGTGCCCTAGCCTGTCAAGCAATTCAGTTTGACATTTGGGTGATTCATGATCACCTTTCTCTTTGTCCTATTCCTCTTTCTCATCACTGGGTATCTTCCCCTCATCCTTTTCCTCTTCATCTAAGCCTTCTATTTGCATAACCTTTTCTCTGTCTTTCTTAGTAGGAGCTACATTTTCTTCAATGATGCTTTGTTGTTGCATGGAAGTCCCTTTATCTTCTTCATGCTTGGAATCAACATTATTCTTAGGCTTGGAATCCTTTTCTTTCATGCTCTCTTCTTATTTCTTTTTTGACTCTTTCTCTAGAAGAACTTCCTCTTCCATGTGCATTCCTTCCTGTCTCAGGCCTTCTTCTTGGCTGCTTCATGGAGGCTCCTCAAGGATCTCCACATCTATATTAGTACTTGATTTCTCTTCTTCAGAATGATGCTTCTTAGGATTAGCTTCTTCGGTCACATCCTTGTGTTCTTGGAGCACTTCCTCCTCCTGATCCAAGGTTTCAATCTCATAAGGCTCATCGAGCTTGTCATTTCCTTCATCTTTAGGGATTTGTTACGCCTCTTCATCGAAGGCCACCTTATCAATATTTATGTTTAGCCCTCCCTCTAGGTGCTCAAAGTAGTCATCCCTATCAGAATCCCTGGGCTCATCAGCAATGTCTTTCGTAACCTCCCTTTGTTGTTCCTTATGTCACTTCTCCATCTCTTTCGACATTTGCATTGTAGCTTCCATCTATGGTGGTTTTGTAGGTGGTAGGGGAAGAGGCAAGGAATCAGTAATTTATGCCATCATAGCCTAAAATTTAGGGTCAAGGATTACCCCAAAGATTTCATTAGGTACATTCTACATGAATTCCATGAAAGTGTGTAGTAGAATGGGAATTTCCATAGTGGTTGTCATTATGGAAGGTGGAAAATTGGATAGAGTAGGCAAGGGAGGCGGGAGCAAACAAGTCAATAGTGGGGAAGTAGTGGAGGAAGAAGAATCCAACACTACCACTAGGGTGGGTGGCAAGGTGGAAGCAAGGGTAACAAAGATGTCCATGGTAGGTGGAGATGAGACAGGAAAGGATTGGGTCAAAGGAGGTGGTGGAGTGGTAGCAGCAGTGATAGCAGGAATGGACGTGGTAGGTGGTGGTGAGCAAGGCTGTTCAAACTCATCTTCCTCAAGCAAGGTTTCTTCTTCCTGGATAGTCAACATTTCTAATACAAAGGTCCTCATTCTTCCTTTCTTTGGTGGAGGTGTCCCTTTTTTTGTCTTCCTTATATAAACTTTGTGCTTGGGTTGTCGCTCTAATGCCTCCTTCCTCTTTCTAGATTTTGTAGCAGGTGGGGATTTTGGTGCCTCAACAGAGGGTTTTGCAACAATAGCATTGTCAGTCTCACTACTCATTTCATCATGGAGCTCCCCATATGTGAGTTTGGCACCTTGTTCCTTTAATTGAGCAATTTTTCCCTCTAGCCATTGCTTTATTATGTCCTCTACAGGACAAGTGAGAATGTCTAGGTTAGTGACCTCCTCCTCAAACCAATCAATCACCGACTAAGGAACATTCATTAAGGCACCATATCTTTCATCTATCATGTTGTTTTCATTGAAAACTTGGTCTGAAACTTGAAACAAATTGATTGATTTTACAAATTCAAGGGTCATTCTCATATAATGGCACATCCGCACCTCTTTATCATCCTTGCAATTGGCCCAGAAATCCTCGATGTGAGGGTGATGAGCATAATCTCTCCCAACCCACTTTTTCAACTTTCCTTTGGGGTCTACTCTTCCTCTATCTATTTGAAGGTTGATATTGTACTCGAACAACTCTTTTTCTGAATATTTTGCACATTGGGTGGTTGGGCAAGCATACATACCTTGTCCAAGAGAGAGGATATGGGACTCAAGCTCTGTGTTTTTTTCTTAACAAGGTGTGGGAATTTTTCAATTGTCGAGTTACCTCTAACATGATAATCCTGTCGTTGGGGTAGCAGGGTAACCTATAAGGCTTCCCCGAGAATCCCTTAGCTCTGATTTAAGTGAACTTGGGGAATTGGATGAACAGATATCCAGAACCCATCACAAATTCCCTAACGCTATGTGTTATCGACCTTTCAAAATCTCTGCCCAAGAGTCTAATTATATACCCAATGAAGGCATCGTTCACCCTTTTGTACTCCCTCTTGAAGTTTTTTTATTGCATTTGAGGGTGGCAATCGTATACCTTCAATTGTCCTTGCTTGGTTCCCAGTTCTCCGGTGTTGAACAATCCTTTGTATGGGAACATGGCCGCTAGGAGGTAGACCAAATAGGAAGTCATAAAGAAGTGAGAGGTCTTCTTTAAGTCTTTCCCTCGAGGATCTCCTCAATGAAATAAAACTTCCAATTTTCAAAGAAAGTGGTCGTGGGCAAACCCATCACTCTGCTCAAGAGTGTGACTAGATCATGGTATTCCTCAAAGAAGTCACTTATGTATAGGGATTGGGGAACCTTGGTAGTGCTTGCCCTCTTTTCCTTTAACCAGTTCTGATTAATTTTTCATTTGCATCCAATAGGATCTATTTGCCATACATTTTGGGAAAATTCTTTCTCTACCTCTTCCATCTTGTCAAAGAATGGAATACCAAAGGTCTTGCTAGTAGACTTAGCTGAAAAATCTGCCAATAACCTTCTGTCATGGACAATTATCTTTCTATTGGAGTGGTAGCACTCTTGGTAGGCCATTACTAACTCTGGGGCTATAAGCATGGGAGGGAAACCGACTGCTTTAGCTAGGCCACTCTTTCTGATTTTTAAAGCCCTATTTATTTTTGGGTTCTTCATAACCCTCTCTCTGAATTCATCTATACTAACATGACTGAAGTCAGTATATGAGATCATTTCCTAGCTAGAGGTGAGCTTTGATGTGTGTTCCACTATGTGAAACTTGTAATTCATTTGTTCTTTCTCTTCCTTTCCCTTGGGAGTGCAAGCAAGCTTTTTTCCTTTCTCTTCCTTTCCCTTGGGAGTGCAAGTAGGCTTTTTTCCTTTGTCATTTTTTTGTGTAGCCTTCTTAGAAGGCCCTGTAGCAGGTTCCATAAATCCTACATACACAAGATGCAATAAGTGTGCTTACATATAAATTTGAGCCATTGTTAGTCAAATCCTACAAACCAAGTGTTAGATCCATTCATATATCATCAAAGGTTCATAAGATTCATCATCATTCAGTATTTGGAGCTTATTTGGACCATTTAGGAAAATGCGGATTTAGCAATGCAGGCTTCCTCAAGCCAGAAGTCATCAGAAGGAAGGCAGTTAAATAACGTCCAAGAGGCCACGAAGGCCTGCAGATGAAATTTTGCAGCAAAGGTTCTACATCAGTAAGTTGGCGATCAAATTCCTTGTGAGGTTCTTTGGCACTTGCAAAAATTAGGTTGTAGGATGTCTAATGTTATTAGGTCGTGTCTCGATGTTTTGCAGGTCTGAGATGTGTGGGTGCCGCTAGGTGGAAGGACATTTAAAATTAGTCGTTAAGTTAGCATCTTTCAGGGGATGGAAACCCATAGATGAAGTTTCACACTACAGGACCCACAGGGGATTTGAATGACATGAGTCACCTTAGAGTTTGATCATGGCATGGGTGGAAGCTGTTGAGTTTTCGTCAAAGGTTTGTCATTAAGAAATGACTTTGAGGGGACGACGGTCCGCATGGGCCAGCCCACAGTCACCTCGCAGACTCAAGCTTTACATCAAGGACTTTGGAGGGAAATCAATCTGGCGGAGTCCATAATGTAGATGGATGTGGTTGCTTGGATGCTAAGGAATGGTGAAGAAGTAGGGGCTATCCACATACGGACTCTCACATGCAATTTTAGACTTAGCATTTTTTCATATTTGCACAAACTTGGAATGACAATGGAGGGAGTGGGGTCCGTAGTGTGGATGGTTGGGGCAACATTGCTACTAATCAACGATGATGGGACAATGTCAAAGAAAAATGCAAGTTCTGCACTGCAGGACGACATGATAGCTCAGCCACCAAATAATGACAATGAAGAAGTGGCTTCCTGCAAGCTGAAACCTGCATGGAAATCCCACACGAGATTAAACACTTAGTCGCTTTAAGCCTATAGCATATGATTATGGGCGGTGATAGCAAAGGAGCGTACTCTAAAGGTTCTTTTGCCACATGAAGAATGGTGAAGGCCAGACGGGGTTCCATATGGGCGAAACCACAATTTTTTACAAGTTTAGATGATGTTGGGGTTTGAATGCCGGAGGTGGGTCATTTGTGAGGATCAAATAATTTGGAAAGACCACCTAGGGTGTTCTAAGTTTTCTTTCAACAATTTTAATTCTTTTCAAAACTCTACATCTCAGAATTTAAACACGGCCAAGAGTAAGGTGCACCTACCTCAAAATCACGCATGATGTAAAGAAAATTTGGCTCAAAACTTGTTACAAGACCTCGCGCAAGCAGGATCTCATCATTCTCTATTTGTAAGTTTGAAAATCATGGATGAAAATGATGGGTTTGACCCTCTCCTTTTATAGGTGAACTGCCATTAATGATGTGCAATAAATGTTGGTACAACAATGGGTAGGGTAGATAGGGTTTGCAGAAACCTGACTTAGCGCAGCCGTTGGCGGAGACTTGGATGGCTAAGGTCATTGTGGGGCCTGCCATGTGGGCGAAAGTCCTATGTTGGTGGCTCCTAGCGGTGAAGCAGCAACAACAACCTGTAGACACCGAAATCTGGTTATTAGTCTGCGACTTCTATATTCTTCATAATTCTTATTCTTCATGGTCATGATTAAATAATGTCAATTATTTAATTAATTCATCTTTTATTAATTCTTCTATTAATTAAATAATCTTAAATATTTAATTAATTCACACTTTTCTTTATTCTATCTAATTAATTAAATAAACGCTTCTTATTTAGTTATCTTACCAACCTTTATTCTTCCGTTAACTAACAAATTTTATTTAATTTATTCTTCATCAAAGATTAACTATTATAATTAAATAAATTCATTATTTATTTAATTATTCATTTAAAATCCCTTTTCACATTTTAATTAAATAAATCTATTTATTTAATTATCCTTCTCGAATATCGAGTCTCTTTGAATTAAATGAATTATTTAATTCATTAATTCTATTTTAACACATTCTTCTATATTCTAGATAATTATGTGAGTTATCTAAGTATTCACTTTTACTCAACTCGACATCTATTTTAATCGTTCAGTTAACTATTGATTTAATGTCTGAGTGGCGTCTTCGAGTAATCTCTTCGTCTAACCATTCAATCATCCACTTCTAACTCAATTGCGTGTACATGCGGATTAATTAAATATTATTATTTAATTAATTAAATGTTGTGCGTGCGTTCGAACAGAGAGTTGCTTTAATCAATCTTTATCTTTGTCATGCAAAGATATTTCTTCTATTTTCGAATGCTGAATTGAAGATTAAAACATTTATTTAATCTTTAATTCTATTTTCTAATTCGAATCACTCATGTCACTTCTATCAGTTATCTGAATGCATGTCTAATCTCTCAATCTCAACCGTCCGTTAATCTTTCAATCTTGGCCTGTCGTTCGAATAATCAATTTTCTATAAATTGATGTGTCATTCTTCATTCCAATCTCTCTCGCGAATTTGATAACTTTGGAGAGCACTTTTGTCTTGAATCTTCGATATTTTGCTAATCATTATCTTAGGCTATACTTGCATGAACTTGAAAATCTGAGGGCAATTATACTACACAAGCAAAATGGAGAAGGGAAATCGAGATAATTCATGGAAATACGTTTGAAAATTGGTGAGATTGTTCTAGTTTTAATTACGTTTTTACTTTCCCATGTTCTTTGTTGCTTAACGTATGAATTTGCATGTTAGATTTAGTATTGTATGCATGTGTGTGCTTCTAATCTTGATTCTGGTGCGTCTATTGTGCAAAGCTTTTATTTGGCGTTACATTTTGGTGAACCCAACGTGAAGACACCATCTTCGCGAATCCATAGATCTTTTAATTTTCAATTTTGCAGATTTTTCGTACGGAACGACGCATGTGAAGTTTCTGCACCGCAACTGATTTTCTGAACCGCATGTGAAGTTTCTGCACCGCGATTGATTTTCCAGAACC